>QRDG01000808.1:0-600000 GCA_012064385.1 Puccinellia tenuiflora
TGAAATTAA
Source organism: Puccinellia tenuiflora (assembly GCA_012064385.1). Taxonomy (NCBI): domain Eukaryota; kingdom Viridiplantae; phylum Streptophyta; class Magnoliopsida; order Poales; family Poaceae; genus Puccinellia; species Puccinellia tenuiflora. The sequence goes on from QRDG01000808.1 coordinate 10, forward strand.
GCAAACAATCGACAAATCAATACAACCTCTACCTTTTTACCCTTAAACCCTTGTTTATGCTTCCGTTGTTCGGCGACTTCAACTAGATTTCGACGAATATCGACAACCGAGCTTGGAGCGGTCAACCGGCCAAGTTCAGCCAATCGTCGCCGGCTTCTCTCCGACGGGGTCCCTCCGAGGGGCTGGGGCGTCTGGTTTTCAAAAAGCGCCGAGTCTCTGTCTTGCGTATCGCGCTGAGACCGGCCTCCCGCGGGGGCGAGTTGCGGAGTATCTCCCCCGGCACCGCGGGTACACAAGGACGTGTTCGTGTGACGCGTTTACATCGCAACACCTGCAGGGGTGTACTATTTTACCCATTGGTACCGTCCGGCTCACCTAGTTGGCCCTCTTCTGGGGAAGACCGGCGAGCGGGCGCGGTTAGACCTTTACAATGCGTGAGGCTTAATCAAGGACCATCAGTGGCGGAAGGACAGGTTCAGCGCTCCCAGCGCCCTGCCCCACCGTCACATCCTAAACACCACCATCCTCATCAATTCTTTTTTCCGCTCACACACACGGCAAATGGAAAACTCGAACTAGAGGACCCTTGACAAGCCCCTCACAATTATTCGGTCAGTAAGGCGCCCATACACCCACCAATGGCAGCACGCTCGTCTTGGTTCAAGAGGTAAAGAACTCACACCTTGGGGCTAGAGTTGAGGCAAACACACCATCCCCGATGGCAACTCACCCAAGCCGTCTTAGCATTTTGATTTAGCATCACAAATATCCACCATGCCCAATCATTCCATCAACATCAACAATTAAGGAATTAAAAACGGACATAAAGCATCTATTTAAGCATGGCTAAGCATAGCTAAGCATATGAATACAACAATTCTATCTTTATCTCCGGCCAACACTTCAACCCTAGGGTTCATAGGTAGGGATACATGTGATTGGCTCGGGAAGAACATGCATTCATAGGATACTCTAATATTACCAAAGAGACATTTGAACCGCATGCAATATTATGGTGGATAAAATATTTGATAAAATCATAGGATGCGAGATGCCAAGAAGGTTAGGTTATCTCTTGCCTTGCTGCCCGGTAGTGAAGTACTGCTCGTCGGGGTAAGTAGGAAGAGACCCTCGACTCCGGAATCTATCGATACCCAAAAGAAATACAAAGCACACATAATCACACGAACTCAAAATGCAATGCTCAATCCACATGATGACATGTCCAATTGATGCAAACATATTATTATATAACTTACCTAGCAACACTAAATGGGGAGCCAAATAAGTAAGTGGCAATTATTTGGAACCAACCCCATATTTATCTTAGTGACAACGTTCTTCATAAATTATTGAATTATTGGAGAAGTGGCTCAAAATGCATGAACATGACATGAAATGGTTTGGGTTTATCATTCCGATCATTTCGGTAATTTATTTGTAATTTTCGGGGCACCGATGAATAATTGACAAATTAAAAGAATAATTGAATTTAATTCATTTAAACAAATTATGAATACATCAAATAAAAGTTTGTGTTCATGATGTGATAGTGCATGGTTTGATAGCATTTGACATGTTGATCACTTTGATATTTAATTCATAATTTTTGGACAATTATTTAATAAGTTATGAATTTTCCTAATTTGGGATTATTTAACCCATTTTAGGAATCCTTAATTAACAGCAAAAATTATTTAAACAAAAGGGTAAACAATGTTTCCAAAAGATAGCAAATGTTTTTCTAAACACTTTGGTATTTGATTTGCCCTATTTGAAGTATTATTCAAAAAGATATGAAGTAATTAACTTCCAATTTATTTTCCCAATTTTTCAGGTTTTACTGTTGCGGGCCCGGCCCACAAGTCGGCCCAGTGCCGGGGTGCAGGCCGGGGCAGTGGCAGAGGGAGCCGGCCTCACAGCCGGCCTAACCTGGGGCGCAGGCCGGGGTCCAGCCAGAGGGAACCGGCCTCCTGGCCGGCCCAGTCCGGACGCTAGGCCGGGCCTCCATCGGAAGCAACCGGCCTGCTGGCCGGTTTAGGCCGACGCCTAGGCCGGAGTGCGCGCGGTGACACCGGCGGCCGGCGGCGACCAAAACGGCGGCGGGAGAGGGAAATAGGGGGCGGGGAAAGAAGCAAAAAGACGCGGGCCTCACCCGTGAGCTCGTTGGTGTGGTCGATACGGAGAGGGGTGGGTCGACGACGACCGAATCGGCTCCGGCGTGCGGCGGCAAAGGTCGATGAGGTCGAGGACGCACACGACGGTACTGGTCCTCCCGGCTCGATTCCTCCGGTGGGGAGGGAGAGGAGGTCTAGGTGGAGGTGTTGGCAGCGGCCGTTCGTCCCGGGGAGCTTCAACGGCGACGAATCAGTAGCTCGATGACCACGGCCATAGCGAGGAAACTCGGGTGGGAGAACCGTGTCTCGATCCGAGAAAAACGAGAGGAACGGGGAGGGAGAGGAGAGAGGGAGCAGGTGCACAACGGACGGGCATTTCTTGACCTCCAGGGCCACAGCATCGCGCGGCATGGGCGGCGCCAGCATGGCGGCATGGCGCCAGGACGCCATCGCCACAGTGTGAAGAAGAGAGAGGGAAAGAGGAAATTGCAAAAAGGCCCCTGGAACTTTTGAATTAAATGCAAACAAGCCCAGCAGCAGGGTTAAACCATTTAATTAGAGACCCAGGACATTTTCTAAAATCCCATAAAAATTCATATAAGCTAGAATTAACCTTTAGAACCACCACAAAAATTTGTGAGGTCAAATAAATTATTTTGCCCAACATTTGTTCATAACTTTTAATTAGGGTAAATTGGAGCAATTTCCAAAATGCATTTAATTGGAGCATTTATACAACTCCAAAAATATTGAAAATATTCATGGAGACCCTCACAATAATACTGGAGCTCCCCATGATTTTAGTTTGAATTTGGAAAGCTTAACTTGGTTCCAAAAATAAGAATTTGAATTTCAGCCAAATTTGGACTCTCATGTCATTTCTTATTTATCAAAATTTGAAAAGTGAGAACTTGTTATACAAACAACGTGGGAACTTCCTAAACAATTTGGAAGTTCATTTAGTTGGTTTCCAAGCTGGGCATTGCAATTGGTTTGGAGATTTTTGGGAAAGGTTGGCTTCCCATTTCAATGTGTTTCCAAAACAATGGCATTGCTAGGAATGACAAATGCATATGGATGCTATGATGCAAACAAGGAAACAAAAAGTGGAAAAATTCTTCGTATTTTTCATAACCAAGTTAGGGCTGTTACAAATATTTATGGAGGAATCACGACAAGGAACAAAGACCGTTGAGTCCAACTACGTCTTTGTCTAAAAAGTCCACCGTGGGATCGCTATCAAGCCTGTCACCCAATGGTATTAAGTTGCAAGCTACAGACAATTGGCATTAAGTAAAGTGCATGAAGTAAGCAATACTAATATCAAAAGAGACATTAACACCGTTGTTTTACCCTTAGCAGCAACAACACACCCTCGCCCTTAGATGTTTCTGTCACTCGTGCCCAGGAACAAAAGGGGGGCATGAACCCACTATCTAACATAAATACCCTCTCTTGAGATACACAAAATCACTTGGCGAAAGTAACTACGCACATCGAAGAGCATGCAAGAACATAAATTACTCATATAAGAATCATGCACAATATGACCATAACTTCATAATCCATCGGATCCCAGCAAACACATCACATAGCATTACAATAATCAATCTTGATCATGTTAGGCAGCTCACAGAATCAAAAGACATGAAGCACAAGAGAGAGAGACTACCAACTAGCTACTGCCATGGACCCGTAGTCCAAGGTGAGACTACTCACAAATCATCCCGGAGGAAGGCATGACGATGAAGAGCCCTCCGGGATCGATCTCCCCTCCGGCAGAGTGCCGGGATCAGCTTCAGATTGGACCCCGAACTAGGGTTTTCGGTGACGGCTCGTCGGGGTCAAGTTTCTGGAAAATAATGGCCGCCTCGATGTTTTTAGGTTTAATGTGAATTTATAGGCGTCGGAGGGGGCCGAGGAGGTGCCCACGGGCAGGGGCGGGTCCCACCCGCGGCAGCAGGTCGCCCCTGGCCTGTGGGTGGCCCCCAGGGCTGCCCTTTGGTGTCCTGGTGCCTTCCGTCGAGTAAAAATTCCCCGTACATTTACGTCCAATTCCGAGAATATTTCCAGAAGTAAATTTCTGAAACAAAAAGACAGCAGAAACAGGGAACTGGCACTTGGCATCTTGTCAATAGGTTATTCTGACAAAATGCATAAAAATGATATAAATGACAGTGAAAACATGTGAGAATATCACAAAACTAGCATGGATCACTCAAAATTATAGATACGTTTGAGACGTATCAGCATCCCCAAGCTTAACTCCTACTCGTCCTCGAGTAGGTAAGTGATAACAAATAATTTTTGATGAGACATGGAACAAACACAATCTTGATCAAGATAGTAATGCAAAGCAGATGAAGTGAATAAGGTGATCCAAAACAATTGTCTATAGTTAACATTAAGCAAACAATGATTAACTAACACCAGCTAACAAATGCTAGAAACTTTTCATGAATAAGTACGTTGGAGACATGGAACCATACATAAGGTTTAGAAAGAAGAATTGCGAATTATGTCTCCAATGTAAAGTATCAATCATTCTTCAAAGCATCTAATTAGTCATTCATGAAAATAGCCAAGCTCAAGTCAGGTGTCCTAATCCATCTACATCACAAATCAATTGTTTCGAAGTCTACTCAACTAGTGCAAGTAAGAAGTGGCTTTGGCACCATGATGTTATGGCAAAGAGAACAATGATGGAGATTTGGAAGGTCAAAAAGAAAGGCTCAAATAGTGGAGAAAGTAACCACAAGACAGAAGGAAGTCCCGTAGTTGACACTGTATGAGGAGTAGTGATTGCCATGCAACGTATGCACATAGAGCTATAAGTGTATGAAAGCTCTCCAATGAAACTAGTGGGGGTGCATCCAACTTGCTTGCTCATGAAGACCTAGAGCTCACTTGAGGAGGCTCATCCTTGGAATATACAAGCCAAGTTCTATAACGTTAATTCCTCACATAGTTATACAAATGAAACATGAAAACTCTCTATAATGAAGTGTAGGTGCTAACTAGCACAAGTGTGGAATAAAGGATAGTAGTGTTGCCCCCTGTCTCTTTTATATTTCTCTTTTTATTTTAAATGTGGCCTCCGTGGCTCTTTTAAATTTTCTCTCATTGGTCTCTTTTGGACTCTTTTATGTGGCCACTTTGGACTCTTTTCAATATGCTCACAGGTAGGGGCAACACTCTATTTTTACAAGATGATCATCACACTTTTTGTACTCATAACTCATAAGACTAATACATGATGTATAAAAGAAGATATGCAAGATCGAGCGTGTGGAAAAAATGTAGAACATGTGGCAAGCCACGCTGCACACTAACTCAATGATCAAGCAAACTATATGGTAATGAAGAACGACATCAAGTCATGTAATGTAATGATGGATGTTGCATGGCAATGTATCTCGGAACGGCTATGGAAATGTCGTGATAAGTAGGTATGGTGGCTGTTTTGAGGAAGATAGTTGGCTTATGTGTAGGAGAACATGATGAAGTTCTCCCACGGAGTTGGATGTGCTCGCGAAGTATGCACCAATCTCAATGTGAGAGAGGGCATTGTGCAGCACCGAAGAGGCTAGCAAAATATGGAAGTGGAAGTGCCAAAAACCAAAACTCAACAATGCATTTCGTATATTGCAAACAACTAGCAGTTTCAATGTTCCACAAATGGTTAGAGACACTCCGAGAGGGATCGTGGCGGCGACACAAGTGCCCCGTTGGCTTCCCCGACCATTGCAGTAACTACCCACTAGGAACTTATTTTCAACTTAGTAGAATTCATGACACATTAGCATTGTTGACTTAGGTTGTTTAGTTCAGAAAAGTACGGCTCCACGCTTTAATAACACCTCTCCACTAATCAGCTCTAACACCATTAACCAACACATTTTAACCATTAGTTATTTTAGTGTCTCAAAACAATTGAAGGGTATCAAATTGTCCACATAGTGATCTACAAGACTATGCAGGTTTTTCTACTTCATACCACTGCCACATGCATAGCATTTTTCCGATCTAACACATTAACCAAGCAACCAAAACAACTCTCCAACAAATATAAGTGAAGAACAAGAGAGTTTAACTTAACAACTAGCAGCTCTAAACAAGATAAAAGCTAAAAGCGAGAGCTTACTAGAAAACAGACAGTAGCTAAGAATACTCAAAAAGATATAAGCGAAGCAAAGGAGTATTCAAACGAAAAAGCGGAGCGTGTCTCTGTCCCACACAAATAAAGCTAGGATCCAACAAAGATATGACTAGCAAACAAACTAACAAAACTGAAAGTAAAAAGACGCTCCAAGCATAGCACATAATATGTAAGGTGATAAAAACGAAGTTCAACGAATACGACCTTATGATAATCGATGAAGATGAGGAGATGCCTTGGGCATCCCCAAGCTTTGACTCTTGATAGTTCTTGATATTCAGAGGGGGTGCCATGGGGGCATCCCCAAGCTTGAGCTCTGATCCATGCTCGATTTCTTCATATTCCTCTCCTTTGGAACTTAAAAACTCCCTTCACACAAAACTTCTCATAATTTGATTAGAGGGTTAGTGCTCATAAATTAAAATGCACATGTGTTCAACTCATGACAAATTGCAAACCAAATTCATTAGACATTAGCTACTGTTTACTAAGCCTCAATGTGGCACTCCACCCCTAGAGTATCACATATGACGATGGTAAAGAGACAAATGCAAAATAAAAGCAGAATCTGTCAAAATCTGAACAGTCTGTAAAGATCGAATTTTTCGAGACACTTCTGCAGCTCAAATAAAAAACTTAAAACTAACGAAAGATATATAAAAGAATCAGGCTTGCTGTCAAAAATTATCAGAAAAATATAAAAGTTTGGAGATTTTAGGATTTTCGTGCAACAGGCGCATAGAATCTGTTTTTGGACAGCAACACAATACCTCACACTTTCAATGCATTAGAGGCTAAACTTGGCACAAAACCAAAAGAAAAAGATAAAATGAAGTTGCTACATAGGTAATAACTTCATGACTCAAGAAAAGCAAAAAGCAAACTGAAAATAAAAGATGGGTTGCCTCCCAACAAGCACTTTTCTTTAACGCCTTTTAGCTAGGCGCAATGCCAAATATCAAGTTTTTTCGGAGGCCTTTGCAACATCAAGAGCATAGTTGACCTTATGATTGATTCAAAAGGAAACTTCTTTCTCTTTCTAGGGAAGTGTTCCATCCCTTTTTTAAGGGGGAACTGAAACCTTATATTTCCCTCTTTCATATCAATAATAGCACCAACAGTTCTCAAAAATGGTCTTCCCAAAATAATAGGACAAGAAGCATTGCACTCAATATCCATAACAATAAAATCAACAGGAACATAATTATCATTAACAACAATAAGGACATCATCAACTCTACCCAAAGGTTTCTTTTTAGAAGAATCAGCAAGATGAACATTTAAATAGCACTCTTCCAAAGGATTTAAATCAAGCATATTACAGAAACTTTTAGGCATAACAGAAACACTTGCACCAAGATCACATAAAGCATTGCAATCAAAGTCATTTATTTTCATCTTAATAGTGGGTTCCCAACCATCTTCTAACTTCCTAGGGATAGAGGTTTCAAGCTTCAGTTTTTCTCCCCTAGCCTTGATAAGAGCATCGATAATGTCTTTGGTAAAGGCAAGATTTATTTTACTAGCATCCGGTGTCTTAGCAAGTTTTTGTAGGAACTTAATGAATTCAGTAAGATTGCAATTATCAAAATCAATTCATCATCTTTAAATAAACTAGGAGGATCCTCTTTAGTGGTTTGGATAGTATAAACTTTAATAGTTTTCCTATTCATTTCAGCAATTCTAGCTTCTTCAGCCTCTCTAGCTCACCTAGCTTTCAAGAGAGCCATCATCCTTTCATTTTCATTAATTTGAAGAGAGATAGCATTTAAAGATTCAGTATGTTTGTCTTGATTTGGAGTGGTTCTGATTTTCAAAATTTCAACATCATGAGCAAGAACGTCTACTTTAGAGACTAGACTATCCAATTTTTTCAACTTCTCTTCAACAGTTTTGTTAAAAGATTTTTGCGAACTGATAAATTCCTTTAAAACATTTTCAAGATCATAGCACACATTCTTATTAGGATTATAAGAATTATCATAGGAATTACCATAAAAGTTGCCATTATTGGGAGAATAAGGCTTATAGTTGTTACTACCAAAATTATTTCAATAAGCATTATTGTTGAAGTTGTTTCTATTAAGAAAATTAACATCAACTTAATCCTTTTCTTGGGAAATTAATGAAGCAAGTGGAACATTATTAGGATGAATATTGGACTGATTGGTAGCAAGCATAGACATAATCATATGAACCTCATCACTCAAAGAGGAGATTTCCTCAACAGAATTTACCTTCTTACCACTTGGAGCTCGTTCGGTGTGCCATCGTGAATAATTTGTCATCATCTCATCCAAAAGTTTAGTTGCTGCACCTAATGTTGTGGACATGAAGGTGCCTCCCGCGGCCGAGTTCAAAAGGTTCCTTGAAGAAAAATTCAAACCTGCATAAAAAGTTTGGATAACCATCCACATAGTTAATCCATGCGTGGGACAATTCTTAACCATAGATTTCATTCTCTCCCAAGCTTGAGCAACATGTTCATTATCAAATTGTCTAAAGTTTATAATGTTACTCCTTAGTTATATGATTTTAGCAGGTGGATAATATTTTCCAATAAAAGCATCTTTGCATTTAATCCAAGAATCAATGCTATTTTTAGGCAAAGACAATAACCATTCTTTTCCTCTCCCTCTCAAAGAGAAAGGGAAAAGTTTCAGTTTGATGATGTCACTTTCTACCTCTTTATACTTTTGCATATCACATAACTCAACAAAGTTATTTAAATTAGAGGCGCCATCATCAGTACTAGCACCAGAAAATTGCTCTTTCATAACAAGATTTAGCAAGGCAGGTTTAATTTCATAAGATTCCGCTTTAGTAGCGGGTGGAGCAATTGGAGAGCATATGAAATCATTGTTATTAGTGCTAGTAAAGTCACACAACTTGGTGTTTTCAGTAGAAGACATAAGGATAGATAAAATAACAAGACAGGAATAAAGACTACACTAATTTTTTTGGGTTTTAAAATTTTGAAATGGGAAAATAAACTAAACGAGATATAAAGCAAGCAAGACAAAAACAAAGTAAAGAGATTGAGAGTATGAGACTCCCCTTGCTGTAGCTCCAAATTCCCCGACAACGGCGCCAAAAAAGAGCTTGTTGCTGTATTAAAATAAGTTGGGTGGTGCCCCAAGCGAAGGCGGAATTGCAGCTAGTAGCAGTTTTCCCTCGTTTAACGAACCGAGGTTTATCGAACCAGTAGGACTTTGAAATCAACAATGAGGTGAATGTTGAAGATCTCTGGTGCTTGACCTTCAACATACGTGGATCTACACAGACTCAACCAAAATACTTTGCCCCCAATGGCGGAAAGGTTGTCAATCTTTCCGGTCTCGCAGAAAACAAAGCGGTTAATTGTATGATGAAATAGATGAAATATGAAAAGTGACCATAGGAGTAATGATGATTAAAAGCAAGTAAATGAGGTTGTAAACAATGCAAAAAATATGGACCGGGGGCCATGGGTTCACTAATGGAGTATCTCAAGTAAATAAAATATGCATGTGATGGGTGAACGAATTACAGCTAGGCAATTGACAAGATCATGACACAAACCCAATTTAGCTATGACAAAAAGGACATGATAATATTTATGGAGGCATCACAACAAGGAACAAAGACCGTTGAGTCCAACTGCGTCTTTGTCTAAAAAGTCCACCGTGGGATCGCTATCCAGCCTGTCACCCAACGGTATTAAGTTGCAAGCAACAGACAATTGCATTAAGTAAAGTGCATGCGCTGTTTTACCCTTAGTAGCAACAGCACACCCTCGCCCTTAGACATTTCTGTCACTCGTTCCCAGGAACAAAAGGGGGCACGAACTCACTATCTAGCATAAATACCCTCTCTTGGAGATACACACAATCACTTGGCCAAAGTAACTACGCACATCAGAGAGCATGCAAGAACATAAATTACTCATATAAGAATCATGCACAATCTGAACATAACTTAATAATCCATGGGATCCCAGCAAACACATCACATAGCATTACAATAATCGATCTTGATCATGTTAGGCAGCTCACAAGATCATAAGACATGAAGCACAAGAGAGAGAGACTACCAACTAGCTACTGCCATGGACCCATAGTCCAAGGTGAGACTACTCACAAATCATCCCGGAGGAAGGCATGACGATGAAGAGCCCTCCAGGATCGATCTCCCCTCCGGCAGAGTGCCGGGATCAGCTTCAGATTGGACCCCGAACTAGGGTTTTCGGTGACGGTGCGTCGGGGTCGAGTTTCTGGAAAATAATGGCCGCCTTGACGTTTTTAGGTTTAATATGAATTTATAGGCGTCGGAGGGGGCCGAGGAGGTGCCCCACGGGCAGGGGCGGGTCCCACCTGCGGGTGGACCCCAGGCCGTGGCAGCAGGCCGCCCCTGGCCTGTGGGTGGCCCCCAGGGCTGCCCTTTGGTGTCCTGGTGCTTTCCGTCGAGTACAAATTCCCCGTAAATTTTCGTCCAATTCCGCGAATATTTCCAGAAGTAAATTTCTGAAACAAAAAGACAGCAGAAACAGGGAACTGGCACTTGGCATCTTGTCAATAGGTTAGTCCGACAAAATGCATAAAAATGATATAAATGACAGTAAAAACATGTGACAATATCACAAAACTAGCATGGATCACTCAAAAATTATAGATACGTTTGAGACGTATCACCTATACCACTCCAATGCTTTCTCCTTAGGTGATAAGGAAAATAATTTTCTCATGATCACCTCTCTTGAAACACCTGCAATCTCAAACAAATCAAATAATTCCTTAATATAAAGTAGATGATTACTAGGATGGACAGCTCCATCTCCTGCATAGCGATTAGTCATAACAAGATCAATTATTCCCATCGGTATTTCGAAAGGAATACATTCAGTAGGTGGAGTAACCTTATCCACCACGGGAGTGGTGGAGAGGTCACTCTCAAACAGCAAATTTAAAGGACAACGTTCCATAAGCCAAACTAGTAAAATAAAAAACAAGAAATGAAAAGATTTAATTGCAAGATCTAAAGAAGATACCTTCAAGCACTCACCTCCCCAACAACAATGCTAGAAATTAGCTTCGTCATCGGAGTGTGAGTACCGCTTACCTTTCCTCCAACAACGGCGCCAGAAATTAGCTTGATGTCTACTACACGCTTCTATTCTTGTAGACTTGTTGGGCCTCTAAGCGCAGAGGTTTGTAGGAAACCTACAAATTTCCCTTAAGTGAGTAACCCAAGGTTTATCGATCTCAGGGAGGTGTAAGGTGAATGTATCCTCTCTCAAGCAACCCTGCAATTAAGATACAAGAAGTCTCTTGTGTCCCCAACACACCTAATACAATTGTCAGTTGTATAGGTGCACTAGTTCGGCGAAGAGATAGTAAAATGCAAGTGATATGGATGGTAAAAGGTGATTTTGTAATTCTGTAATAAAAATGGAAGCAAGCAAACAAGTGACTAAAAACGGTGTATCAATGCTTGGAAACAAGGCCTAGGCTTCATACTTTCACTAGTGACTACTCTCAACATCATTAACATAATTAAACACATAATAGTTCCCACAAAAACACATGCATGGTAGACGTTACTCGGAGATCATTCTTTCGTGGATCAAATAGGATGAGAATTATGTAGGGCTACGAAAAGCACACCTTAAAGTTCATATTCCACATCTATGGACACTTCATGCTGTCACTATCCGCATCCAAAGATAGTACTAACAAACACCACAACCTATTTCTTGAATAGTCTCTTTCTTCAATAACACAAGCATCAAGAAACCTCATGATCTATTCAATCCAACAATAATAAAGAACAAACTCATGATGAAGATCCCTCTAAGCTTTTATCATTAGAGTCACACACGGCACCCACACTGTCACCGAGATACCGTGATCATAACGGTGACTCCTGAACTTATACTAGATGACACCACTTGAGCAAAATCATATCCATTACACATAGGGAAACATCATGTATTCAACTATACTAACAAAGCTCATGATCACAACGAAGATCACATCATGGGAGAGAGAGATAACCACATAGCTACTTGTATAAGCCTCAGCCCCGGTGAGGGACTACTCCCTCCTCATCACAGGAAGCAGCAGTGTTGATGGAGATGGCTTCGGCGGTCGATCCTCGTCCCGGCAGGGTGCCGGAACAGGACCTTCTGAACCCCCGAAACTTGTCGACGATGGCGGCGGAGCTCTGTATCGTATTTGGGAAAATCCTTCGGGGCTTAGGCTTTTTTCGTCGGGGACAATTTATAGGCCAAAGGGCGTCATGAGGGGGTCTCCGAGGGGCAGGGGCCACCCCCGGTCGCGGCCCCCCTTAGATCCGCGGGTGGATCCGCCCCTGGCCTGTGGGTCCCTCCTGGGGTCGCCCTTCTGGCTCCGTCCTTATTTTCTCAATAAAAAATCTCCGTAAATTTTCGTCCAATTCTGAGAATATTTCCAGAAGTAACTTTCTGCAACAAAAACATGACAAAAACAGGGAACTGGCACTGGGCATCTTGTCAATAGGTTAGTTCAATAAAATGTCTGAAAATGATATAATAAGATAGTAGAAACATGTGACAACATTACAAAACTAGCATAGATCAATCAAAAATTATAGATACGTTTGACACGTATCAGTCTCCTATGGGATTTAGACATCGAGATGCATCATTGAATCGATCTTCTCCTATTTTAGTTGTGTTTGTGTATCACATCATACAATCTTGTTCATCTAGTTTCATTTTAGTGTAACTTTATTTATTCGCATTTCCACCTCTAGTCGGCATCTTTGATCCTCCACCATGGACATCACCATCCCAAACTCACATCAAAGTGACCCGAGTGGTCCATTGACAAGGGCACGAACTAGGGCCCTCCAAAATGTGGTGAATCTATGTGTTTGATCCTAGTGTTATGAATTATTTACTACCTAATGTTTGGAACCTTTGTGTGCTTAGGTACTGTCGGGGGGCAACCCCCGGATAGGGTCAAGATGACGAGATATGTGAAGACCCAGAGTTGACCGGGTCAACGATAACCGACATACCATACAGACATACCCTGGGTCGACCGGGTCAAGGTTGACCGACATATCCAGATGTCGGATCATACGAATTATATGTCGGGGCCTCCTTTGTTCTTCTTATGTGCAGGAAAGGTGAAACCGAGTTATGAAGTATCTGGCATGCCTATGCCGGATCGGGAGAAATGGAGCTCTATCCCGGAGGACGGTCAAGCCTCATGTCTTGTCCCTACAATCATGGGGCAGGCGTCCTGCCACTGGCAGGACATGACGCGCTGCCTAACCCTTGACTCGGTGGTCATGGGATGGGCAGTCAGGCCTCCATGCTGCTGACCGAAGCAGTACCGGGGAGCAGTGCACAGGAGTTGATAGATTGGACATGCCACGCAGGGATGACCGAAGCAGTCAGAGGACCGGACGTGGCCACAGTGCGGGCCACGCCAGCACCAACGTCAGCCCTAACTTGTGCCCTGGGCTTCCCTTTATAAGGAGCACCAGGGGCTCATCTTATGGGGACGAATGAGACGATCCTTTGCCTCACGCGTATACACTTTAGACATTCTCCCCAGAGCCAACAGAGAGCCAGGGAGCCATCCCAAGACTCGGTAGAGAGCCCCAAGCTCATAGTTCTTCTCATACAGCTCAAGGAGCGTTGTGTAGCTCGAGTGTGATCCACCATAATAACAGACAAGCAGGAGTAGGGGTTTTATCTCCTCACGAGAGCCCTGAACCTGGGTAAAACCGTGTGTGTGTTCGTGTGTTTCTGTGTGCGTCTTCATACGCGCTAGCCCTCCCCGGTGCCTCCAGCGTCCATCGGCCCCAACTCAAGCCTACCTATGGCATCTGTCCGTGCACCACCACGACAGTTGGCGCCCACCGTGGGGCCAGCAGCGGCGCTGGCTGGTGTGTTCATCCGGACGGGTTCCTTCATCACCTCGGGCGAGCGCATTCTCTGTGGCCTGGTCCACAGGTTTGGCTCGCTCAACGTCGTCAGCGACAACGCGGGCTGCTTCGGTAGCAGGCCGTTACCCCAGAACGGCTGCCTCATCGAGTTCGGCGGGCTCATGGTCTACGTCGCCACCGAGGTTCCCTATAGATTTCCCGAAAGGGTGCAGGTTGCTGCGGATCCTCCCGCAGTCTGCGCAGCTCGCGGCCGGCATACCGCTCGCCCCGCTAGTTGTGCATAGGTCATGATGACCGCTCCAGTCGTTGGTGCCGGTGGTGCCACGGCTGGGGAGGCCGAGGTCAGCACCAGGTCGACCAGGACGGCGCGTCCGCCGCTGGAGAGGCCGGAGAACCGTCAGGCGCAGGTCGGTACATCTGGTGCCGGTGACACCGAGTCCTCTTCAGGACACGATCGAGAAGCTGGCCACCCCTGTGTCTCCAGGCGCAGATGCTGCTCTGGCTCAGGCTGAGCTGGAGGAGCAGCGCAAGAACTTACTCCAGGAGGCTTTGGAGGTAGCCCGAGTCAGGCAAGATTTTGACATCTCTCTCCATGAGTATAACAAGGCTCATGGTTTTACTCCAGTAGCAAACCCAGTTAGTCGCATAGATGAGGTGCGTGCCCGAGGTAGAGACCTCAATGCCGAGATTGCTAGAGATGGTAGAGCCAAATCTAGTAGAACTGCTAGTCATGTGTCGGCGGACAGGCCGAAGTACAGTACTCCCGGCAAGAACCTCAGAGCTGCAGAGGCAGCCGCGGCCGAGTTACCCAACTTATCCGGTGAGGCTCGTCGTAGGCAGCAGGACCGGGTAAACGAGTTGGTAGCTATCACCAACCGTCAGAATGAAGCTTTCCGGAATGCAAACCCGGATGTAGGTGGATCCCGGTACATTCACTCGAATGGTGGTTCCAGGGGAATGTCCAAGGGACAGGCCTCATCGCCGTATGTCGGCGGAAGTCGTGACCGGAGTGTAAACTCAGGTAAAAACAAACAGCTGCAGGCGTATGATCCAGTATACACCGGAAAGAAGATAGCCAGGCAAGGGCATGCCGGTCAGGGAGCCCTTGGACCCGCTCCGGGCAGGCAAGGAGTTAGCCGGGTTAACCTGACAAATCAGGGTCAGCCACCTCGGTATCCGGCACCTAATCCACCTCGGCAACGACAGGGTGCCGGGTATGCCAAACAGGCCGCCGACCGATACGATGATGGTTACCCGGCCATGGAGCGTGCCGGGTACACAAGATTCAGAGACCTAGCGACCGAGGGCGCACTCGGTGCTAGGCTGGGAGCACGCCAGCTGCCGGCACATGATGTGCGTAACAAGCTTGACAGAATCTATCTGTCTAAGCTCCTGGAGGAGCAAGGCCCACCGGGTCCTGCATGTTTTGGACCCCGGATAATGAAGCAGGCACTGGTGCCGAACTTCCAGCTTCCCCGGGGTGCCAAGACGTATGACGGAAGTACTAAGCCGGAGGACTGGCTGACATATTACGTTACTGCGGTACACTAGTTTGTCTAGGTATGCAACACTGGTTTGTCTAGGTATGCAAGCAAGAGCACCCGTAGCAAGCCCTTGACCTTCCGCCTTGACTCCCGAAGCACATGTACCCTCCGAGCTCCAGAGTGAGAGTACCTGGATGCATCCTAGGCTACCCGGATCATCCAGGCTACCTCCAGAGTGAGAACTTAGTTTTGGGGTTGGATATATATACCCATTCCTCGCCTCTTTCTACGGCTATACATGATGATATGACTAGTTGAACTTAGCTCCTTTCCAATACCACCTCCTTAAAAAAAAGTCCACCTTGCCTAGTGAAGTGAAGTTCAAGTACACCTTGTGTGGATTACAAGACCTCACCCTAGTATAATCTTTGCTCTTCAATTTTATTGGAACGACGGACCGACCCGATGGAACTCTTTCACCAAGAGTAGGTGACTTGAGTTCCTTACGATCCAAACGCTACTTGCAGATTTGGTATTTGTCTCTTGGCTTGATTGCTAGTTATCTTGTTCTTGTCAATTTGTAAAGATCGTCCAAACCGTTTATTATCAGCTTTGTTACCAAATTTTATGCTCTTATTCTCTTCCGGTATCACAAATGTCAATGATTGAGCATTATAACACATTTATATATATTAGGCAACTTTTTTTTCTTAAAATGAAATGTGCCTCAATGTCAAGCGATGGTGAACTCTGAGGCGGAGTCGTAGGCGATGATGTGATAGCCACAGTGGCAGAGCCAATAAACAAGACCTTATCGAGATGATTAGTGTAGCGAGATAGAGCCGATGAGGGGGACCTAGAAGATTTATGAGCTGGGTTTTGGGGGTGGCCGAGTGGAGGATGTTTATAATAGTATTGAGGATTGGGGGGGCAGCTCGTCAGAGTTGGGAACTGAGCTTTTAAAAGGGGAGTTAGATGAAATGCCTAATTTGAACTAGAAGCAAAAAACAACGCTTATCGATGGTGAGGTTAGGATTGAGAAAGAAAGCCTCATCCAAGTTTTAGGGTTGGCGGTTGTTAAGGTGGGGGTGTCAACCTGAGCCATGGAGGACTTAGATGGAAGGATTGATTCTATCCAGAAGCAACAATGACATGGAGCACAGTGATGATATAGTTGATGTAGGATTGAGAAAAAAAGACCCCACATAAATTCAAGTGCAGGGTTGGACTTGGAGGTGGTTGAGATGGGGGTGTGATGCATGTAAAATGCATACATGAACTTTGCATTATATTACTCATATTTCAATCATATTTGCATCATATAAGGGTTATATCATTGATTTATATTGATTTTGGGAATATTTCACAGTTTCCCTATTTTTCTGGAATTAACCCTGCACTGGCAGAAAACCCTATTTTCTATATTTTGATGTTTCAGGGACCCAAACGACGTCCAAATGACTTGAAAATTTACGAGCATCAGTTTTTGGAAGGAAAAAAACGTAGGAGCGAAGGAAGCGAACAAACAGAGACCCGAGGGCCAAAAGAGGTGGGCCCACATGGCCATATTCCTTGGCCGCGTGGGACCCCCTATCTTGGGCCTCGAGGCTCCGTTGCCGTCGATCTTTTCTCCAGAACCTTCGTCTTGACCTAAAACCGACTATAAAAATAGTCCCCGACGCCCTTCGGAAGGGAGCGTCGCAGAAACACAGAAACCACGAAACAGAGACCTGGAATTGCAGATTGGAGGGGGAAAACTCCGGCAGGGCACTGCCGGGGTGGTCTCCATCTTCTCCAACATCTCCACCATCATCACCATGATGAAGGGGGAGTAGTCCACCCCCTGGACTTTGGGTTTGTGGTGGTAACTTGATCTAATCTCTCTATGTATGATCATTGTTGAAGTCCATATGATGTGCCTTGCATAAGTATGGATCTATCTATGTAATTCCTATGGTGGATATTGTGGTATGAGATGATATTTATTATGCATTTACCTTTGTGTTGGATCTTTTATGACTTGTCATACTTTGGAGATATTCTATGATGCATGTGATGGTTCGATTTATGCATAATGCCTTGTTTATCCATTCATGAGGTGATTGACACCACCAAGTGTAGATAGATGAGAGAGATGTGGTCATGCACACGAAATATGAATCATTGCACTAGTGTTTAGAATATTGTCCATTATGAAGTTTGATGTATGTAGGTACGGGATGGCCGATGTGACAACGGCATATGTATTGAGTGACACAATACAGCCCAACATCCTTTATCTGGGGGTAAAAAGGAAGAAGTATGATGTGGGAGTGACAACAAACCACGCTAGCCTTACGAGGGTGACCTAGCAACACAAATGATTATTTTCTTTCAACTATGTGTTTTAGGACATGTAGCCGTCATAGAAGTTTACCATTAAAGCATGAAAATTGTGTGTACTTTTTTATCTATAACATGATAATCACCATAGATGGGAGATAGGATTGAGTGAACCCATGAACCCATGTCCATTGTTCCTATAAGAGAAAACCTTTGTCTTGTCCTCTTGCATTGAAGAGGATTGGACACTTTTACATTCTTGTTTTGTTACATTAAACTTCCATCCATTAAATCAACCACCTTGTTATTTAAACTTGTCTAGTGCATAATCAACTAAAACTTGTGACACTTTAGTTGTAGGGAATAGATAACTTTTTCCTTCTTGCTCCTGCGGATCGATACCCTACTTCCACATTGAGAGGTGCTACAGTGATTCCCTGCTCTTGGGGATTATCAAGTACTTTTTTGGCGCCGTCGCCGGGGAGCGTAGCGCTTAAGTTATTATTCTCGTGTGCACTAGACAGTAGATTTACTTTTAGTTTTGCCTCTTGCATTTGTCTTACTTTTATTTTATATCTTGCAATCATCTAAGCTTGGGGAGGTGTACTTCTTTAACTTGTTTGCTTGTGAGTTTTTCTTTTGTTTACTTTCAGTTTTGCATATTTACTTTAAGTTTTGCATCTTAGTTTAGTTTACTTTCAGTTTTGTATTTACCTTCTCTTTTTATCAAAACCCATAAAAATTTAAAAAAATAAAATACTATAAAAATTGTTGCTATGATCAATCCTAAGCTTGGGGATGTGCAGGGACCTCCAAGTTCACCAATACAAGATGATGGTAATTCTCAAACTCAAAACTCACCGGTCTTTTATGATGGTTTTGGTGATAATGAGGGTATTTTTGGTATGCAATATGATAAGGCTTTAGTTGATGGTCCTATTTTGCTTGATAATCCTCCATGCTTAGAAATTGCTACTAGCTTATGTGAGGATAAATATGATAAACTTGCTGGTTGTAATGATACTCTCATTCATGAGAGTCCTATATCATTCTTGAATTCAACTATTTACTCAAATGAGGAGAAATATGCTTTATGTGAGAAATATATGCATGGTTTGAAATTATCTAATAGAAATTCTACTTGCAACCATGATGCTAATGATGATACTATTTCTTGCAACAATTTTTAGAGAGGAAAGCATGCTATTGATTGCCATGATAATTTTAATGATCCTCTCCACACTACAAAATCTACAAAGTTGCCTCAATCTAGTAATTATATTGTCAACTTTGCTTTTACTACTTGCAACAATTATGAAAGAATCCTTATAATAACATTAAGTTGCAATCCTACTGATAAAATGCATTGGTCTACTCATACTTGCTTTAATTCATTCATATACAAAAGGCCAATGCATAGGAAGAAATTTAGATATCGATGTTACTTAATATATGCTACATGGTGTTTCCTTTTGAGCTTTAAAGTGTTCGATATATTGATTGGCTTGATCACACCATGGGACCCTGGTATCTTGCTATCATGTTTCCTTTATAAAATTTAGAAGGGGAGAATCAAGAAATATTACCCACATAACATGTGCCCCTCATGAAAACAAAGGTATGAAAGCCTAGCTACATGGCTATAAAGAAAGCGCTTTACGGGAGACAACCTGGTTGTTTTTATTTTTGATTTTCTTTGTGTCCTCTTGCTGTAACAAGAGACTTAATTTTTAGTTTTCTTTCTGGATTTTTTTTAATAAAGTGCCAAGTTTTACCCGTTTTGGTTTGAAAAAGTTGCTCTTTCCATTCGGAGATTTTATTCCAGCACGAATCTGTGCACGGTATGATTTATCATTCCTATTCTGTGACTCCGAATGATCTGGAATTTGAACTGTAGTTGCAACTTTTCATCCTCGGTAATCATGAATTTTTTAAGATTTTTTAGACATATTTAAGTGGGGTATAAAAATGTGTTTTGCTGCTGCTGTTTTTCTGAACAGATTCTGTCTCATTTTGTCTGATGCATTTTTTGAAATTTTAACTTGAATCTTTTTTATCCAATTGAGTTTATAAGTAGGCATACAACATTATAAAGTTTCTGTACATTCATATGAATTTTTTTTAAGGATTTTATGCAACAAGCAATTCATTTTTCTATCACTACTAATGTCACCCCACAGAAAAAGATGGGAGAAACGGTGTTTTGAAGTTTTTTTCACAGAGATTAGAGAAGATGCACCAAGAGCTATCCAAGGATGGTGAAGACCATAAGCTTGGGGATGTGGAGACAAACCCACTGGACCAACACACTCTCGGTTTGCACACGTCTAACTTCTTTTTTTCGATCAATGCACTTTATCGCATAAACTTGGAGCGTCTTTTATTTGCTTTTTTTATTTCGGTTTGGTTTTTATTTGTGAGACCACCACTATCATTTATATATGAGAGAGCTACTGTAAATTTGGGTTGAATTAAGTTGGATGCTATTAAAAAGATTGGGAAAGGGATGTTTGAGTTGATTCAAAAAGATACATATAGTTGCATGATTCATGTGCTTTTTAATGAGTGTTAATTTGCAAGTGTTTTATCAAGAGCTATCTCTTATTCATGTTTTGATGCTGAATGTTACTTTACTTTGTTTAACATGGATTGGTTAGTTCTATGGACACTTGTGCATGCATTTAGACGGTCAACTTTCTCCCTTTTGCTAGCCCAAAAATTCCAACAAGTAGAAACTTGTTTTCCAACACCTTCAACCAAAGTTTTTCCAGTGAGTCCACCATATCTACCTATATGCTTTATGCTATTCCGAGTATGTTTACCATGTTACTTTGTATTATCTATACCTCTGAATTTAAATGCTTATGTTATTGATTGTTATGGGAAAAGTTGGTTAAAAAGCTCTCACACCTTACTTTTATTGCACTTAATAAATATGAGCCATTGTGATTAAAATTATGAAGCCGTGAGCTTGACAAGAGTCTTGGTTGGGGGTTAGCCCATATGTGATGTCACATGGAAAGCTTTCAATATGTTCTTAATTATATTTAGTTGATATCATGTACTTTTGTTTATGGATGCCTATCATAGTGCCAAATAAATGTGGAAACTAAGTAAGTTTAAGTAGTTTGTACAAATGGCTAGAGAGACACCTAGGCCGCTAAGTTGATATCATTTACTTTTGTTTATGGATGCCTATCATAGTGCCAAATAAATGTGGAAACTAAGTAAGTTTAAGTAGTTTGTACAAATGGCTAGAGATACACCTGGGCCGCTAATCTAAGCCATGCATCATTCATGGTGGAAATTTACTTACATGCTATTGTGAACCTTTAGTGATGCACCTCATAATAAAAAAGCTATATCAATAGTAAATAAAAAGGGTGTTGAGATTGTTCATTATGTTTGTTTGTCTTGTCATTTTGACATGGGCTTGTTCCATGTCCTGGGACAAGAGGTACCCCAGTTGACCCTCTTGATGACGCTATTTTTACAATGACTTTAACTTGAACTTGCTTGGTAGCCCAAATTGAGTAACACCATGGTGTAGGTACTCGTATTCATGGGGCATGAAGCTTTCAACCCATACTTTGTCAAGCACACTACTCATATTTGCTTTCACTTTAAACTTTAACCATTCAAGATGCTATGATAGGGGTATTGAGAGCTTGACACCAATGCATACCACATTGCAATCATTAACTTAAGTAGAAGCATTTGGAAGTTAGATGAAACTTATTCATGTTTTACCTCTACTCATTTATATATCTTTCTAAAGTGTCCACCTTTTATATTCAGATTTACAAAAGTACTCTATGACCATCATTGGATGTTTTTACTTTTCATTATGCATACATTTGGTCCATAGTACTTTCTTCTATATTGCACTTTGTGAATTATCATTGAACATCGTTACATTGAATATTTGATATCACTTTATAATCTATCTTGCATATTGCTACTCTTTTGAAGAATGAATCATTTGACTTTATGTAGCAATAGTAATCATCTTTGATATCCATTGATAGTCTTAAAATGCAAAGTCTATGTTGGTTTTATCACCTTTATACTCGAGGACGAGTATAGGTTAAGCTTGGGGATGTTGATGCATGTAAAATGCATACATGAACTTTGCATTATATTACTTATATTTCAATCATATTTGCATCATATAAGGGTTATATCATTGATTTACATTGATTTTGGGAATATTTCACAGCTTCCCTATTTTTCTGGAATTAACCCTGCACTGGCAGAAAAACCCTATTTTCTATATTTTGATGTTTCAGGGACCCAAACGACGTTCAAATGACCTGAAAATTTACGAGCATCAGTTTTTGGAAGGAACAAAGCGTAGGAGCGAAGGAAGCGAACAAATGGAGACCCGAGGGCCAAAAGAGGTGGGCCCACGTGGCCAGATTCCTTGGCCACGTGGGACCCCCTATCTTGGGCCTCGAGGCTCCGTTGTCGTCGATCTTTTCTCAAGAACCTTCGTCTTGACCTAAAACCAACTATAAAAATAGTCCTCGACGCCCTTCGGAAGGGAGGGCCGCAGAAACACAGAAACCACGAAACAGAGACTTGAAATTGCAGATTGGAGGGGGAAAACTCCGGCGGGGTGCTGCCAGGGTGGTCTCCATCTTCTCCAACATCTCCACCATCATCACCATGATGAAGGGGGAGTATTCCACCCCCTAGACTTTGGGTTTGTGGTGGTAACTTAATCTAATCTCTCTATGTATGATCATTGTTGAAATCCATATGATGTGCCTTGCATAAGTATGGATCTATCTATGTAATTCCTATGGTGGATATTGTGGTATGAGATAATATTTGTTATGCATTTACCGTTGTGTTGGATCTTTTATGACTTGTCATACTTTGGAGATATTCTATGATGCATGTGATGGTTCGATTTATGCATAATGCCTTGTTTATCCATTCATGAGGTGATTGACACCACCAAGTGTAGATAGATGAGAGAGATGTGGTCATGCACACGAAATATGAATCATTGCACTAGTGTTTAGAATATTGTCCATTATGAAGTTTGATGTATGTAGGTACGGGATGGCCGATGTGACAACGGCATATGTATTGAGTGACACAATACAACCCAACATCCTTTATCTGGGGGTAAAAAGGAAGAAGTATGATGTGGGAGTGACAACAAACCACGCTAGCCTTACGAGGGTGACCTAGCAACACAAATGATTATTTTATTTCAACTATGTGTTTTAGGACATGTAGCCGTCATAAAAGTTTACCATTAAAGCATGACAATTGTGTGTACGTTTTTATCTATAACATGATAATCACCATAGATGAGAGAGAGGATTGAGTGAACCCATGAACCCATGTCCATTGTTCCTATAAGAGAAAACCTTTGTCTTGTCCTCTTGCATTGAAGAGGATTGGGACAATTTTAAATTCTTGTTTTGTTACATTAAACTTACATCCATTAAATCAACCATCTTGTTATTTAAACTTGTTTAGTGCATAATCAACTAAAACTTGTGACACTTTAGTTGTAGGGAATATATAACTTTTTCTTCTTGCTCCTGCGGATCGATACCCTACTTCCACATTGAGATGTGCTACAGTGATCCCCTGCTCTTGGGGGTTATCAGGGTGTTCACTGGAGGCATGCATGGGTTTAAAATAGTAGAAGAATTGGTTCTTAGCGGGGGCCAGGAAAACATGGAGTTGCAGACATCACATAGTGGTGGCGACAGATGGGTTCGTGGGGCGTGGCTTGAGGAAGAAGGTGATGGAGAAAGAAGACAAAGGATGAGCACTTGGATCAATATCTCATAAAGTCAACCTGACCAGATAGTTGACATCGTGATGCTTCTCAAATCAAGGTTATCTTGGGTTCACAATCATATACCATATCCAACAACTTTTTTCAACAAAACAAAAACACATGTTAAAGCCAAACGCAAATTCTTAAGTACAACCACAAAATCTAAAGATTACATCCTTGCTAGGACCAGGGCGCTTCTCAGGCCATGTGTTGTTTCGACCGTCGGATTGGGCGTCCAAACTAATCCTGGCCGTTCATTCCTAGCTGTCCCTGGTTGGCCGGCACGATTTTACCCGCTAGGCCGTAGTCCCTCTCGCTGTTGGTGGTCCCATTGTTTCCAGGTTCCGCATGGCAGTGTAACTGGTGGATCTTTTCCATGTACATGCTCTCCAGCGTTGCGGGGCGAAGCGCGTGATCCCCAATTGGATGCATACACTCTGTCTGGCTGCTAGCGGGACCTTCCTTTTACGGACCCACCTGTCAGCGTGATGGGTCGTTAGATTGAGCCGTATTTGGAGCTGGCGTTCTTACCGCGCGGGATGAAATGCCCCTCAGTGAAACCCTAGCCGCCACTCGCTCCTATCCCCTCCCATTCGAGCGCTCTCCCTCCATCTCCCCGTCTCGAGCACCGCCTCCTCTACCCCTCCGTCCCGAACCAGCTTGCTAGCGCCACCGTCCTTGGCCTCGAGGCACCGTCGGCGGCAAGGAGAAGCTTGCGGGGAAGAACAAAGTTTCGCATGACTGCCTGCTCCGACCGATCTCGGGCGAGATCGATGTCGTGCTCGACCGTTCTTCTCTGCGCAGCAAGGGTCCTATTATTTTCTCCTCTTCATCCACATGTGCGTGCTCGACCTCAACGCAAGTTCTCTCCTCTCTTTCTCTCTTCCCTCTCTCTCCAAGTTCACTCACGAACCTTTATTCTTATAGTAAAAGTGCACGTGCAATGCACGTCCTATTAGTAATAGTGTCAATAACTATTCACCATTTATCCAAATAGAATATTTATTACAAATAACGGTAGCTCCTTTTGTCAGATATCTAGTATGCATGATTTGACAAGTACTCTAGTCAATGGTCCATCCTCAATGTTCTAATGGTGAAGCTCCAAGTTCTTCATTGGTTTGTCAAATACTCGAAGATCTCTGAACTAAACCTGCATGAGTTCATTCTCTATGAACGTTTCGCTTGTTCAGAAGCTGCAGATAATGGCCTAGTAGTCATGACAATATATAATTTCAAGCACAATCTAATAATATTTATATAGAGTGAAGATGCAAAGCAAATGATGTTAGTCAGCAACAATTACAAACGTATGGATAATCATGTCTCTCCTTCCTCTTGTCTAGCATTATTGCAACTCTTGTGGAAGAGTGATTAACCACAAGAGTTAGCCAAACAAAATGAATTTCCCAAACCTGTTCTGCAAAATGAATCGATCAATGGTACGTAAGCACATTGGATGAATAGTGATTTTTACAAACTTGGTGGACATAAATTTCAGCAGATAGTTGAACACGCAAAAAAGAATCAAAAATATTTTTACAAACTCTTAGATGACAGTTGATTTAAGTCCATCATGGACAGAACTCTAGTATTTACGACTCAATAGAACTCTCACAAAAACATATGCTCATGCCAAGTCTGTAGTAGCACAATATCGGTGTTAGCTTCTTACAGTAGAACTAATTGCAATTAGAACTCTTAGTACAATTAACACTTATCTTCATAATGCTACAAAATGTAATCTGAATATGAGATACTTGCCCTACACCAAACATTGTCCGCCACAGACGTCAGCATGCCATCGACTGTCCAGAACATCAGCGATAACACCGTAACAATCATCAGCTCCTAAAGTGTCCGGAGAGTACCTTGAAATATTCATTTGGTACAGACTGAAAATTAATGACCGGAAACTTCAAAATTGAACAGCAATATACCATATGGAACTGTTAAGCATGCATAAATGGCAACATCGTAATCATTCAAGAAACGGGAAGAGCTCGTAAAGTGTTTAGTTCAGGGTTCTTTGACAGCGCCAAAAAACTTGCCGGAGGAAATAATGAAACAGTAATACAATGGCACTACAAGAATGAACCGCACATGTGCAAATTAAACAACTTCCGGCACCTCAATCATGAATCAAGAATGCAATTTAAAGAACTTACTGAATGCCATAGTGTCTAGCATTTATCTAATGATGCTAGGAGAAACAACAAACCTAACCAGATAGATTTGAATAAGTACCTATTGAGAGACAACATGCACACTTTATGGAATAGTTGACTGCAACACTCAAGTGCCCAACCTGCTACTAATCTGGTTACCACTTCAGATGATTGGCAAATGAAAATTTAATTGACAGTGATACATACCAGGCATATTAAGCTGTAAGTAGACGTAACAACATCTGAATCTGACGATCCACATGCTGTCCAACCCATATGTTACATTTTACATATTGGTGGAATATTATTTTTCTTTGGCAAAAAGGCAAAGGGGTACAATGTAGCCTTGACTTGAACTGTTGACAGCAAGCAACAGAAGCCCAGACGATAGTGCCCAACATGGTCATGTAGAGTAGTGCCATCTTCAGCTCATTCAACAAGAAAGAGCGGTGTGTGCAACATCATTCAGGACACTAATATACCCAGTCTGCTAATGAAGCATATAAAGGGTTGCACACTTTCACTAAATATGATTGACAGACGATTGGCACCATTAGAATTAATTTAGCAGTGATGGAAATTGTGTATTAAACTGTAAAAATTGTGACCCAACTCACTGAGATGATAAAAAGCGCAATATGTATCTTCTACTCAGTTAGATCAAGCTCGTCAATTGTTTAATTAGTTCAAGAATTGTCACCGTGACATGAATGTACCTTGATATGTAGCTAGTATGCATAAGATGATAAGAACTTGTTGTCTTGCTGAAGGAATAACCGAGAATGACTAAAGAAGACAAAACATAATTCATCCTAAGTTGCATGTGAGCAGTAATTAACAAGTTTAAGGGTCACCAAATTAATATGCAACTTCAAAGAAGAAGAAAAACATTAACATGTACAAAAATGGTTCTTACAGTTTACACGGTTCAATTAGTGAGCATTATAGTATAGCCCATCATTTTTCTCGTATTACCATCAAGAGAATGCACGTGAAGCAAAAAGGTAGTCGTGGTACAGTAACCTGCAGCTTAAATAACTATAAGCAGGGTTCTATATATGCACCCAACTCCCATATTCTCTGAAACATCAGTTATCATGGAATAGCTGAATAAAAACACTAACTGCAGAGTTAGGTAAGTACCTGCAAAAATCTGTCCTCGTGGTCGCCAACAAGTCTTACGAAGTGTTTAGTAAGCTTATGATGTAGCGCTTAAATTCATGTGTATTATCCGAAGTTGTATTGCAGGAGAAGTAATTAAGAGTAGAACCAAAGAACATGGTTAAGCTGAACCCCCAACCCATTGAGACCAACAAGATGTGATCAGCACACACTCATACCATATAATATATATACTAATAAGGATAATCAAATTTTGAGAGAAATTGCATCAGTGGTGCTGTGAATTGCATTCCTAAACCATCACGTTGTTACATACTTACATCAAAAGGAACACCCACCTGAATATTGTGTTGACGTCGTGTATAAAATCCCTGTTCAGGATTATCATAGATTCATTGAGATGGTATAAACTCCCATACATAAATACTGTTGTGGCCTGAGGACAAGTCTAGTGAAAAAGACACAGCACAAAGATTTTTGACCTGCAAAATGGTAACAATATTAGCAAGTAGCTGCATCAAGACATGTCATATCATCTAAAAAAACTCCAAAAATGCATCCGGACCAAAGTATGAGTCTGACGCCTAATTTGATTCATGTGTTTCCCCCCACCTAGCTCTTAGTGCAACCACTGAATCATTTCATCGAACATTTGGAGAACACACAGCTGACGAATAGATGCCTCGATACAGATTAAATGCCCAGTTGATCCTGTTGACCTCATGTGCGCCCAGGGAGGCCACGATGGCCAGGATGGGCAACCAGGGTGGCGGTGCGGGAGCCTCTCGCCTCGGGCCACATGACGTCGGTGACCACACGCGGGCTCGTGGCGCAGAGGCAGGGCGATCCAGCGCTGTTGCGGCGGCAGCGGCGGGGAGGCGCAAGTCACGGCGGCGGGTGAGGTGCAGGGGCAGGTCTGTGACAGGGGAAGGAGGGTGTCGCGGCGGCTGTTTGCGGCTTTGCGCTCGGGATCGAGGTGCACAGGCGGGGTGGTGTTGTCGCGGCGGCGGCGATGGGAATGGCGTCGGCGCAGGCGATGTGAAGGGCGGAGGCGTGCGTCGCGGCGGCGGCGCAGACGATGGAAAGGGCGGGGACGTGCGGCGGCGGCGCAGGCGATGGGAACGGCAGGGGACTTTGAGGTGGTACTCCCACGTCCTCCACG
Source organism: Puccinellia tenuiflora (assembly GCA_012064385.1). Taxonomy (NCBI): domain Eukaryota; kingdom Viridiplantae; phylum Streptophyta; class Magnoliopsida; order Poales; family Poaceae; genus Puccinellia; species Puccinellia tenuiflora. Next base: position 28,267 of record QRDG01000808.1, read on the forward strand.
ATTGGAGGTTGTCGGGCACGGAGCCGTCGGCGGTTGCCACGGATTTGACCGCGCCGGGCTGACCGGCTGTTGCCTTTGAAGGAGTCGACGCTGGGCGATTGGGGAGGCGGTGGCGGAGCAGCAGGAGGGTGAGCAGTGCCGGCAGCGGTGCGGCGCACGGTGAGGACGGGATCGATGGGGGCGCAGGGAGGGGATGGACAGGGGGCGTAGAGAGGGGATCGGGGGGCGCAGGGTCGAGGAGCGGCTCGTGATTTTTTCGGCGCAGGGGCGAGGGGCGGCAGGGATTGGGTCGACGGCGCGGCGGTGAAGCAAGAGGCGGCGCAGGAGAAGCGAGGGTGAGAAGCGGCGTGGCGGGCCTCACCGGGGAGATCGACGGGGAGAAGCGGATCGACGGGGACGCGCGTCTCTCCTCTGTCTCTCTGCAAAAAAGAGTCGTTTTTTTGTTTTTCTTCTTCCGGCGTGGGAGTGAATATCATGAGCACCTCATCATTGGGTGGTCCTGGGTCGTTGGATCGTGATTGAAGGGCTCAGATCTGTTGGATCATACCCCCTCCTCTCTCTCTTTTTATATTAGTAGAGATGTTGCCTTGCTGGGTCAGAGGCCGGAGCTGCGACGCCCACGCCTGTGCTCTTCCTACAGAGATAACTCATGTTGGCAGCAAGGGGTTGACCCAGCGGAGGCTCTGATTCCACCTTCTAGAGGTGATTTTTTTTGCAGCAATCTTGTGGCCCAAAACAAATAATTTCTGATGTGTTTGGGACCTCCCTGATGGTCTTGTGCAATAAGTGTGGTGTATTAACTAAAGGAGATCTGGGAATAAGTAAGACATGCTATTCTTCATCTGTTGTGAAGGTATTTCTGGTGTCATTGACCCTAATCCGTTTGTCTCTGTGCTGTTGTTGTTTCTGCTTGCTCTGCATATTCCCATACCATATGATTTGAGATCATCGTTCACTCATTCATATATCCTTTGCATCTGAAAGATTGTTTGTGAGATTGCAGCTAATTTGATATATGCTTGTGTTCCAACAGGATCTTGTCATGAGTGGAACTGCTACTGGTAATCTGATGGAGCTAATTAAGAAGTATGTTTTTCTCCTGTTTGGTATTGGTTCATTTTATATATTTATATATGTATTTATACTGCTATTGGTACTGTTTGATATCCCATAATATTGGTCCTGGTGAATGGTGATGGTTAATTACTAAAATAGAGGAAAAATTGTTGTTTTATGTGTGTAAATGCCCCCTCAGATCTTTTTTTTGTATATGTGATTTATGTTCAGGTCATTAGCCTAGGTGAATGACTTTGCTGGTGTCGTATTCGGCGAGGAAGAGGGCGATGAGTCATTTCCCCAAGGCATGGAGTTCCATGCCTTGCATTCAACAGCTCCACCTTGATCTTTCGAACGAGTTGTCATTGTTCTAGCCTGAGACCGGTTGAGGTTAGTATCTAAGCATCTATCTTCTTCTTGAGTTGTCATTTTTATTGCCAGTGCTACATGTATGCATTAATGTATTTACCATGTGAAAGAAGAAACTAAACATCCGACAACCTCAACGAGTGAATTTGCGATTTCATGGAATTAGGCACTGAATCTGGACACTTTGTTTGAGGATAATGGGCTAGAACTCTGAAATAATTCTGCTCGGAACTATTGTTATCTTCCTTATATTGTTTTCCCATCATGTTTCTGGCTTATTTCTTAATAAACAACATCTCAGTTCATCGTGCTCATATTTACAAACTTTGTGTCTGGAGCATACACGGGAGACAAGATCACCTCACACTGCCCACCAAAATTATTGCTATGTGAATCGAAGGCCTACCAATTCTGCATTAGTTTTTGGTGGTGATGGCCAGTAGTCAATACTGTCAGGTAGTAGCCTTCCCTTTTTAACAGTCCGTGACTTAGTTTTTATGCATGTGTAGATCTAGATGCACATTTCTTGCATGTGCATCTAAAGATTAAATGTTATCTGTGTTTTCTGATGAAGTTTACTAGGTGTTGAAGGGAGATCTGAGTATCATATAACGTTATTATTTGATTCATGGACACAATCCAGTGTCTGTTTAAAATAGAATGGCTAAGGTTTCAACTTTCGTTACTCAACTCTGATAGGTCCATTAGTGTCGGGTACCATTCTGACTCATACTTATGTTGGCTTCAGCTTGCTTTGTGTTTGCTTTGCGTGCTGTTATAGTGTTTCGCACTTGCAATTTCTCCTTTACCTTTTGTAGGAGGCACTGCAGTTTATCATGTAGATATCTCAGTTTTTTTCTTTCGCTTCGATACTTGCTTTAAAAAAATTGTTCCTACATATTTCTCTCTTGATGACATGGATCTTAGAAACTACAATCTCACTTCATTTCGCTCATATCTACAAACTTTGTGTCTGGAGCATACAAGGGAGACAGGATCACCTCACATTGCCCACTAAGGGCTCCTTTGAATCACAGGATTTGTGCAGGAAAACTGAAGGATTTGGATTCCTATGGGAATTTATACTGTAGCACCGTTTGATTCACGGGAATACACCAAAGGAAAATTGAAGGAATTTTTCCTCTACCACCAGATTCCTTTGACAAACCACGGGAATGAAACAATCCAGTCCAACCTCATTTTTCCATTCCTTTACAAGGAACGAGGCAATAAAAGCTACTGATGAGTGAACAGCGCTGCTGCACAGCCACTTGACCCACTTAATGCTGCTTTTCTTGCTTGTTATTTAGGCTAATCAAATTGTTTGAGATAGCATGCTGAATTCCTCTACTCTTTCTTTCCTATGTTTCAAATGACCACCTAAGGAAATATTCCAGTGTTCTCCTATCCTATAGTTTTGCACTTGCATTCCTATCTAATTCCTATTCCTATTCCTATTCCTGTATTTTGTGATCCTACAAATCAAAGAGGGCCTAAAATTATTGCTATGTAAATCCAAGGCCTAGCAGTTATGCATTAGTGTTTGGTGTCGAGGAATTCTTCAGCAGATTAACGTGCATCTGCTGGGTGTCAACTATACGCCTATTTTCTTGTGCTATTTCTCAAATTCCCTATTTTACAATGCTATTTTGTATTAGAGTCTTTTGACTTTCATGTTCTTTTTTATGGGTTTAGTAGTATCTGATCTTCATTTGAAATCACGGCATCTAAAGGCACTTGTTGATTAATAGGACATCTGGTAGCAAGGATGGTGTGAATGCCGTTAGCAATTTCAGTATGATAATTTAGTTTTTTCATTCAATTTATCATGCATACATTAGACTGCATTGTATACTTCTAATTGTCTCATGAAGAGACAAGGTTTCACAATTAATTTACGAAGTGTCTTGCCCTGTTTTGAAGGTAGGTGGTATATAGAAGTCCATAGGTGTTTCCTTGCCTGTTTTCGAAAGTAATAGGGGTAGTAAACTTGCTATTTACATGTTTATGTTGGTGTCTAAAAATTCAGAGTTGTTTCTCATTTTTGTGCTTTTGCTTAGAACTTCGGATACCTAACCATGTTTTCAGTTGCTTCCCTGGTTTCTTACAGTTTCTTTTGTCAACTAAAACACATTTTTCCTCCTCTTGAAATAGATAGGTTATGATAAAAATGGAAACTTTGACAGTCAATTCAAAAAATTATTTTTCAAGAGTATTTAAGTGTTATTTCCCCTGTTTTCAAGGACAGCAGAGATGATAAACTCATTATTATAGTTTTAGTTTGGTTATTGAAAACCAAGATTGTTTCTCATTTTGAGGTTCAGATACTTGATTATGTTTTCGATGAATTTTCTGGCTTTTATAGTTTATTTTGTCAGCAAAAATATTTTACTAGTCTTTTCCAGTAACTAGTCTGGGAATGTGACTCAGGGGACCTAGAAGCATTAATTTTACCATGGCTGCTATGATTAGTCGTTGAGTCTTTACTTATTTGTTTGTAGGAAAGCCCTATGTGTGCAACATCACTGCGTATCCGCTTCCTTTTCACCTACATGATTCTTTACTTCTCTGGTTTATTAGTATATTTTTGGCAAAGAAACTATTTCATTGCTTTTCCAAAAATACAAAAACTATGTTTTTGATTAATAGACAATGTTCTAAGATTTAATAATCTACTGGACGCAGTTTAATCACCTATACGATTATGCCTTATTCCTCCTATGCACTAAATATTCTAAAACTATCCTAGGGGCTTTTCTCCCTGTTTTAAACAGTAGTGCAGATGTAATCAGTACTACTGATTCTGTATATGTTATGTTTGGTAACTTAAAGTATCATATTGATATGTTCATCTATCTAGTGATTCTATATACGGTTGAGGTTGTTCTATATCCACTACATTGGTCACCGGATCTTTCCCGTGTTTTCTTTTATCTTAGGGTTTCCATGCCCTCTTATTAGTGATTGCTCCATGGTTTATCCTTCTGCTTCATTAGCTGATTGCAGTTCGTTTCCCTTTTGCTTATGACATCGTCTGTTCATATGTGCAGATGTCTGTCAACAAGCTTGCTGAGCTCAACAATGGCAGCAAGTAAACCTATAAAACCTATACTTTCCGAGCCGCGAACCATAGTGTGCTTAAGGTAAGAATACACTATGCTTACTGTTGTTTTGACCTTTACAAAAAATAGCTATCAGCTAATGATGATTTTTTTGTCCTGCAGCCTTTTCTTATATTTCCTGTACATGTCTCTTTGTTAGTGCCACTGAAACTGGGTGTACCACAGGATTAGCTCCTTGGATCGATGTACTAAGCAAACCCTGACTATTTACTATTGTTCCCATGTATGTATGTGTACTGTGAACCTCGATGCGACTACCACATTTGTAATAGGTTCTGTTATTATGATGTGAATTTCTAAATCGTTGCTCATATGCCTGAAAGGTTCTGTGTTTCAGGGCTGCTTTGGCATGTTTTTTTCACGGTACATCCTGTCTATTAATAGCCTATTTCGGTGATTATGATACTATCATTTTGTTCAGCTTATATTCTTAGATATTAACAGTCTTTTTATTAATCTGTACAAATTGTGGTAACAACGGGTAAAATATTAAAAGAATCAATTGGTGCTGCGCGGCAGGCCGTGCTCTCAAATCTAGTAGGTAATATTCTTTGCGAAGTAGTCTCCCTAGAGTTTGCAATAACCTTGACTGTTTTGGAAATCAATAACTTGACCTCCCGGGCACAAAAACTCACAGCCATATAAATTTCCATCAGTCGAAGAATCCAAGCACAAGTGTAGACAAGGTATGGAAGCGACTCATATATATAAACATGAAAACTAGCCATCGGAAAACTCACTGTTCGAAATAAAACCACTCTTGTTCTCAGTGTGCTATGGTGCAACCATAGAGTTCGTTTTTGTTATAGGCCTAGAAATCTACTCGCTCCGTCCCGTAATATAAGATGATATTACAACCAATATACTGCTGAGAAACTAGTCATTAGAGATACATCCATTAGAATTATTTGGCCGCAAAAATATTATTTAGTTAAAGAATATTATTAAAAATATTGATGAGTTCTTTACAGATGAGGAATTTTAGGGGGGCTCCTCCAAGGTCCAGAGTTTCTGGTACATTGCTGATCCCTAGTGTACAGATAACCACAATCCAAATGTACTTGGCTAGAGGGAAAGAGAAAACAGACGATGCATAGATTCTTCAACACCACAATTTCACATTTGGTAGAGCTCCGCCAACCTATTTTAAACAATTTGTCCTTTGGTATTCTGAGCAAACAAACACAGGATTTTTTTTAATCTTATGTGTCCGTCTAAATTCACATATATTTAGAAGCAAAATAAGTAGATTGACTGGACAAATGAATGCAATAAGATTGTACCGAAAAGCTAAAAACTTCTCCAATAACCAAAAACAAGTATCAGGCTCATCAGATAGTTGAGCAATTTTGCATAATCATGTGCTTCCTGTCACATAGAAGTTAGAACTTCAGCATCGTCATAAAAACAGTCAGGGGAAGAAAGAGCACGAACAAAACCTGAAAATTCCATTCTGCTGAGCTGCCTGCTCCGTGGTACAGAGATGGTTGATGGCTTCTGTTATGGATTTGGACGGCCTGGTGGATCAACATAGGCCAAAATACCGTAGACAGTTTGCACAATGGTGCACACAAGAACAACAACAGTAGCTAATGCAGCTAACACCATCCATGGATTGCTAAAATGGTTGAACCACAGCCATGCCATCCACCGATTCAGCCGGTTTTGATAGTGTGCTTCCATAGTCTGGCAAAGTGATTTCAAGTAGTAGTTTCCGTTGAAATCAAAGACCACGTCTTTGCTAAGCATAGTGAAAAGATCTGACACCTCTTCATCAGAGTCAAGGTAATGCATAATTATGCCTTTCTTAGCGAGTAGAGTCACATCCTCAGGCATGCTAATAAGCTGGGACATAAACACTGAATAGGCAGTGAAGTCATCCCCAAACTGCGGGCAAGTCTGCTCGAACGCAATAAGGTTCCTGAAGAGGAACTCAGTGTGCACGTCAATCACAAGGCGTGGCACTTCCAGTGCACTACTGCTGAACCTGATGTCCAGTAGAGAATGAGAGTCGAGTATGTCGAAGTCACGTTTCCGGAACTGGACTCCAGCTTCAAGGTATTGTGCAGCTCTGCGCCAGCGATTAAGCTGCTGACCAGCTTCCAACTCCTCAACCTGTTGTGCACTTTGATCGTTGCAAATGTGATGCTGACCAAGCTTCAGATACTTGCGCCCAAAACTAAGAAATATGTTGAGATATTGAGGTCCAACCTCGTAGTGGTGTTCATCCACCGGCTTTTGAGCAGGTCTGAAATACATATGGCATAAATGAAGCAAATGTTGAAAATCTTTTGGCCTGTCAGAATCTTTAATCGCTATTGGGTAACATCTCAGGGTAGACTCCACATACGCAACGACTGCATCAGGAAACGGTTGAGCTGCAATATCCTTGCCTGCAACTAGCTCATACAGTTTCATGACAATGAAAAATGGTATTTGATTTTCAAGCAGTAGTAAGTCATGATTAATAAACCTATTAAACCATAATCCAACTTGCTGGCTTTGCTGTGCGCCATCCATCTCCGTGTTTTTGTTGCTTTCCTGGCCGTAGCCGGCATTCTCTGTGACTGACACTTCTTCCTTTGCAGATTGCGTTCCCAGCATATCTCCTGCAGTCTCCACATCTCTATCCTGTCCAGTTTCACTTCTGTCAGTTAACTGAACCCGTGCGGGAAGTCGTTCCGTCGCCCCCAGGGCTACCAAAATCCAGCATCCATCGAGCAAAAGCATCTGCAGGAACTCCTCGTTATCCATCTCGATATGATCAGAGTAACATCTTCTGGCAGGAGCACACAGCGCCCAAATCTCATTTAGATAATCCAATAGGTTTCTCCCACGACTTAATTTAATAACCTCGTCAAGATAACCCCACTTGGAGTTCTCCATTGTCTGACACGCTACAGCCCCGTGGTGGTAGGGTCCAATTGACAGCATAATAGGCTCATAGGAGGTTTTGTCCACCTCGCGGATGTGCTGTTGCACCTTGTAGATGAGGCACCTGCTTGCTGGAGTGTCAGATTCCTCACCTACTGACCAGTAGTAATCAAGTTCACGCTTCATGGAACTAACCAATTTACCAATGTCCACACCGGTTGCATTACTCTTTTTGTCATGAGCTGACATCGTTGCCTGAAGGCGCGTGCTTTCTGTCTCAGACATATTATTCAGATTACTTCTCAGTTTGTGGCCTTTTACTGTTCCAATGCAAGAGGAAAAAACATATAAACAAGTGAATCATATGTAGATTAAAGATATCCAAAAGACACTCCTGCAGAATGTATGACAAAAACACATATTCGTCTTAGCGCATCGCATCTTACAGGACTAAGGAAGTGACTGCTATGTATGGACTGAACCTTGGAAGTGAGGACGAAACTCTCCGTGCAGAACGAACAGACTCGGACAAGCGCCATTCTTGGTGCTACAAAGAGTGGGGAAATTGGCGACATCCGATGTAGACGTCGAATGCGAGGTGGATCGGCGTCGATTCGGTCAAAAGAATACTGATACCCTCCTGATTTTCGATCTTCAGCGCGTTCCTCCTTTCTGGAAACTGGTAGATCTTAACAACCCTCCCTTGTTCTGCGCGGCAGAAGGTCGTGCGGGGATTTGCTGCTTAGAGGACCTCCGCGATGTATACCCAATTACCCATCACCCGTGTACTCGAGGGGTTAATATTCATGGGTGGATAAATCTCATACCATCGCGCAGAGCCGGTACAGGTCACATACCTGCATAGCCAATTAACCTTTCAGATGACACGTATGAAAAGTTGTGCCCGCTAACATATATGTATACAGGTGACAGGAGACGGGTAAAGATATGGGTGGCTCTAACTGTACCCATACCCTCCACGTGCCATCAAATCCGTGAGAAACTTATCTCGCGGATGCCAGCGAGAGACGCTGATCATCCCCAAAAATGTCTAACCATTTGATCTGCTTTGGTCGTGGAGTCTCTATGTCGACGAGCAGCGAAAGACTTTGTTCCACATCCATGTTACCACAGGGTGTATCAAGTGCATGTGAATTGGTGGTGCATCATGCGCGGAGCCAGGTAGGTACTTGGATGTACAATTGTACACCAATTTATTATTTTAGAGGGAACCCTATACTCTATATAATAATTGTACACCCATTATTTTAGAGGGAACGCTATACTCTATATAATATGTGCCTAATTAACAATAGACATCTAATAAGTTTTACTATTTTTTGAGCCATGTACACCCATTATCTAAAACCTGACTCCGTGAATGTGGTGCATCCAACTCCGGTTGCACACGAGCTTCTCAACTTTTAGGGAACACAAATAGAACAAAACAAATGTAATAACACTGGACATATGTCCAACTCTTTTCGACTTTATCAATCAAAGGCATTGCCGAGGTTAAAAAAAAATAACAATGGACATATGATTATTGGCTTTGCGGGAGTAAATTGGTATAAAAAAATTAAAAATAGGCAAACGGGTACATATATTTGTGGTACGGATTGACATATGTACGGAAGGGCTGATGTGCCCTGCCATGTTGTCAACAGGAACGCGTGGACGTCTGGACAATTTATAGAAAACCCCTTAAGCCTTAGCGGAATTTGCAATATAGGTCCCCGATAGTGTGCTAACCCAATCCGCAATTCAGCCGCTCCTGATAGGAAGCATTACATTAATATGTAGCATTATTGCATTTGTCGATGATTATGTGTCAAAATGTGTCTAACATATGGCCTACGATACGTGATATTGTACAACTACTTTAACTAGTTAAGGGAACATGCTTTCAGACCAATCCGGCGATGGCTGTGGCCCGGGCGTAATGCCCAAGGTTTCTCTATCGTTCATGCTAGTTGTATTGTTTTTCACTATTTGGTGGCTTCGGATTGTATGTTCGTTCATTGTATGTTGAATAAATGATATAAATCCCGCATGCATCTCTTCGATGCAGAGACTGGGGCAACTCCCCTTTTCCAAAAAAAAAAGGTGTAAACACTACTCTTTTTCAAGCTAGAAAATTTGAAATTGAAATTGTTGTAAAATAAACACTTTAAGTTTAACCGAGTTTATTGAAAAATATAGGAAAATCTAAAACACCAACTGAGTTTCGTCGGTTCATCGTAGAATATAATTCCTTACTATACAGATTTAGTGTTGTAGTCCCTTCGTATCATAATATAAGATGAGCTTTTTTGCATGCAAATTACCGTATATAGACGTAATTAATGTGTAGATTCATTCATTTTAGTCCGTATTTACTCCGTATGGAAATAGCTAAAATATTTTATATTATGATATGGAGGGGGTGAATATTAACATATTTTCCTATAACTCGGTCAAAATTAAAGAAGATTGACTCAAAAGAAAAAACATACAACTTTCATTATTTTGGATCGTTGGTAGTACAATGTAAGCATCATGTTTTCAACTATGATGAGTGGAGCTTTTCCACACACTAATTAATGATAATTAGGAGAATGTCATTCTATTAAAACAAAAGGAACTGTTAGAAACATCAAAGACTTACCCCCCATATAAAATTAACCAATTTGCATGTTGTCTATCGCTTATACGAATTGCGAGTAGCTACGTTGATTGATCAGATTTTATACATAATAAATATTTGGAAAAGCGGTAAAATATGTCCCATATAAGCAGGGACTAAGAAAGATTTATAAGACAAAAATACAACAATCATTTCTGCGTGCTTACCGAAGCTGTATGTCCCTTTGTCTCCATCATGTTCCCTGCTCGATTGCTCAAAACATTGTTGTCTGGCCGCTTGCTTTTGTACTTCTTCAAGCGCTCTCTCCGTCGTCAGGACGGCGTCGTGAGCTAGCTAGAAAATTCAACAGAGTATGACGGAATCATGCGGACTAACATACAAAGTATTAGAGCAAGTTCAATAATATAGCTAGCAGTCGGCTATATAAGACTGACATGTCATCAAAAGTTAGTAACATGGAGTACTTATACAATAGCGGATGGCGTTGGTTATTAGATTAGTCAAAAAAAATTCACTTCTAACTTTTTATTTGTAATTACAAGGATTTTGTTATGTACTCTTACAAGCTCATCCTTCAAGACAATGTGCGCGGGGGCGGGGGCAGCTTCTCTAAGGAGTTTGGAGAAGGCAACGCCTCCAAGAGGCAGAGTGGAAGGCTTCCGAAGACTGGCCACTTATGAAGAAGTTTATCCAGCCAATTTCTGTAAGGTGATCCTTGCATATCTGGGTTGGAGTAGCTCCCGATCCCTCCAGCCTTCCTACGGCATCTAAGCATCCCAAGGAGCATCATTCTGAAGACGAATGCCGGATAGAACTAGAAGGTGAGAATTGTTATTTCTAATGAAAAGGATGCCATGGATCAAGGTTGTCAGGATTTTCCATCATGCATCAGATCAAGCTTGGCTACTTCTTGACCTTCGAGGTCTTGCAGACCGATATCTACATGGTCACCATCTTCGACTACACATGTGTCGAGATTGTGAAGAAGTGCAACGAGCATCCTCCAATCCGAATGATGATCGATGATGAGTAATCTATCATGATATTGTTTGTTTGTCGTTTAAACTATATCTGTGTCAGGCGTTTAAATTCTTTGTGTTTGTTTATTTGGACTATGACTGCTATGTGTGTCTTAATCCAGTTCTACACATTCATAGAATAAATTCGTGAAACACGGTTCAGCAACCGCAAAATTAACTTCGATGCTAAAATAGTTTATTTGACACAATCATATTTGTTTTTGATAGAAGAAAATCACGTGGGCGGATTTTTCCAAATTATTGAATGCCCTATTGTTTATGGACAGAGATTAATCCTCTGAAGATCGTCTCGAATTGAGATTCTAGTGAGGGGTTCCTATTAGATATTGATTCCATCTAGGCATTTAGAGCTACTACAGTTAGGTTTGGCAACCAGAAATTGTACTCCACTTGTAAGAGCCTTGGACGAGCATAGATGTGCCCGTCCATCTTATATCGTATATCTATAAATATCAGTACTGGTGGTTGCCAAAGTCACCTCACCCGAGAATCCTCCATTTCACCAACATGCCGAACAAAGCTGCCATCCTCCTGCTCACCGCGAGCATGCTCATTTGCATGGCGGCGCCAATGGCACCGTCGACAAATGGTGCTGCCCCACCTCTTCCCCCCAAATTGGTTGGCGTCCCATCGTTTCCGCCGGCAAGGGAGCCCATAAAAGCACCCGCGACAGGTGAGCCGAATTAAGATATTTTCAATGATCTGTAAGTTGTTTGGAGCTATAAGTAATAAAAACTTGCTTTTTTTCAGGAAGGACTGGTGGAGCGGCCAATGCTGAAGATAATAAGGTGTTGCTTGTCTGGCCGAACACTGTGCTCCCTCCACGACAACTTCCACCGTCTTAATCATGCTGAGTGATGGAGATTATTGCATGTATGCTATATATATCCAAGAAATTAACGCCATGCTATGTGGTTGTCTGTGGTTCGTGATGTATCCAGTATTCGCACAGTGTGTGAGCTAAATCCAGAGAAGTTGTGATACAAAGCTATTTGAACGGCGATGTAAGTTAAGTAATAATAAGGCGGCTTTGTCATGTTCTCTTTGTTGACCTACAAGATTAAAAGCACAGATAGATGAAACAAAACGGAAAGCCTGAACTCACAGCATTGAGCCCAATAGTCCTTCTGCCAACTAGTGATCATTGAAGTGAATCTGCCACAACAACGCCACCCACTTAATTAGCATATCCTGGTAGTAGTTTAATAATGTTCGGCACGATTCATGTGGTGTAAGTAGACAGTATGAAAAACGAGCCATTTCTTTTACACGGAGGCAAAAAAATTGTCCCTTTCCATTAATTAAGATAGAGTGCCAAAAGGGTGTTACAAGACAAATACGGAGTACAAAACAAAGGGAGAGCTGTTTTGGCTCGCGAACTCACATGCTCCTACCGAAATACAAAAATTAGAAATAATAATAAAATATTTTAAAAATTTCTGAAAAACATTTGATGATGAACATATACACTTTGCTACATATGTGTCAAATTCAGTGATGAAATGAAAAAAAAATTGGACCGTGCCAAAAAAAGACAAAAAAGTGCTCTGAAAAGATAGTTTTAAAATCCCAATTTGGCAATTGATTTGTTTTCTTTTGCACAAAGCAGCACAAATATCATTTCTTCACAAAATTTTGCAGGGTATGTGTAGAAACTTATATTTGTTAATCACCAAAAAATTAAGAATGGTTTACAATGTTTTATTATTTTTCGATTTTTTATTTGTGCAAGAGCATGTGAACTCGGGATCCAAAGTGAATTTTCGCAAAACAAATCTACTCTCTCGACATGATGTTCCCTAAATGCTTAGCCCCTCGCGCAAGACTCCACAAATTTGCATTTTCTTTGATCCTAGCCATGATGACAGAGGGCAAGGACGCGACACGGCAAAATACCCTTACATTCCACTCGTTCCATAACTCCCACAAGATAAGCACGACAAGCGAGGCAAGGACATTCCTATGGTGATTCTTAATGTGAATGGTGCCCATCCAACGATCTTCAATGCAGGCTAACCTCCCAATCCAAACAAGGTGGTTGAATCCTTGCAAAGGAGCCAACAATGGACGGAGGTCCAAATACGAATGGAGAAATGACGATAAAAAGGAGGTTGGCCGATGTCTCCAGAACTTAATTGGAAAGAGGGGTCAGCCACAATTTAGTGATCCACGTGTTGAAGCCGGTTGGTAGTCCACTGTCTATTTTGGATGATGAGCCAAACGAAGAATTTAACGTTAGGAAGCTCACAATGTTTCCAAACCATGTTGTTCAAGACCGAGGAAGTAGACCTAAGGAGTACGATGCGGTAAGCCGAAGAGCAGTTGCATAATCCCAAGTATGTGAGCTTCAAGTGATGGAATTGGGGCTGCCATCGACAATGGTAACATGCTAGAACTCAGTCGGAAGGGAAGGAATTGGTCAATGTGGTCCTTCGTGATACCTTCCTGAAGGTTAAGTTGATTCACCCAAGGTTGATTGAGGAACCCCATGACCTTGTTCTACATGAAATCCTATACCCGTGTGTGACCACCCAGTATGGAGCCATCGTCGTCTTTGGCCACTACAGGAATGAGCTTCTATACCGACAGCCAAACCCTATGCCGACAACTTTTTATCGGGGGCCATCGACATAGACTCCGACAAGGCCTACCCGTCGACACGGCCGTCGGCATAGGTTCTGCCGTCGGCACAGGGGCTATGCCGATGGCAAAGCCGTCGGCATTGCCATCGGCATAGGTTCACAGGTCTATGTCGACGGCTTTGCCGTGCCGTCGGCATAGCTATTTTTTCTGTTTTTCGTTTAATATGAAATAATTCATATCTTTAAATCTATAAATCGAAATTTAACAAATAAAGTGTCTAAATCGATTAGAAAAATGAGAGGAATCCAAATATGACATCCATATCATCTTTTTGATCATGTATATGACTTTTTGCAACATATTTGTGGTACTTGCTTAATAAAAAAAAGTCACTTTTGGCACTTAAAAAATAGAAAAATGATATTTATAATAATATTTAAAAAATTGTTTTTGGCAACAATGTTTGCCATACCAAGACGCACCTATGTGTCAAAAATGGACACTTTATCACAAATCATGGCACAGGGTCCATTTTGACCATTTTTTTCAAAAAAATAAAAGAAAGTGGAAAAATACTCAAAAAGTGAAATCCTTTGGCATGGACTCCTTTTATGTGTACTAGTTGTTAGGAAAAATGATAAACCTGAGTTTTGACAAAGTTACCAAAAAACTTATTCACAAAAAGGTCAATCATCTATAAACATGTATAAGTTTCGAGTCAAATGACGTAGATATGATCATCCTCGTGCTATGGTTTGTGATAATGTGTCCATATTTGACACATAAGGTGTGTCTTGTTATGACAAAAAATGTTGCAGATTTTTTTTTCAAATTACGTTTATAAATATCATTATTCATTTTTTAATTGTCAAAAATGACATTTTTTGTTAAGCAAGTACGACAAATATGATGCAAAATGGCACATATACAATTTTCACACAAAGTAGGCCATATTTTATCAATAATCTAGAAATATTAGGAATTTTCTCGGTTTCTACCTTATTTCGCCTATTAAATGACTTTATGCCTATTTTCAAAAGTACTTCAATTTTGAACTACAAGTGTGTGATAGTTTGCTCTGAAAATTTTACAAAATCATTTTAAGATCTTCGAGTATTTTTGTGCTTTAATTGTTCTCGTTCACAATCAGGGTGTATTCCATTCATAGAGGAAAATGTTTACGACCTCTTCTCCTCTTGTATGACTAACCATGTCGAAGAGGTAGGTTCCTGTATTCTGTCTCTATCTGGTTGTTCCCGAACAAGTGGAAATTTAATGCCTTGCATCCTGGCTTGCGCACACCCCGGGTTTGATTGTGTGTTTAACAGTGTAGGGTTCACTTAGGTAGGGTTTTTGGCCATCCATGGATTTGGCTCTGGCGACGGTGATTGCAGCGGCAAATAAGGTTCCTCCAAATATCGGTCACATGTCATCGCTCTCTCTCTCCCGTTGGTGCTGGATTCGGAGGCACTATATCTGTGTTGTCTGGATTCTTTCACATATGGACGGGCATGTAACATGTCTTTGTGGTCGTGGCATCTCGATTCATCCGCGTTGACTTAGGTGACGGTCGTCCTCCTCATTTTTCTTGAAAAGGAGGTTAAGACTCCCTCGGCCTCCACATCAAATCAATGCATACGACCTGTTTTATTCATTTTTTAACAAAGAATGGCAAAATCCTTACAACATCACCAACTAGGACAACGATATATGACACAATGGGCCCTTGTTCCTTGCCACAACCATCGTCAGCTAGCAGGCAAATTTAGAGAGATTGCCTCATGCGCGCGCTCCAAAATTCGCCTTTTTGTCATCTTTCAACCCATCTACAGGGTGTAGTTCAAAGCACAGACCCTTGTGAGGTCTGCCGTCGATGCTGCCAGAAAGCACCACCGTCCTGCACTCGCCAATCAAGACGCACCCACCAACAAGACCCCGCCGCGCCACGCCATCCAGGTCCACCGTCGGCGAATCAAGTTCAACTCCTACACGCTGCTCCACCTCCTCGAATCAGGTCCAACTCCCACATGTTCTCCTCATGTCCAGCACTATCCTCTTCATCTTCTCCGAGGTGACTATCTCATATCCAGATGGTGGCTAGTGGCATATGCTGGCATGGCCCAACGACTACTCAGTCGCAGATTAAAAGTTCTGCTGGCTGCGATGTTATTGGGGAGTTCCAATTGCGACAACGAGCATGTCTCACGACACGCCGCTGGTGTGAGGAAGAAGGTAACATTGACTTCTTCAAGGATCAATTTGTATTTTGTAGAAGGCAAAAGTCTGAAACAAACCTTGATTTTGTAGCCAAAGTCAGAATCAAGCTCTCATCTCTGAATCCCTGATTTTCGAACCCTGATCTCTCTAATCCCTGGATGTTTTCTGGCCTAATATTGTTTGTGAGCTCGGATTAGCTTATGTGGCAGGGATTACGGGGCTGCTGGGTGGGATGGCATGGTGGGCTGGTCCAACCAAGTAAAGGGATTGGTCGTTTTGGCCCATGACCCCACGACGCAAACAACTTGTTCTTCCCTAACGCAATTGCTTCGTTCACGCGCGGAACCCCGGAAATTCAGTTATTGTTTGTTCCCTTCCTTCCACTTTAGAGGCGGCGGCCATGGTGACCAGCGGGTGATCGCGGTGGGGGCAAGACCATCAAGGTGGCGCCTGTTTTTTCCGACGCCATACCTTCGTCATCAACGTATCGAGGAGAAGCACTCGCCGTCCCTTACTCACAGCAGCAGCTGCGTCTCTCAACTCGGCGGCAGCAAAAACTTTCACAACGAGAGAGAGGACATAGGTAATTACTCGACAGCCCGTATTGAACATATGTTGTTTTCTTCCTCTCCGAATTGCTAGATTTGGTTTGCAGATTGGTGAAGATCGATTGATGTTGATTTTGTTCTTCCTGGTAGTTAAATATCTATTTGGGGATGGGATGTCCAATTTATTTCTCGTTTTGTAACGTAGGTATTTTGTGCGAAGGAAATCATGGATCCCTGTGACAGTTTGAATGTGCGTTTTAATTTCGGTGGTGAGTTCCTCAGAATTGGTCCGGAGCTACAGTACGTTGGGGGAGATGAGGCCATGTCAAATATTGAGCGTGCTAGTTTATGTATGTGATACGTGTCAAACGTATCTATAATTTTTGAGTGATCCATGCTAGTTTTGTGACATTGTCACATGTTTCTACTATCATTTTATATCATTTTAATGCATTTGTCGGACTAACCTATTGACAAGATGCCCAGTGCCAGTTCCCTGTTTTTGTGCTGATTTTGTTGCAGAAAGTTACTTCTGGAAATATTCTCGGAATTGGACGAAAATTTACGACAATTTTTTATTGGACAAATGAAGACCGGAGCCAAAAGGGCGACCTTGGGGGCCACCCACAAGCCAGGGGCGGCCCCCTGTCGCGGCCCTAGGGCAGCCCGCGGGTGGGACCCGCCCCTGCCCTGTGGGCACCCCCTCGGCCGCCTCCGACGCCTATAAAATCATCCCCGACGAAAAAAACCCTAACCCCCGAAGGATTTTCCCAAATACGCAACAGAGCTCCGCCGCCATCGCCGACAAGTTTCGGGGGTCAGATTGATCCTATTCTGGCACCCTGCCGGAGGGGGGATCGACCGCCGGAGCCATCTCCATCGACACCGCTGCTTTCCCGCGATGAGGAGGGAGTAGTCCCTTACCGGGGTTGAGGCTTATACAAGTAGCTATGTGGTTATCTCTCTCTCCCATGATGTGATCTTCGTTGTGATCATGAGCTTTGCTAGCATAGTTGAATACATGATGTTTCCCTATGTGTAATGGATATGATTTTGCTCAAGTGATGTTATTTAGTACAATTTCCAGAGTCACCGTTGTGATCACGGTATCTCGGTGACAGTGTGGGTGCCGTGTGTGACTCTATGGATAATAGATTGGAAGGATCTTCATCATGAGTTTGTTCTTTATTATTGTTGGATTGAATAGATCATGAGGTTTTTTGATGCTTGTGTTATTGAAGAAAGAGACTATTCAAGAAATATGTTGTGGTGTTTGTTAGTACTATCTTTGGATGCGGATAGTGACAGCATGAAGTGTCCATAGATGTGGAATACGAACTTTAAGGTGTGCTTTTCGTAGCCCTACGCAATTCTCATCCTATTTGATCCACGAAAGAATGATCTTCGAGTAACGTCTACCATGCATGTGTTTTTGTGGAACTATTATGTGTTTAATTATGTTAATGATGTTGAGAGTAGTCACTAGTGAAAGTATGAAGCCTAGGCCTTGTTTCCAAGCATTGATACACCGTTTTTAGTCACTTTTGTCACTTGTTTGCTTGCTGTCATTTTTATTACAGAATTACAAAATCACCTTTTACCATCCATATCACTTGCATTTTACCTTCTCTTTGCCGAACTAGTGCACCTATACAACTGACCATTGTATTAGGTGTGTTGGGGACACAAGAGACTTCTTGTATCTTAATTGCAGGGTTGCTTGAGAGGGATATCTTTAACCTCTACCTCCCGTGGATTCGATAAACCTTGGGTTACTCACTTAAGGGAAATTTGCCGTTGTCCTACAAATCTCTGCGCTTGGAGGCCCAACAAGTCTACAAGAATAGAAGAGTGTGGTAGACATCAGTATGCTGGAATTGAAGGCGCATCTGAGTGAACACATGAATGTAAAAACATCAATGAAGTACTATTTTTTGCTTCTTGGTAAAGAAATGGTTAACGGTTTGTTGTTTCTGAATGACGACCTTGGGTGCAAGAAAATTTCAGATATGACAACTGATGGTGGAGTAGCAGAAGTGTTTATAGAGTACCATGGTGAGGAGGATGAAGAAGAAGACAATGAGAAAAGTGAGAGTGACTTTGAAGATGAAATAGGAAGTGAAGAAGATAATGAAGACACTGATATTTCAGAGCCTGAAGTAGTGCTTACAGCTGATGCTAGCATTGTTTCTAGTGGTCCATCAAAGTTGAACATGGACAAAAGCACCACATCAAACAGATTTATAAGGGACAAGTTTGAAGAGGGACATAGCTCACAAGGCCCTATGACTGGGAGCTCTCAAGTGTTAAATCCTTACTCACAAAGGGCTGCCCAAAAATATGTGCAAGGAAGAATTCCTAGGGCTGAAGTGAGAGATCAGGGTGAAAGGGCTGTAGTAGCAGAGGATGAAGAATCTGACAGCACATCCGAAGATTCAGATTATGTGCCATGTTCCGATGACAGTGGCGAAGACGAGGAAACAGTGCAGCTTAGAAAATTTGCAAAGATGTACAAGAAAAAGTTAAGAGATTCTCAGAGGTTTGTGCAAAGTGAAGCCATAGGTGCAGTCCCAATAAATCTCATGGCAAATGTTGAAGAAGTCGTAGAACAACAGAACATAGAGGCAGAATATGATTCGGGATCAGAAGATTTTTCTGCTATTTTCAGTTATGTATAGGGCACACAGTACCAAAATCCTGCTATTTTCAGTTATGTATAGGGCACACAGTAGCTAATTGCAAAACTGTTTTAGATTAGACTATTTTTGGTTATGTATAGTACATAAAGTAGCTATGTGCAAATCTGTACCAAAATGCTGCTATTTTCTTTTCTATATGCTTTTTTCGGTTCTGTACAGCGCACACAGTAGCTGATTTCAAAACTGTACTAAATCAGGCTATTTTTGGTTCTTGTATGGTACA
Organism: Puccinellia tenuiflora; assembly: GCA_012064385.1. Taxonomy (NCBI): domain Eukaryota; kingdom Viridiplantae; phylum Streptophyta; class Magnoliopsida; order Poales; family Poaceae; genus Puccinellia; species Puccinellia tenuiflora. The sequence continues at coordinate 47,624 of QRDG01000808.1, forward strand.
TATAGTAGATAAGTGCAAATTTGTACCAAAATCCTTCTATTTTCTTTTATGTATACTGCATACAGTAGCTAAGTACAAAACTGTACTCAATTGTACTATTCTCCGTTCTGAAATCATCATACTAACTGCTAGTTTCATCATGTTGCGCCAATGACCAGCAATCACAAACTGATGCCCAAGTCAGGACAAGTAAGGCACATAGCAAAGGAAAAGAAGCTGCTCAATGTAGTTCAGAAAAGAGGAAGGCAAGCAAAGATAGTAATGCAGCAGGCAGGGGCAAAAGAAGGCCAAGAAGTGATCATGAACATGCATCATCTCGAGGATGGACTGTCCCTTTTGTTCAGTGTTCTGAAATTATGTTCGTTTGGTTTGTATCTTCGTTGTGATGTAATGAACCTGGTCTAGTGAACAACGAGTGTGATCATTTTAGATTATTCACTGAATTTATGTGCTTTTGGTTGGTGCCCTGCGGCTGACGAATGATTGCCATCTAGTACTACTTATTTGATTTGCTGTTATAATTGTCAATTAGGTTGCCATGGATTGAACATATTTTTAGCTATCAAATGTCATGTTATTTGACAAGTTGTTAACTTGTGTTAGAATCCTCATATTTTCTGTTCATATGACACAACGGATATACCATACTCACTGATGTAAGGCCACAATGCATTGCATTCAAAGAACTGTTATATGAGTACATTGCCTGCAATTATACTTAGATATGACACTGCTACATGAGTACAATGTCTGCAACTACATTCAGAGATGATACTGCACACACAACAATCTATTACTAGAAGCCATGCCTTACATTGAGGAGACTTCTAATTCAGTTGTTGTCTCAGCGTAGTTTCCTTCAGTTGTTTTGTCCATGATGGCTACAGAGTATCGATACATTCATCGAGGTTTCTCGACAGTGCACCGGCGGCCGCACCATGCTACAGCCTCAACTCCGACCGTCGCCTTCGCGTGCTTAGTGTTATACCGGACGAGTACCCGCCGGTCGCCTATCCTCTGACCGCCACCTCCAATCGATTTAGGTGCATCTTGCGAGCCCCCATCGACCGTCGACAGCATCTACTCCGGTCGCCGCCTCCGTGTTATAATGTGCTCCCAGACGAGTCTCCGACGGCTGCCTCTCCTCTCTTCGCCTCAGCCGACAGCCTCTCCTCTCTTCGCCCCCGCCGGCAGCCTCTCCTCCTTCACTGCTGGCCGCCTCTCTCGCAAACCTATTTTGTTCCCCAACGAGATGGCATCGTACGAGACTGAAACTGGGAGTCGGGAAGAAGTTGTTTGCTTCGTGGTCGTGGATAGTAGTGGGTATGGGACGAAACGGCCAGGTCCATTTAGTTGGTTTGAACAGCCCACCACGGCATCCCACCCAGCAATCCCCATAATCCCTGCCACATCAGCTAAACTGAGTGTACAAACGAGATTAGGCTAGAAAACAACCAGGAAGACAGGGATTGGAGAGATCGGGGTTCGAAAATCAAGGATTCAAAGATGAGAGATAGATTCAGACTTTGGCTACAAAATCAGGGTTCGTTTCAACAAAGTTGCGGTTACGTTCTAAGGGTCGAACACTTTTAGCCTTCGCAAAAAAAATAATGGTGCGGTAGATTGCAAATTGGACGAACATAGCATGATCATATTATTAGTTTTGACTTGAGCATGATCATATTTTTCCACGTCCAATTAGTCCGCACCCTCCCACAACTCCCCCTGAATTTCACTGGGCCCCACCCCCTGATTTCCTCCCTGACTGTAAGATTCCTCCGTAGATTTCAGTCCCTCTCCTAGGGCGGATAGGAACGTGTTCCGCTAGAGGTGGGTCTGACCATGAACACGGATTTGGGCAGGGCTAGACACTATCGGGTCCGAGCCGGCGAAAACACGAAGGAATCCTGGCATCCTGCCCACCAGGCGACCGGAGATATCGATCCATCAAATGGCAGGGGCTTTTCCAGGTTTCCTTCGTCGAGGGTTTCTAAGTGTTGCTCGGATGCATTGCTCGGATCGCGCCATCTGATTTGCGCCTGCTCATCTTCCGACGCCCCACCGCGACCCTGAGTGCCTTGTACCCGTCTCCAGTATCAACCTGTAGCACTATCGATGGCGATGAGGTTTCTGTAATTGTTCTCAGTTCCTTTGGTGGATCGAGTTGGAATCCTTGGTTAGTTCATACTGCATCTATCTAATTTTTATATTGATTCGCTTCAGTTGTACTCAATATAATAAGGTCCCATGATTGGGGAAATGGCTATACGCCGTCCTGTAGTTCTTCAATATGGGGATCTTATCTCTGTTTGCTGTCAAAGAATATGCAATGCTTTTACTCGATGATGATTATTGTCTGGATTGAAGGCTTATTCTCAAGAATGCACCTAAGGAAACCAACTTTTTATGCAGATATACAGCAAGCTACAAGAGCATAGACCACATTTAATCATCTCCGAGATTGAACTTCAATCACAATCGCAACAACGATACTAATAACCAGGTAAAAAAGCTCCCCTTGAAACATGTCACTCTGTTGATTTATGCCTTTTGGGTTGAACCGTCCTAAGTCGATTTTTGGCTGACGACACAAAATCAACAGTGTCTATAAAAATTAACATAGTACTGAATCCTGGGAAGGAACAGCTGCACTCCTTTTGATGAGGCCCTATACTGTTTAGACCCTAGTTACCCCATATGACTGGCAGTATTATTGACAACTGGCATACTCTCTATTTCCCTATAATTCAGATTAAGTACTCCGAAGCAATTGTGATTACGATTATATGAGCAACTTCCTGCTGCAGAAATTCTGTTCGTTCATAAGGTTTCGTCATCTGGATGTGATGCTAAAGGTTGAAAATGTGTAATTGCTTCTTGTTACATAAAAACTGCTATTTCTTATAGTAATCCATAAAGCTTTATGCTGTCAGTTCGTTTCTTGAGATTCATCATTTGATGTTAAATGCTCTAGTATCTAATTAGTATATCACAAGGTTTTTTTCTGTTTATCTGCATCTTAATATTTATAATATATTTCCATTTGTGCACCAGATTGGATTCAGCTCTGCACTTTCGGGTTAACTCTACAGTCGCATGCTATTTTTCATGAATCAGGCAGCAATGACTCCAGGAGTAGGCACTACATCACACTCCGTAGATATTAATAAGATGGTAAATTCCATGACAAACAAATTGAGTTCTTTCTGGTCACAGTTTGAGCCTGTTGACGAGGAAATAAGGGTATGCCAAATTTACCAAGTCCCACGGCACATTCGCGAGGTTGAGCATGTTGCATATGAACCCATTGTATTATCCATTGGTCCATATCACCAAGGTTCACGCCACCTGCAAGCCCTGCAGAAGGTGAAGTGGGGATATCTGGACCACATTTTAAAATTGAACTGTGAAATTGGTCTGCATGATTACCTCAAGGCTATTGCTAAATTGGAGAAAATAACAAGAACTTGTTATTCAGCGGAGATAGCAATGGAAAGGAAGAGTTTTTCTGCAGATGCTATTGCTCGATGCCTGCTTTATACTTATCACAATTAATGAAAATATCAGTACAGAATTGCATAAGCATGAAGATTTATCGGGTACAGTTAATCAAGAAATAATTGGAACAAACACAGAAGTGCAAGCTACTCCAGCACAAGCAGAGAATGAAGGAGCCACAGCAAGGAAACAAGTACATTCTCAGGATATGCCACTACCAGAGATGGAGATAACTGAGGTCATATCAAATCAAGCAGGGTGCACAAATGATAATCGGAAGCTCGAGAAGTATGTGCCAAAGTCTACTGATTATAACAAAGTTGGCGATTGGTATAGTCTCTCAGCCTGGCATGACATTTTCCTGCTAGAAAACCAAATTCCATTTTTCATTGTTGACAAGATATATCAATTGGCCGTGGGGAGAGCAGTCGGTCTAACATCTCTTGTTGATAAAGCTTGTGAATGTGTCGAAGATGTCATGTGTCACTATCCAATAGCAATCCAGAAATCTGACAGACCAAAGTATATACACCATATGCTCCACTTGTGTCACATGTACTTCAGGCCAAGCCAGAAACCTTGCGATCGTTCAGAATTTCAGGTGGGTACCAGGTATTTTCATCGCCTTCTACATTTTGGGCACAAGTATTTCCGGATTGGCCAAAAACAAGAAGAAGCTGTGCAAAACATATTACCAATGCGGCAGCTGGATTGCTTTTTAGCTGGGGAGTTGACAGTTCGCTGGCGACGTGCAGCACAGTATCATGAAGCAGGAGTTATAATTAAGAAAAGACAGTGGGACAAGTACAACCAGCACTCGCTCTTGGACATCAAGTTTAGTAATGGGATTATAGAAGTTCCATGTTTTCCCATGGACGAAAATACGGAACCTCTATTTAAGAACCTAATTGCATTTGAGCAGATAGATCCTCAGTTTGGCAATGATATCACTGCCTTTGTTATTTTTATGTCACAGTTCGTCGGTACGCCAGACGATGCTACACTTCTCACTAAGAATGGAATAATTGTGCATATGCTGGACAGTGATGATGAAGTGCGAGCTATATTCAACAGGCTAAGTAAGCATGTGTGCTTCACTATCGATGGTTATCACTACCTAAAATTTCTCTGTCACGTATTGGAGGCCCATTACCAGAGTCGTTTAAATAGATGGATTGCTTGGCTCTGGCTCAATCACTTCAGCAACCCATGGTTGGCGCTCGCTTTCTTTGCGGCGGTCATAGTGCTTGTTTGCACTGTGGTCCAAACCGTATATACAGTTTTGGCTTATGTAAAACCCTCCTCATAACACTGGTAAGTTTTTCTGCTGTTCCTTTCTGACGTATCATACCTTTTTGAGCTACGCCAAACATCATACCTCTTTGAGCTACGCAGCAAACTTCGCTGGTTGAGCTCCTTAAAACTTCAGTAGGTAAGTTTGGGAAGCCATAAATTTGCATGTGCCTCTTCTCTTAGTTAGTCTACTATAGCTTATTTAAGGCCATGTTTCTACTAGATATTCCAACAGTGACTTGACAATCCAAACTCAACTATATAGAGAGGCCGCTGATCAGTCCTCGCATATATTTTCATAAAGATCAGTGTTTATATGTTAGCGCACGCTCAGTTTGAGTTTGTACGCCCTCAGGTTCTGAACCACGATACATAACAAGGGCGGGCGATGGCCAACAAGGTACTTGCTGTTTTGGCCATTATCCTCATTGTGAACAGCGTGCTTGTCTTCCCGGCGGACAGCCGGCCAACGCCATGGGAACACACTGATGCCGTTACACCGGGAGGCACCATAACTAGTGAGTCTAATTTACATCTGCAGATTTCCTTTTCTTTGGGCATGCGTACTTTTTTGTTGTCAGAGTGATTTCTTGGATAGCGGTGGTGACACTAACACAATATAAACACTTAGTAAGCATGTTATGTTGATGACTGCTCTGCATGTGCAACTGAGTAACAATATGAACATGTCGAATGATATACAAATTGTTTAAAACATAGATAAAAGAGTATAAATACCTAGAAATATTTCTGGAGGCACGCTAAATACCATTTTGGTTGCTCTTGTTGTTGCTAGAGCACGAGTCACCTAACGGTATCATCGAAGAGAAGGGTTTCTTCGCTGTACGCCCAATATCCCGTCCGCCTACTATTCCTCCATGCCGCGCCAGCGCCAAAAGGTGTTGAAGGCTTCCGCCCTTTACATTGTTATTATACTTCGTCTTGATCCTCCAGTATGGCGTGTACACGCTCACATGGTCAATAAAAGCAGAGGAATTTCATCAAGAGCCTATATATATCACTGCATGATGTACGAGTTGCATCAGTGTACCTTGAAATCAATGCTGTCTGTACTCGAATATTATGTAACGTTTAACCGGTACCACACTTCATGTTGAGGTCGTTACAAATCAAACCTTCATCCTCAATAAGCCTAGCTGTCACTTCAGTTTGTTCTCGTTAGAAAACAGCAGCAGCAAACGAAAGACCCCCAGCATCTCAGTCGAACGAACTTGCAGCAAGTTCAAACTCTCAGCTAACTTATAGGAATATTTGTGACCCTTCAAAAGACCACTCACATGCCAAATATAGCTCATCAAAACCAAAATAGCCAGCCAAAATACTCTACAAATAGTTCCTGTTGTGTAGAACTCAAAATATGTGTACTGTTTTTGTATTGACAAATTATGCTATTGTGCTTCACATATGAAACAAACAACAACGATGAAACACTGGAAACACAGGAGATAGAACAATTTATTCATTGACGTGTGGCAGCGAATACAGTTCCTAGCCAAGGACAGATCACACTAATCTGGCAAGTAGGTTGCCAATCTAGAGGGAAAGATCAGCCAGGTCAAATGATCTCGAAACCGCCTTGTACCAGGAGTCTCCTCTCTTCTTCCTATGGGCATCATCCAATTTCGGGCGGAACACCGTTGTGTTCTCCTTGTGTAAGCCTGCAAATATTTCCTCCTTCGTCCAGACTCCAGCAGCTAACCCTGCTGCGTATGCAGCTCCAAGGGCTGTTGTCTCAATGTCAGCTGGTCTGACAACAGGGCTACCCAGCAAATCAGCCTGCAGTTGAGTACAAATAATTGTTAAGTGATCTTATGAAAACTTGAAGAGTTCTACATTTGCAAGAAACTATACTACAAACACTAGCCCAGTAGCGAAAGAGGTTGTGCGCTAAAGAATTATTAGAAAATTAAGCTTGGTTTGCTGCATTTATATCATTAGGAGGCTCTTTCAGAAAGATTAATCCATATTTTTAACTACATATTTTCCACTAGAATACGTAACTACCTGTTTAAAAGTACAGCTATGTGATGAACCACAAACAGATGTATTCCACTACAGTATTTCTTTAGGAAAAAAGGAACTGCTGAAGGGAAGTAGACACAGTTTCTTTACCTGGATCTGCATGAGAAGGTTGTTAACAGTAGCACCACCATCAACACGCAATAAGAACTCCCCTTCTGCACTCTTAACTTCTCCTGCCTCCCCAGCATCCTTATGCATGGAGCTGAGAACATCATTCACCTGAAAGCACATACTCTCGAGCACTGCTCGAGCAATGTGCCCCTTATTTGTGAACCTTGTGATTCCTATGAAGATACCCCTTGCATCATCCCTCCACCATGGTGCGAACAATCCATTGAATGCTGGGACAAAGTATATCCCTCCTGAATCCTGCACACTTTCAGCCAGCCCTTCAATTTCTGCTGCTGAACTAATAATTCCAAGGCTGTCCCTCAACCACTGAACTGCTGCACCAGCAATTGCAATTGAGCCTTCTAGAGCATAATTAGTGGGTACATCTGGGCCAAGCTTGTAAGCAATGGTGCTAAGAAGACCGTGGGAGGACTGGGTAACCTCCTCCCCTGTGTTGAGAAGGATGAAGGCACCAGTTCCGTAGGTGCTTTTTGCTTCACCTTTCTGGCACAGCTGCCCGAGCATTGCAGCATGCTGGTCTCCTAGACACCCTGAGATGGGGACACCAGCCAAAGGAAACCCACTGGCAACCACACCAATTTTCTCCGAGTTACTGATAATCTTCGGCAAGATGCCGGCAGGAATGCCTAATGCCTCAAGTGTAGGCTTGTCCCAATCAAGTGCCTTTAGATTCATAAGCATCGTGCGAGATGCATTTGAGCAGTCTGTGACATGTTGCCCAAGTAATTCCTTTCCATCACAGTCTTTGCCACCAATGCCTCCTGTGAGGTTCCAGATCAACCAGGTGTCAATTGTGCCAAAGAATGCATCACCAGCCTGGACTGCATCCTTTACAGCGTCAACATTCTCCATCAACCATAATAACTTCAGAGCACTGAAGTATGTACTGATTGGTAAGCCACATGTCTCCACAAAGTGTGTTCTGCCACCCGATAGCTCACTTTCCAGTCTCCTGAAGTGGTGAAGCTTTAAGCACGGTCAAACCACTATGCAATATAAAAACGTTAACAGAAAGTGGCAGATGGACAAAAAGAGACCTGCATATAGAGCTTGTGCGAACATCCATCCACACAATGGCATTGTAGAGTGGAAGGCCTGTGGATTTGCTCCACATAACGGTGGTCTCCCTCTGATTTGTGATCCCAATGGCCTTCAAACCAGCATCCACATTAAGTCCACTAGCTGCAGCTTTGTCAAGTGTTGTTGCCATGCAAATCTTCACGCTCTCCATAATCTCCATAGGATCATGCTCGACCCATCTTGTAGTTCACATCAAGACAAAGATGATAAAAGTCAGAAATCATTTCCTAATTGTAAAGTTAGGGACGGCAAACAACAGTAAAAATAATTCAAGATGAAAACTGTCACTGCTTTACACAGTAAGATAACACTACAGACTATTACCAGAATCAGATAGCATAGAACATCGCAACATAAAGCAATGTTCAGTATGGCAAAATTCCCTTTTCATAAATTGACTAATAAATGGAAAGTGAAGTGAAGCAAAGAAAATATCCTATGTGGTTTCCCAGGCTACTATTACGGTCAGACAATCATCAGTCCTAAAAGTGCATCAAGATAAGTAGTACTAGAATTGTTATAGATTTGAAGCAATGTCAGTCATTGATCAGACATTTTCAGTGAAAGAAAAACCAGATGTCAAAACAGTAGAGTAACATGCAACAACTGTTTAAGAACATCAAATTGCTCTGTCATAGAAACAGCTCAATTCCTTTAGAACTTATTTTTAGTAATTTTGGAGTATGGATATATTATCCAATAGCTTCCCAGTCCATCTGCCCATCTGCGTCATAGGTTTACGTACTCGAGACAACAACTATTAATCTAAGAAAAGAGGTTACAGTGGAAAGTCTCGCCTCTAAATAATTTAAGGGGTTACCTGCAAATCAAGCAAGACCATGACTTCAATGACTCCACTAACTCAGTAAGTAACCTAATAATGTTATCTTGTGCAAAGTAACTTTATTTTTCTCCTATCCCAATTTCGACACCATCCAGTTCAACACTGAAACAGAGAAGCTTGCTGTGCATAAAAAGAGGGACAGTGGAACTTTCTGGTTACTGTGTAGCACTCGGAAATCTAGATAACTTTGAAAAATACATGGAGGGGATCACTGATCCTAATTGTGACATCACATCTCACAATCTCACGCAATCCTAAATTGTGTCAATTGAGTCACCAAAAGCACACAGTAAGATCTTTCCAGAAAAAAAGAAGCACACAGTAGCTTGCCAAAACTGAATGACTAACATGACAGCAGTTCGGACTGAATTTCGCACTCCACGTAAATCGGAGCTCATAACAACCAGTACAGTACTGTTCATCTTAACTAGAAATCCCGTGATTCCGTCCAGGCCAACCGATCAAACAGAACATTCAAGCCCCCCAAAAATTCCACTGGCACGGATCAGATGAATTCGCTTACCCTGCTTCCGGGTAGTGCTGCTTGAACTCGAGCTGGTGGGAGGCGACGGGCCTGGCGTGGCGGTCGTAGATGATGAACCTGGTGCTGGTGGTGCCCTGGTCGATCGACGCCACATACACCTCCCCCGCCTCCGCCGCCGCCATACTCCTCCCCAGTCCTCACACCCCAGAGCTCTCGGAGAAGCAAGCGGAGCGAGCGAGCCGGTGGAACCGAGGGAGGTGGGCGGCGTCAGAATTGGTAAGCAGTTGGGAGCTGGTGCGGAGTTTTTATGGGCCGCGGGGTGGATCCGATTGGGCGGGCGTGGAAGTCAATGACTCTGATCCAGCGCTTTGTCTGACTCTCCCTGATCTGCTCGCGCTCCGCACGGACGGGATTATTTTCGCCGCCGGCGCTCCCACGAAATCTGGGGACGCGGCCGGGGCTGCCAGCCGGGACGGATAACGAAACGGATCTGTCCACCGTGTCAGCCAACGATGAACAGCCCCGGCGTGCCAAGTTCAGCGAGTGAGACGAGGGATGTTTTATTTTTCAGCCACATGCGCACCGGCAAACAAGATGGCACTGATTTGTTTAGGAGCTTAATCTGAGCTTTACCCGTTGTCACGAGTCGCTATGCGAAAAGCGTGACGAAGAATATTCAGGCCACCCTTGTTATATTCGGCATGTTTCGGCACCTCGATCTCAACTGGAGGAGAATCTATCCACATGTCACGTGTTTTTTCCTTGAACGAATTGCCTAGTTTTCCGTCCTGGTTGAAAGTTTTCAAGAACCGACAGGTAATTTCACGGCGAATTGCAATTTGCAATGTGCATTCAGAAACAGATGTTGCTACCGCAAGACAAGAAACTAGGGATGGCAAAGCCTAGGCGGCGACGGGTAAGCTGATGATGATGATGATCTAGGACCGGGTATCTTGAGGTGCAGAGTTGGGGTGAAATGGATAGCATGTAGTATGTTTTTTCTTTACAAACTAACTAAATTCACCATACGTGTTACTTTAAGGACAAGTTTTTTTTTACAGTTGTGGCACTTTGGTCTGCACTTCCATGCCACCAGGGTCATGGCTTGGGGTGTGGCGAGAAGGAGCACGCTTTATTGACCTATTGTAGATTTGTAGTGCTGAAGATGGTCGGGGAGGGTGATCATGCCTCCGCCCTGTCAGATGTGTGCTCTCGAGATTGTCGTGTTTCATGACAAACGACGAGGGTGATTGTACCGGTTTTCAGCCGATTTTCCATTAATAAACCAGTCAATTCTCTCCTCTTTTTAATAAAATAAGGCAATGTTGTTCGTTTTATTAAAAAATGTATTTGGCAGGAAAGCAACGAGAATACCATATAATGTAAACTGGGATTGGCCTCACTTATACATGGTCCCCATTGTATGCAATTTTGAAATGCCTATTTTTTTTTCCTTAGAAAACCTTCTCCACGGCCTGCTATTGTGGAGGCTAGCAATTATATACGCAGTTGCAAGGAGAAATTCTTGTGTTCACATCCAGGTTGACGAAAATAAGAAGTGGTTGGCCAGTTGGGTGCTTTGGTGGGCATGCAGCTGGGATTAGGACTAGAAGGAGAGTTACAACTTGCACCGAACGCATCGGTGTGTAATGGCACCGTCACGAGCCTCCAAGTTGGCTTAGCTTCCTCACCAGTGAGATGGTTTCGGAAGGCATATGCAATCGTGTGCATCGCTTTCTTCGATGATCACGATGCTTACGCTAGGGCACCAGACAGGAATATGATACCGTACCGGAGGAAGATGTGGGAGAGGAGCCTGTTGACCCGGTTCTATACGTGGTCACGGCTGCCGCGTTTGTGTTAGCATTTTGGGCCACCGTTGGGTTCACGTTTTGCCATCGACACAGGAGGTCTGTAATGCTCAAGTTGTAGTCTGTCTAGAGGAAAAACTGCCAGCCATGTATGTACTCAATGTTAGTATACGTCCACTTGAATTTTCTGAAGTTCACTGGGTATGCAATATAAACCATTGATAGTTTGGTCATATTTTCTACACATAATGTTCAAACTCCACATTTTTCGAAGTGCTCTGTAATGTCAGCTTGTAAGTTTATGTGTAACTGTACTTTGACATGACTTCCTGAAATTGCAGAGTATGTAGTATAACCCTTGGATTTGGTTCAGTTCAATTTTCTACACGATGTCCAAACTCTGTACTTTTCAAGTGTTCTGTAGGATCAGATTGTAATTCCCCTAAAAAAGGATTGTAATTCCTTTTACGGTGAATGTATCAGAGTTTGCAGTCAGGAAAACTACCAGTAAGGAACGACCTCGCTTCTCACACAAAGTCGCAACTATATCTCGTTTCAAAAAAAAAAAAGTCGCAACTATATCTGCTAGGTACGAACAGGCAAGTTGCATATCCAACAACTACTGGAGCTTCAAACACTGCAGATTCTTAGCTGCCGCTAATTCCTCCTCTTGCTTCTTGATGATCTTTTGCCCTTTCCAGAATCTGACTCCATGGCCAGTGGCACCAGCATACCACCTTTGAGATCATCAGCGTGTATATTCTTCTCGATCGATTTTTGCAGCTTAATGGAGTACTTAAAATCTTTTATCTGCAGGGAATTGCATAGGGCATGTTAACAAATGCCCCTTGTGCTGAAACTCTGTAAGATTACAAGAAACGGTAATAAAAATTATAAGCACCTGTTCTTCCAGGTCAAGAATAGTATCGTCCTTCCGCCTCAGCTGTGATCTCTCCCTGTGAGTACAGATTTATCAAAAAAGATTCAGGAAAGTCGTCGTATTTTAGAATAGAGTTCATATGAAAGTATACACAAACGTCCTATATATTAGACTGATACATGGAAAATTATGCAGTTCACCAAGTCATCGCAAATATGTATGTTTATGATGTGCCCCAAGAAATATTATATTATTTGACTTACTTTTCACTGTTTCAGATTACATATCTTGAATGTAGCATGGCTGATACTATTGTCTGGTGGAATGAACAAAACATACCTTTCCTCTATTGTTTTTACTGTCTGCCGCCATATATCCTGGCTCTTCGTGAGTTTTTCATTCATCTACAGGGTAAGGCAAAGACATCAGTAATGCCAAGAGCCAAGCTGGTTATGCTTATAATAACTGAAAGATAGATGATTTAAAGTTGCTCACTTCTGCAACTTTCTTTTTCTCCAACATAGTATTTTCAAGCTTAAGTTGCATCTCTTCAAGCTTATCATTTATAGCTTTTTCCACAGCAACAGAAATGTTCTGTTCCCTTTCTTTCTTAGCGTCTGACAGAAGAGCCTCGTAATACTGTGAATATGAACATAGGCATATAAATATATCAGATATGTACTACATTGCCCACTATGTAACAAATGTTATCTCCAAGAAAAACTATAGGCTAAGCTCTAGAACAACACTTTCGATAGTGGCCGTACAAAGGAGAGAGGACTGCACCTCTCTCTGAGTTTCTAGCTGACTGGCAAGAAGACGGTTGTATTCATCCACAATCTGTTAAGAAGAGCAGGGCACATGATTTTGAGGAACAAGATTACCAAGATGGTGTTACATAGAATCAAAACAAAGAAACTTATAACTCTTACTGTGTTCGTTTTGCTGCTAAACATAACTCCACCCATATCCGAGTCATCGTTGCCCCCAGAATATTCACACTTAGACTCGAATTTAGCATGTTTTGCATCGCTTTTCGAGTGGTTAAGCCGATGAACATAACTGTCACCGACATAATCCCAAACACGCTGAGTTTCCAAATCAAGAGAATAGCAATGCTGAGTGCCTTTCCAGTGCCTAATTGAGTGGCCTTCTTTATACCTATATATAACAAGCAAACAAATAAAGGGAAAGTTGATTGGGCATGATTGACAGAAGTAGAACCCATATATTTAACCTCCAATGTAGTTTTCTTTTAATTGTAACATCTACCAAGTGCATAATATAATCATGGTAAATGCTTTAACATACTACATAGCAGAGTGACTACGAGTTCAGACAAGGACGGAGCCACTCATTGGCAATGGTGTCAAGTGTCAACACAAATGATTTATGGAAATTTTCATTAAATATGTACTAATTACGGTTTATATAGAGAGATGAACCCAGTGCAACGGAGCTGACCTCATGGGACTTTTTGTCTAGCTTTGTACTTGAGTTCAGATAAAAATGGTCAAAAAGAAATACCTTTTACACCATAAAATAATGCATTAGCGAGTCCGGGTGACGTAGAAGTGATGATATAATTAAGCTCTAATGTAGGTTTTCTTTCATCCTCATTTCTACTGAGTGCAACAGTACACCACTATAAATAAGTGTGACATGCTTAATTCCTGAGATACTGGGACGACTATCTGATCATGACAGATACATTTTCAGTCAGCGGGTGTTAACATACCTTCCACATCCAACAAAACCACATATCACACAGATCCAGAGGTTTTCAGAGGTCTGACAAACAGAACATGTAGGATTTGTAGGAGTTTCAGACTGCTTCTGACAGAACTGACAAACCTGAAATGGAAACAACTATGAGTAAAGGCAAACTCTGACGAAACCCAATAGGCTAATATACTGGCAATTTAACTCTATAATTGCATGCAGTAATAGTGCTGGAATGAATATGTACATCTCTATAAACCAGCATTTGCACATTTATGATCCAGTAAATTAAAGTGAGAGCAAAATCTGTTACAATTAGATTTAAACTTCTTCCGTGAACATCCAATGGTTTTTTACACTGAGATGAAATTTATTCATATGAGCGACCAGCACGATGTTTAATATTTAATAATCTGCAATAACCCTGAAACTGAGAAGATTCCGGGCATCTGCTAAGGAACTACATCATAAATAGTCGTATGGAAGACTATTCAAAGTCAGAAGTGAGCACAACAAGAGAATTATAACAAAGCGAGTAGTTCCAATGGTAAACAATGCAGTGTAAATATCAAAAGAAGAATCAATTAATTTCACACTGGATGAAGTGATTGTTAGTGAACATTGATTAAAAAGATTGTTCCTTACCGGACAAGATGAACTGACCCACATTGAAACGCATGAACACTGGAAAGAATGATCACAGTTAGTTGCCACAATTCCACTGATGTCTTGATCCAACCTTTCTGATTGACACATAAAAGACAGTAAGGAACAGACTGGTCATTCAATAACTTAGGCTAGATAGGTAACTAAAGCAATGACCAACAAATTCCGGACAGTGAGAATGGTGAAGGGGATGGAATATTGGTTCCAGTAGACAGAGTGTGTATCTGCATACAGGATATAGTTAAACAACATAAGTTCATTTTAAAACCATTTTTTCTACATCACGGACACAGTTCCGCAGTTTGATTGCATATCCACATGGGAGTAGTCCTAGTAGCTTAACAGGTTGCATCCTTAAGGTGGCTGTAAGAGCGACAAAATCAAACTCTATTGCAGGGCTTACCAAACTCAGAGGTGGTGTTTCTGATAACATAAGTGCCTGATCTTTTCTATTGCAATACAAATTTGCTCCGGCTAATGGAGACTACAAAACTGAAATCGATGTTATACTAGCTCGTGTTTATGCCTAAAAATGAGAAGCATGGAATAATAACAAGCTCACCTATGCAAACAGGACATGTCGGAAGCTCAGTGGATCCAACAGGTGGAATGATGGCAATCTCAGCGGATGATATGTATTGCACAGCAACTATAAACAGAACATGACACACCTCTACCTGCACCATGCAACAGCAAGCACAATTCCCAAAATTTAGCAGCAATAATAAGACCAATAAACCAACAAAAACCAAATTGAACAACCTCTGACGACGAGAACCTCCAGCCATTGAGGTCCAGGTAGAATCCATCGGCACTCTTTTGATCCTCAAACTCCACAATCACGCTGTACCGATCCTCCACCCCATCATCGCTATGATCACGACAGACGCATATAAGTGCTGTGTGTGCATAATCAAATACAATCGACTCTAAATGCATCCGGAAACTCACCTGATGACACGGATCTCGGAGGCGTGCTCGACATAGGGACCGCAGAAGCGGACGAAGTCGTCCGGGGAGACGCGAGTTGGGACTGCGAGCACCAGGAGGCGCGTGCCGCGCCATGACTGCGAGAGACGGCAAATGAGGATTGAGCTCGCTCGAAAACGAACAAATTAGTAAGAAATCGAAGCGCGATGGTTACCGGGAGTAGAGAATCGTAGGGAAGCTGAGGGGCGGTGGGCCCGGAGGAGGACGAGGAGGATGGAGTAGCGGCGACGGCGGATGCGTAGGATGAAGCCGGGGAGGAAGAGGAGGAGCGGTAGAGGTGGAGGACGCCGCGGGTGTGGTGGATCTTAGGGTTTCGTGCGGGCGCGGCGGAGGTTACGCCGGGCAGCTCGAGAGGTGTTGTGGCGGAGGTCGTGGAGGGGGAGGGTTGCTGCAGCGTGGAGAGGTCGGATTGGATGCGGTTGCGCCACCGGCGGCGGAGCTGCTGGTGCCGACTTCATCGGCGGCGGCGGTGGTGAGTGCGGCGAAGGCGTCGGGCAACTCGACGGACTGGATTCGGAGGCTGAACATGTTTTGTTTGCTGGTTTTTTTCAGTCGTCTCCGGGATATTCATCTAAATATATATACCGCATTGATATTTTAAGCTCTCGGAATATTTCCAAATTAACCAAGTTGCACATCTTGACACCTAAAATCGTATATAAATCGGTTTGCAAATTTTATTTAGAATTTTTAACATAAAGTTACGTGTATTATTGTCTCGGTCAACTTAGAATACACAAAATAGCACAGTATCTGGATCATTTTATAAAATTTGGAAAGTTCGTCAACAGAACTTGGATAGTTTGAACAACTATACAATTAATTTAGTTTATGCAAACGTAAAAATGTACAGGACTAGAATTTCTATGTGAGAAATCCGTATTTCAAATTTTTTTACTTCAAAATTTCAACGATTATAATTCTATGTAGTTACTGAGTACTATTTCTATCGCTAACTTATACTTTTTTCCCTTTTATAAGTGAGGCTGAGAAGCAAGGATACATGAAAGATACATCTCTCATCCTCAAAATTTAAGTTGGATTCACTATTCAGTTTTAAACTGCAAAAGTGTTAAATACAAATTCAGATATTTCAAAACTATTTAAACGACAAATTTGTGTCTGTTTGAGTAGTCATTTGTTGTATCATGTCATCCTAGTTACCAAGGGTTGTTGAGATGACACACTGGGTAGCAACAAAACAACTTGTGTCATCAAAACAAAGAGAAACGATGCATTGATGCAGATGACTAACATTGTCATCAAGTGGTGTCGGGGGGGAAAACCCCTCGGTATACCAAAGTCCCGACTCGACAAGAGAACAAGATAAGCAAATCAAAAAGATCAAGCGGGTGGCCAGCTGGCTCCCTAGGCCGGCAGGCTGCCCTGGGCTGGCTGGCTACCCCAGTCCGGCTGCCCTAGTCCAGCTGCCCTAGTCCGACTGCGCCTGGATGGCCACGTCAGGATGGCATCCTATGTGCGTGAGTAGTACTAGCTGGGCCCCGTGGGGCACCCGTTTGTCCCCTGGGCATCCCCTTTTATAAGGTGCACCACGGAGCCCTTGAGAGGCATCTTTTGGAGAACCCTAGATAGATATTTTGGAAGGTGGAGTCTCTTCTTATCCCCACCTACCCCCTTCTTCCTCCTCTAGCTAGAAAGAAAACAGCTCAAGGAGCAACCATGTAAGATCCAGATCCACTATATACATCAGACATGCAGGAGTAGGGGTTTTACCTCACCATGAGGGCCCCAAACCTGGGTACATCGCGTGTTCTTGCCGTACTTGTGACCAATCCCGCCGGAACGCCATCGCCGCCTTGTCCCACAACTTCCCCATCTCTGATGGGTATGCTGTGCTATCCACCGCGACAAGCACCAACTGTCGAGGTATCGTCGAATCTAGCGGAGACAGGGGTGCCATACGGATAGGTAAAGAGGTGGGTGTAGGAGACATAGGTAATTCCGGTGACGGGATAGGCACGAGTTTACCCAACTTCGGATCTCGCAACTGTGGCGAAACCCTACGTGCTGCTATAATTCATTATAAGGCAATATGAGCTGGTTACAATGAAAGTTAGAGTGTGCCCTGAGGCGTCCCTCCGTCCGGCTTATAAAGGCGACAGGACTAGGGTTTGCGGGAGGAAACCTAACCGACTAAGTTACAGGGTTCTACTCGAATCCGGCTTGGGCCTTGCCTTGGGACCTAAGTCGACTACAATGCAGGCTGCCTTCTAAGACCTTCCCTTAGCCGGATAGCCTCCTGTGCTTCATCATACTAGGCCACCCGGTAAGCCGGATTGTCTTACCACCACTGTGGGCCACCCTGATATGCTGGCTTTTAGTCGTCGTGTTCTTGGTTTGGCCGAACTATTCATGTATTAATTGCGTGAAAACTTTACATCGACTTACGTAAGTCCGTGAAAAGGCGAGACGTTAGTATACGGTGGCCGAAACCAAAAGAACGTTAGCATTTGGTGAATGCGGGCACAAACCGCCGAACGTCACCTGACCTAATAATTTTGAGGCTACAAAACATTAAGAAAAGGATGTTTGGTATCGACGGAAACATGTGTATTCGGTGGCCGGACGCGTGTATGTCGTGTTAACGTGAAAACGGACGAAATCGTGCGGACGTCGTGTAGACGTGACTCGGACGTTCCTTAGGCTCGGTATCAGCCCAAACGTGGTTATTCGGTGGTCGGACGTCATGCAACGTGTGGGAACGGTGAAAACAGACGAAATCGGGACATGGTCTATAGAGAGGGTTGGTTGGAAGAACACGAGAGCCCTAGTTGTCATAGCCACGAAGAACTTCTGAGACTTGGGGAGAGAGCACCTTGGGAAGCTTAGTGCTCGTCCTCCACTCGCCTCCGTGAAGAGAAGAAGAAAGATAGACACTTCGGTAACCAGAAATCACCTTGATCAATCCAGATAAGCAGGACGTAGGGTGTTACGCGGCGATGCGGCCTGGAGCTAGGTAAAAATTGTGTGTGCTTGAGTCTGTTCCCGGGAGCCGAATCTGGAGTGCCTCACGCCCTCCTATAGAAACAAATAGTGAGTGCAATGCATCCCTGGTGTCCGCGTTCCCCAGGGCGCCGCCGGATGCCCCAGATCCCATCGCCTAACCCCTCTACCTCGATCTTCCTCCCTTTCGCTGCTGCCGCCGACATTGGCCGCGGTGGCGGCGGCCCCCTGGTACCTAAGGTGCTAGGGGTGGATGTCGCGGTGACTCTCTTCGAAGGGGCGGCTGGGGCGGCGTTGACGAAGATGATCGTGGGCAGTGGTCGGGACGGCAATCCCGGCCAGGCGGCGGCTGCATCTGATGTATGTAAAATGCATACATGAACTTTGCACTATAATACTTGTATTCCACTCATATTTGCATCATATAAGGGGTATATTACTGTTATTTAATGTTTTTTGGTAATTAATAATGATTTCCCCTTTTTATGGAATTAATCCTGCGCAGGCAGAAAACCCCTATTTCTTTCCTTATTTATTTCAGGGCCTTAACGACGTCATAATGAGCTGCAAATTTACGGGGATCATTATTTTGGAAGGAGGAAGACCTCGGAGCGAAGGAAGCAAGCAAACGGAGGCCGGAGGGCCAAAAGAGGGTGCCCCACGCGGCCCCTGTACCTGGCCGCGTGGGCCCACCTCTTTTGGGCCTCGTGGCTCCGTTTGCGTCGATCCTTCTTCCCGAAGCTTCCTCATGACCTAAAAACGACTATAAAAATAGTCCCCCGATGTTTTCCAGAAGGAGGCGGCGGAGAAACACAAAACCAGAAACAGAGAGGCAGAAGGCTGCCGCCAGAGAAGATCGGAGGGGGGAAACGCCGCCGGAATCCACCTCCGGAGGGCTCCACCCCCCTCCGGCGTGATCATCATCAACATCTACAGCAAGATCATCTCTATCTCCCCCAACGACATCTCCACCATCTCCATGATGAGGAGGGAGTAGTCCTTCATTGGGGTTGAGGGCTCATGCCAGTAGCTATGTGGTTTATCTCTCTCTCCCATGGTGTGATCTTTATGTGATCATGAGCTTTGTAATCTAGTTGAATCCATAGATGTTACTCTTCATCATCTTATGAATTATGCTACTCAAGTGGTTTTATTGATGTGATTTCGGAGTCACCTTTGTCCCATGGTGTGAAGTTGACAGTATGTGCACCGTGTGTGGCTCTTAGGCTAAAGATTACATGAATACTTATCATGAGTTATTATCTGTGTTGGATGTCTCTATGATATTGTGGTGTTTGTTAGTACTATCTTTGGATGCATATAGTGACCGCATGAAGTGTCCATAGATGTGGAATACGAACTTTAAGGTGTGCTTTTTGTAACCCTACACATTGGATTGGTGTTCTTTATCCAACCAGAAATTAATTCAGAGTAGCGTAATGAGGAGGAAATATTTATGTATTCAATTATATTATTGTTGTTGAGAGTGTCTGAAAGAACAACTACGCCCGAGATGTCGCCTAGAGGGGGGGTGAATAGGCGATTAAAACTTTTTCTATTTAGGGGCTTGATAATTGCGGAATAAAACTAGGTGTTTAAATTAACAAGCCAACAACCTAATTAGTAGGCTCACCTATGTGCACCAACAACCTATGCTAAACAAGGCAAGCAACAAGGAGATAGCTAGATATAGACTTCAAGCACGATGGCTATCACAATGTAAATTTGCATAAGTAAAAGCTCGGGTATAGAGATAACCGAGGTACGCGGAGACGAGGATGTATTCCCGAGTTCCTCCTTGTTAAGGGAGTACGTCTCGTTGGAGGGGTGTGAGCTCGCCACAAGAGGCCTACTCAAGATGCCACAAAGGCCTCACCCTATTCTCCGATGAACCTCACCCAAGGGATTGGTTCACCTTCCACTATCGGAATCCTTCGGGGCGGATTCCGGAGCCCTTACAACTTCTCTTGGGGCACACACCCACAACTCAATTGGGGGCTCCCAAACTTGTGCCGAAGCTTCACAACTCGAAGTCTTCGCGGCACCTCCAACCGTCTAGGGTACACAATGCACCCAAGAGGCACAAAGCTCTTGGGAACACAATGCACCCAAGAGTAACAAGCTTCTCAACGTCGATCTTCACGTATCACCATAGGGAGAGCAACCCGATGCAACAAATGCAAGAGGCAAGAGCACACAAAGTGGTCAAGTCCTTCACTCCGAAATCCAACCAAGGCAACTAATGCTATGGAGGGATTTGAGAGGAAGAAAAAAGGGAAGAACACAAAGCAACCCTAAATCTGGATCCACTAAGTTCCCCTCGCTTAGAGGGGGATTTGATTGGTGGAATGGTAGATCTAGATCTCCTCTCTTGTTTCCCTAAAGATGGGCAAGAATCATTGGAGGGAAGTGGAGGAATCAAGCTCTCAAAGATGTGCAACAATGGAGGAGAGAGAGAGCAAAAGGTTCACCAAGATCCTTAGAACCGTTGGGGAAGAAGGGGCACTTAAATAGGTGCCCTGGGAAATCTGGCCGTTGGGCACAGAATCCCGCAGGAGCGGAAGTACCGGCCCAAGGGGCGGTACTACCGCCCCACGTGAAAACAGCCCCAACGGCTCTCTTTGGAAGCAAAAACCCGCAGGACCGGTAGTACTTCCGGCCCACCCAAAAACAGCCTGCCAACGGCTAGAAGAGAAAGCCCGCGAGGTCGGTAGTACCGGGAAACGGACCGGTAGTTCCGGTTTAGCGGTAGTACCGGTACTACTTCTGGTGCTACTTCCGTTAAGAGTCCAGTACCCAACTTTCGTAAGCGGCACTGGGCTCCGGAAGTAACCCCGGAAGTTCCGGGCGGTAGTACCGCTGGGAGCACCGGTACTTCCGGTTTAGCGGTAGTTCCGGTGCTACTTCCGGTGGTACTTCCGTTTGAGTCCAGTACCCAACTTTCGTAAGCGGTACTGGGCTCCGGAAGTACCTCCCCGAGCGGTAGTACCGTCCGATTGGCCGGTACTTCCGGTAACTGAAAAACAGCAGAACCCTGAAACTGAATAACTTTTGCGTGGAAACTCCGAATCGAGTGAATCCAATTTTGTTGGAAAGAGGACGACAAGAGCTTACACTACAAAAAGTCAAAATATTGAAACAAGTCAGGGAGATTGTGCAAAGGGATGGAATGGTGAGACCTTTCCAAGCGGATGAACCGGCAAAATCTCCAACACCGAAAACACACAAGTTTTTCATCAAGACTCCGTTTTCTATGATCTTGGGCTTGTTTCGAAGATGATCACAAGCCCTACAAGATCATGCATATACAAATCATAGTCTATCATGTGAGGAGTAAATCATAAGGAGAGAGTTTGACCTCTTGTAGAAGAGACAAACCGGTAAAACCTCCGACATAAAAAAACGCAAGAAGATATTCATGAGATCCGTTTTTGATGAACTAGAGCTTGGTATGGAGATGAACACAAGCTCTAAATTCTCACATGGATAAAAGCCAAATAAGAACCAATAAAGATGATTGCATGGATGCAAAGGTTTGAGCTCTCCACGAACGATACGATCATGATACTCGGTCGAGAGCCCCTCTTGATAGTACGGCTATCTATCCTATAACCCGGTCTCTCACTAAACATAATGAGACCGGTAAAGTAGAAACCCTAACAAGATCATACCTTTGCCTTGCGCTTAAACCACTTGAGGTCGATGAAGACGATCTTCAACTCCTCAAGACACACCACCTTTCTTCATTGCGCTTCGCTTGGTGAAGATTCACATGGCTCCCCCATACCCCAAGATGGGGAAAGCACTCTTCAGCATATCTTCACTTGGACTTGAGTGTCGATCAACCCGCACTTAGCCTTGATCAACACAAATGATCTTCTAACCTTGACCTTGACTCGAACCAATGGAGACAAGCAAGCTTGGCCTTAATCAACAAATGATCTTCTAACCTTGACCTTGACTCCAACCAATGGAGACAAGCAAGCTTGGCCTTGATCAACAAATGATCTTGACACAAGCTAAAGGACAACCTACACATAGAGCTCAATGCAAATATTAGTCCATAGAGATTATCATTAATTACCAAAACCATGCATGGGATCAACCATGCACTTTCAGTGTCCACTAGTGAAAGTATGATCCCTAGGCCTTATTTCCAAGCACCGTTTACACCTTTGTCTTGTCCTCTTGCATTGAAGAGGATTGGGACACTTTCACATTCTTGTTTTGTTACATTAAACTTTCATCCATTAAATCAACCATCTTGTTCTTTAAACTTGTTTAGTGCATAATCAACTAAAACTTGTGACACTTTAGTTGTAGGGAATAGATAGCTTTTCCTTCTTGCTCCTACGGATCGATACCCTACTTCCACATTGAGAGGTGCTACAGTGATCCCCTGCTCTTGGGGGTTATCAAGTACTTTTCTGGCGCCGTTGCCGAGGAGAGTAGCGCTTAAGTTTCTATTCTTGTGTGCACTGGACTTTAGATTTATTTTATCTTGTTTTATATCTTGCAATCATCTAAGCTTGGGGAGGTTCCTCTTTAACTTGTTTGGTTGTGAAGTTTTTCTTAGCTTTAATTTCAGCTTTGCATTCACTTTATCCATATATCAAAAACCCAAAAAAAAATAGAAAATGGAAAACAACAAAAAAATTAGAGAGCTTTATAAAATTTATCTTGAAATTGGTCATGATGCTTTTGAAGTGAAAATTAAAAAACCTATGGAACTTTATTTGCATAACAATCATGCTAGTAGCTATGTTATTAGTATGATTTCTTTGAATGCCATTGTTGCCAATGCTATGGAAAATTGCAAGCTTGGGGATGTCGGTTTTGATGAATATGATCTTTTTAGTCCCCCAACTTGAAGGAAGAAATTTGCTTGATGATACTATGCCTCCTATATATGATGATTATTATGATGAAGGTGATATTTCAGTCCACCTACTATTGAGGAAAAAGTTTATTATGATCATGATATGCCTCCTATTTATGATGATTAAAATGATGGCTATGGTAGTTTTACTCCCACTATTACTAATGAGAAGGATTTTACTTATGTGGAGAGTAATAATAATACTTTTATGCATGTGAATCATGACAAGAATGCTTTATATGATACTTATGTTGTTCAGTTTGTTCATGATGGCACTGAAATTTACTATGAGAGAGGGAAACATGTCTCTAAATATCTCAATAATACTATGTTTCCTCTCTTTATGTTGAAGGTTTTAATGTTGCACTTGCTTTACCTTCCTATGCTAATTACTATATGCTTCATTGATTTATTTTCTTACAAGATCCCAATGCATAGGAAGTGGGTTAGACTTAAATGTGTTTCATATTTTTCTCTTGATGCTCTCTTTTGCATTTCAATTATTATTCCTATGTGAGCATCATTAAATAACCTCTTTTGAGAGGTAGGATCAAACAATAGTGATTTGCTGTCCAGAAAACAGATTCCTGAGCTTCACTGTGAAAAATGTTAAAAATTATATAAGAGTAATTTTGACCTGATATTTTATGACAAAATTATTAAGCTATTAATACACATTTCATTAGTTCAAAGTTTTTTGATTTGAGCAACGTAAGTGCCTCTGAAAATTCACTCTTTATGGGATGTCCAGTTTTTGACAGATTCTGTCTTTATTTTGCATTACTCTCATTACTTGTGTTTTGTGTGGTTCTATTGATCAAATAGCAATGCACAACCATAGTAATATTAGATAATGTTTAGAATCAACTCATGATATGTCTTTGCTGTACCTATGGAGATTTAATTTATGGAGACACTAACCCCTCTAATCAAGTTTTATGATGAGTTATGTGTGAAGAGAACTTTCAGGTGGAAGAGTTGAGGGTGATAAACAAAGATCAAGAGGGACAAACACTCAAGCTTGGGGATGTTACCCCTAGGCTCACCCTACATATATCAAGTAAGTACAAGAATTTAAGCTTGGGGATGCCAAGCCACCTCACTCCAACCATCTTGATACCGAGTAAGTAAGCCTAGCCATATGGCTATAAACAAAGCGCTTTACGGAAGGCAACCCGGTTGTTTTTATTTTCTTTGTGTCCTCTTGATGTAACAAGAGACTTATTTTTTAGTTTACTTTCTGGAATTTTTAATAAAGTGACAAGTTTTACCCATTTTGTTTGAGAAAGTTGTTATTTTGCATGCGGAGATTTCATTCCAGCACAGGTCTGTGCACGGTTTGATTTTTAATTCTTATTCTGTAAATCAGAATGAGCTGACATGTTTAATGTAACTGCAACTTTTCATCCTCTGTATGCATGAATTTTTTTAGAATTTTTAGACATGTGTAAGTCAGGTAGAAAAATGCGTTTTGCTGCTGCCAGTTTTCTGGACAGATTCTGTCCAATATTGTTTGATGCATGTTTTGAACTTTTAACTTGAATATTGTTGATCCAATTGAGTTTATTAATAGGCATACAACATTATACACTTTCTGGACATTCACATGAATTTTTGTCTTAGGATTATAAGCAGCAAGTAATGCATTTGTCTATCACTACTAATGTCACCCCACAGAAAAGAAATGGGAGAAACGGTGTTTTGAAGTTTTTTCACAGGGATTAGAGGAGATGCACCAAGATCTATCCAAGGATGGTGAAAATCATAAGATTGGGGATGTGAAGACAACCCCACTGTACCTACATACTCTCGGTTTGCACACGTCTAACTTCTGTTTTTCTATCATTGCACTTTATCGCATAAACTTGGAGCGTCTTTTATTTGTTTTTTGTTTTGGTTTGATTTTTGTTCTGAGACCACCACTATCATTTATATATGAGAAAGCTACTGGAAATATGGGTTAAAATATCTTGCATGCTTTCATTGTATTGGCAAAAGGGATGTCTAAGCTGATTTTTAATGACACATATAGTTGCATGATTCATGAGCTTCTTTATGAGTAATAATTTGCAAATGTTTTATCATGAGCTATCTTTTATTCATGTTTTGATGATGTATGTTATTTCACCTTGATTGACATGAATTAGTTAGTTCTATGAACACTCATGCATGCATTTAGTTGGTCAACTTTCTCCCTTTTGCTAGCCCAAAAATCCCAACAAGTAAAAAACTTGTTTCCAACACCTTTAACCCAAGTTTTTCCAGTGAGTCCACCATATCTACCTATTAGCTTTATGCTATTCCGAGTATGTTTATCATGTTATTTGTGGTATCTCTACCTCTAAATGAAAATGATTATGTTATTTATTGTAATGGGAAAAGTTGGTTAAAAAGCTCTCGCGAACTTGATGCACACTTTACTTGCATTTAATAAACATGACCATTTGGTTTCAGAGGGAGCGCTTCGAAGCTCTGCTGGCTGTTAATATCATGGAATACGCTTTCTCGTTCCGTGGTGCTGGCGGAGAATGACGTGGAAGGCGAGATCTGAGGACTGGCAATGGTGGTTCGAATCTTTCTGGCGAAGAGGAATTGGCTTGGTGTTTCATGACTTGGAGCAGCGGCATGTAAGTGGGGACGACAACATAATTGAAGTCCAAAGTCCTACCTTTCAGGGTGAAAATCCAAGGTCTGGCCTTAATTGGTTGTGCCTGACAGTGGTCTTGTTGGAGACATTGTTTTGAGAGTGAGGACTATCTTCAGGGTGAAAACCCAAGGTCTGGCCTTAATTGGTTGTGCCTGGCACTGTTCTTCTTGAAGGCGTTGCTTTTGAAGAATTGGACTTCAGGTGTTGTTTTGGTGGTGGTTGTGTGGCTGCCGCAAGGACTGTAACTCCGTAGCGGGACTTTTCTTTTTATTTCTTCTTCTTATTGTCTTTCGGCTGTGTGCATCCGTAATGGCTCTGGTTATTGCGTTGTTGCAGAGGCTGGGTGTAATTTGTATCTCCGTGATATTAATATACACTCTTTATCTAAAAAAAGTTAAGTAATATAATATTAGTTTAAATGAATGAATATCTAAGTCCATATTTTTCTATGAAGTGGAGATTTAGGTGATTCACTCGTCCCTCAATTTTGCTTATGGATTGATATCTACCATTAAATTGAGCACATTAAGTAGCTTAAATATTATTTAGATCTATCAACCAATCTATCATGTTGGCACAGTGTTATATTTCCAATTAATTGAACATATCAATTAGACGATTATGATCGCTCCCTTATTTTCAAACAGGACATGTCGGAAGCTCAGAAGATCCAACTGGTGGGATGATTGCAATCTCAGCGGAAGATATGTATTGCACTCTTTTGATCCTCAAACTCCACAATCACGCTGTACCGATCCTCCACCCCATCATCGCTATGATCACGACAGACGCATATAAGTGTTATGTGTGCATAATCAAAAGCGACCGACTCTAAATGCGTCCGGAAACCCACCTGATGACACGGATCTCGGAGACGTGCTCGACATAGGGACCACAGAAGCGGACGAAGTTGTCCGGGGACAACGGCGGAACCAGGGGGACCAACGGGGGCCATGCCCCCCCCCCCCCCCCCCCCCCCCCCAACATGCGCTGAATTTTTTTAGGACCCCAGGATTTTTTGTCCAAAATCTGTGTATCCTCTTCTATATTCATCACTCAAACATTAATTTACTAGATAAAATACATGGAAGATGTTCACAGAAGATCCTACATAGACTAGAGAGAGAAAAGTCTTTTGACTTTTCCTCCTTTCCTTCACACGTACGAGGTGCCCTTCTCCATCCCCATGTGCTTTTCCCCTAGCTTCTCTCCTCTTTCTCTGTTCTTTCTTCTCGAAGCAGGCAAGCAGCCCAGCGACAAAATCCCCAAAAAATCATCCAAATAATTTCGATTTTCTTCAAGTTGGAGCATGCCAAGAGGCTAACACAGGTATATAAGTGGAGATCTTTCACTCTTTTCTCCTAATTTGCAGCATTACTTTGTGGATCTAGACATCTAGTTTCTTCTCCTTTTTTAAGATGCTGATTGATCTTGTAGGATAATCATGGCTAAAAATAAAATGAAGACCATAGATTCTTTTTTTAAGAAGAAAGCTAGACTGGATGTTGATGTTGATGGAGAATCTGTTGAAAATAATTCGGGAGAAGATGAAGAGGAAGAAGAGGAAGAAGGAGAGGAGGAAGAAGGAGAAGAGGAAGAAGGAGAAGAGGAAGAGGGACATGAAGAAGAGGTGACAGTGGAGGATGTGGTGGATGAGGAAAACCCAACTCGAATCCAGAGGGTTAATGATGCCAGTGGTGTTTTGATAGTGGAAAGAGACCCAGGTTTGCGTTGTCAAATTTGGGAGCATCCTGTTAATTCCCAAGAACAAGCAAGAAAAGCATATGTGAAGCATGGACCATATCAAATTCAGAAAAATGTATACCCTCTTTGTGATTCAGCAAGTCACCCACGCAGGTTTCAATATCATTGGTTCAAGTCATTTCCTTGGTTAGAGTACTCACCAACAAAAGATACATCCTTTTGCTTGCCATGTTTTTTATTTTGTAAGAAGCCACTTGGAAAAGTTGAATCTGATGTGTTCACAGTTAAAGGGTTCAAGAATTGGAGAAACGTAAACAGTGGAAAGAATTGTGTTTTTTTGACTCACATTGGAAGCACTTGTAACTCAGCTCACAATTATGCAGTGAGATGTTATGACAATTTGAAGAATCAACCATGCCATATTGAGCAGCTAGTGGAGAGACAATCTGAGGAGGAAATAAGAGGCAATAGGTTGAGACTTAGAACCACAATTGATGTACTGCGATGGTTAGAATTCCAAGCTTGCTCTTTCCGAGGACATGATGAAAGTGCAGCTTCAAAAAATCAAGGTAATTTTATTGAGATGGTGAAATTGATAGCTTCCTATGATGAAGAGGTGGATGCAGTTGTACTAGATAATGCACCACACAATGCAAAGTATAATTCACCAAAAATTCAAAAGGAAATTTTGCACATTATGGCTTGTGATGTGCAACGTTCAATCCGTAATGAAATTGGTGATGCCAAGTTTTGCTTGCTTGTCGATGAATCAAGAGATGCATCTAGAAGAGAGCAAATGGCACTTGTTCTTCGATTTGTTGATAAACAAGGTTTCATTAGAGAGCATTTCTTTGATCTTGTTCATGTCCAGGATACATCTTCAACAACTCTAAAACAAGAACTAGATTTTGTTTTATCTCAACATGATTTGGGTGTTGAAAATATTCGGGGACAAGGATATGATGGGGCTAGTAACATGCGTGGAGAGTGGAATGGTCTACAAGCCAAATTCATGGAAGAGTGTCCATTTGCATACTATGTTCATTGTTTCGCTCATCAACTTCAACTAGCTCTTGTAGGTGCATCTAAAGAAGTAGCTGGAATTCATAATTTTTTCGATCACCTTGCTCTTATTGTCAATACTGTTGTGTCTTCTAGCAAGAGAAAAGATGAGTTGCATGCCAACCAAGTGGCTGAAATGGAGCATCTCATTGAGCTTAGTGAGCTTGAAACCAGAAGAGGAGCTAACCAGATTGGAACTTTACAGCGGCCTTGTGACACTAGATGGAGTTCTCACTATGGTTCAGTCTGTAGCCTTCTAA
Organism: Puccinellia tenuiflora; assembly: GCA_012064385.1. Lineage (NCBI taxonomy): Eukaryota > Viridiplantae > Streptophyta > Magnoliopsida > Poales > Poaceae > Puccinellia > Puccinellia tenuiflora. The sequence continues at coordinate 76,583 of QRDG01000808.1, forward strand.
AGCTTTATGGTCCTACATATTTGGTACTCAAAAGTATTGCTACAACTAGTGGGTCTGGTTCTTCACCTTCTGCGCGAGCTAAGGCTGCGGGTGCTGTTAAGTTGATGACGTCATTTGATTTCATATTTATTCTCCATGTGATGAAAGAGTTGATGGGAATAACAGACTTGTTATGCAGAAAACTGCAACAGAAATCTCAGGATATTGTCAATGCTATGGATGATGTTTCCACTACAAAAAAGTTGATACAAAAGCTAAGAGATGATGGCTCGAACAAGCTGATTAGTGATGTAATGTTGTTTTGCCAAAAACATGGAATTACTGCTCCAAATATGACTGAATTTTATGTCGACTTTATAAGGTCTCGGGCAGAGGATGAGAGTACAGCCGAGCATCATTATCGATATGATATCTTCACAGTTGCAGTTGACCAACAAGCACATGAACTAAATTGTAGGTTCAACGAACAAGCAACAAAGCTTCTCATTCTATGCAATAATTTGGATCCTAGGGACTCATTTAGTTCCTTGAGCATTGATGATGCATGTACTCTGGCTACATAGTACTACTCTGATGATTTTTCAGAGCAAGAAAGAAATAATCTCAGATGTCAACTACAACATTATGAGCTTGAAATGCCTACAAATCCAAGGTTTCAGAATCTATCAAGTGTAGCAGACCTTTGTCAACAACTTGCGAAAACTAGAAAGTCGGTTGACTATTATTTGATTGACAGGTCATGCGATATTTTCACTTGCATATTAATTTCTTTGATCACCACATTAATGTTGATTGTTTTTTTACAGGCTGATTCGACTTGTTCTTACTTTACCGGTCTCAACCGCAATGACAGAACGCGCATTTTCGGCAATGAAACTAGTTAAAACAAGGCTTCGAACTAAAATGGAAGATGGATTTCTGAGGGATTGCTTATTGATATACATCGAGAAAGAAATTGCAGTGCGCTTCCAGACTGATGAAATTATTGATGAGTTCAATACTGAGAGACGACGTGTGCCATTCAACTGAAAAATGTTAGTTCATTGTCGTCCAGTTGTACATTTTGCTTCCAGCCACCTCTTTTGTTAATATCTGATTATGTTCTCAACATTTGATGGGTATACAGATAATACAATACATATTTTGCTAAATACTTGGTTACCACCTATATATTTCTGTACATGTTTTTGCAACTCAGAGTTATGCTCAATGTCCGGCCCCCCTGTGTCTATTTCCTGGTTCCGCCGTTGTCCGGGGAGACGCGGGTTGGGACTGCAGGCACCAGGGGGCGCGCGCCGCGCCATGACTGCATGCGAGAGACGGCAACTGAGAAGTGAGCACGCACGAAAACGAACAAATTAGTATTAAATCGAGGTGGCGGGATGGTTACCGGGAGGAGTGAATCGCAGGAAGATGAGGGGCGGTGGGCACGGAGGAGGACGAGGAGGAGGGAGTAGCGGCGACGGCGGAGGCGTAGGATGAAGCCGAGGAGGAAGAGGATGCGCGGTAGAGGCGGAGGACACCGCGGGTGTGGTGGATCCTAGGGTTTCGAGCGGACGCGGCGGAGGTTACGCCGGGCAGCTCGAGAGGTGTTGTGGCGGAGGTAGTGGAGGGGGGAGGGTTGCTGGAGCGTGGGAAGGTCGGATTGGATGCGGTTGCACCACCGGCGGCGGAGCTGTTGGTGCCTACTTCATCGGCGGCGGTGGTGGTGAGGGCGGCGAAGGCGTCGGGCAACTCGACGGACTGGATTCGGAGGCTGAACATGTTTTTGTTTGCTGGTTTTTTTCTGTCATCTTCGGGATTTTCATCTGAATATATACCGCATTGATATTTTAAGCTCTCCGAATATTTCGAAATCAACCAAGTTGCACATCTCGTGACACATAAAAAATTAGTTTTAAAATTTTATTTAACATTTGTAACATAAAAGTTACGTGTATTATTGTCTGGGACAACTTAGAATACGCAAAAATAGCACAGTATCTCGATCATTTTATAAATTTTGGAAAGTTCGTCAACAGAACTTTGACGGTTTATTGTTAATATGATATATCTGTTTGAAAATTTATACAATTAATTTAGCTTATGCAAACGTAATAATGTATAGGACTAATGTGAGCAATCCGTATTACTCCCTCCGTTCTAAAAAGAATGTCATTTTTTTGTCTAAAATTGAATTATCTAGACACTACAAAGAAATGACATCCTTTTCGGGACGGAGGTAGTATAAATTTTGAACTTGAAAATTTCACCGATTATATTTCTATGTAGTTATTGAGTACTATTTCTATTGCTAACTTGTACTGGTACTTTCTTTTCCCTTTTGTAAGTGAGGTTGGGAAGCAAGGATACATGGAAGATACCTCTCTCATCCTCAAAATTTAAGTTGGATTCACTATTCAATTTTAAACTGCAAAAGCGTTAAATGCAAATTCAGATATTTTAAAACTATTTAAACGACAATTTTATGTCTATTTGAGTAGTCATTTTGTTGTATCATGAAATCCTAGTTGCCAAGGGTTGTTGAGATGACACACTGGGTATAGTAGCAACAAAACAACTTGTGTCATCAAAACAAAGAGAAACGATGCATTGGTGCACATGACTAACATTGTCATCAAGTGGGATGTATGCCATGTTTATTTGATTAGGAACTCACTAGAGTGCTTCTCGTGAGCTCCATGTCAGCGCTGCGTGCTTAACACGATCTGGTTTTGTTGCTTGGACAGATTGTCTCCTTTGAGTGGTAGGATGTTGGCGTGATATATCCAATTGTCCGGTGAAGACGGGAGTGAGCGAGGGCAGAGATGTAAAAAATGTTACTCTCATGTAACAAAATTATCGAGGCACGACCTTTAAAATTACAACATTTTTACAGGATTCACTATTTAAGGGTATCTGCTATAGATAAAAGGTTGGCTACCCCTTTCATATAGTATTTTTTGCTAATGAATTGTCGAGCCAAGGGCGATCGATTCCTCCACCAAAAAATAGGTATGCCAATGTTTGGTGAGGCTTGTTGGTCATAAAGCAAGCTTGCCATAAAAACTCATGTTCTGACCTTTATTGAACAGGCTTGCAGATGTGTCGGTCTTCATTGGTTGGTCTCGGCAATAATTTGAAAATCATTGTCATCACTGTTCTAGTATGACGTGGCGACGATGGCGCGAGCTCATGTTTCCTTTCTTGAAGGTGTTGTTGTGAAATAAGTTTACTTAGTCGTAGGTGCTAAATTCATGTCTTATATTGGTTATGATGTGGTTTAAGTTACTCCCTCCTATCCATAAAAATTGTCGCCCACTTAGTACAATGTTTGTACTAACTTAGTATAAAATGAGCGACACTTTTTATGGATCGGAGGGAGTAGTATTTACTCTACGTGTTGATAACTTTGGCCTCGTTACCACTTACGTGCATCATCTTTAATAAGGATATATATGTGCATCATTTTGGTGGTGGATGTGGGGCCCACATGTCAGCCACTCAAAGTGAGAGAATCGGGTTTGCTCTTTAGACCCGAAGCTTTTAGTTCATCCAAAAGCTACACGTTTGCAGGTTGACTACGCATGATCAATCATAGATACCTTGCAGATCATGACTTTGTGGATGTCAGTCATGCGGTTGGGACACAGACGAGGGTCAATGGTCACGTCCCCTTGAATGATGAAAAAACAGACTCGTGCTCGTGTGGTCAGAGCAGAACCCGCAGAATCTTTGGATTCGCACCTGCAATAAGCTGCACATCGACGACTTCCCGCCAGAACCGGCCCGTCTCCTTTCTCCACGACCGATGAGCTATGATCAGGTACCGATAGATTAACACTGCCACTACGCTTTGCGCAGCTCACCTCGCAGAATCGCCTCCGTTCCCAGTGACAACCCTGCCCCACGTTGTACGCAGCTACGCGGGACCCTTCGCCACCGAAAGGGCTGGGCATCGCAACCGAACCTCGTGGTTTCTGAGCACCATTGTGGCATTGTCTATGGTGCTAAGTGTAGTACTAGACTCTAGCTTTTGGAAGCACTAACCCGCCTCGGTGACCGGGACGGCAGTTGATCGTTACGAGACAAACACGCAGTTAAGTACGGAGTACTCCAGATTACAGTGTAGATTAGACAATGAGAAGAAACCTAGCTAGCTGCTCTAAACGAGAGAGTATTACCAGAACTGAACTGACCAGTGACCAGCGACCACTACATTTGTTGCGAGTTCTACAGCACACGGCCACTCGCCACTCCACTTGACCACTGAGCTTGGCAAGCGCGGCGCGGCGAGCGAGACGAGGGCGCGGAGGCCCGAGATGTTCACCGACGGGATGTCGGGGCTGACCGTGGGGGTGAGCGTCATGGTGGCGCTGAGCCTGGCCGTCTTCCTCACCATCGTCATCCTCCTCCTCGCCGACCTCTTCTGCTCCCACCTCCGCCGCCGCCGCCTCCGCGCGGAGGCCGCGATGGAGGCGCCGCCCAAGAGGACGAAGCACGGCCGCGCCTCGTCGTCCCCGCCTCGCACACCAGCCGACGACGCGTCGGTGGCCACCACCACCACGACGGCGACGCACGAGGCGCTCTCCAGCACCCCGCCATTCTACTACGCGCACGACGTGATGTGCGCGCCGGCCAGCCGCAAGGACCTCCTCCTCGCCATCCCCAAGCTGGAGGCCGCCGTGTGGAGGTGGTCGCCCGCGCGCCGCTCCTCGCCCTCGCCGTCGCCTTCGCCGCCCCGGTCCGAGCCCACCGCCCGTGGCTCCTCCTCCTCCGCGTACAGCGACGGCTTCCTGCGCATCTCCAACCCGTGTACGAGAGGGGCGCCACGGCCGCCAGCGGCAGTGGCGGGTACGAGGACACGCCGTTCGACACGCCGGAAGCCTCGCCGTCGCGCTCGCCGGGCGGGATTACGGAGGAGGGGCACGGGGCGTTCTCGCCGCCTCTGTCCATGATGAGGAAGCTGCCGCCGCTGGGCGTGATGGCATGCCCGCCGCCGGCGGTGGGCTTCTTCGACGGTCGGCCGCCGGTGACGCTGTGGCCCGGGACGGTCGCCACCGACGCCAACCGGGCCTCCTCGTCGTCGTCCAACTTCACCACGCGCTTCTTCTCCTCGTAGCCGTCCGTCGGAGTAGCAAACATCTTTTGCAGTAGTATGCGACAGAGCATGTTAAGTTGTTAGTGATGTGATTGCTAGCTAGAAGCAGAACCTGATTTGATACATGATTTCGTTATGGTTCTTCAGCTCTCTGTGTGCATCCTCCTCTGTTTTGTTTTGCTAGTAGTCTTTTTCCAGATCATTTCTCAGTTCTCAGAAATCCAACGCGCTCTTCTGCCCTGGCTTACAACTAATTTCTGAATCAGAGCAGTGTTCGTACCATGCCCAGCTCCAGTGAAGATTAAAGTCCTGCATTGTTCTTCAGAGTTCAGACCTCAATAGCGTTTCTACTGAGCTCTTGTCAGTGGTATCAGAGTCCGAGGACCGATACAGTAGGGAGCCGTTGTGGTGCTCGATCAGGGGCGCTCAGTGGCGGAGCCAGGATTTTCGTATTGGGTATGCGAAGTCACAGAAAAAAATGGCACAAAAACATAAGATATAGAAGTCCACAATAACAATGAAACTACGTATACTTCATTTTCTACAAGGGGAGCCTATCTCCAGTTATTTGCCGCTATTATTATGTGTTTGCACTAGTGCTAGTTGCAACTCATTGTAAGAAGGATTACTGGCATTTTCATGTTGAACTTGGCTTTCAATCTCAATGGATATCGGCATTGGCGTTAAGGTCTAAGTTCTGTTTTGTTTATTTGATGCTCTATCTCACCTTTTCTAGTTTCTGCTTGTTCCTAATTTGGTAGACCCACGAATCACAAAATTGACTAGTTAATTATCCTGTAATCTAAACTGGGGAAGCGGATAAACAAAAATAAAAATTAAAGCACTAACGGTGGGTGTTTCACTGCTGCTGTAATTATAGAAAAGGATTTTTTTAATGTGTGGTTGCTCTTACGTGGCCCGCTGGGAGCCCAATGCTATTTTCAGGCCAATGTTGGAAAGGCTGGACGCGGGAGGCTCTGGAGTTCGCGTTTTAACGATTTTTTCCAGTCTAACATGTAGAAAATGACCCTACCACATATATACATGTATACAGCAGCTTATATACGGATTCTTTTTTGCAGAAAATATTGGGTATGCACCGCATACCCATGAATTAGGCTAGCTCCGCCCCTGGGGGCGCTGTTCTTCTGTCAGCAGGGTTCGGCATCCAATCCAAGCAAAAAAATAAAAAAAAACTGTTCCCTGGCCGGAGGCAGTGAGTGCAGCTAGCTAACTCTAAAACAAAGTCATCTACTATATTATCTAGTAAAACTTTAATTTGACAAAACCTACTAAAATGTATTAATAAAAAAATGAACCAACGGAGGGAGGAACCCGTTGTTTTTTAATTAAGGTAGGTGGTGAGTCTTGAACCCTGTCTGCCTAGCACACCAACACATGTGCTATCTTAACATAAAAACTATCCACTTCATTCATTCTCTTAACCTATCAAATTTTTATATCTTATCCACTAATATGTATTAATCTCTACATGCAAAATTCACACCATCAATTTTTTGAATCATTTAATTGTCCACGCTAATAATTTTAATACATACATGTATCGTGTCGAATAAATTTAGTATCTCGACTATGACAAATTGAATTTTACATATTCATATAGACAACTTAATGTATCATACGTTTTATACCCTTTAATTTACAATATTTTTTAAGGAATTCGCGCTGCAATGTAAAATGATTTTCTATGTCAACAAGTAAGTTATCCACATCATCTATTCTCTTAGTCAATCAATTATCCATATCATCTCCCCTAACATTTGTTAGTGTCTACATGCAATATACACATTTTTTCCATCCAATTATTCAAATTAATAATTTATGATTTCATGTCTTACTATCTCGACTATAATCAATTAAATTCTGCATATTGTTTTAGACAACATAATGTATCATAGCTCATATATCATTTTATTTACACAATATAGTTTCTTAAGGGATCCCGCTACAACCAGTGGCGGGGCTAGGGGGGGGGGGGGGGGGCTTGGCCCCCCTATGCCCGTGTACAACACTAAAAAGTGTGTGATTAGTGCTAACTAAAGCATGATTTTAGACAAAATTAGGTTATATAGTTGGCCCTCTCTAACTAAGATTTGTCATGTTCGGCCCAGGTCAAACTTTATTCTTGTCTCCGCCCCCTGACTACAACGCACGAGTATCCTTCTAGTTTCTAGAAAAATAAAATCTACCTCTCAAGATGGTCATCCAAAAAAAATTGTTGATCAAACTACTCCACTAACTTAGTTAGCACTTGATATTTTTATAGTGGCACTAAGCTACCGCCACCTACTGACGACGGCTCAAGTGCTCGTAGTCCACAAAAATATCACACATTGCATTTGCATGCTCGTTGGCTTATCTTGGGTTCTTCGAAAGGAGGAGGCCGATCCTTGACCATCGCCAGAGACCCGTGGAAAGCCGTGACGTGCAATTATTTTACCGGTTACAAAAAGGCCTGGCCGAACGTGCATGCATGCTACGCTACGCCTTTGGCATTTTGGGGTGGCGCTCGCACGCAGCAGGCCACGGGCACGCACGCACGACACTCTTCTGTTCCACCCACATTGTCTCGGTGCACCCAAAGCAAAGCTGTTCCTGGCTTCCTGTGCGCGCTCCTGCGTGAGTAGGTACGACGCGCCTTGGATTCTTCTCTCTGAGCGACTTGTGTTCTGTTGCTTGCTGCCTGCTTCCGTCGTCAGTGCCGCTGCCCCCGTGCACAGTATTATAATGGCGAGCTGCGTGCTGACTGCGACGCCGCTGTTTGAGACAGTTTGCATGAAACGGTGTGTAGGCTACGATATGGATACATGTGCTTGTGCTCACATGCGTACCAAGGAACGAAAACCAGAGGGAGAGGGATACAGTTTGCACGAGACGGTTTTATAGAACTGTTTTTGTTTTCTCTCTGAAGAGTAAATTATGTAAATCTAACACAATTGGGGTAAGGGTAACAGATCAGTACAACTTTTGGTGATTTTTTTTAAAAAAATATACTACTTCTGAGGCAGAGCAACAAATAGTTCTAATCGTCGACAAACAGCGTTTTAACCTTTATGGCCCCAATGATGACGTGGCCTAACAGAGCGTTATCCTCGACAGAGCCGAGCCGCGCAATGTCGTTCGTCTACGATCGCGGCGACGTCCGACTGCGAGGGGCTTCAGGGAGCAGTGGGTGCGGCCGTGTTCCTCGTCCGCGAGAAGAGGACGGGTTGGTGGTGCTCGTTTCTGAGCAGGGCGAGGCGTTGGCAGCGTCCCCGTGCTCGCTGGCCGCGCTCTTCCCCACACTAGCTAGCTAGCTGCACGCTTCCGCACGCCCACGCCCGCAGCAGCTCACGCACACACGAACGCACTAGCTAGCTAGCTCACCGCCGCGCTGGCCGGCCGCGTTCCCGCGCTTGCCTGCCACCCTCGCTGCTCGCATCGTCCCCGTACTCGCCGGCCGCGTCCCCACGCTCGCCTCCACACTGAGTTCGGCCACGGCTGCCCGGTCAGTCTGTGTATGCAAGGTGTTCGACAAAATAGGCAGAGAAGTCAAACATGCACGTCGTGGGTTTGAACGGCCGGACGACGACTGTTAGGCCACGTCATCACTGACAATGGGGCCGTAAAGATTAAAACGCTGTTTGTCGACGATTAGAGATATGTGTTGCTCTCCGGCCCAGAAGTGGTATATTTTTGAAAAAAAATCACCAAAAGTGGTACTCATCTGTTACCCTAGCCCTAATTGTGGTACTTTTATGTAATTTACTCCTCTCTGAAGGGTGCACGGCTTGCATACTCTTTTTTCTTTTTTGAGCACCCTAAACGTTCTGAGATCGATGTAATAAAAAATACATTTTTTTCTAAATCTACAGCTAGTTGTTTTCAGTTTGGGTAACAATCACTTTTGTGTCCATTAGATTGAATCCCGAATCGCACGAATCTAGGCACGTTTGCAGGGTTCATTTTGGGCTCATTCCCGGCAGCGCTCATGGACACACTTTTGTTTTGTCCTCTTTTTTTTTCCTGTTGTGAGCTAAGTGCCGCCTATCATTTCTCATTTTGACGGGCTCGGGGGAGAGGGCCACGGTGGGAGAGGTCCGCATGGATCTCTCCTTAGACATGTGCGCAAAAGGAGATAGAGAGGAGTCTCGCGACGGTGGAAGCCAGGGACGCCGCCGATGAGATGGGTACACATATGTCTTCTTCGCGCTATGTACCTATGTTCTGACTTTGGTATCACTTATGATGTATATCTCGTGCACATCGAGTTTAGCTTATGTTGTTGGTGTACTTAGTTGAACATAGCATATTTAGAATTTGTGTTTGAAAACCAAACGAGTAGTTTATTTCCGTATTCTTTCAAGCCAAATCCGTAATAGATTTTAAAAAGTCTATTCACCACCTCCCTTCTAGGCGACATCTCGATCTTTCAGTAACCCAGAAAGAGAAATACAGTTCTATTAAAGACATCATAGACCTTACCATTTTCTATCAGGTTTGGTTACGTTTCTTGGACACCCTATTTATCCATGGAGTTTCGCGTGGCGTAAGTTGTGAAACAGTTCCACGCTAACTAAATATGTTTGATAACTCATAACTTCTACTGATAACTTTAGTAGATAAACATACATCTACTTGATGAAGCATATGTCTGAGACTTCTGAAAAGTTCAGAATGAAGTGGAAAATCATCGAGGCAGCAATATTAAAATCCCGCGGACACATCGCAGATGTGAATTCTAAGTCACAAGGTGAAGGTATCCACTGTCCGCTGGTATACTGTTAAGATGCGCATGACCCACTTCCAACAAGTCAATTGCCCGTTCAACATGACCAGGGAACGACATCTTGGTCATTTTATCCATCATACAAGCCTCACATGTGTCAAATGATTCGAAATCAAAAGACTACGAAACTACATCATTATGAATATTCTCCACACGATTCATTTCAATATGGACAAGACGACAGTGCCACATAAAATTGGTACTTGTCTTAGTCTTCTTAAGACATTTATCATCTATGTTAAAGACATCGTTGCTACATTCAAGATCCAAAATGAATAACTCATTACCGTGGGCGCAAATATATCCTGAAAATATATAGACAACCATTCTTCTCTGAATTAAAAGAATATCCATCACATAAATAAGACCATGAGATAAATTTTTACATAATGTCGGAATGAAATAGCAATTATTCAGTTATAGTTTGAATCCTGAAGGTAAACAAAAGGGCATAACACTGACGGCTTGAGCGACGACTTGGCCACCGTTGACACGCATTTGCACCTTATTCCTTGTCATCTTTCCCGCATTCTGAAGCCCCATCATTGAATTGTAAATATGAGCAACCGATCATGTTTCAAAAATTCATGACTTAAAGTGAGAGCAACAAGAAATACATCTATAACATGTATACCAATTATACCTTTGTTGGCTTCTTATCTTCTACAAAAACCTTTTGCATTTTCTCTTCCCCTCCCACCTCTTGAGTCACCGTGTCCGTTCCCGCCAGCCACCACCTCTCGCTGCGGTCTCCTTTCCATATATTGGGGAGGATGACGGATAATAAGGTGGAGAACATGGGTACATTTGCACCCGCTTTCAAAATGCATTTTCGCAATGTCCAAAAATTCCGAAAAAAATATGCACGCGTACATATTGTAGTTTTTAGTGTGCGCCAAAAGTTTTGTCCCAAAAATACTTTTTACTTGACTTGTGTGAAAAAGACAAAAATCTGACATATATGTGTTATATGTAAGTCACAAAAATTTCTCTTTTTTTGGATGAAAACTAAAATGTAAACTTTTCACGAAACTTTGTGTCATCAACACATTATGCGAGATGTATGCGTGTACTTTTTTTCAGATTTTTTGAACATATTTTAAACGTGTTTTAAATGTTTTTTCAAAAACGGGTGCAAATGTACCCATGTTCTACCTATTCACTCTCGGAGGATGACCACATAGGACACAACCTCTTGATCCAAATGCGATGGGGATTTTTTTATCTGCAAATAATTTTCGCCGAGATGTTATCTTCTGAACTTCTCACGGGAGGTAGATCGGCGACATGGCTTCCACGTAGTCTTTCCACTTCAGTCCGTAAGCATTAGAAAACCCAAAGCCTCTAACCTCTGTGCGTAACCAACCATCTTGATCACGTGCTCGCTCACTGAACTCTCTTCCCCCATCTTACATTCCAACATGGCCTCGGTTATCTCATAACGTTTGACTCTTGGTTTTCCTGATACATAACTTTCAACGCCTCGATCATATAGTAAGCGATGGCGTTTTCAAAACACTTTTGCAGCTTAAGGGATTGTACTATGGTGCCTTCATCGACCTTAGTTGCATTGACATTATTTTCATAGTTCGAAGGTATCAGCCGTCAGAGATGCTGAAAGAGCTGCATATAGAATGTATACTTTCTTAGCTCCCTAAGGATAGTCCTGAGGGACACAATCCGTGTAGTTTTTTCTATAGTTAATTTCTATTTGTCAAGTATCAGACCTAAGTTAAATGGTGTATTTCGGGGGAGCGGCATTTGTGCACCCGAGCTCACGAGCTTCTGATATTTTCGATGAAAATAAAAAAATAGTAACACATTATGAAAAATTCTGAAAAAAATTTAGAGACACACAAATATGACTTGTTCACGTTCGTGCAGAATTTCGGAATGAAAATAAATTTCCTGTGCTTTGTGAAAAAAGACAAAATGAGTGGTCAAAATAGATCTAAAAACACATTTTTTAAAACACTGATTTTGTATTTTTAGTAGAGAGCGTAGAGAATGTCTTTTCATTCCGAAAAAAATCACGAGTGTGAACAACTCATATGTGTGTCGTCAATTTTTTTTTCAGAATTTGTAAAAGAATTTTACTATTTTTTTATTTTCGTCGAACATATCAAGAGCTAGTGAGCTCGGGTGCCGAATTGAATTTCCGGTATTTCAGGTCATCTTATCTAATTAATTGTACTATCAATTAAACAATTTAATTTTAGAGTACACTCTCACTGAAACCAGTATCTCCCGTAATTGATTCTAAGTGATTTAAAATCCATCTCTCAATTGTTCGCCGTAATCTAGAATATTTCCTCGTAAATTACCTTGCGGCCTTGCGGGGTGCTGCCCAAATCGCGCAAAGGGCCACCTCAGTGTTTGAGAATGCCATAAGGACTCGATGATGAACAATATCCTACACTGATTTGTCGAGATATGTTTAACCTTTTTTTGTTGTTGTTGTTGAGAAAAGGAGATATGTTCAACTTTTTTTGAGTCCAACTTTTTTTTTTGAGTCCAACTTTTTTTTTTTTTGAGTGAAAGGAGATATGTTCAACTAGTTCGTCATCCAAAATCGCCCAGACACTCCAGCGAACTTGGCCCAGACCCCAGACCCCAGAGTACTGAACTAGGCTACGCCTTCAGTTTCGTCCATCAGCTTCACTCAAGCCGGGCCATAATGGGCCAGTATCAAGTCAACCTGGAAATGCCCTTCTTCTCGGCTTCTCTGTTCTGCCGCCGATTCACGGAGCACCTCGCCGCCGCCGCTGCGGCGTCCTCACGCCCCTTCGCACGCCCAGTGCCCCCTTCCTTGCCCAGCATAACCAAAATCCCCGTTGCGCTCTCGCCCGTCCTCCCTCGGGACCCCGGCCGAGCAGGCACACTTGTCCTCGAGGCCAGCCGCGCGCGACCGTCGCCGATGGCTGCACTGGCCGGAGCGCGTGGGCCTGGTAGCGGCTAGCTCCACCTCCGCCGCTCCACGCGGAAGGGGCCAAGGACGCGAGCGCGGCGGTTCGGCGCACGTCTCGTAAACCCAAGCTTCCGCGGAAGGAGGTCAGTCTGGATTATTCCTCCAGCTCGATTTTTTTTTACACATAATACAGTAAGGAAGGCCCCTCCAGCTCGATTTGAAGTCTGAACGTGCTAATTTCACGTCACATACTCCATCCGTTTACTTTCAATTTTGTTACACGGCTCATGGCCATCATGTTCAACCTGAAACCTGTTATGTGATGAGAGAATCACAGAAACAACGAGTATATCTCCGTGAAATTTGGCCACTTACCAGTTTCAGGTACAAGTTCACAAATCAGGCATCAACCTTGTATTCTTGTAAGTGTCACACATTCAGAACAAGAAATACTTAGAGAGAGCGAGGATGCACATAGGAGGTTGGTAATGCACTAATATGTTAGCCATGTTCCAGCAGAGAGCAAACACAACTTCCTAAACCGAGGCAACAGGGCAATGGTGACCACAATGCTACAACGCACAATAATACTACTGTAATACATACACAGCACCTTCACGTCATGGTTCTTACTAAACTGACAAGAGCACACCTCAACAAGCAATCATGCACGCTTAATTTACACAATGGAAATAAAATTTATCATCAATAGAGGTAACCCATATCTCTGTAGCTAAGCACTTCGGACCGCCTTTGGCTTGATTATGGCATCCCTTCTCCTTCCTGTGAGAATCCTCTTGAGCAAGTTAGTGTTTCCCTTCTGCTTGCTCGGGACAATGGCAAGCGCTGCTACCTTGGCGGCAGCTTCATTCTTGCAGATTTCACTCACTCTGTAAGGATTCGTGGGTAGAACCACTGGCGTTGGGTGAGTACCACAAGATTCTGAATTGTCACCTCCCTCGCCGGCAGAAAATTTTCTTTCATGTATTGATCTTAATTCTGAGCATATGATCTCCTTGGTCTTCGGGGAGCTGAGGTAATCAAATCCACCATCGTCCACAGCTAGCATCTCATTTAGTGACTGTGACCGAGATTTTCGCTCAGGTTGAACTGAGGTCGCATCCTTTGGCGATGCAAGTGCTTTCAGTTGCTTTCCCAGGTTTAGGATAGTCTCCTGACACTCTATGAGCTTATCTGATGCAGTCGAGATCTCCAGCTGCTGTGTGGACAACATGACTAAAATGTTAAACTTAAAACGCATGGTTGGTAAACTAACCAAAACGAAGGTAATAGTCGTGGACTAAAGAGCTTTTAAAGCAGGGATACAATCAAGAACCTACACGAGAGAAATCTGGTTGAATGGCTGAAATCACCTACTTCATACTGTGGTATTAGTAACAAACATGAACAATTCATTCCATTGGTTTTCAGAACACAAGGCAGTCGAGATGGTCTTTCGCCACCATATTGATACGTGGTCAGCACTTTGCAACATACAAAATTGGCATAAAGTGGTGATATATTATGTCCCATTTAGCCAGAATTGAACAATAATAAAGTAAAGAGTGCTTTTCATTTTAGGTTGCCTTATTTATGTTTAAAAATTTCAGGGTGTGTTTCTTTTTAACAAAGTTACCTTTGAGGTTGCATATAATTATAGTTACTACACGATAAAAATAATGCTATACAGACCTGCAGATTTTTTTTGCATGTATAAATAACAGAGCACAATGGAGCAAATTTCTTACAAAAAGACAACAAATTCAAAATATGTCTTTGCATTCTCAAAATAAAAAACTAGAACTAAGCAAGCCTTAAAGTTGCAAAATCAAGAATAAGATAACGTGGATCTTACCATATGTAGATTTTGTTCTTCGTTCCCAGAAACACATTTTGTGGCTTCGTTTGTAGAGCAACTGCATCCCTGTAGATTGCCCTTGTTTAACTCAGAGTTAGAAATTGGTTTGTTTTTGCCAAGTTCACTTAATGTTGATTCACCATCACCACCATGTGCTATCATTTTTCCTGTTTCCTTCAATGCATTAAGTTCTGCTCGCAAACTTGAAGATTTTCCTTCCGATTCATGGAATTTGGAGACTGGCACTTCATTCCTTATACTGTGTGTGTCCTTATCAGCTTTAAGTCCAATATCCATCGGCCCTGACGCAGAAACTAGTGATGTCTGCATGATGTTTGGGGTGCTGGCTTCATCCATGCCATTTTTGGTTTGAAATCCTATTTGTTTGCCTGCAACAGCTTCAAGCCCATCACCACTATCTAGCTCCAAATGCTTTATAATAGTTTCCCTCATGTCTGATACATCTTGGAGTGAAAAACAGTGGTTGATAATCCAATCTAGAGTGAGGTTCACTCCAAGAACAAATCTTTCCACATCGGTATTCCCATACAAAAGCTCATTGCATACAACAATGAAGTTCTGCAGTACACATGTAAGTTCTGATGTTTTCCACAAGAATGCATGAGCAAAATAACCAGTTATCGCCGTAGAGTGATCGCCCATGTTGCCATCAGATTGCACGAATTTGCTATTGTGATCCTTTGACGATCTATGAATAACTCCCTCAACAAGTTCAATTAACTTCACGAGTCCCTTCTCAATCTTGCATTGATCAACTTGATAAGTTGTTTCATTGGGACGATCATCTGGAACCAGCTCTTTCCCTGCTGATTCTATTGCCTCTCTCTTTGCATCATACGATTTTGAAGGTTTATTATCACATACCATTGCTAGCCTTTCTATTTCTTCAAAGTCATCCATGAAACTCATGTCTGATACTCCTGTGCTCTTACAAGAAGGTGTGGGTTGCTTCCCCTTCTTGAAATGTTCAAGTTCAGAAATTAAGGCTGATGCCCATGAACCTGAACAGCTGACGCTATCTTCATTGCAACCATCTTCGGAGATAGATGAAAGAGGGTTCTCAACCACTGTAGGACTTCTTTTTACCAGTTCTGCTGCAGCCCGATCACCTGATAGATCTTGAAGTTGAGCTTCAACCTGGGAAAGTTTAGAAGTTGCACGAGCAAGCATAGTACGAGAAAACTGAAGTTCACCATCCTTTCTAGAAAGAGATTCCTTCATGGCTTTATTTTGATCTTCCGTCACATGTAGCCTCACAAGCAATGAAGAACTTGATTGTGATGTGTCATAAGAATTCTGTACCGGATCATCTGAATTGAATGATGTAGGAGAATTCAACTTTCCCATCCTTGTCTGTGTTGTATTGTTGCCCAGTGTTTCAACTTCACTTCTCATTTTAGCAATGGCAGCGGGTCCTGGCAGCCTTTTACGTACCATTGAGCGCAATCTCTTGCATTCTTCTTCTAGCTTTGTAATCCTCCTTACGTTTTCAAGATGTTGTTTGTGTGAAGCATCAGCTGATTTGAGATTACACTTCCTTTCCTCACTTCGAATGTCAAGTTGCTTCTGCAGCATACAAACCTCATATCTAAGAGAAGAATTTGATCTCTCTGTTGACTCTAGCTTTACCATGAGGTCCTTCAAGTCCGACTCTTTTGCTGCATTTGATTCAGTTAGATCTAAGATGATTTCCTCTTTTGCTGACAGGATTTCAGATAGTCTGCTATACTCATCGTCCAAGCTAGCAATTATGTTTTCTTTCTCCTCTAGATTTTCTTCCAGCTTATGAACTTTATCCTTCTCACAAGAAATTATTTTACCAGTGTCCTTTATCAATAACTCCCTCTCTACCATTGTGACATTTAGAGCCTCATCAAGCTGACAAATCTTTTGCTCAACCGCGGCTTTCTGGTGTAGAGTGTCATCAAGTTCTGTCTTGATAGCTATTGCTTCAGCTTCTGCCTTCTCCCAACCTAGAAGAACATTTGTAACCAAAAAGGCTTGGTCAGAAATATAATTGCTAACATTTACGTGCACGTGGCAGTTTTACTTATAGAATGGACAAATCATATGTTCAACTAATGGACCAGGAACATGTGCGGTATGCTAGTGAAGTGAATAGAGTAGTACCTAGTATGGCTTCTTCGGCTACTTTTGCTTGCTTGGCTAAAATAACATCCTTCTCGAAGCATTCAGCATGAGCAAATGAAAGTTGTTCATGTATATCTTGCAAGGATCTTTCTAATCGTGCAATCTTCTCCTTCAACATGGAAGAAAAGTTGAAGTTCTTGATATGGGTTAACTTAATAAGTATTGAATAAGCAAATGTAAATGTGTGGTGATGTACCTCCTGTTCCCTTTCTAATATATTGGATTTGTTCTTTGCTAACACTGTTCTTTCTGATGCTTTCTTTCTCCAAAGCCATGTTTTATGGTCCATCAATGGATGCTCAATTTTCACCAATAATCAGCAGTATGCAAGATTCCCTGAAATCGGACGTAGATGCAGTATTAGTGGCACATAGTTACATCAAATCATATACCGAGACTCTACTAAGGGAAAAGAACACAAAAATGCGTATCAATTTAATTTTGCAAAGTTGTTCTTAGAAATTATACAATATGATACCAAGGTTATTTTTCCCAGTAAAGTTTATGCTCGTGATTTTTTCAGTTCTTTGGCACTTTGTTACTACAAAATTGCAACGGTGGGTACCTAATCCACTGGGCAAGATAACAATTTCTTCTGCCAGCTGCAATGTCCTTTACTTTCAATACAGAAAGCGACAGCCAACTAAACCAGAAACAAAACAGTATATTTCGGTTTGCTCAGCTCTATCCCAAGTGCACCTACCACTTGCTCCAAAAGGTTAGATTCTTAACCAAATGCACTACGTTTCCTTCCAAATAGTTTGCACAAAATTAGCTATCAAGATTGCAGCCTCTTCCAGAACTCAAGTGGCGGCCCGCGGCCGCCTCTAGCATTAATCCAGAACCGTGAGCAACCCACCAGTGAAGCCTTATAACGTTGGTAGGTATATGGAAATCTAATTATGTGATCCAAGTACGTTGTCCCACGAGTCAAAACTGGTAAAAGTATGGTAAAAATAGCATATACGAACAAGTGCTCCTCTCTCTCGACAATGTTACTAGTAGCACTGAGTGCTTCTGTTTTTGTCAACAACATTACTAGTACTATACATGCACAACCATTGATAAGGATGACACCTAACGAAAGCACTCTTTTCAGCAACTACAATTCAACCCTCACAACCCATTAATGGATCTGCTACGCTAATTGGTAATCAGGACCAGACTGACACTATCTGCATGCGCCTCTCTCTGCAGATTGGCTACATCAACTCGCAAGGATGGGAGGGAGGGAGAACAAGACTGAAGAGAGGAAGAAGCCTCGAGCAAGCAGAGTGAAAACTTCACTGGAAATGCACACACAAAATTGGCAAACTGCCGTGTGCTTCGAAGCAGGAGGAAGAAATTGGCGTGGCAGCTAGAACCTTTGTGCATGCAAGCAACTAGCTATCAGCATGTGCAGCGAAGCAACTGAGCCAAAACCATCGCCGTCTCTCCACTAGCTAGCACCAAACCCATAACCCCCCCAACTCCAGATAGCCCCATCGTTTTCCCAACCACCAAACATGGATTGAGAAATATCCAAAGTATACGAGAGGAGGAGGAAGATTGCAAGAACACGAGAATGGCAGCAGTGAGGTGAGCTGAACTGACCTCCCAGTGGCAGTGGGTAGTGGCTCTGCTGCGGCTTACCAAAGAATGAAGTGCTGCTGGAGCTGCTGGGTCTCCTGTGACTCTGTGGAGGCTGTGAAGGCATCCTATGGATGGAGGGAGAGGTGACTGTTGATGACAAGGACACAATCGGTGGTGGAAGGAAGAAAAAGTTGTGCTGGTAAGGAACAAAACTTTTTCCTGTGGGGCAGGGGCTGGGGCTCCCTAGCAGATAAAGGTGTCCCTGAAGTGACACAATTGCTATATGATACCACAAAAGTTACCTCAAAAAAATGTAAAACATCATTGTGTTCTGTGCATGTGTGAGGCTGTGATCGAAGTTGAGATCGTTTACTGCAGAGGCAGCATTTAAGTGTCGGCGGTGGCGGTGGATATGGGAGTTCCGTGCAACACCGTTCTGCTCTCCATTGATTTTTGTTTTTGTTTGAGAAGGCTCTCCATTGATTGATTGCTTGTTTTTCTTGTTGTCTTGTTTGGACTATGGGGTCGATTTGGTCGTAGCGCATCATCTATTCACTTAAGTTTACTGTAAAATAAACCGCAAACTGGTCTGCTGTATGAGCGTACGACTACGTTGGCTTTATTTTACCTACACAAACTAGTACGGAAGCGTAGAATCCAAGCGAGTACAGATGTCATCGGCCTATCACACCATTTTGTCGGCTTGTCTCGCCCACCTCGCAGGATACATGCCAGCTTGCCTATGCGTCGTGCCAGCGTGTATAAATTTTCAGTAACCACGCTGTCAGTCTACGATGGCACAGGCTTTCTGCGTCAAAACACAGCTGCCAATGGGCAAACTGCTGAAACGCCGATGCAATATTCAGCAGAGCTTCTGATTCCGATGGTATGATGGATTGCTGTAGAATTCTGCCAACCCTTTATTTTCTGCCACTTTCTCTTTGAATTTTTGACAGAAAGTACTACATTGCCTTGTGTAATGTCAAAAAAGACTACCTATCGAATGAATTGTCAAAAGTACCGTGGCGGCAGGCTCCCCAGGTGACACGTGTCGCCTGCCGCCACGGGAGGAGGCGGCACGCTGTAGGACGGAATCTAGTTGCCAGCCGTAACGGAAAAGGGAGCTTTGCGGGCTGACGTGGCACATGCCGCCACAGGTGCAGGCGGCAGGCGCGCCGAAAGTCCTCTGCACTGGGCACAGACTTCGAGGCACTGGCCACACGGATCGTAAGGGCAAGTGCAGTTTCTCCATCTCGTGCTAGCTACCGGTCTGCACTATTTTCTCTTGCCGGCCAGACAGGAAATCAGAGCCACGGGAAACTACCGCTCTGCGCTATTTTTTTTCTCCGACCAGACAGGGAATCGGAGTGCTGTAAAGTTTCGGGAATCGAGTTGTCGAGGGGTGCCGCTTGCCCCTCTGGCGGCAACTCCCACCACCTCCGTTTCCCGTTTTGACCAGGACGAGAAATCCCGTTCGGTAGCGTGCCGCCTCCTGCCGTGGCGGCATGTGACACGTTGTAATACCCCGCAGTTATAGGTTTCGAAAGGGTAGAAATAGAAAGTTGCACCTTCGCATTCATGCATGTTTGAAAAGTCCGAATAATTTTCGCGCTTTTATGCAAAAAGGACTAAGAAGTCGAACTCTGACCAACGTCGATGATTTGGAAACATATCACTGACCAGTAGTCGAGACAAGTTGATATAACCTTAGTCACCTATTTAAAAATCCTAGTTTGCAAATTAGAGGTTGGGTTATCACCCCTATTGAAAATTTACTAAGGCAAATTCAAATTTGAATACAAATGACATTAACACTTGTATATCTTATTCCTATTCACATTCTTAAACTTTTGATTCAATTCCTGAATTCAAATTCTTATTAAACAAACCCATTATATCTTAGCATTCAAAGAATTCCTATCTTACCTTTTTCTATGCAATTCAAAATTTAAATCTTCACAAAATTTGAATCATCATCATCATTTAATTCCAAAAACAACTTCATATAAATTAAATTATTTACAGCATCCATCAGATATTACAAGTGGAATTGTTCCACAATTCTGATACAAATAATTTAAAATATACATTATCAGGTCCATATACAAATTTATTACAGAAAGTTAAAAAGAAAATCCTATGGACTAAATCCTTTAGCAATCTTCTGAAACCTCAAACCTGCAAAATCAAACACAACTCACAAAGAAAAGAATTGGGTTAATGTTAGAAATGTAGCCAAGTACATCAGTACTGGCTGTTGCTTTAACATTTGGCAGATTGCCAAACTCCATGAATTGGAGCTGGCATTTGAATTCAAAAAACAGAACCAAATCAAATATCCAACCAGAGGCAACAGGATCATGCTCAGCATGCATTTAAGCATGTAAAAGGGGGCAAAGGCAGAACCAGCAATTCAACTTAGGCAACCTTAAGGGACTAGCTGATAAAAACATGATCATCTCCAATTTTTTCCAAAGGCAACAATGGGACAGAATAATTCATCTCTGCCAATATAATTCCTAAACCAACCTTATTATTTTGTGGTGTCACATTTACCATTAATTGATAAATGGACCCAAATTTCCTAAAGCCCACAGTCAAATCCAGTCACAACCCAGTTATAATTCCAGCCCACCTGTAAAGCCATCCAAACCCATCAAGGTTACTTCAGTGCTAAGGAGCAAGTCGGCACAACCAGGATAAGAACAAGTGAGGTGGAGGGATACGTCCCTGCACTGAAATTTTAGCTCAAGTTCATCCATAGATGGATTTGAAACATCTCTTAACCAGAATGAACAACAACAGCCGGCCAGAGCAAGGATAGGATCAAAGAGGTGGAAGAGTTAGCCATAATGGAGTAAACAATGTCCAGGCACAGAAATTCATTCTCCAAGGGATAAGAACCTCCTTAGATTAACAGAGAGTGGCAGCTCGAGGTAGAGGAGGGCCACTGTAAGCAGCTTACACAATACATGCAATTATCCTGGTGTCACCACCAGATTCACCCAAAAACCCTATAAATAGGGCAGCCAGCCAAATCCACAAGGTACAACACAACCAAGCACATCACACACATCTCTGAAAATGTTCATCATCAAGAACATTAGCCACAACACACCTTGCAGCTAGAACTATACACTTTAGGAAAATTGAAGCAGCGAGGAGGAGCAGGCTAGCCACAAGACGTAGGTTGTCAGTTAGCCAGAAGACCAAGCTACTCATCAACAGCAGGTTGATCCTTTGAGTGCTTTAGGCAGAGAAGGAGAGAATCAGCTAGCTCTGATAATGACAGAGCCAAGCTAAGCATGTTTGCATGCATGGAAGGGAAGAGAGGAAGTGAGGAGTATCTGTTCTTATCAGAACCATGTTTAACATGGATTATGCTAAGGAAAGATGAGAGGGAAATGCAACATCTGTTCTCTATAAATCACACACAAGCCAGTAAGCCAGGGAACTGGATTAACTGAGCTTAGCACACCTGTCCACTAGAAGAAGCACAGGAAAGCATAGAAAGAAGATTTCCAAAGCTAATTCCCTAGCCAGCTTATGTGTAACTCCAGAGGAGGCATCACATCGTGCACAGCTAAATTTTTTAGCTATAAATTCAATTCCACACTGTTTCACAGCACAGAGCACAAGCCACAGCTTAAGATTAGGCCAAATCCCAATTCTTTCCTCTCCAATCATTTTTGCCGAAGCAAATCATCTAGATCAATTCAATTCTTCACAACCCACACATCAGATAAATATCTAAGCATCATGGCATCTCATATTCTTAATCAACAGAGTAGAGCAGTGTACCAGTATGAATTTTTGCTAAGTACCAGTAAGGAGAATTTGCGCAGCATAGCAGTTGAGCTAGTCCAGAGAAGAATCTAGAAGAAGAAGATAGCAGAGATGAGGGAGAAGAGGAAAATCTTACCATGCGCCCATGGCCGTAACGGCATGACGACGGGGCAGTGCCCGTGTGGTCATGACGGAGGACCAAGGGAGGAGCAGCACCACAGCAACACCACCCCAGCACCACAGCGGCACGGAGGCGAGCTCCACACCGGCGGCGGAGCAGAGCGGGAGTCGGGAGCACGACGAATCGCGCTGCAACCGAAACCCTCACCAGGGGAAAGGTCCAGCATGACCGCGTCGGTGGAGAAGGAGAGGAGCTGTGGGGGGAGTCAGAGAGCGGAGCTCTGTGCCAAGCCATGGCGAAGCAGCTCGGAGAAGGAGAAGCACGGCGGAGCGGCGCCGTCACCGAAACCCTAACTCTAGGGTTGGGTTGCGCACGAACACACCAGGTGGAGAAAAACAGATCGAAGGGGAGGCGAAGGTAGAGCGTCGAGAGGGCTCTCGATTGCGCCCTAGCACGACGGCGGAGTTGGTCGGAGCACGCCGGAATCGGTCGGCGACGGCGAAGGCGAAAAGGGGATCGCGTCGACCACGGGAGCGAGAGAGTGAAGAGAGGGAGAGGAGAAAGTGGTTCGGTCGGACCGAACCGGTGCGGGTTGACTTGGTTCAACCAAGTACCCGAGGACCTAATTGCTATTTCTAAAAAGTGCTGAATTCAAACCAAATCCAAGTTATAAGTCAAATTTTAAATCCAAAATAAGAATCCTAAAAATCAAATAAAAATATGTTATTAACTCAAAATTTTGCAAGGATTTCAAAAATGATTTTTATTTGATTTATTGAAAAAGATTTCTTGAGTGAAATATTCAAAGATCCTTAAGTGGAAATGATTTGAATTGTTTTCTAAAAAAATTCAAAGATCCTTAAGTGGAAATGATTTGAATTGTTTCCTAAAATATTCAAAGATCCTTAAGTGGAAATGATTTGAATTGTTTTTCAAAATATTCAAGGATCCTTCAGTGGAAATGAATTGAGATATTTTTCCAAAAGTAAAATAAGTTACCTTTACATAATGAGTGTCCTGTTACTCATCCTAGGTAAAACACACAAAAAAAAGAAATCATCTTAAATTGTGAAGGGGNCTGCCTCCGCGGCAGAGCGCACATGGGCTCTGCGCCCTCCGCAGAGTGACGACCGCGCAAGCGCGCGGTGTTGACATCGCCACAGTTGTCGTTTTTATGTATAAAGCAGTCAACAACACTGCACCAAGCAAAGGAGCCCCAAGATTGCCACTTTGGTGATAAGGGAACCGTCTGCAGCTACCCTCCAGAGCGACATCACCGTGGGACACATCCCACCTCAGCGGCGCCAGCCCACCGTCCTGGTTGGAGGGTGGCTTTTCCAGCTTTGTGACACCGCTCCCTGCCATGGACCGCGTCCATGGACTCCACCTTTATTGTGCACCTGTCCTCCTCCTTCGTCGCCATGTGGTAACCCTTCCCGCCAAGATATTTGGGGGAAGAGGTCCGAGACACCTATAAAAGGAGGGGGAGCACGTTCGGGCAAAGGGTTCGTCTTCTTGGGTTCGACTCCTGGTTGGAAGTTCTGAGTTCTAGGGTTAGCCATTGTTAGCCACCTTGAGCTCGCCAAGCTCCTTCTGTACTGAAACCTCTCCAAGCGAAAGCAATACATCCGAAGCAGGACGTAGGGGTTTTACCTCTCCTAGAGGGCCCTGAACCTGGGTAATCCCGTGCGTTCATCTCTGCAGTGCCGTCCCACAGCGAGCTCGACGAGCACCGTCGCCGAGGCACGTTGAGGGTTGTTTGATTCCGTGTTCAGCTCCTTACTCGATCCTTGAGAGACACACCCAGTTCCTGGGACAGTTCTCCGACAATTTGGGAGAAGCTCCACATGGCTGGATGTCCTGAGCCTTGGCTATAACACTCATGGAGTGTAAAGAGAGCATATATAAGGGCCAGGCAACTGTTGGGTAAAGTGATGCAACTCTGCAGAGTCAAACAACAAATTTGTGATTCACAACCGTGTTCCCGGAATGGAACTACGAGATCGAGGCCGGAATGGAGTCCCATTTGGATTCACAAGACCGGTGGAGACTGTGGACATAGTTTTCAGAATAAAATCTATCTTTGAAGAAATGTTTACAAAAACTTGCATCTATGCCAAAGACCCGAGGTTTTGGCAGTAGCTAGTGCATGAACACCTATATATATATATTCAGAACTTGCTGAGTAACGCTGTTGCTCACCCTTTCCTTTTGACCCCATGCTTAGACTTTGAGGAGGCAATCAAGGAGAGCTATGGAGCTTACCACGAGGACGAGGTGTACTACGAGGAACCTGATCTATCCGAGGAGTGGAAGGCGTCGACTACCTGATTGCTTATGGAGGCGATGATGATGAGCCCGAGACTTAGTCTCTTATCTTAGGACTCGGGCCGAGCAATACTAGACTAGTACTACTTAGGTTGTTGAGCCCGATGGTTCTTAGTTTACTTCTTTCTATCGTTAATAAGTTGACCTCAGTCAACCGTACTGTAGTTGAAATTCCTCCCATGTCGGAGGAAGACGTTGAAGCTTTTGTACATTTCTGGCTTGTAATCTTTAGCAGTGTGTAATAAAGTGGACCCGCAATGTTTCTGTTGTACTACTCTGAGGGATGTAATATTTACGGATAAGTCCTTCCGTGGATGTTATGTCAACGACTTGTACACTACAATATGCAGTGGTGTGCGGGGTCACCGCAGATGGTATCAGAGCAATTGCTAGACCTTAGGTTGGAAACCTATTAAAGGGAAAGCCTGTAGGGTAATATTTTCCTAGGCCGTAATGAGTTTTATATTGTTATGATGGCTATTCACTTGAGAATAACATTATCATGCATATAATACTTTATTCTTACCAATAATTTTCTGTGTATACAGGATGGATACCAGATTCCCAAGCGAAGCGTCTGAATACGAAGTATCTCATTAGGAAGAGGAGTGTTCCGAGGCAATTGGGCGGTAGTTCTGGAGCAAATGATCAACTATTTGGGGGTTGAGACTAAAGTAGTGGTTAAGACTCTTAGCTACTATGATGGATCAGCCTTAGCCAAATATCGCGTTGCACTCAAGCTTCCGTCTGAGCTTAAGATGGGTTTGAAGATGCCTTATGGAGAAGCCAAGCATGTGGAGATAGCATTCCATATTGCAGTCAAAGCCATTACCAATATTAGAACAGCCAAGTCCAAGGAGTTGGAAGGAACCCTGTTTCATGCAATCCCAAGTGCCAACTATCGACAAGAGATAGATGTGGACTATCTAGCCTTTGCACGCACTAACCCTCGTGACGCTGCCGTATTCTTGAGAGTTGCGTCAAGCTTATCCGACCTACCACAAATCCTTTAGTATGTGTCCGATGAGATGGAGATATGGTAGAGCAGTTCTCGAGCCCCGATGCTATCCAGGAGCGCTGTGACATGCTCATGTATGAAGCCCGTATGGGTCATACTGATCCACCATCTACCCCAGTTACCTATGTTGATGAGAATGCAGTCCCTGAAACCCCATTTACGCCACTTATTCTCCAGCACACCCAGACTATGTTCTTGTGGGAGAGGTGGAGGAACGCCAAGTACTGAACCAGAAGCTTCCTATTCCGCTGGGTGGGATGAGAACCCTATCAGGGAACTTCAAGCGATCCTATAGTAATCAAAGGTGATGATGGCGAGGAGGAAGTTGAGAGTATTACCCAGAAGGAAGCCAAAGCTAGGACGATCAGGTAATCCAATTCTGATTAATTCAGATGAGGAAGATGAGGATGATAGTGGTTATAAGTCAAAGTATAACCAGGGGGCGAGTACGTCAAGGCAACCCAAGTTAGAACCCATTGAAGAACCTCCAAGCTATTTCTGTAGCACCAGTGCTATTCCTTCGGGAACTGAGGACTTTGGAGGTGAGTTTAGTGATGAGGCGGAGGCATATCAATACCTAGACAGTTACTTCAATGTGACCGATTGGAACTTAGAAGCATCACAATCCGACCCTGATTACCAGCCATCTGGTAAGAAGAAGATTCCTTTACCAGGATTTCTGAGGAGGACCGGTCGTAACAAGTGGTGGAAGCCGGGGAAGTTCACTGAGAAGTGAAGTAACCAGAAAATGGAGTAGTAGTGTCCATATGTAACATATAGAGTATTGTAGCGTGTATGGTGTGGTTGTATGGTAGCAATAAGTGAGACCTACTCACTTTAGAGTGTGTTACAATTCTGTACCCATGCTTGTAATCCTACATGTATAATACATGGTATATGTTTGAAATGTTTTTGGTTCTTGGATTTTTCTGGATTTCTATGTGTGACTAGTTTTTGCACATGAAGATGAACTCAAAGTGCATATGCATAATGTAACGATGAGTTCTAATTCATTGTGGCAGGACTAGGGGAAAATGGCGAGTGCCGGAGAAGAAAGTGAGTTGCTTAGGCAAGAAAGAGAAGCAAGAGAGAAGCATGCAGCCGAGACAGGAGGAATACCTCAACCACCAAGGCCGATTACGGAGCAAGGTTTCATGCAATATATGCAGTTGGTGGAAGAAGGAAGACGTCATGATCAAGAAGTACAAAATAAATTCATGCATGACCTTTTAGAGACACAAAATGGAAGAGCAAGAAATGGAGAACCAAGAGGTGTAACCCTATCGGATTTCCAGAATACTAGGCCTGAACCCTTTGCAGAGCAGTAGATCCCATGGATGCTGAAGATTGGATTGCAGACACTGAGAGGAAACTCAATACAGTGGGATGTTCAGATGAGGAGAAGGTTAGGTATGCAACTTATTTGCTTACTGGACCAACAACATCATGGTGGGAAGCAATTGTTGCTACGCAGCCTGCCGGATATGTGATGAACTGGGAGGAGTTCAAGAAGAGATTTAGGGAAGCCCATGTTCCTGAAAGTATTATGGACCTCAAGAAGAGAGAGTTTGAAAATCTGAGATAAAATGAGTCACCAGTGGGAAGATATGTCAGTATGTTTAATACTTTATCTAGGTATGCTTTGGATGAAGTTAATACGGAGGAGAAAAGAAAGAAGAGATTCATGAAGGGTCTGAATCCATTCATGAAAATGCAACTCAGGTTGACTAAACCTAAGAATTCCAGGAGTTAGTGGATGCAGCCATAACTCTTGAGGATGATTATAAATGCTTCAGGAGGAAAGGAGGAAGAAAGCCAGGATTGAACCAGGAAATTTCAAGTGCAAAAGTCACCACCAAATTTACGTTTCAAGCCTAAACCCAGGATGGACATGAGAAAGCCAATGCCACGGAATTCCAATTCAATGGATCACATCGTTTGTGACAATTGTGGTCTAAGAGGACACATGAAGAAAGATTGCCAAAAGAAAAAAATTATCTGCTTCGGATGTGGACAGCAGGGTCACATAAAACCAGACTGTCCTTATCGCAAAATCAACAGATGGGCCGTGGAAATGGAGGCGGCAATAATAGGAATGGTGGCGGATTCAAGCCAAGAGGTGGAGGTTCTGGTCAAACCTCTGCAGATAAGCTAAAGGGAAGCCTTATGGGAAGCTGAATTGCACCAGCTTGGAGGAAGTCAACATAAACGACAATGTGGTGATCGGTACGCTCAAAATCTTATCTCATCCTGGCAAAGTTTTATTTGATACTGGAGCTACTACATCTTTTATTTCACAAAAATTTGTGGAAGCGTATGGGATTAGGTGTCAACCATTAGCAGTCCCGATTATGGTTATGTCAGCTGGTGGAAAGATTTTAGCATCACAAGTCAAAAAGGATCAAGTAATTATGATTTGTGATCGCGTTTATAACACTGATTTGCTAGTAATACCCATGAAATATATAGCAGTCATCTTAGGGATGGACTGGTTGTCTGACCATGGAGCCCAAATAGATTGTGCGGATAAGACGGTATCGTTAAGAGGACCCGGAGGGATTAGAACAATATACCAAGGTGATAACACACTCAGCTGAAGGCAGATCTGCAATTAAACTCCTTGAGTAAGGAAAAATTGGAAGATATTCCGGTAGTAAGGGAGTTTCCGGATGTGTTTCCCGAGGAATTACCTGGAATGCCACCAGACCGAGAAATTGAGTTTACTATAGATTTAATTCTTGGCACTGCACCTATTGCACAACCACCGTAGAAGATGGGACCCAAGGAAATGGTACAGTTAAAGGAGCAATTGGATGAAATGGAAGCCAAAGGATTCATAAGAGAAAGTGTATCCCCATGGGGAGCACCGGTAATATTTATGGATAAAAGGGATGGAGGATGAAGAATGTGTGGAGATTTCCGTAACCTAAACAATGTTACAACCAAGAATAAGTACCCTTTACCAAGGATACAAGATTTATTTGATCAAGTTAGAGGAGCCGGAGTATTTCCAAAATCGATTTAAGATCAGGATATCATCAGATAAAGATCAAAGTTGAGGATATTCCAAAAACTGGATTTGTATCACGATACGGACATCATGAGTATTTAGTGGTACCATTTGGATTGACCAATGCACCAGCTATATTCATGAATTTGATGAACAAGATTTTCATGCCATATTGGATAAGTTCGTGATAGTATTCATAGATGATATATTGATTTACTCCCGAACTAAAGAAGAACATGCACGACATTTGAGAATAGTGCTGCAAACATTAAGAGACACCAGTTATATGCCAAATTCAGTAAGTGTGAATTTTGGTTAGACCAAGTGGAATTTCTTGGACATGTGATCAGCAAAGAAGGAATTGCTGTGAATCCGGAGAAGGTGAAAGCTGTATTAGAATGGAAAGTACCTAAGAATCCTAAGGAAATAAGAGCATTTCTAGGAATGGCCGGATACTATAGAAGATTCATTGAAGGATTTTCAAAAATAGCTGGACCCATGACCAAGTTGCTTAGAAAGAATGTTCCGTTTGAATGGATAGAGAAATGCGAGCAAAGTTTTCAGGAGCTTAAAAAGAAGCTAACAATAGCACCAGTTTTGGCAGTACCTGAGACTGGAAAAGATTATACGGTGTATTGTGATGCATCCAAAAATGGATTAGGATGTGTATTAATGCAAGATCACAAGGTCATTGCATATGGATCCAGGCAATTGAAACCCCATGAACTCAATTACCCAACACATGATTTGGAATTAGCCGCAGTAGTTTATGCGTTGAAGCAGCGGAGGCATTTTCTTTATGGAGCAAAGTGTGAGCTATAGACAGATCATAAGAGTTTGAAATACTTCTTCACTCAGAAGGAGTTAAATATGAGGCAAAGAAGATGGTTGGAATTAATTAAGGATTATGATTTAATGATTAATTATACACCCGAAAAGGCTAATGTGGTAGCAGATGCCTTAAGCCGGAAGGTCATTTGTAATACTTTAATGGAACAAGGAATGCCCAAAGAAATTAGAAGGGAGATAGAGAGGTTCAAGATAGAGATTTGGGACGGACCAGCACTAAATAGCATTATGGCAATGGATATTGTTGGAGAGATTAACATGGATTTGAAAGCAAACATAATATCTCATCAAGAAGAAGATGAGTTCATAGCCGAAGAGATAAGGAGAATTAAGGAAGGGAGAATATCTAAGTTTACTTTAAAGACTGAAGATGGATCTGTGTGGTATCATGGTAGAATTTGTGTTCCAGATATCAAGGAAATAAGGGTATTATACTCAAAGAAGCCCACGAAACACCTTATTCTATACATCCCTGGGAGTACTAAGATGTATATGGATTTGAAAAAGATATTTTGGTGGAACAATATGAAAAGAGAAATTGCAAGATATGTGGCAGAGTGTCATACTTGTAGTCAAGTGAAGGCTGAACACCAGAGACCATCCGGATTATTACAACCTTTGCCTATTCCCAAATGGAAATGGGAAGACATCAGTATGGATTTTATCACATGATTACCCAAAACAAGGAAAAAATAAGGATGCAATTTGGGCGATTGTGGACCGATTAACCAAAAGTGCTCATTTTCTTGCTATCAATCAGAAAGATACAGCGGCAACTTTGATTGAAATCTATGTGAAAGAGATAGTAAGTCTCCGTTCGGTTTACAGGGCTAGAAAACATAGGAACTAAAACCTCGAAAGGAATAGGGAAGGGCATCAGCTGTAAAACAGAGGAATACAAAACAAAGGAAAGGGTACATGCATGGGCGTTCGGAGCACTTCATAGCAATGGAATTTTTTATTGGTTAAAATATGATTGAGAACTGTTTACTGCACATGATTGCACGCTCTCTCTCTCTTCGCACATGAGCTGTTTGACAGAGCTGCCTCGGGCTTCCCCGAAAAATGAGGTTTCGGTAGATGTTTGTTTTACTGTAAAAAGTACAGGATAGCAAAACGTTCCTGAGGAATCGGTGGAGCTATTCCCTCAGATCGAACGTAGCCAAGGGAAAATTTTCCAAAGGAATAGAAACTCCGAAAATCCTTCACTTCTCCCGTGAACCGAACGCAGCCTAAGTAAGCATGCAGTACCTTTAACAATAGTTTCAGATAGAGGATCTATCTTTACTTCAGCTTTTTGGAAGCACTTGCAAAAGAGATTAGGTTCCGATCTTAATTTTAGTACCGCATACCATCCTCAAACTGGAGGACAGACCGAACGGAAAAATCAAATACTGGAGGATATGCTGAGAGCATGTGTTCTAGATTTTAGAGGATCATGGGATGAACACTTAGCATTAGCAGAATTCTCTTACAACAACAGTTATCAAAGTAGCATACAAATGGCACCATTTGAGGCTTTATATGGAAGAAAGTGTAGATCGCCAATATGTTGGTTTGAAGTAGGGGAAAGTAAGGAGTTTGCACCGGAGTATATCAAAGAACGGCAAGTAATAGTCGATATTATCCGAGATCATTTGAAAATAGCTCAGAGTAGACAAAAGAGTTATGCAGATCTTACCCGAAGACAATGGGAGCCCCAATTACAGGATATGGTATACTTAATAGTTAGTCCGACCAAAGGAGTGAAAAGGTTTGGAGTAAAAGGAAAATTGAGTCCTAGGTATATTGGACCATTCCGTGTATTAAGTCAAAAGGGGACTGTATCTTTTGGGTTAGAATTACCAGAGATTCTATCACAAGTGCACAATGTGTTTCATGTGTCACAACTCCGGAAGTGCTTGAAACCACCCGAAGAACCAATTGACTATGAGAAGTTAAAATTGCAACCAGACCTATCCTATGAGGAGCAACCGGAAAAGATTTTAGCTGAAAATTGGAAAAGATTACGGAATAGAGCTATTAAATATTGTTTGGTACAGTGGAAGAATCATCCTGAAAGAGAAGCAACGTGGGAAAAAGAAAATGATCTACGACGAGACTACCCACATTTGTTCAGGTACCTCAGAAAAGAAACTTCGGGACGAAGTTTAGTTTAAGGGGGAGAGGATGTAATACCCCACAGTTATAGGTTTCGAAAGGGTAGAAATAGAAAGTTTGCATCTTTGCATTCATGCATGTTTGAAAAGTCCAAATAATTTTCGCGCTTTTATGCAAAAAGGACTAAGAAGTCGAACTCTGACCAACGTCGATGATTTGGAAACATATCACTGACCAGTAGTCGAGACTAGTCGATATAACCTTAGTCATCTATTTCAAACCTTAGTTTGTAATTTAAAGGTTGGGTTATCACCCCTATTAAAAATTGGTAAAGATAAAATTCAAAATTTAATACAATGGACATCAACACTTGTATAATTCAATCTTATTCACAATCTCAAGCTTTAATTCAATTCTGGAATTCAAATTTTTACTTAACAAACATAATATACCTTAGCATTCAAAGAATTCTCATCCTATCTTTTTCTATGCAATTTGAATTTTAAACCTTCAAAAATATTGAAAACATTATCATCATCATATCTCCAAAAATAATTCTTCATACAAATTAAATGATTTACAACATCCAATAAACTTTACAAGTGGAATTATTCCACAATTCTGATACAAATAAATAATATTACACAATATACCTTATCAGGTCCATATACAAATTTATTACAGAAAGTTAAAAAAGAAAATTTCCTAGAAACTAAATCCTGTAGCAATCTTCTGAAATCTTCAACCTGCAAAATCAAACAATTCACAAAGAAAAGAATTTGTTAAGGTTAGTAATGTAGCCAAGTACTTTGGTACTGGCTGATTGCTTTAATATTTGGCAGATTGCCAAACTCCATGAATTGGAGTTGGCATTTGAATTCAAAAACAGAACCAACTCAAATATCCAACCAGAGGCAATTTGATCATGCTCAACATGCATTTAAGCATGTAAAAAGGGGCAAAGGCAAAACCAGCATTTCAACTTAGGCAACCTGGAGGGACTAGCTGGATAAAAACACGATCAACTCCAATTTTTTTTCCAAAGGCAACAATGGGACAGAATAATTCATCTCTGCCAAATATAATTCCTAAACCAACCTTATTTATTTTGTGGTGTCACATTTACCATTAATTGATAAATGGACCCAAAATTCCTAAATCCCACAGTCAAATCCATTCATAACCCAGTTATAATTCCAGCCCACTTGTAAAGCCACTCAAAACCCATCAAGGTTACTTCAGAGCTAAGGAGCAAGTCGGCACAACCAAGATAAGAACAAGTGAGGTGGAGGGATACGTCCTTGCACTAAAATCTTAGCTCAAGTTCATCCATCGATGGATTTGAAGCATCTCATAACCAGATTGAACAGCAGCAGCCGTCCAGAGCAAGGATAGGATCAAAGAGGTTGAGGAGTTAGCCATAATGGAGTAAACAATGTCCAGGCATAGAAATTCAATCTCCAGAGGATAAGAACCTCCTTATTTTAATAGAAGAGTAGCAGCTCGAGGTAGAGGAGGGCCACTGTAAGCAGCTTACACAACACATGCATTTATCCTGGTGTCACCACCATATTCACCCAAAAACCCTATAAATAGGGCAGCCAGCCGAATCCACAAGGTGCAACACAACCAAGCACATCACAAACATTTCTGAAAATGTTCATCATCAAGAACATTAGGCACAACACACCTTGCAGCTAGAACTATACACTTTAGGAAAATCGAAGCAGCTAGGAGGAGCAGGCTAACCACAAGATACAGGTTGTCAGTTTAGCCAGAAGACCAAGCTACTCATCAACAGCAGGTTGATCCTTTGAGTGCTTTAGGTAGAGAAGGAGAGAATCAGCTAACTCTGACAATGACAGAGCCAAGCTAAGCATGTTTGCATGCATGGAAGGGAAGAGAGGAAGTGAGGAGTATCTGTTCTTATCAGAACCATGTATAACATGGACTATGTTAAGGATAGATGAGAGGAAAGTGCAGCATCTGTTCTCTATAATTTACACACAAGCCAGTAGCTTAGCACATCTGTCCACTAGAAGAAGCACAGGAAAGCATAGAAAGAAGATTTCCAAGCTAATTCCCTAGCCAGCTTCTGTGTAACTCCAGTGGAGGCATCACAGCATGCTTAGCTATTTTGCTTAGCCACAGAAATAATTCCACACTTGCACAGAGCACAAAACACAGCTACAACATGATACCAAATTCTAAAACCCTATTCTTCTCACCCAAATCGTATCTCTGTCAACTAAAGAAATTCCTCTAAATATACTCTTCACTGCACACTACTGAATCAAGCACTAAAACATCTAGGACAAAGTAAATCATCAGCAACAAAGTCTATCCAGTGTACCAGTGTAAATTTTTGCTAAGTACCAGTAAGGAGAAGATGAGCAGCATAACAGTTGAGCTAGTCCAGAGAAGAATTTAGGAGAAGATAGCAGAGAGGAGGGGGAAGAGGAATAATACCGTGCGCCCATGGCCGTAACGGCATGACGACGGGGCAGTGCCCGTGTGGTCATGACGGAGGACCAATGGAGAAGCCGCACCACAGCAACACCACCCCAGCACCACAGTGGCACGGAGGCGAGCTCCACACCGGCGGCGGAGCAGAGCGGGAGTCGGGAGCATGACGAATCGCGCTGCAACCGAAACCCACACAAGGGGAAAGGTCCAGCATGAACGCGTCGGTGGAGAAGGAGGGGAGCAGCTAGGTGGAGTCAGAGAGCAGAGCTCTGCACCTAGTCATGGCGAAGCAGCTCGGAGAAGGAGAAGCTCGGCGGAGCGGCGCCGTCACCGAAACCCTAACCCTAGGGTTGGGTTGCGCACGAACACACCAGAAGGAGAAAAGCAGATCGAAGGGGAGGCGAAGGAAGAGCGTCGAAAGGGCTTTCGATTGCGCCCTAGCACGACGGCGGAGTTGGTCGGAGCACGCCGGAATCAGCCGGCGACGGCGAAGGCGAAAAGGAGATCGCGTCGACCATGGGAGCGAGAGAGAGAAGAGAGGGAGAGAAGAGTGGTTCGGTCTGACCGAACCGGTCCGGGTTGACTTGGTTCAACCAAGTACCCGAGGACCTAAGTGCAATTATAATTTTTTTTGCTAAATTCAAATCAAAGTCAAGTTATGATCCAAATTTTAATCCCAAAATAAGAATCATAAAATCAAATAAAAATATGTTTTTAACTCAAAATTTTGCATGGATTTCAAAAATGATTTTTACTTGATTTATTGGAAAATATTTCTTGAGTGAAAAATTCAAAGATCCTTAAGTGGAAATGATTTG
Source organism: Puccinellia tenuiflora (assembly GCA_012064385.1). Lineage (NCBI taxonomy): Eukaryota > Viridiplantae > Streptophyta > Magnoliopsida > Poales > Poaceae > Puccinellia > Puccinellia tenuiflora. The sequence continues at coordinate 111,458 of QRDG01000808.1, forward strand.
AATTATTTTCCAAAATATTCAAAGATCCTTAAGTGGAAATGATTTGAATTATTTTCTCAAAATATTCAAAGATCCTTAAGTGGACATGATTTGAATTGTTTTCAAAATATTCAAGGATCCTTCAGTGGAAATAAATTGAATTATCTTTCTAACAGAAAAATAAATTACCATTCTGTAAATGACTGTCCCGTAACTCATCCTAGGTAAAACACACAAAAAAGGAAAATCATCTTAAAATATGAAGGGGGGCAATTTTCTAAAACCTCCAAAAATCATTTCATCTATGCATAATAGCATGATTTGGATTTTCAAACATTGTCTTATAAAGACAATGATGTTGATTTTCAGAACACGAGGTTCACGAATCGCCGGAAGCTTTATACTGCACTACTTGTCAGTCTCAAGGCAAGTTCATTCTTGCATACCGTTTGATGTATTTTTATCAAAGTACTTGCAAAGTTACCTATACGTTCCTTTCACTTGCATCAAAAAGAAAAAGTATTTTCGAATGATGTGGTATATACTATTGGTTGGCGGTGGAACAATGGTAAGATGAATAGGTACGGTGTTCCATCGTATGGGAAGGTATATATCCTTAGGAACTAATAACCCCTGTTCCAGTGATCCTTTCGTCGTAGTAAAAGCATCAACCAACGGACTTCGTATGGGCGGGGTCAGTCAGAGGCTTCTTTTCTCATCCGCATATCCTCGGCAGGCCTACACCGGGTTGGGTCGTTGCGGCGGCCAACAGCGTGGAAGCGCGTGCTCTTCCTGCCCGACGGGGTAATTGGTGGGGAAGCTCGGGAGGGGTGATGGGTATGCGTGGAACATTATTCCCCTACCGCATCATAAATGGGCGGATGTGTGTTGATTTGGGAGAAGCTCCACATGGCTGGATGTCCTGAGTCTTGGCTATAACACTCATGGAGTGTAAAGAGAGCATATATAAGGCCAGGCAACTGTTGGGTAAAGTGATTCAACTCTGCAGAGTCAAACAACAAATTTGTGATATCACAACCATGTTCTCGGAATGGAACTACGAGATCGAGGCCGGAATGGAGTCCCATTTGGATTCGCAAGACCGGTGGAGACTGTGGACATAGTTTTCACAATAAAATCTATCCTTTGAAGAAATGTTTACAAAAACTTGCATCTATGCCAAAGACGCGAGGTTTTGGCAGTAGCTAGTGCATGAAACACCCTATCTATATATATATATTCAGATCTTGCTGAGTAACGCTGTTGCTCACACTTTCTCATTTGACCCCATGCTTAGACTTTGAGGAGGCAATCAAGGAGAGCTATGGAGCTTACCATGAGGACGAGGTGTACTACGAGCAACCTGATCTATCCGGAGTAGTGGAAGGCGTCGACTACCTGATTGCTTATGGAGGCGATGATGATGAGCCCGAGACTTAGTCTCCTATCTTAGGGACCGGGCCAATCAATACTAGACTAGTACTACTTAGGTTGTTGAGCCCGATGGTTCTTAGTTTACTTCTTTCTATCGTTAATAAGTTGACCTTAGTCAACTGTATGGTAGTTGAAATTCCTCCCATGTTGGAGGAAGACGTTGAAGATTTTGTACATTTCTGGCTTGTAATCTTTAGCAGTGTGTAATAAAGTGGACCCGCAATGTTTCTGTTGTACTAATTTGAGGGATGTAATATTTACGGATAAGTCCTTCCGTGGATGTTATGTCAACGACTTGTACACTACAATATGCAGTGGTGTGCGGGGTCACCGCAGGGGAGTCCATGTTCACGAACGGTATTTGATGGTTGTGTGCATATGCTATGGATATGAATGAATGCGATGCTCCAGAATCAAACAAGACTGAAGCTGGATAGGCATTAATTCAAACCGTACCCATGAGAACTCCGGGGTCCTCTTCCACTCCTTCAGCCGAGACGTGGTTCAGGCGGCCATGGCTGACAGTCATGGCCTTGGCTGCCGGTGTAGAGGGAGCTGGTGCAGGTGTTGCGGTAGCCGGTGCCTTCTGGGACACTCCCTGGAGTAGTGCCTCGGCTGGCCACAGCTGAAACAACTGGGCCTCAGTGGTTGTGGCGGCAGCTGAGGGCGGAAGCCGCTTCCAGCCGCACCCAAGGTCGAGGTAGCTGGGCGAGGTTGAGGTGGCCTATACCCCGAAGGCCTTGGTACGAAGGGAGCACGAGGCACCGCACTGAAGGGCACAAAGACCCGGCGCTTCTTGCCCTCAGAAGAAGAGGAGCTCTGATTGTCCACTGGAGCTGGCCTCTTGGAAGACTCCAGCTCCTTCCTACCCTGCTCCATAGTGAGAGCCTGGTTGTACAGCTCCTGGTAGGACTGGAACTTGAAGGGCAGGAGCTCATAGCGGAGCCGAGGTGCAAGCCCCTTACGGAACAGATACTGCTTGTCCTCATCATTTGTCACGTCCCGAGGGGCGTAACGGGAGAGGTTGTTGAACTCACACCCATAGGATTGGACGTACATGCGTCCCTGGGTGAGATCCAGGAACTCCCTCCTCTTGAGGTCCATGATGGGCTTGGGGATGTAGGATGCACGGAAGGCAGTGCGGAACTCAGCCCATGTGAAGACATGGCCAGCACCGAACATCGACACATGGCTCTCCCACCAAGAGCCAGCGGCTCCATTCAGAAGGTAGGTGGCGAAATTGACTTGCTCCGCCACCGGAACATGCAGGGCCGCAAACTTGCGCTCGAGGGCACGGAGCCAATCATCAGCATCCAGTGGCTCTCTAGCTTCAGTGAAGTTAGGAGGTTGGGACCGCAAGAACTCAGTGAGAGTGTTATAGTCATTGTTCCTCCTTGCCCCTTGTTGCACCAACTGCTCGAGCAGACGCTCGTTGCGCAGATGGTTTTCCTCGATAGCCATCAGAACCTCCGCCATTGAGGGTGGTGTAACGCCCCGACCCCGGAATTATACAGAGAGGCTATGTAACCCGTAGGCTATGCTACACAATCGAAGGGCATGGAATTACCGCCCCCACGCAACACATCGATCGTGCCATAAACACTGGCATAGCTATCAATGTATAAAACAGAGATCAAGACTTGTGGAACAACTGCCACATCACAGACTCTACGACTTAAAGATTCATATAGAAACTCATATATGAGAAAGATACAAATATACACACAAAAGGGGTCACAGACCCAACAACTCATCAAGTGGAAGCGAAGTAGTGTTGTCTAACAACAAGATGCAAATATATGGCCTAAGAGGCCCACACGGTCCCAAGCTGCCACCAGGGAACTCCGGACTACTAGTCGATGTCCACGAAGAAACCACCTAGCTGCTCGATGTCGTCCTCCTCTGAAACGAACTCATAAAGGCAGCAAAGAGAGACTGAGTACGACATACTCGCAAATTTAGTAGGGCGATATAGGCCCAATGCTGACGGAGGCTCTAAAGCTGCATATGTAGTTGTTTTGCATAAAGCTAGTTTTCATTTTAAAAGACATAACTGACCCATGGCATCGACTACTCAGAAGATTTTTCAAAAAAGGGATAAGAGAGTAACTTTTTCCTTCGGTTCTCATCGAACCTACTTGTAACCAGAATCATCACTCGTCACCACCAAGGCACTCCCTCGAATCACCCTCGAGGAAATGAACATTTATCACACGTTGATTATGCAACCTCTAGCTGTCAAATTTTAATTAGGTTAAAGTTATTTATGATCCCGTAAATCCATTCCCAAGGCGTCCATAACCGTGGACACGGCTTTTCGAAAAGATTAACCCTGCAGGGGTGTACTAAGTTACCCATTGGTACCGTCCGGCTCGCCTAGTTAGCTCTCTTCCGAGGAAAGCTGGCAAGTGGGCGCGTTTAAATCTTTACCTCGCATGAGACTATCCAAGAATCATCTGTGGCGACAGGGCAAGTTTACCCAGCCTATTTCAGCCCCTGCCCCCATCGCCACGCCCTAACACCACACACACCCTCTTCATCGCGCCTTCGTCCACCTGCAACTCACACGCAAATGGAAAGCGCAAATCTAGAGGATCCTTGGATACGCCCGCACAAGTTATTCAGTTAGTAAGGAGCCCATACCCCCACCAATGGCAGCACGCTCAAACCTTGAGTCCGAAGACAGGAACTCGCACCTAGGGGCAAGAGTGAGGCAAAACACCATCCCCGATGGCAACTCACCCAAGCCTTTTAGGCAAATTAATTAAGTACCAACGATAACCACCATGTCCGAACATTCCATCAACATCAATTTCATGGAATTAATTAACGTACATAAAGCATTTGACTAAGCATGGCTAAGCATCACTAAGCACATATATACAGCGATTATATCTTTGTCTCAGGCCAACACATCAAACCTATGGTTCATAGGAGGGGGAACATGTGATGGTTTAGGGGAAAAACATGCATTCATAGGATACTCTAGTATTGACCCAAAATTGTCATTGGAATCGCATGCAATATTATGGTGGATAAAATAAGTTTATAAAACAATAGGATGCTAGATGCCAAGAAGGTTAGGTTATCTCTTGCCTTGCTGCCGGGGCGTGTAGTACTGCTCGTCGGGGTAGGTAGGTTTAACCTCCACTCCGGAATCTATCGATACCCAGACAAATATGGAGAAACAAATAAATCACACGAAGACAAGGTGCAATGCACAATCACATGATGACATGACAAGTTTATGCAAGATATCAACATTTAATTTATTTAACAAATTAAATGGAGTTCCAAATAATTAGTGCAATTATTTGGAAACAACCCCATATTTATCTTAGTGACCATATTAATTATAACTTATTACATTATTATAGAAGTGGCTTAAATATGCATGAACATGACATTATTAGACAGGTATTGTTCTCCTGATCATTTTGGTACTTCGTTTGAAATTTTCCGATTAACGATGATGAAATGGCGATTAAAATGGTTATGCAATTTAAATCATTTTAACCAATTCAAAATATCATCAAGGGAAAATTTCGTTTCATGCTGTAAACAAAACTCAAGTTATGTATTTTCTAAATTCCAAATATATTCTGCCATTTTAGTATTTATTAAATAAAGCCAATTATTTTGGCCAATTAATTCTACCAAGGGCACTAACAGATAGACATTTTCTTCCTGAGCATTTTGGTATATTATTTGCATTTTTCTGATTTATGGTTCAAAAGTTATGCAATTTCAAAGTTTCAATTCATTTCCTGTCTTTTAATAACAATCCAGAAAAAAGGCCGAACCGTTTCGTACCGGGCTGAAGCTAGCCACGGTGGCTGACCACCGGGGCCCAAGCCACATGGGCATCCACGTCGGCCGAACAGCCCACTGCCAGGTTTGACACGGGGAGGGACGCCACGACCGGCGCGACGCCACGGTGACCGACGGTGGCGTCGAGCATGCACTCGTCGACACGGTGAGCGCGGGGTCTAGCTACGGGGCGCATTCGAAGCGTCTCGCTACGGGGAACCTAGGACGGGCGGCGCCGCTAGCTCTAGGTCACCAGAGTTGTCACGGTGATGACGGACAGCGGACGGCCGGCGGCGGCTACGGCGGAACTAGCGATCTAAGGGGGGGGGAGGAGGAAGACGGGGAGGTCCAGAAGGACGGCGTGCTCACCCTAGAAGCGTGCAGGTACTCATCGGAGGCAGGGGAGGTCGGAGTCGTCGGTAATTGCACTCGACGGCCAGTGGTCGGAGGCGGAGAAGATGAAACCGAGCGCGCGGTTGGGGGTGCCCCGGCACGGTTGCCTGGAGGAGAAGGAAGAGGGAGACGAGGCGCAGCTTTTGCCCCAGCTCAATCTGCTCCGAGAGGTCTCAATCATCGGCGGCGAGCGGCGGCGTCCTCGGCTAGGTTGCGGACATGGCGGGCAGCGGCTAGGGTTTCTGCAACGGGGAAAAAGAAGGGGGAGAAGGAGCAGAGGGTCGCCTGGGGCTTCTTATCCTCCACGGGGGGCCTAGGCGCGAGGGGGGGGACCGAAGCACGGCATGCGGGGATGCGGGCGTCGGCGGCATGGCGACAGTGAGCTCCTTGTCGCCACAGGGAAGAAGGAGGAGGAGGCTGACAGGTAGGTCCCACCCGTCAGGGTTTTATTCTTTTTCCAAATTATTTAATTCCAATAGGGTTTAGGCAATTATTTCAGGCCCTTAAGTATTTTTAAAAATTCTGGAAAAATTCACAGAGCCAAGATAATATATTTGGAACCTTCCATAAAATTTGCAGCCCATTTGAAAAACATTTTATGTGTAATTTATTTTGGAATTGCTCACAGGCAATTTGGATCTTTATTTAAATGTTTGATTTGGCAAGTACCTTAATCCTGGCAACAAACATATTTGATATTTGTTAGAACTTCCTGGACAAATATGATAGTTCAATTTGGATTTTGTTTGTCCAATAATATTCACCAACCTTGATTTAATAATTTAAGCCAAAGCATGATTTCATGTGGAGCAATTTAATTATAGATGCCATGATGCAATCATGAAAAAGCAAAAGTGAAAATTTGGCCCATATTTTAGGGTACCATACTGGGGCTGTTACAATTCTACCCCCTTACAAGAATCTCGTCCCGAGATTCCTAGAGTAGGAAGAGAGATGAGGGGACACGACAACCCTTAACTTCAACGATCTTCTCGATCCCACGATGATCTTCCTTGTTGCAGGCTCAAGGTAACAAGTATGACATGTCGATGCGGCGGAAAGAACAGGAGATAACTTGAGGTGGTAGACAAAATGACTCTTGCCCAAAACCATAAGTTACTATGGGAACTAGGAGCGACTTGCCCAAATAAAGGTCGAGCCGATGATAGGACAACCGATCACTCTGTTCAGGATTTTGTCCAAGACCAAGATATTATTTCAAACCTCCCTGAGGTGTAGCCAGTAGAGATTTGGAGCACCGTGAGGAGAAAGGGCACCTTCTGGACTCCACGCTTTTGATACACTAGAGATGTCTGCAAGGTTGAAAGCTTAGGCCCTAACGGGATTGACGAATTGACCTAACATCCGTGTGATTGGGCAAATCCTTTGGTTCACCTAGGAGGAAAGATATATCATTGATCCACCGTTAGATAGAGAGGTCAAACCTGATATCGAGCTATTGCCACAAGATAGATGGGGTAGGATGATTGACCAAGGGACATTTAGTAACACCGTTGTAATGGTCTCCTTGAGGTTCTAGATCTTACACTCCGGCTTCGGAATAGCCCTCAATCGATCATCAAGCGAAGGTCGTACTTGACGGTAGAGAAAGGCTATAAAGGAAAACTATTAGTATAAATTACCCATGATACACATGGATAGTGGGTGGATTTTAAGGACCGAAGAGATTTCGTCAACAGATCTTTCGGTGAGGTTCTTGAACCATAACACCGAACTTGTCGGGGTTACAACTAGGCCTAGGTCATGCTCTTGGTAAACTCCAAGCATCATTTTTGCTTGAAATTCAGATTTGGTTAGGCGTGCAGGTACTTCATACTTAACTTGCCTGAAAGGGAGTTCCCGAAAGTTAGCGAAAGATTAGGATCACTAGTTTCTCAGGGCATAGTCTATAGTGTCAAGCTCCAGCACACGAGCTAGAATGGAAGTTCTATGGGGTCACGACTAAGAAAAGGAAATTAAACCAGCATGAACTCCAAACAATGAAGCCCAACTGATTCACGATTGGAAAACACCGGTAAGTTGATGAGGTTTGACAACTTCTTCTTATTTAGGAACGACTCGGTCAGGGCTTGGTGTGCACACATGGCTTAATCAGAGAACGGGAGGTAACAACCTACCAGCTCAATAATGCACGTATAAAAAACCAACTTGTGATTTAACCCGAGGATACAAAGCGAACTTCACTCGAATCCATAGCGACAAAACTCACTGGTTGCGAGAGAAAGCTTGCATTTCAAGGAAAAGATGTGGTCTTGGGAGTTTCGAAATGAATCTAACTCGTTGACCGAAGGGTGCACCTAGACGAATGGACTTGGCAGCACCGACAACTCAGCTCGAGGATATGATCACCAGTCAGGCTAGGAGTGCCATCAAAGTCTTTGGATTTCAAAGCAATAACAATTTCTAAGATTATCCGATTACCACAACGATATTCATCCTCAACATCCTCGAGCCCGGGTAGCTCGGAGGTAGATGGATAAGGAAGGGTATGAGCATCACTCCATCAAGTACGCCATGAGACTAAGCACAACCTCTTGATATAAAAGAGTGTGACACTCCACGGTGGAACGGAACAAAATCTAGACTGTCCTTTACTCCACGAATCACAATCCTTTGACCTGGTCTGAGAAATGGACAAGGTACCGGAGGTTGTTTCTCCTGACATCCCGAAGTGGAATGCTTTGACGAACCACAAGAATAACAAGCATCAGAACACCCCAATGCACGATAAACTTGACTGTCAAAAGACAGATAGAGGTCGGACAACTGATTTAGAGTAAGGAACGGGCTAACAACAATTTCAAGATATTGTAGAAGCCCTTGTTAGCACTCTTACGACAACTAGTGCCGAAAGGGTTTCAGGAACGAGTGTGGTTGGAGGAATCACAAATATTGATGGACCACTTGCTAGGAGCAATCTTGTCGTGATTCAGATGGTTCTTTGATAGATAGTCTAGCTAAAGCTAGTGATAGAGTGGAGCATTGTTGAGCAGAACAATTACGGTTGCAATCTCGAGCTTGAAGACTAACTTCAATTTTGCCAACCTGATGTAGGGTTTGAATTAACATCAGTGTTCAACGGAAAAGATCTTGGGTTAAAGATCAGCTTCATGCACCGGGACTCACAATAGCATAATGCTTACAAGGGCGACAACCGTCATAAATCATTACACCAGAGCCCTAGCACAATCTGGGACCTTCGGTTCAAGATCTAGGACTAAAACAAAGGAATATCTTGACGATCCGCAACACTGCCTTTCTTCGGCTTTAGAATTGGCAGACGAGCAAGGGTAACCACTAACTAAAGATAGAACCCAACCCCGTGATCCTAAAGATTTAGAATTTGCCGACGATCAGAAGAGCCGTTAAAATCAAATAGAGGTAAGATGGCACCGAGATCAGAGTGAATTGGATAAGGAGTAAAAACAATCCTAGGAAGGTTTTCGCAACTCATTTTTAGCTTAAAAATAATTTTCACGAACTAGACTCGACATCGACTAATAGAACGGTTTTCCTACAGGCAGTCCTGCTCTGATACCAACTTGTAACGCCCCGACCCCGGAATTATACAGAGAGGCTATGTAACCCGCAGGCTATGCTACACAATCGAAGGGCATGGAATTACCGCCCCCACGCAACACATCGATCGTGCCATAAATACTGGCATAGCTATCAATGTATAAAACAGATATCAAGACTTGTGGAACAACTGGCACATCACAGACTCTACGACTCAAAGATTCATATAGCAACTCATATATGAGAAAGATACAAATATACACACAAAAGGGGTCACAGACCCAACAACTCATCAAGCGGAAGCGAAGTAGTGTTGTCTAACAACAAGATGCAAATATATGGCCTAAGAGGCCCACACCTAAACCAACCCAGCCAACTTGTTCCACGGTCCCAAGCTGCCACCTGGGAACCCCGGACTACTAGTCGACGTCCACGAAGAAACCACCTAGCTGCCCGGTGTCGTCCTCCTCTGAAACGAATTCATAAAGGCAGCAAAGAGAGACTGAGTACGACGTACTCGCAAGTTTAGTAGGGCGATATAGGCCTGATACCCACAAGTATAGGGGATCGTTGAAGTCTTCGATGTGTAAGTATAGTATCGATCCCACGAGGAGTAGAAGGTATAAGTATTTATCCTCTCAAATAAGAGCGTCACTACTCTTATTATCTATGCACTAGACAAGCAAAATGATTAAATGATGCAAGTGTTTTTGGGTTTTTGGTGTATAGATTGCAACAAAGTAAAATGCTGAGAATGCAATATGACAAGTGAATGCTCTCAAAGAGAGAAAGCCCAATCCTCTATGCAGCAAGAGGACAAGCTCAAGTGTGTGTTTCTTATAGGTGGAGAGAGTTCCCAAGGGCTAATTAGACTTCATGGTATAAATATTTCTAGAACAACAAGGTAAACATTTTGTCAAGTTTTAATCTTCTTTGGACGGAGCCATAATTAGGAATAGCTAATAAATAAACTACACCTCTTATGATGGATCAAGGTACCAAGTAAATGCCTACACAAGAGTTATTAAGACACAAAGTCCCACCATAGCATTAATCTTTAAGGTCCCCGATACTAATACCCCATAAAGTAACTTCATAACTTGGTCTCAGGTTTACATGTCCCCCTAAGACCTCCTCAATTCATTACATCATAGTGTTCTCCTATGAGCCCATATAGGTGAAGTGATATGCAGTCGACGTTCGCACAACACCATCATAGAATTACATCAAAGATAAAAACTAGACAAGATACCAACACATGTTATATAAAAATCATTGCCAATTCATCCTATGCCCCCAGGAACATGAGAGAACTACTCACAACGCCAAGACATGATATGATTAAGTGATACAACACAATCTGAAACTATGATCTCCTCACAAAACAATGACAAGTAGCAATTCACAAACATGTAAAATAGCACTTAGACAATGGCTAGGGATCAACCAATCTCAAACTATGAGGGGGATGAAGTGGATCGCGAAGATGGTGATGAAGATGGTGATGGAGATGGTGCTGGTCTTGGCGGTGGTGTTGATGGAGACTGTGGAGGGGGGATGGACAAGACCTCCAGAGGTGATTCCGGCGGCGTTTCCCCCCTCCGATCTTCTCCGGCGGCAGCCTTGTGTCTCTCTGTTTTTGGTTTCGTGTTTCTCCGCCGCCTCCTTTTGGAAAACGTCGGGGGACTATTTTTATAATTGTTTTTAGGTCACGAGGTAGCTTAGGGAAGAAGGATCGACGCAAACGGGGCCACGATGGCCAAAAGAGGTGGGCCCATGTGGCCTGGTACAGGGGCCGCGTGGGGCACCCCCTTTCGGCCTTCTGGCCTCCACTTTTCCATCCTTTTTCCCCATGCTTTGTTTCTTCCAAAAAATGATCCCCGTAAATTTTCAGGTCATTTGGACGTCGTTTGGGTCCCTGAAACATCGAAATATAGAAAATAGGGTTTTCTGCCAGTGCAGGGTTAATTTCAGAAAAATAGGAAAACTATGAAATCTTCCCAAAATCATTATAAAACAATGATATAACCCTTATATGATGCAAATATGAATGGAATACAAGTATTATAGTGCAAAGTTCATGTATGCATTTTACATGCATCAACATCCCCAAGCTTAACTCATGCTCGTCCTCGAGTATGGAAGTGATAACACTAACATGAACTTTGCAATATAATAACATCATGGATATAAAATATGATTGCTACTGCTACATAAAGTCAAATGATTCATTATTCAAAGAAGTAGCAATTTGCAAACAGTTTATAAAGTGATATCAAGTATTCAATGCAAGGATGTTCAACGATAATTCACAAAGTGTAACATAAAAGATAGTAATATGGACCACAAGTACGCAATATGATAAGTAAGAACATCCTACATTGGTCATAGAGTGAAGGTGAAAATCTGAATATAAAAGGTGGACACTTTGGAAAAGATATATAAATGAGTAGAGGTAAAGCATGCATAAGTTTCATCTATCCTCCAAACTATTCTACTTAAGTTATTGATTGCATTGGTAATACTTGGTGTCAAGCTCTCATTCCCCTATCATAGCATCTTGAATGATTAAAGTTTAATGTGAAAGCAAATATGAGTAGTGGCCTTGATAAAGTAAAGGTTAGATGTCTCATGCCCCTTGAATACAAGTACCTACACCATGATTACTCAACTTGGGAAACAAAGCAAGTTTAAATTATCTATCATTGTAAGTAATAATGGTATCATCAAGAGCCTCAACTGGGGTACCTCTTGTCCCATGATGTGGATCAAGCCCACATCAAAACAACAAGACAAACAAACATAATGAACAACCTCAACACCCTTTTTATTTACCACTTGATATAGCTTTTTATTGTAGGGTGTATCACAAAAAGTTCAAAATAGCATGTAAGTAAATTTCCACCATGAATGATGCATGGCTTAGATTAGCGGCCCAGGTTTCTCTCTAACCATTTATACAAACTCATTTAAACTAACTCTATTTCCACATTATTTCACCATGATAGGCATCCATAAACAAAAGTACATGATGTCAACTAAATAAATGATGGAACCTGTTGAAAGCTTTGCATGTGACAGCACATATGGGCTAACTTCCAACCTTAAACATTTATCAAGCCATTATCATCATAATATTAATCACAATGGTTCATGTTTATTAAATGGAATAAAAGTAAAGTGTACATCAAGTTCGCGAGAGCTTTTTAACCAACTTTTCTCATTACAATAAATAACATAATAATTTTCATTTAGAGGTATCGATAACACAAATAACATGATAAACATACTTGGAATAGCATAAAGCTAATAGGTAGATATGGTGGACTCACTGGAAAAACTTGGGTTGAAGGTGTTGGAAACAAGTTTTTACTTGTTGGAATTTGGGCTAGCAAAAAGGGAGAAAGATGACCATCTAGATGCATGCATGAGTGTCCATAGAACTAACTAATTCATGTCAAACAAGGTGAAATAATATACAACATCAAAACATGAATAAAAGATAGCTCATGATAAAGCATTTGCAAATTATTACTCATAAGAAGCTCATGAATCATGCAACTATATGTGTCATTAAAAATCAACTTAGACATCCCTTTTCCCAATACAATAAAAGCATGCAAGATATTTCAACCCATAATTCCAGTAGCTTTCTCATATATAAAATGATAGTGGTGATCTCAAAACAAAAATCAAACCAAAACAAAAACAAATAAAAGACGCTCCAAGTTTATGCGATAAAGTGCATTGATAGAAAAAACAGAAGTTAGACGTGTGCAAACCGAGAGTATGTAGGTCCAGTGGGGTTGTATTCACATCCCCAAGCTTATGTCTTTCACCATCCTTGGATAACTCATGGTGCATCTCTTCCAATTCCTGTGAAAAAACTTCAAAACACTGTTTCTCCCATTTCTTTTCTGTGGGGTGACGTTAGTAGAGATAAATAAATAGGTTTTTTGCTGCATATAATCCATGGAATAAAATACATATGAATGTCCAGAAAGTGTATAATGTTGTATGCCTACTCATAAACTCAATTGGATCAAAAAGATTCAACTTAAAAGTTCAAAACAAGCATAAAACAATATGGGACAGAATCTGTCCAGAAAAACAGCAGAAGCAATTACCTGAATTAAACATGTCTAAAAATTCTGAAACAATTCATGCATACAGAGGATGAAAAGTTGCAGTTACAGTTAAAATATCAGCTCATTCGGAGTTACAGAATAAGAATTAAAAATCAAACCATGCACAGACTAGTGCTGGAATGAAATCTCCGCATGCAAAATAACAACTTCTTCAAACCAAAATGGGTAAAACTTGGCACTTTATTAAAAATTCCAGAAACTAAACTAAAAACTAAGTCTCTTGTTACAGCAATAGGACACAAAGAAAATCGAAAATAAAAACAACCGGGTTGCCTACCGTAAAGCGCTTTCTTTATAGCCATATAGCTAGGCTTACTTACTCGGTATCAAGTTGGTTGGAGTGAGGTGGCTTGGCATCCCCAAGCTTAAATTCTTGTATGTAGGGTGAGCTTAGAGTGTTTGTCCCTCTTGATCTTTATTTATCACCCTCAACTCTTTAACTTGAAAGTTCTCTTCACATATAACTCATCATAAAACTTGATTAGAGGGGTTAGTGTCTCCATAAATTAAATCCACATATGTACAGCAAAGACATATCATGAATTGATTCTAAACATTAGATACTGTTACTACAGTTGTGTAATGCTCCTTGATCAAAAGAACCGCACAAAACACAAGTAACGAGAGTAATGCGAAATAAAGACAGAATCTGTCAAAAACTGAACAGCCCGTAAAGAGTGAATTTGCAGAAGCACTTACGTTGCTCAAATCAGAAAACTTTGAACTAATGAAATGTGTATTAATAGCTGAAAATTGCTGTCGTAAAATTTTAGGTCAAAATTCCTTTTATGTGATTTTTAACCTTTTTCGCAGTGAAGCTTAGGAATCTGTTTTCTGGACAGCAAATCACTATTGTTCAATCTTATCTTTCAAAAGAGATTATGCTTGCCATTAAGATGAAAAATAAGATACAAAGGTGTGGTTACAGTAGTAAACAAACACCTTGACTCTATTTATTTAGTTTTTGCTTTGGGAGAAGTTTTAATGATAGAGGCTTTGCAATGGTTTCATTGGCATGAACAACACATGTTCAAGGTCGACCCCAACATCTCCATTACTCATCCTTCTCATTTACTTTCCCAAATTTTATATAAAGTGAAAATCTTAGACTAATTGTTAGAAAACAGTAGGTAAAGTTATTTTACATGTTTTAAGGATATAAAGGTGTGCTCAAACATAATTGGAAGTTAAAGCATAAGGAACACACCACAAAACATTAAACCATTAACTTTTAAGTCTAACTCTTTTCCTATGCATTGGCATTTTATATATGAATAAATAGCAGCCATTTTGTGGTAACCAATGCATGTAATGATCAGTAGGTTGTGTTTTAAATAACATGGAAGCATAAAGATAAGCCTTTCTTCCTCTCTCATAATTTTTACAAGTAGTGGAAGCAAATTTGACAAAAGAACTATTAGATTGGTGCAACTTTGCAATCTTAGGAACATATAGAGGATTATTAAAACTATCATGTGAGCTATTAGTGTGTTTTCCCCTCTCAAAATAATTGCAAGAAGCACCATAAACATGATGGTTATGGGTGAAAAGGTTATTAGTGTAAGATAATTTCAGCCCACATAAGTACTTTTCAACATATAAAAGCTTCTCCTCCATGGTGTGAATAGGAGAGTTCAGAAATAAAGAAGGACTCTTATGAGTGAGAGTTTTATCACAAGCAGCAAGTATATCATTTTTATCCTCACATAAAGTAGTAACAACTAAACATGGAGGATTATCAATAAGCATAGGACCATCATCTAAAGCATTATCATATAGCATGTCCAAACCATTTTCTTCATCATTTTTAAAATCATTATCAATAATGTTCTCATTAGGCATAGGTTTATATTCTTCCTCATCATCAGAATCATAAAAGCAAAGTTTATCATTAGCAAAATCTTGAGTGTTACCCTCATCCATAGGTGGTGAAGGTGGATGTTTCCTCTCTTCAGTCTCTAGTTGTTCATCATCTTCATCATCTTCTCGCTCTTCATTGTCCTCCTCTTGGGGCTGTATGGGCATCCCCAAGCTTAGGCTTTGGTCATCTTCTTCACATACTTCCTCTTCCAAGCTTATGTTTTCATCTTCTTCTTCCTGCAAAACATTAGATCTTTCTTGGGTAGCTCTCTTCGTTGTGTCAATAACATAAATATTTTCATCAAATTCATCTATGCATTTATTAAGGAGATTAGTGATAGTAACTTTGCATTCAGAAGCTATAGGGCAAGTTTCATGTTCATCAATGAAGGTGTTTAATTCATATGCCCCCATAAAAATAACAAATTGCTCTACTTCTTCCACCCCTAAGTGAGCATAATTCCCTGTATGATAAGTTGCAATAACAGGTTCAACTTTATTGGAAGGGCATTGGAATTCAAAGTGTCTAGAGTATTCAGAGCAACAAGTTTCTTCCTTATGACAATTAAGCAGTTTACTAGCAATTATATCTAGAACATCCATGTATAGTCTCAATCTTCTCCCTTCACCTGTTTTTCTAAACCAAGCAACTTTCATGGCATTTTTATAACAATTTTCCATTTTTTCAATTTTTTGGGTTTTTTTTGATAAATGCAAAACTGAAAGTAAAACTAAACTAAATGCAAAACTGAAAGTAAACTAGAGTATATGCAAACTGAATAAAAATCTAGTGCAAATAAGAATAAAAACTTAAGCGCTACACTCCCCGGCAACGGCGCCAGAAAACGTCTTGATACCCACAAGTATAGGGGATCGTTGAAGTCTTCGATGTGTAAGTATAGTATCGATCCCACGAGGAGTAGAAGGTATAAGTATTTATCCTCTCAAATAAGAGCGTCACTACTCTTATTATCTATGCACTAGACAAGCAAAATGATTAAATGATGCAAGTGTTTTTGGGTTTTTGGTGTATAGATTGCAACAAAGTAAAATGCTGAGAATGCAATATGACAAGTGAATGCTCTCAAAGAGAGAAAGCCCAATCCTCTATGCAGCAAGAGGACAAGCTCAAGTGTGTGTTTCTTATAGGTGGAGAGAGTTCCCAAGGGCTAATTAGACTTCATGGTATAAATACTTCTAGAACAACAAGGTAAACATTTTGTCAAGTTTTAATCTTCTTTGGACGGAGCCATAATTAGGAATAGCTAATAAATAAACTACACCTCTTATGATGGATCAAGGTGCCAAGTAAATGACTACACAAGAGTTATTAAGACATAAAGTCCCACCATAGCATTAATCTTTAAGGTCCCCGATACTAATACCCCATAAAGTAACTTCATAACTTGGTCTCAGGTTTACATGTCCCCCTAAGACCTCCTCAATTCATTACATCATAGTGTTCTCCTATGAGCCCATATAGGTGAAGTGATATGCAAGTCGACGTTCGCACAACACCATCATAGAATTACATCAAAGATAAAAACTAGGCAAGATACCAACACATGTTATATAAAAATCATTGCCAATTCATCCTATGCCCCCAGGAACATGAGAGAACTACTCACAACGCCAAGACATGATATGATTAAGTGATACAACACAATCTAAAACTATGATCTCCTCACAAAACAATGACAAGTAGCAATTCACAAACATGTAAAATAGCACTTAGACAATGGCTAGGGATCAACCAATCTCAAACTATGAGGGGGATGAAGTGGATCGCGAAGATGGTGATGAGATGGTGATGGATGGTGCTGGTCTTGGCGGTGGTGTTGATGGAGACTCCGGAGGGGGATGGAGAAGACCTCCGGAGGTGATTCCAGCGGCGTTTACCCCCTCCGATCTTCTCCGGCGGTAGCCTTCTGTCTCTCTGTTTTTGGTTTCGTGTTTCTCCGCCGCCTCCTTCTGGAAAACGTCGGGGGACTATTTTTATTGTCGTTTTTAGGTCACGAGGAAGCTTCGGGAAGAAGGATCGACGCAAACGGGGCCACGAGGGCCAAAAGAGGTGGGCCCACACGGCCTGGTACAGGGGCCGCGTGGGGCACCCCCTTTCGGCCTTCTGGCCTCCACTTTTTTCCATCCTTTTTCCCCATGCTTTGTTTCTTCCAAAAAATGATCCCCGTAAATTATCAGGTCATTTGGACGTCGTTTGGGTCCCTGAAACATCAAAATATAGAAAATAGGGTTTTCTGCCAGTGCAGGGTTAATTTCAAAAAAATAGGAAAACTGTGAAATCTTCCCAAAATCATTATAAAACAATGATATAACCCTTATATGATGCAAATATGAATGGAATACAAGTATTATAGTGCAAAGTTCATGTATGCATTTTACATGCATCAAGGCCCAATGCTGACGGAGGCTCTAAAGCTGCATATGTAGTTGTTTTGCATAAAGCTAGTTTTCATTTTAAAAGACATAACTGACCCATGGCAGCGACTACTCAGAAGATTTTCATAAAAGGGATAAGAGAGTAACTTTTCCTTCGGTTCTCATCGAACCTACTTGTAACCAGAATCATCACTCGTCACCACCAAGGCACTCCCTCGAATCACCCTCGAGGAAATGAACCTTTATCACACGTTGATTATGCAACCTCTAGCTGCCAAAATTTAATTAGGTTAAAGTTATTTATGATCCCGTAAATCCATTCCCAAGGCGTCCATAACCGTGGACACGGCTTTTCGAAAAGATTAACCCTACAGGGATGTAGTAAGTTACCCATTGGTACCGTCCGGCTCGCCTAGTTAGCTCTCTTCCGGGGAAAGCTGGCAAGTGGGCGCATTTAAATCTTTACCTCGCGTGAGACTATCCAAGAATCATCACTGGCGACAGGGCAAGTTTACCCAGCCTATTTCAGCCCCTGCCCCATCGCCATGCCCTAACACGACACACACCCTCTTCATCGCGCCTTCGTCCACCTGCAACTCACACGCAAATGGAAAGCGCAAATCAAGAGGATCCTTGGATACGCCCGTACAAGTTATTCAGTTAGTAAGGAGCCCATACCCCCACCAATGGCAGCACGCTCAAACCTTGAGTCTGAAGACAGGAACTCGCACCTAGGGGCAAGATGTGAGGCAAAACACCATCCCCGATGGCAACTCACCCAAGCCTTTTAAGCAAATTAATTAAGTACCAACGATAACCACCATGTCCGAACATTCCATCAACATCAATTTCATGGAATTAATTAACGGACATAAAGCATTTGACTAAGCATGGCTAAGCATCACTAAGCATATATATACAACGATTATATCTTTGTCTCAGGCCAACACATCAAACCTATGGTTCATAGGAGGGGGAGCATGTGATGGTTCAGGGGAAAAACATGCATTCATAGGATACTCTAGTATTGACCCAAAATTGTCATTGGAATCGCATGCAATATTATGGTGGACAAAATAAGTTTATAAAACAATAGGATGCTAGATGCCAAGAAGGTTAGGTTATCTCTTGCCTTGCTGTCGGGGCGTGTAGTACTGCTCGTCGGGGTAGGTAGGTTTAACCTCCACTCCGGAATCTATCGATACCCAGACAAATATGGAGAAACAAATAAATCACACAAAGACAAGGTGCAATGCACAATCACATGATGACTGACAAGTTTATGCAAGATATCAACATTTAATTTATTTAACAACTTAAATGGAGTTCCAAATAATTAGTGCAATTATTTGGAAACAACCCCATATTTATCTTAGTGACCACATTAATTATAACTTATTACATTATTATAGAAGTGGCTTAAATATGCATGAACATGACATTATTAGACAGGTATTGTTCTCCTGATCATTTTGGTACTTCGTTTGAAATTTTCGATTAACGATGATGAAATTGCGATTAAAACAGGTTATGCAATTTAAATCATTTTAACCAATTCAAAATAGCATCAAGGGAAAATTTGTTTCATGCTGTGATCTTAACCTAGATAGATAGCATTTGTTTTGCTGCTCATTTTGGTATATCAGTTGCAATTTTTGGATCAATATTTATCAAGTTATGATATTTCCAATTATTGATTTAAATCTGCCATTTAATTTAATTTAAGTAAATAGCACCAAAATTAATTCTACAATTCTCCCAAATGACATGAGGTTGTATTTCATTGCTTACTGAACATTTTGAGCTATTAAAAATAAATTTTGAGTAAACAAAACTCAAGTTATCTATTTTCTAAATTCCAAATATATTCTGACATTTTAGTATTTATTAAATAAAGGCAATTATTTTGGCCAATTAATTCTACCAAGGGCACTAACAGATAGACATTTTCTTCCTGAGCATTTTGGTATATTATTTGCATTTTTCTGATTTGTGGTTCAAAAGTTATGCAATTTCAAAGTTTAAATTCATTTCCTGTCTTTTGATAACAATCCAGAAAAAAGGCCGAACCGTTTCGTACCGGGCTGAAGCTAGCCATGGCTGACCACCGGGGCCCAAGCCACATGGGCATCCACGTCGGCCGAACAGCCCACTGCCAGGTTTCACCCGGGGAGGGACGCCACGACCGGCGCGACGTCGCGGTGACCGATGGTGGCGTCGAGCATGCGGTCGTCGGCACGGTGAGCGTGGGGTCTAGCTACGGGGCGCATTCGAAGCGTCTCGCTACGGGGAACCTAGGACGGGTGGCGCCGTTAGCTCTAGGTCACCGGAGTAGTCACGGCGACGACGGCCGGCGGACGGCCGGCGGCGGCTACAGCGGAACTAGCGATCTAAGGGGGGGAGGAGGAAGACGGGAAGGTCCAGAAGGACGGCGTGCTCACCCTAGAAGCGTGCAGGTACTCGTCGGAGGCAGGGGAGGTCGGAGTCGTCGGTAATTGCGCTCGGCGGCCAGCATTAGGAGGCGGAGAAGATGAAACCGAGCGCGCGATTGGGGGTGCCCCGGCATGGTTGCCTGGAGGAGAAGGAAGAGGGAGATGAGGCGCAGCTTTTGCCTCAGCTCGATCTGCTCCGGGAGGTCTCAATCGTCAGCGGTGAGCGGCGGCGTCCTCGGATAGGTCGCGGACATGGCGGGCAGCGGCTAGGGTTTCTGCAACGGGGAAAAAGAAGGGGGAGAAGGAGCAGAGGGTCACCTAGGGCTTCTTATCCTCCACGGGGGGCCTGGGCGCGAAGGGGGGGGGGACCGGAGCACGGCGTGCGGGGACGCGGGTGTCAGCGGCATGGCGACAGTGAGCTCCCTGTCGCCATAGGGAAGAAGGAGGAGGAGGAGGCTGACAGGTAGGTCCCACCCGTCAGGGTTTTATTCTTTTTCCAAATTATTTAATTCCAGTAGGGTTTAGGCAATTATTTCAGGCCCTTAAGTATTTTTAAAAATTCTGGAAAAATTCACAGAGCCAAGATAATATATTTGGAACCTGCCATAAAATTTGCAGCCCATTTGAAAAACATTTTATGTGTAATTTATTTTGGAATTGCTCACAGGCAATTTGGATCTTTATTTAAATGTTTGATTTGGCAAGTACCTTAATCCTGGCAACAAACATATTTGAAATTTGTTGGAATTTCCTAGACAAATATGATAGTTCAATTTGGATTTTGTTTATCTAATAACATTCACCAACCTTGATTTAATAATTTAAGCCAAAGCATGATTTCATGTGGAGCAATTTAATGATAGATGCCATGATGCAATCATGAAAAAGCAAAAGTGAAAATTTGGCCCATATTTTAGTGTACCAAACTAGGGCTGTTACAGGTGGTGGCGGTGGCTCAGGATCGCCGGGGTTACCACGACGAGTAGGAGCCATTCCAAAGATTTGGAACAAGGAGACAATTAGTAACCATCTCCGGACATTTAAGATAGATCATTAGAGTCCTTCCTGATATAGAGATCTAAGATGGCACTAACAGGAAGGAAAAGAAACAAAACAACCACGGGTGACACCACGTCAACGCAGCGGTAGCAAACAAAAGAAAAGGACTCGAGACAACACTAGATGGTAAGCCTAACCCCGAGAATCCTAAACTTCGACTCCAAGTTAAAACAAATAGAGATAAGATATCAGAGTAGAGCGAGTTGGAGTAGGAGTAAAAATAATCCTAAGAAGGTTTTCACAACTCATTTTTAGGTTATAAATAATTTTCACAGCACTAGACTCGACATCGACCAATAGAAAGGGTTTCCTACGGGCAGTCCTGCTCTGATACCAACTTGTAGCGCCCCGACCCCGGAATTATACAGAGAGGCTATGTAACTCACAGGCTATGCTACACAATCGAAGGGCATGGAATTACCGCTCCCACGCAACACATCGATCGTGCCATAAACACTGGCATAGCTATCAATGTATAATAAAGAGATCAAGACTTGTGGAACAACTGGCACATCACAGACTCTACGACACAAAAGTTCATATAGCAACTCATATAGCGAGAAAGATACAAATTACACACAAAGGTCACAGACCCACCCATACATCATGCAGAAGCGAGGTAGTTGTCTAATACAATAAGATCCAAAATATGGCCTAAGAGGCCTACAGATAAACATAAACCTAGCCAGCTTGTTCCGAGACGTCCCAAGCTGCCACCTGGGAACCCCAGACTACTCGTCGATGTCAACGAAGAACCCACCTGTCTGATCGGTGTCGTCCTCCTCTGAAACCATTAATAATCAACAAAAGAGACTAAGTACGACATACTCGCAAGTTTAGTAGGGCGATATAGGCCCAATGCTGACATGGCTCTAAGCTGTATAGTAGTTGTTTTGCATAAAGCTAGTTTTCATTTTTAAAGACGTAGAGGTCTCATGGCATCGACTACTCAGAAGGTTTTTCATAAAAGGGACAAGATAGTAAAATTTCTTTCTTCGGTTCGCACTGAACCATTAGTAGCCAGAATCACCACTCGTCTCCACCAAGGCACTCCCTCGAATCACCCTCGAGGAAATGAACCTTCTAACACCTGTTGAGTTGCAACCTCTAGTTGCCAATTTTAATTAATTTCAAGTTTCCTATGATCTCGTAAATCCATTCCCAAGGCGTCCATAACCGCGGACACGACTTTTCGAAAAGATTAAACCCTGCAGGGTTGTACTAGTTTACCCACCAGTACCGTCCGGCTCGCCTAATTAGCTCTCTTCCGGGGAAAGCTGGCAAGTGGGCGCGGTTAAACCTTTACCTCGCATGAGACTATCCAAGAGTCATCGGTGGCGATAGGACAAGTTTTCCCAGCCTATTTCAGCCCCTGCCCCCATCGCCACGTCCTAAACACCACCATCCTCATCGTCTCTTTTTCCACCCACACGCAAATGGAAATAGCAAACTAGAGGACCCTTGGATACGCCCGCACAAGTTATTTAGTTAGTAAGGAGCCCATACCATCACCGATGGCAGCACGCTCAAACCTTGGTTCCGAAGACAAGAACTCGCACCTAGGGGCAAGAATGAGGCAAAACACCATCCCCGATGGCAACTCATCCAAGCCTTTATAATCAAATTAATTAAATACCACAAGTAACCACCATGTCCGAACATTCCATCAACATCATAATTATGGAATTAAGTCACCGGACAATTTAACATTCGACTAAGCATGACTAAGCATATCTAAGCATAACTATACAACAATTATATCTTTATCTCAGGCCAACACCTCAAACCTATGGTTCATAGGAAGGGAGACATGTATTGGTTTAGGGAACATGCATTTCATAGGATACTCTAACAATGACTAAAAGTTGACATAGAATCGAATGCAACATTATGGTGGATGAAATATTTGTATAAAGCAATAGGATGATATATGCCAAGAAGGTTAGGTTATCTCTTGCCTTGTTGATAGTGCTGGTCGCACGAATCGTCGAGGTATTATGGTGGAACCTCGACTCCGGAATCTACCGAAACACAAACAATAACAGGAAACGAAATAAATAACACGAATACAAAGGTGCAATGCACACTCATGATGAGATTGTCAAATTATGCACTGAATTGATGTTGGGCATGACCCACAAGTTAAATGGAACCCCTAAAATAAATATCGCCATTAACTGGTTAAAACTCCATATTTAACTTAGTGAATTAAGCATTTACCCAATATATACAGTACTAAAATATGAGTTCTACATGCATGAAAATGACATTATTAGGTAGGTATTGTTCTCCTGATCATTTTGGTACTTCGTTTGCAATTTTTCGATTAACGATGAAGAAATGGTGAATTAAACGGTTATTCAATTTAAATCATTTTAACCAATTCGAAGATGACATCAAAGGAAAATTTGTTGTCATGATGTGAGAGTAATATAACTAGATAGCCTTTGTTTTGCTGATCATTTTGATATAGCATTTGCAATTTTTGGATCATTATTTATCAAGTTATGAAATTTCCAATTATTGATTTAAATCTGCCTTTTTACTTAATTTTTAAAAACAGTACAAAAATTAATTCTACAACTCTCTCAAATGGCATAAATGTGTAGTTCATTGTTTACTGAACATTTTGATAGCTCATCCATGATTTTTGGATAATTATTCTTCAAGTTATGGATTTTCTAAATTGTATTATAATCTGCCATTTTAGTATTTATTAATTACAGGAAATTTAATAATTTTAGTTGATCATAGAAATGACACTCACAGATAGATATGATTTTTCTGAGCATTTTGACATATTGTTTGCATTTTTCTGAGTTGTGGTTCAAAAGTTATTGAATTTCAAAGTTTGAAATAATTTCCTGTCTCTTATTTAAATTCTTAAAATTTCGCCGAACCGTTTTTCACCCGGCCCGAGCTAGCCACAGAAGCTGACAGTTGGGTCCAGGCCCACGTCAGCGGCCACGTTGGCGCTACGGCCACGGGTCGGTTTGACCCCGGGACGGTGCCAGGACTGGCGCGGCGCGCACGCGGTGATCACCGACGGCGGCACGGATGGGGACGGCGACCTAGCGCGTGCGGGAGCGACCTAACGCGTGCGTTCGACGCGCCTAGCTATGGGGAACGAGCGGCGCAACGACCGACTGGTCGCTGGAGCGACGAGTACGTCGGCGACAGGCGTCGGCCGGCGTCGGCCTACGAGGACACCTACGACCTAGGGGGAGAGGAGGAGGACGGAGGTGTCCAGAAGAACGGCGCTCTTAACCTCGACGCGTGAGTGTGCTCGGCGTAGGCGGAGGTGGACTGCAACGGCGGCAATCGTCCCGGCGGTCGTCGGTCGGAGGCGGGGAAGAAGTGGACGAAGACGACTAGCCCGAGCTTCCCGGCTCGATTCCGCGGGCGAGGAAGTAGAGGGCGACGAGGCGGAAATGGTGGCATGCTTCGATCTGCTCCGGGAGGCTTCAATCATCGGTGGTGCGGCGGCGAGCTCGAAATAGGTCACGGACATGGCGGCTCTAGGGTTAGGGTTTGGGGGAACGGGGAAAGTGAGGGAGGAGAGAGAGAGCAGGCGCGGCGGGGAGCCTTTATCCACGAAGGGGGGGGGACCATGGCGCGAGGAGGAGCAGAGGAGGCCACGGCGGAGCGCGGCCATGGCGCCAGTGCTTCTACTGTGGCGCCAGGAAGAAGGAGGAGGGGAGGGAGTATGACAGGGCGTCCCACCTGTCAGAGTTTTAATCTTTTCCTTTTCATTTAAAACCAGTAGGGTTTAGGGATTTATTTGAGGCCTTGAAACATTTTTATAAATTCTGAAAAAATTTACATAGCAACTATATTATGTTAGGGAGCTGTCATAAAAATTCCAGCCCATTTGGAAAACATTTGATGTGTAAATTATTTTAGAATTGCTCACATGCATTTCAGGGCTTTGTTTAATTATTTGAATTGGCAAGTGCATTAAATTTTACAACAAACATATTTGAATTTATTAGAACTTCCTGGATAAATATGAAAGTTCAATTTGAATTTTATTTACTCAACAACATTCACCATCATTGATTTATCAAAATTTGCTTTAACATTATTTCATGTTGAGCAATTTAAATATGGATGCCATGATGCAAGTGCAAAGAAAAGTGAAAATTTGGCCCATATTTTAGGGTACCAAACTGGGGCTGTTACAGCAATTTGGGTACAACGGTTGTTGTGATCCTCTAACATGCGCACAAATTTCGACATCACATTTTCAGTTCCGCTGTCTCTCCGTGCATCAGCAATGCCACGACCAAGATCATCAGCCGGCTCATCTTGATGCCTCTTGATCTTCAGCTTACCCCGTTGCAGTATCACCGTATTCAGGGTACATAGGATAGTTGTCACCATCCTCTTCTTCTTCATTTTCTTCCATCATAACCCATGTTTCTCCGTGCTTGGTCCAACAATTATAGCTGGGTATGAAACCGTACCGAAGCAGGTGGGTGTGAAGGATTTTTTTGAGGAAGAGTAATCCTTCTTTTTCTGTCAGACAACACATGGACAACACATAAAACCATTCTGATCGTTTGCCTCGGCCACACCGATAAAACTACGCAGGCCCGTAATGAACTCGCCAGCCCGTCGGTCACCGTACATCTATTGCCGGTTCATCGAGCACCTCAAAGATTGCGAGATATATATTGCTGACTCGTCTACATCATGAATAGAGAAGTGACCAAATTAATTAATACAAGTTCAGCACATTAAAATAAAGCAGAGTACTGACCAAATGTAATACATAGTTCTCATAATTAAAACATACATTGAAACTAACATACAAACTATCTAATGCATTTAAATGCAACAACAAATGCGATCAAAATTGCAACTAAGGTAACCATTGATCCAACATCATAATAATACCAAGGCTCTTTATTAATGGCATAATTTCTAATCTTTCTAATCTTCAAACGCATTGCATCCATCTTGATCTTGTGATCATCGACGAAATCGGCAAGATACAACTCTAATTTCATCTTCTCTTCTTCAAATTTTTTTCAATTTTTCTTTCAAGTCATCGTTTTCTTTTTGAACTAAATTTAACTTCTTGACAAGAGGGTCGGTTGGAATTTCCGGTTCATATATGTCCAAGATAAAAATATCTATGTCAAGTGTTGGTCGGCATAATTGTTATAAACACGAAATTAAGCAAATAGTTATAAAAGATAATATACCACATCCGAATCATAGACCGGACGAGGGCCGACGGGGACGGATATCAAAACCATGTCACTATACATATAACAAACAATCATACAATTAAGAAAATTATACAAGTAACTATGTAAATCATATAAATAAAAATTTGTTATTTTTTAATAAGACCAAGAGTCTCACCAAGGTGGTGCCGGCGACGGGGCGGCGCGGGCGATCGACGGCGTTGTTGCTATGGCACTAAAACCAACAAATCATACTTTAATTTGAGCTCAAATTGCATATAAAACAAATAAACTCCCTAACTTAGACATTTCATCAAACACCTTGCTTGCACTAGAAAAATGAAAAGAGCTAAATCCGCAACGCCGGAAGAAAGGATGAAGTTGCTAACCCTTGGATAGATGGGTGCTGCCAAACTTGTCAAATGGTGGAGAAAAATAGGATGAACTTGAGCTTGGGAGAGAGTAAACCGAAAGAAAGAAGAGTGAGGATGGCTCGGGGTGGAAGAAGAAGATAAAAGTGGTGGAAACCTTTAATCCCGGTTTGTATTGCAAACCGGGACTAAAGGTCCATCTTTAGTCCCGGTTTGTAATACGAACCGAGACTAAAGGGTCTCGTGCTGGACCCCACCTCTGGGGCTGCCTGCCAGAACCGTTTAGTCCCGGTTCGTATTACGAACCGGGACTAAAGGTTCTGTACGAACCGGGACGAAAGCCTCCCGAGCCCCATGCGGCGTGCGAGCCGCTCGAACCGGGACTAATGCCAACGTTAGTCCCGGTTCGTGTCGCGACCGGGACTAAGGCTCCAATTCGGCCTGGACAAAAGCCCTCTTTTCTACTAGTCACTTCTTAGCATGCAAATGCGCTTAGATATTGATTTTGTTTGTGTGCTTTTGGTTGTCCGTTAGTTCTTAGCATGTGCATATATTTTTCGATTTTGATTATTTCTATCAATCACTTAGAAGGCTGATTGTGCCTTGTTTTTTCTGCTTAGGTGCAAAAGTGTAATTGACGCCATAATAATGGTTTCTACAATCAAATCGATGAATGCACACGGAAGTCACTTCTAGGTGGGAAGCTTACAAGTGCAATAATAAAACACACAACAATTGAACTGCTAGCCCCAGGTGTGTGATGGCCATGAAAAACTATTTTCCTTTTTAGAGCCAAACCATTTGCTTTCTTATGCCAATTTATTCTCCCATCTGTGATATATTATCTTGGGTGCATATACAAATACAATTTCATTATTATCTTCGTGAAGTAACCTTCAAGCACTATCCACATGAGGTAAATATGGCAACTCATGCTTGGTGACCCCCCGCCCCCACCCCTGAATTTGTTTTCCAAATCTTAGGGACATAACTTCACTTTTTTTCTCAATGCTCCTCGCGACTGCGAACGAAGGTGCTCAGATCAGTCAAAGACTGCAATTGGTGGGAAGTCAGACGAATCAACAAAAATCACATTTTTCATGTTCAAAAAACAAAATTATGATATCTACTCTGAGGGATGAACCTTGTAGTCCTATATCGAGATTCATATTGTAAGTCTATATGTGAAGTATGTCTTTTGACTTATAGTTTTGTCTTGTTTGTTCTAGACAGTGGCAAGCGAGGTGCTCTTTGTTTCTGTAAATTGTAAAGGAATGTGACCTGGCACTACTGTACTTTATCATTTACCTATGAAAATATGAGTACACAATGTAATGGTAATTCAATATTTACAAATCATATAGTTTGTGAAGTCAAAAGCCATTTGACACTCTTAGCAAATTGTTTGTCAACGGCGTTTTAGATCGCCAGTTTCAATAGAACTGTTTCAGGTGATCCCCTAGTTTTTTTTTTAGGTGTTATCAGATTACACGTTGCATTGCAACACTCGGGTGCAATGAAGGAAAAAATTGAACTAGACCACCAAAGGTCAAACCTCCCCCAGATCTAAGCCACTATGCATAAGAAACGTCGAATACAACACAAAATAGGAGGAGCGGGCGCGGCAGAGCGCGCCATCCCCTTCTAGTAGTAGAGTATGTTACAAGCGATAGCAAAACAATGACGAAATTAAACAAGATAAAATCAACGGGGACACGAGATTTTAATGTGAAAAACTGAAAGAGCATGGTTGCCCCCATGTGTGGTTTTGGTAATTAATGACAATCCTTAAGGACTAATGTGTGCTTTGATCTATACTTGTAGGTTTGGTCCATTGCAATGCTTGAACTCCATATGTTGGAGTCAAGGCTAAAAGAAGAAGAGTTTATGTTGATCAAGGCTAAGTGCAAGTTGATCAACACACAAGGCTAGGGATGTACCATGAGGGATTGTATGATCCCATGGTATGGCATTTCTCCATGAGCATGCAACGAAAGGGATATCCTATGAAGCCCATGGAGGATGGCGTCACGTGGTGATCGTCATCAAGATAAAGGCCAAGTGAAGATTTGTCGAAGAGTGCCTCTCCCATCTTGGTGTATGGGGGAGCACGTTGCGAGTCTTCACTGAGCGGATCGAGTGCAATCAAGAAAGGTGGTCCATCTTGAGAAGACAAAGATCGTCATCATCTAGCTCAAGTGGATTATGCGCAAGGCAAAGGTATGATCTTGATAGGGTTTCTATTTTACCGGTCTCATGATGTTAGTTGAGAGACCGGGTTATAGGATAGATAGCCGTACTATCAAGAGGGGCTCTCGAGCGAATATCTTTATCGTATCATCATAGAGAACTCAAACCATTGCATCCTTGGCATCATCCTTATTGGTTCTTATTTGGCTGTTATCGTGGTGTGGTCTTGGTGCTTGTCATGCTTGTCATGACAAGGCCAAGTTCACCGAAAACGGATTCCGTATGCATCTTCTCTTGCGTTTTCGGTTTTGGAGTTTTTGCCGGTCCATACGTGCGGAAGGTTTCACTCTTCCATTTATTAGCAAAATTTCCCTTGCTTGGTTTCAATTATTTTGCTTTTTGTTTGGTAGCTCTTGTCGTTCTATTTCCAACAAAATTGGATTCACCTCGATTGGAGCTTCCTAGCAAAAGTTATTCAGTTTTAGGGTTTTGCTGCTTTTTCTCTATGCAGCGGTAGTACAGCCGCCTCTGGCGGCAGTACCGTCGGTGGTACCGCCAGCAGTGCCGCCAGCACCACCGTCAGGGAGGTGCTCTGTTAGCCCTCAGCGGCAGTACCACCGCCTCTGGCGGTAGTACTGCTCCTGTGGACCTTGAGCCCTCTCCTGGGATGTGCAGCACCGCTAGCAGTACCGCCAGCACTACCACCAGGGAGGTGCTCTGTTAGCCCTCAGCGGCAGTACCGCAGCCTCCGGCGGCAGTACCACTGCTGGGGACTTTGAGCCCTCTCCTGGGCTGTGCAGCACCGCCAGCAGTTCCGCCAGCACTACCGCCAAGGAGGTGCTCTGTTAACCCTCAGCGTCAGTACCCGCCGCCTCTGGCGGTAGTACCACTTCTGGGGACTTTGAGCCCTCTCCTGGGCTGTGCAGCACTGCCGCCATTTTGACCCTCTGTTGCATGCCAGCGGCAGTACCGCCGCCTCTGGCGGCAGTACTGCCAGTGCGGGCTTGTTTTGATAGCCGTTGGGCGGCTGAAACGCATGGGGCCGCAGTACCGCCAACTCTGGCGGTAGTACCGCCCCTGCGCGTTTCTGCCCCCCAACGGTTGGATTTTCAGGGCACCTTTTTAAGGGGCCTTCTTCCCCAATAGGTACCCAACTCTTTTGCTCTCTCTCTCCTCCATTGTTGACCTTCTTGAGAGCTTGCTTCCTCCACTTCCCTCCAATGATTCTTGCCCATCTTTAGGGAAACAAGAGAGGAGATCTAGATCTACCATTCCACCAATCCATTCCTCCTCTAAGTGAGGGGAACCTAGTAGATCTAGATTTTGGAGTTCTTAGTGTTTCTCATTTGTTCTTCCTCTCAAATCCCTCCCTAGCATTAGTTGCTTTGGTTGGATTTCGGAGAGAAGGACTTGAACACTTAGCGTGTTCTTGCCATTGCATTTGGTGCATCAGTTTGAGTTCCCCACGGTGATACGTGGGTTTGAAGTTCGAGAATCTTGTTACTCTTGGGTGCATAGGGCTTCCAAGAGCTTGTGCCTCTTGGGTGCATTGTGCACCCTAGACGGTTGTGTGTGCTACGGGAGCCTCATATTGTGTGGAGGTAGGCTCGGGCAATTTGTACGGGTTTGGTCAATTCCCTCCAGAAGACCTCATTGTACGGGTTTGGTCAACGCCCTCAAGACGACCTCATATTAGATGAGCAAATCCCCCATCGGGTATTCCCCATGGGAGGAGCTCACGGAGAATAGGGTGAGCACAGACGTGCTTGTAGGAGGGCCAAGGAGCCTCCACACCTCTCCAACGTAGACGTACTTCCATTGGGAAGGAACTACGGGAATCAAACCTCCGCCTCCACTTGTGTCGGTTATCTCTATAACCAAACCCTTTTACTTATGCATTTACCTTGTGATAGCCATCGAGCTTGAAGTACTATATCTTGCTATCCTTGTTGTTAACTTGCCTAGCATAAGTTGTTGGTGCACATAGGTGAACCTAGTATATTAGGTTTTGTGCTTGATAAATTAAACGTTAGTTTTATTCCGCATTTATTCAAGCCCTAAGCGTAAAAGTTTTAAAGCGCCTATTCACCCCCCTCTAGGCGACATCTCGTTCTTTCAATTGGTATCAGAGCAAGGTCTCTCCTTGTTAGGCTTCACCGCCTAGAGAGCAAAGATGTCGTTTAGGGAATTAGTGCACGATCCCACTTTTATATTCGATGGCACAAATTATGATACTTGGAAAATTCGCATGCTTAATCTTTTTAGGGATATAAGTCCAAATATAGAGAGAATCTTAGATATGGGATTTCCTCCTCCAAAGGACTCCCAAAAGTTGTCTTTAGAGGATGAGGAAATCTCTTATCTTGATTCTCTAGTATCTAATGCAATTGTCCATGTTTTGAGTGACATAGTTCTCGGGTCAATCATGCCTTATGGAAATGCTCATGAGCTATGGACGAAGCTTCAAGATAAATATGGCAAGTCCAAGATTAATGAGGATGATTGTTCTCCTTCCACTTCCGGACGTGATGAGTTCTCGACTTCATCTACTTCACCTACATGTGGTAAGCCACAAACTAATGACATGGTGAGTAGTGATGGTCATTGCAATGTTTATAGTGAGTTCACTATTAATGATCCTTTATCTCTATCTCATTGCAATGCTTCATCTATGGACTCTAACACATATAGCTCTATAAATGTTTCACATGCTTGTGTTAATAGTCCATGCATATCATGTAAAAATTGCATGAATAAATCTCATGATGATATGCTAGCTATATCTTGTTGCCATGATCAAAATGTTTGTGTTTCCTCTAGTCCTTGTGTTCCCAACAATGTAGAGGAAATCCAACCTTCTATAAAACAAGATATTAATTTAAGTGATGCATCAACTAATGGTTCATCTTCATCAACTATCTTTTGCCTTATGGATAAATCTACAAGTAATGATGATGATGATAAAAAATGATGATGTTGATAATGATGCTCTCTTAGATAAGATGAAAAATGTTGTCCTTCATGCTCTCCGTAAAAATGATAATGCTTCCTCTACTTTCTTAAACATCATGGCTATTTTCGATGAGAGTAAGAATGTTATTGATGAGTATGAAGACACCATTGAGAAAATGGAAGCTCGTGAGCGTGATTATGCCAATGAGATTGCGGACATCTCTATTGCTCTTGAAGACGAGCAAGGTCGTAGGTCGACTCTTGAGGAAACTCTTGTTAATCTCGAGGAGACTAATAATCTAGAGATGTCCAAACTAAGAAAAGAACATGATCATGCTCAAGCTCTTGCTAAAATATTAAAAACTAAAAATGGTGAGCTTGTGGTTGAAAATGTTAGACTTCTTGAGGCTAATGAGACGCTTGAAAAGGAACTCAAGTCCTTGGAAGGGTCTCTCGCTAATCTCACTAAGTCTCATGATCAACTCCAAGCTCAAATGCTAAAAGAGCTTCCTACTTGTTCTCCTATTGCTACTAATGATGATGCTTGTGCTACTAACTCTACTTCTTGTGAAGCATCCATTTTAAAGGAGAATGTTGAGCTAAGGGCTCAACTTGAGTCGCTAACTAGCTATTATGGGAAATTGGAAGAAAGTCATAAAAAGCTATCTAGCTCTCATGATGATCTTCTAGTATCCCATGATCGGCTAAAGTTAGCTCATGAGGCCATCACTACGAAGGTAACATCTAGTGAGCCTCATGTGGACAATGGCACATCCTCTACTAATAATGCTATATTGCAATGTGCTAGTCCTAGTAGTTGATCCACTCACAATGTTGGCACATCATGTGATGAATTACTTTCCTTGCCTTGTTGCTCTAACAATGATGCATCTACCTCCTCTAGTTCTTGTGTTATCACTAACCATGTAGAGGAAAGGAATGAGCTCAAGGCCCAAGCCACTTCTTTGAAGAAAGGCTTGGAAAAGAGTCACAAAGGGAAGTCCACACTTGACAACATGTTGAGTGTGCAACAATCCCCCAATGACAAGAGTGGACTTGGATTCAACTCCAATGACAAGATCAAGTCCAAGATCGACAAAAGAAGGGCCAAGAACAAGTCAAGAATCCGGCCAAGATTACTTGCTTCAAGTGCAAGATTGAAGGGCACCATGTTAGAGATTGCCCTATGAAGAAGAAGCCTCTTAGTGAGAAGCAACTAGGGAAGCGGCCTCTTGTTCCATCTCATGCTCAACCACAAGTTGAACAACGGCCACCTCCTAAGAAGACTCTAGTCAATGCTCCTCAAGTTGAGGAGCCTATAAAGAAGAAAGAGAAGAGTCGATGCTGCTATCTATGTCATGAGAAGGGGCATTTGGCTTCTTCATGCACTAACGGTACCCTATCCAACCCCATTCTAATTGATGATGTTTACTCTCTTAGGAAGGATAGGGTCGGCAATGTGTTTGCCAAATATGTGGGTTCTCAAAGTGGTGTCAAGAAAAGAACCATTTGGGTACCCAAACCTATTGTGACTAACATCTTAGGACCCAACTTTGTTGGGGACCAACAAGCTCAAACTTGATCAATAGGTTGTGTTGGAGGACATTGGAGACTTGGCTATCTTATGAAGAACTAAGGGATCTTCATGGTTATATTTCCTCAAGCCAAGTCATTTGGATTATCACATATCTATCTTATACCCAATGTTCCTCCTTGCGGTAACTTGTACTTAACTCATTTACATTGAAAGTTACTTGCCCCCTTGCATGTGTTAGTTTTATTCCTAGCATGTGTTTGTATATGATGTGCTTCTTCCCTACTTATCTTGAGAAATCAAGTATGTGTATGTTAGTTGTGTATCATGTATGTGTAAACTTTGTGTTGAGCCGTTTATTGGATCTTGTGTGGATTTTATTTGGCTCTTTTGGGAGATTAATGGACTATACCAATTTTGGGTGAGTGACTTGCTTTGTGCACTTCACAACCCCAAAAATGTGTATTCATGATGTACACCACATAGTATTGATATAGCAAGATTATCTAGTCTCTATGTGGTATCTATCATTCATGAGAAATTCAATTTCTATATTGTCCATTAATATCTCTAGTTGGTTTTTAGTTGCCTCTTGTTAGAAAGAAATGGATCATCACGTTATGGGGGAGTAATAAGCAATGTGCCTATTACAATTCTAGAAAACGTGAACATTTGAGGTTTTGCCACTTGGATTTGATATTGCAAATTATCCTATTCCTATGTGGCATGTTTGCTCGAACAAGTTCCAATTTTATTGAGTGCTCCTATTTGGTTTTCTTTTGGATCTTGTTTGCTTGAGTTTTGCTTGGTGTGGTTTTCCTCGAATATGTATTTCCATATGCTATTTGAGAAATCATTAACCATGGCTTTGCCGGTTGGTTCGAATAGTTGGAGCTACCAACAAACTCTATCAAATATGGCATTGCTTTAATTCTTATCTTTTGCCATATGATTCATCTTGTGAGGATATTCTTGAATATCTCTATCACCGAGGAAATATTTCCTATTGCTCATTGTCCTTGGACAATTGATACTAATGCTTGTGGTAGAATATTTGTGATTATCCTTACGTTTGGCCTTTGCTATTATTTGCCTCATCTCTTGCCAAGTATTTTCTTCGACTCCCTTTGTCTTCCTTGCCTCTTGCGGATCTTTATTTCTTATTGATCTTGTTAGTGCTTTAACTGGCATATGAGAAGTAATGAACCCTTGTGTGTGCGTTTTGTATTCAAATGCAAATCCTAAAGGTAATGCACAGATCTTGGGGGAGCTTTTTTTTTTAGAACACTATCTTATCAATTGACATTTGATCCTTTCAATTGGCATTTAATTTCTTTCCTTGGTGTTTATGGAAGACGAACCTTTTCTTTTAGGCTTTGTGCCATCTTGAAAAATATAAAGAGTGCTTGGTTTATTTATAGTAACCTTGCTCTCTTTTGGGAGTTTGCTTTCTCATTTCTTGTTTTGAGTCTTATCTTCTTAAATGAGAAAAACCAATGAGCATTTATCTTTTTATCTTATCTTCTATGCTCATTGATCTTGCTTAGGTACCTTCAATTGTATCTATTGAAATTTTATATCTCATCCATAGATAATTGTTTCAATTGGTATCTCTTATGGGAGCTTTGATACCTTTCTTCTTGATTTTATTTTACTGATTGTACTTCAAGTAATACTTTTCTCTTGGTATCTTGTAACA
The DNA here is from genome assembly GCA_012064385.1 of Puccinellia tenuiflora. Lineage (NCBI taxonomy): Eukaryota > Viridiplantae > Streptophyta > Magnoliopsida > Poales > Poaceae > Puccinellia > Puccinellia tenuiflora. The sequence goes on from QRDG01000808.1 coordinate 146,451, forward strand.
CCCCAGTTTTTCCTCCCTAATTTTGGCGGTGTTTTCCGACACCTGAATTTTTTTTTTTTCTAAGTGTTCCTCCAAAACTTTTGAGAATGATTTGACTTGGGAATTGCTCTCTCAAAATTTCCCCGGTGTCCCCGAACCACTCCAGCACCCGTGATAATTTTTGTGCTTAGGTTTTCTCTCGAAAACCCTAGCCCTGATTATCGAACCCCTGAAACCCTTTACTCCACCTACCAAAGAAAAGCCTGTTTCCAAAGCTGGAAAAATTCCACCAAAAGTACCAGAGACTCCCCTCCTCATACAAGGGCAATCCATCCAAAAATATTGCATACTCCAATGCAATATTTCCAAGTTTATCCATATTCTCCATTATGCCATTTTCAGTCCAGAAATGGTCTAGACACCTTCCACTCATCCAAAAATTCTGCAATTTTGGTGAGGTGCATTATTTGACCTCCTGATCATTTCACTCCATTGGCCCAACTTCATTTGAGAAACTTTTGAGGTACTTCCTTTGTAAGGCCATTTTCATACCTTTTTAAGATCTTCAAGCAAACCTATATTTAGACAAAACCTATGACCATGAGACTTGGTCACCTTGACCACATGGACCCTAGACACTCAGATCCAGAAGATCACCCCAAGGTGAAGGGTGGAAAATGAATTGCCATGACCATGCCATTATGCCCATTTTTGGGCACCTTGCCAAAACCCAATCTCCCAGTACCCATATGAGCTCAAACTCCATAGACACCCTCCTGTTACTAAAGCCACCCATGACTGAATTTTTGGGATTTTTCTGAGATGGGCAAGGCCCCTAACATTTCATCGAGCACCTTCTGCAGTTCTGTTTTTCAAAAAAATTGGTCGCCCCAACTTGCAAATGTGCAAAAACTTTGTTCGGAAAAGTTGTTGGAAATTAAATTTGGCGCAATGTGACACGGTTAGTTTTTGCTTTGGCGCCCTGGGATGAGAGAACCATCTGGATGCCGATGTCGGCATTGCCTGTGGCATGGTCACCACCGGCATAGCCAAGCCCAGCAGCTGTTCCTCCGACCCTCCTCGCTGTTCCTCGGTCTCGGACCAAACCGGCAGTGGCCGCACCCTCTCCTGCTTCCTAGCTCAGACCGGAGCCGCCCCTATCCTCTCCCTTAAATTCTCTGGCCGAAGTAGGCGCCGTCCACCGCGTGTCAGCTCCCTCCTCGCCGCTGCCCTCGAGCTCGAGTTCAACGTGCGGATTCCCGAGCTGTTCCTGCTCCCGGGGATCAGCTCACGCTCACTCTTATCCCTCCCCATCAATTCCTGTCCGCGGCTAGGCGCACCGGCGCGCATTCAAGCGCCGCGGCATCGGTTGCCCGACGTGCTCGCCCCGAGCTATATAAGGAGCTCCCGAGCCCCTCTCTCGCCGCACCCCATCCTCCTCTCCCCCTCCTGGACCTCTCTGTCCATTTAATCGAGCAACGGCGGAGCCCTGCTCCGATCCCGGCCAAAATCGCCGCCGTCGAATCCTCGGCCGCAGCGAGCTCAAGCCGAGACCGTTCTTCGATTAAACGCGCAGAGCACCTCCTACCCTTCCCCTCTAACTCCTAGTGCAGCCAGTTGAGCTAGCGGAGCACGGTGTGCTCGAGTTCATCCTCGGCCGCCTTGTCCGTGCGCTCGAGCTTGGTGAAGACGGCAGCATGCCTCCCCCCGCCCCCGCCTCCGGTTCCTCCTCCTGCGGCCGCGGCCCGCCACCCCGGACCCGTCCCCGCCGCCGCCGGCCGGCCTCCCACGCCATCCTCGGCCATCCCCGGCCGGTCACCGTGCGACCAGTGCAGAGCAAAGGTTGAGGACGCTCTGGATCGATCGATCCGTCGTCGTCGTTTCTTTTTCTTCTTCTTTTACCATTCTGAACCGTTTTTTTTTCTGACCCAGCAAAGCACAGCAGCACAGCAGCTTAGCAGACCTCGGCCTGCCACCGGCCCGGCCAGGCGCAGCAGCGCAGTGGCACGCTGTAGCGGCCCATTTGCGGCCCGATCTGTTTTTTTTTCGCGGGGCATTTTTCTTTTCCCTGCTGGACAGATTTTTAAACACCCACAACTTTTGATCCGTAGCTCCGTTTGAGGTGAATCGAATTTGTAAATTCATAGTTTGAAAATCTCTATCCAGTGGTATATGTTTTATATTTTTGTAAGATGTTTAAATGCTCAGCACCCTTATGCACATGCGTAGGTGTTTTCCCGCGACGACAAAATCGAGACCCTAGACCGCGACGTGTTCGTGACCCTCCAATCCAAATGGTGTCGATCTTCGGAGGCAAGCTAACCCCTTGCTATGAGCAGTCCCGCACGTTGTTTGTTATTCACCTAGTGTTTATAGTGTCCGTGTTTAGCGTTTATATCATGTCGGTCTATTATTGTTGCTTTGTTTGTACTTCATCCATGTATGCATTAGATTGATGTTTGAATCATCTGTGCGCCTCGCACTTGCGTGGCTTTGACAACTAAATAACAAAAACATGCGTTGATTGTTTGCTTCTTCTTCAACGCCGAGGCTAGGTGCGGACGAATGTCGGCCCGTGATCCTCGGAGTTGGGGGCATTTGCCAAAAGAGTTATTTGCTTCTTGTCCCTCCGTCAAATATGGTTGGCGTAGACCACCCGGACTGCGACGCTTGGGAGCTGACTTTTCATTTGGTTCTTTTTTTTGCCAAGATTGCTGACACCACGTCGAGATGACCCTCGAGTGGAATGGATGCTTTCTTTCTTATGAATGCTTTTCGGTTCATTGTTTGGAGGCTACATGCCTCACCAACTTTGTATTTGATCTATGGTGACACCGGCCGGGTTGCCCGCCACAGTCATCTATTTGAAACCCTATGTTATAATCCACCAGTTGATCTGTGATGACGCTTGTTGGCGGACTCGCCACGATAGTCACCCGGTCGACGCTAATCAACCAGTTGATCTGTGATGACGCTTGTTGGCGGACTCGCCACGATAGTCGCCCGGTTGACGCTAACCAATCGTTTTATTTTATTTTCTTACTCAACCCGTGGCTGCTACTGGCCGGAGACATCTCCGCCCTCGCCCGGTTGAATGTGTTGTTTTATTTTCTTTGTCAACCTGAGGCTGGCACCGGCCGGAGGCATCTCCGCCACAGTCGCCCGGTTGATGCAAACTATCTAATGCTTGAAATATTGTGTCGCTAATATTTTGTTGCTTGATGATATATTATTATTGTGGTTGTCGTGTTGGACTAATCCTTTGTTGCTTGGATATGTGTGAATGATGGAACTTGATTAAATGAAACACCCCTCCAAACTTCGATAGGGTCAGTCCATAGTGCCATCAATCTGAACATCGAACGCACTACCACTGTCGCCCCAAATGGAAAGGCCGTAACCTATGTAACCTATCAAGCCTCCTTTGATGCTACCCACTTGGCAAGTCTAGTCGGATACTGCATAGTTGTGGTCGGGGCTAGTCTTGTGAAGGTTCCGGAGCTAGGCGTTGCTCATCCGTTGGGGACGTGCCGGATTCACTTCGTCATAAGGCATAGAGTTATGCTGGTAGCTATACAGGGAGTGTCTGGGTAGCGTGAACGGTTATGTATGTGTATCTTGCTGAGTTTGACTTAAGGATGATGTCCTAAAGTGCCGGCTGAGTAAGGTGCATCTAGATGGGTGGTCACTGCAACCTCTCGAGAGTATGTCATCTAGCAGCTAGCCTTGTTCCTAGGTTATGGAACAGTTCAGTGTCGGTCACACTATGTGTCCTTTGTCGAGTCCGGAGGTTAAACGTAAGTATTGTTTGAAAGAAAGTGAACAACCTGAATTCACTAAATGAACAATAAGATGCTGCAGGGAATGTTACTTGTGAGGTGAATGGGATGGCGGTGTGATGCGTTGGAAGCCTATAGTTAGGCCAGAGCCAACATCAACCGTGCATGCCCCGGGGATAGCCAGAGTTGGCTGGATTGATAGCCGGAATTGGCTAGAGGCTTGGAAGCCTGAGTGTGTTGACAGGAGTAGTTATAAGATCTGGTACCAACTGTTACAACCGTCTACTCGTCACAGGTAAGCTCGTTGTATGATCGCCGGTACACGATCCAACCCCACCTGGCTTGGACTCTGTACTGGTGATACCCCTGTTGTTTGCTTATGACATGTTTGGTTGTAAATGACATGCTACTTTTATGCCATGAGTACACTTGCCATGTTGTAGGATTTTATTTACCGTGTATATCTTGTTGCATGGTTGCTGGATTGTTTGTAGTGAGGGGCAATATTTGCTGAGTGCATAATAATGTACTCACGGGCCTTGTGATTGTGGCCAGATATGGGCGAGGGATCATCTCCTACCATAGCAAGGAATTGGAGCAAGGAGCGTGCTAGGATCAGTAGCCCAGCCAGATGCCTGTGGAGTGGAGCCGCTCCAAGCCGTTGCCATAACCGTCTTCCGCTGCCAGTTAAACTCTGTTCTGAGCCATGCTTGGCTTGATATTTTGTCATGCCTTGATGGCCTTGTAAACCATTTGTAGCCCTTTGGGCCTGATTGTGTAATGATATTTCGCTAGGTTGCATTGTCGTAACGTGCGTCCAGATATCCTGGGCTGGCGCACGGGGCGACCACCTCTCTGGCGATATGTGTCCGAAGGGGGTGCCACAGAGCATGGTATCAGAGCACCAGGCTGGCTGTAGACTACCCTAGCACGGAAAGCCCCGCCTTACTTTTGCCCGACAGTGAGCCCGATGGATTAACCCATCTCCGCCTAACCGGCGTGGCTCATGTCGGTCAACAGTATGGCGCAGTAGGACCTGTCCCAATCTTCCCCAACAAGGCGAGCCGGTTTCTTCCATGAGAAGAAGCCGACCCTACCCAGTGAACCGGAGACCCAGTCCTAGTTGCTTTATAACCCACCCTCGCCAGCTCTCTGGCAACCCAACTCCCTTACAGTAGAATCCCATAGAGGAACCTCGCATCCTTATTCCCTCCAAGAAAAATCTAGTGACCCCCCCCAAAATCCGATGGCGACCCTTAATGCCATCTTGGAAACCACTGCCGAGGAGCATTCGAGCTTTCGATTGCTTCTCTGGAGGGCCGTCAACCATATCCTTGGTAGCTCCGTTCGCCCAGTGTATGTGGTGTTCCAGAGCTCACTCTCGTCGGCCGGAGATGAATTCCGGGCCGATGTGAGGATCAGCCCGTGTCCCCGGGGCACGAATCAGCCCTACCTAATCCAGGGAGGCCGCATGCCCACCTTGGGGCTAGCCATCCAGGTAGCAGCCTGGGAATGCCTCGTTCGTCTTCGGTCCTCCGAACCCTTGCTAGCTGAAACTCGGGAGTTCTACTACCTTCCGGCCAGACCACAACCCCGTGGAGAGATGATCCAAGCCGACGTCACGGAGGAGCCTGACCCAGCACTAATCAACCAAGTTGCTTACGCCATCGCAATGACGAACCTCAACAACCTCTTGATGGAGGAGCTCGTGACCACAAGGAGGAACCTCAGCCGTGCCCGCCTACACCAATACCTAGGGGAAAGCACACCTCCACTCTCCCGTAGGCATGCTCGAAGTAGCAGACCTCCACTTCCCAATTCCGGCCCATCCCGACGAATCCCCGAGCAGGTTCCGATCCTCGAAGGTGTTCCTGTGTCCTCCGACCTTGCGGAGGAAGGGGACGTGGACACCACTCTTCGGCTCGGCCGCACTCCACCATCTGTGAAGGGCCGTCAAGTGGAGTGAGATCCGTTTAGTTTAGCCGGAGTAGCGCTTATGAGGTGTAGCTGAGAGTTTGTGAGAATATTTGTAATTGCTATGCTTGCTTGTATATGTGTTGGTGTTGTGTCGAGTGTTTAGTAGCCGTTGTGTGCTTGTTATCTGGCATGGTTGAAGTGTTTGTTCCATGTTGTGTCAAGTTTTAGGGCCATAAAAGTGAAGCATTACTTTCTAAAATGATATTTTCCCCGAGTAGCAAGTTCTACTATCTGTGTGTTAGTGCCTCTGCAATTCTCTCTGCTGCAAGAACAGATCTGTGACAGCTCAGGGAAGACCTCAGGAATGCAAACCTGGATCTAAATCAGCAGTAAAGGCAAGTTTGATACATCCACAGAGTTCAGGACACAAGGAGGATTTCAGAAACAGAGGATACAAGTTCTACTCCAACATACAACACTCCCACTACCTCAGTGCAGATACAGAAGAGCACCCCAGGAAAATCCTACTACATGCCGCGCTCAGTGGCATCACCTGAAGATGAGCCTGATTTACCTGAAGCCAGGTCGCGAGCCGCGCGACAACGACGACGGATGGCACGAGCCGCCAGCTGCCCTCCAGCCGAAGGAACCACTGCATCAGCCACCTGCGGCAGCACCACCTGCTCTCCCGCGGCCTGCCCCGCCAGCTCGCTCACCGCCGGCACCGCAGCAGCATCACCGCAAGTGCCGCACCACCAGTCGTACAGAGCCACCAACAAGAGAACCACCGCCGCATACAGCAGTGCCACCACCACCGAAGCCATGACCCAGAAGATCACGATCACGAACAGCTGCTTGAAGAATCCCGCTCCCTCTCGGTGCGCGTAATATTCGTCGAAGATGGCTGAAAGGAAACCCATGGTGGCAGTGGAAGAGGAAGTAGTGAAGGAATTTCAGAGACCTCCGTTTATAGCCGCAAGCTCGGATGCCGCACTGCTCAGCCTCACGCGGGAAGGAAAGGAATCGCGCGCAATGCTCGGCCAATTGGCGCGAAACCACCAAGGTGCCCAAAGCCGTGATGGCCGCCGCGTCAATGGACAGCACGCGCAGCAGTGCCGCAGAGGAGTGCTTCGCGCACTCAGGGTCAGCCAGGTACGAGGGAAGATGCTGCGAGGAAGAAGAAGATAGAAAGGAAGAAGGAGACTGTACAGGTGGACCCCGGACCCACATGTCTGCGAGTAAGAAGATGACCCTCTGTGTACCTCTATCCTTTTCTCAACAGATCAGTCCCTCATCTCTCCTCTGTTCATAGGGAAAATTTTTTTCCAAAATAATTTTGGGGATGGCCCTACCCCACAGGGTTTGTAAGTCAATTTTGGGCGAAACAGATGCTTTCTCTTGAAAAGAAACCTTTTTCTTTTTCAAAACCTGTGTATACATGACAATGTATATGCAGCTTTTCTAAAATAAAAACCCTAGATAGGGAATATGGTTGGCATGTCCCTAATCTGTTTGTTTTGCAAAATTTGGTTGTTGGTTGATGATCTGTGTGTAGGTCTTGTTTGACCTTGCCACGCTTGTGTTGGTTGAACTAAAAACCATAGGTTTAAATTTTGTTATTTAACCATAGTAAAGAACCTATGTTGATTGGTTGAGTGAGCCACTGCCATGCCATCCTTAGAATGCATTAAGTGGGACAGAAGTGTCACGCCTTGAGAATGTTTGTTCTAGAAATATCGTGCTGAGTGTTAATCGTTTTGAGCGATAAGCTCTAATATTTGTAGAAAAGGTTTTAACATTTTAAATGTAGGGGTAGATTAAACCATACAAGAAATATCTTGTATAACCCCGGGAATCTCTACTAGTCTCCGAATCTCGGGACGAGATTCTTTTTAAGGGGGGAAGGTTTGTAACACCCCAGTATTTCCTCCCTAATTTTGGCGGTGTTTTCCGACACCTGAATTTTTTTTTTTCTAAGTGTTCCTCCAAAACTTTTGAGAATGATTTGACTTGGGAATTGCTCTCTCAAAATTTCCCCGGTGTCCCCGAACCACTCCAGCACCCGTGATAATTTTTGTGCTTAGGTTTTCTCTCGAAAACCCTAGCCCTGATTATCGAACCCCTGAAACCCTTTACTCCACCTACCAAAGAAAAGCCTGTTTCCAAAGCTGGAAAAATTCCACCAAAAGTACCAGAGACTCCCCTCCTCATACAAGGGCAATCCATCCAAAAATATTGCATACTCCAATGCAATATTTCCAAGTTTATCCATATTCTCCATTATGCCATTTTCAATCCAGAAATGGTCTAGACCCCTTCCACTCATCCAAAAATTCTGCAATTTTGGTGAGGTGCATTATTTGACCTCCTGATCATTTCACTCCATTGGCCCAACTTTATTTGAGCAACTTTTGAGGTACTTCCTTTGTAAGGCCATTTTCATACCTTTTTAAGATCTTCAAGCAAACCTATATTTAGACAAAACCTATGACCATGAGACTTGGTCACCTTGACCACATGGACCCTAGACACTCAGATCCAGAAGATCACCCCAAGGTGAAGGGTGGAAAATGAATTGCCATGACCATGCCATTATGCCCATTTTTGGGCACCTTGCCAAAACCCAATCTCCCAGTACCCATATGAGCTCAAACTCCATAGACACCCTCCTGTTACTAAAGCCACCCATGACTGAATTTTTGGGATTTTTCTGAGATGGGCAAGGCCCCTAACATTTCATCGAGCACCTTCTGCAGTTCTGTTTTTCAAAAAAATTGGTCGCCCCAACTTGCAAATGTGCAAAAACTTTGTTCGGAAAAGTTGTTGGAAATTAAATTTGGCGCAATGTGACACGGTTAGTTTTTGCTTTGGCGCCCTGGGATGAGAGAACCATCTGGATGCCGATGTCGGCATTGCCTGTGGCATGGTCACCACCGGCATAGCCAAGCCCAGCAGCTGTTCCTCCGACCCTCCTCGCTGTTCCTCGGTCTCGGACCAAACCGGCAGTGGCCGCACCCTCTCCTGCTTCCTAGCTCAGACCGGAGCCGCCCCTATCCTCTCCCTTAAATTCTCTGGCCGAAGTAGGCGCCGTCCACCGCGTGTCAGCTCCCTCCTCGCCGCTGCCCTCGAGCTCGAGTTCAACGTGCGGATTCCCGAGCTGTTCCTGCTCCCGGGGATCAGCTCACGCTCACTCTTATCCCTCCCCATCAATTCCTGTCCGCGGCTAGGCGCACCGGCGCGCATTCAAGCGCCGCGGCATCGGTTGCCCGACGTGCTCGCCCCGAGCTATATAAGGAGCTCCCGAGCCCCTCTCTCGCCGCACCCCATCCTCCTCTCCCCCTCCTGGACCTCTCTGTCCATTTAATCGAGCAACGGCGGAGCCCTGCTCCGATCCCGGCCAAAATCGCCGCCGTCGAATCCTCGGCCGCAGCGAGCTCAAGCCGAGACCGTTCTTCGATTAAACGCGCAGAGCACCTCCTACCCTTCCCCTCTAACTCCTAGTGCAGCCAGTTGAGCTAGCGGAGCACGGTGTGCTCGAGTTCATCCTCGGCCGCCTTGTCCGTGCGCTCGAGCTTGGTGAAGACGGCAGCATGCCTCCCCCCGCCCCCGCCTCCGGTTCCTCCTCCTGCGGCCGCGGCCCGCCACCCCGGACCCGTCCCCGCCGCCGCCGGCCGGCCTCCCACGCCATCCTCGGCCATCCCCGGCCGGTCACCGTGCGACCAGTGCAGAGCAAAGGTTGAGGACGCTCTGGATCGATCGATCCGTCGTCGTCGTTTCTTTTTCTTCTTCTTTTACCATTCTGAACCGTTTTTTTTCTGACCCAGCAAAGCACAGCAGCACAGCAGCTTAGCAGACCTCGGCCTGCCACCGGCCCGGCCAGGCGCAGCAGCGCAGTGGCACGCTGTAGCGGCCCATTTGCGGCCCGATCTGTTTTTTTTCGCGGGGCATTTTTCTTTTCCCTGCTGGACAGATTTTTAAACACCCACAACTTTTGATCCGTAGCTCCGTTTGAGGTGAATCGAATTTGTAAATTCATAGTTTGAAAATCTCTATCCAGTGGTATATGTTTTATATTTTTGTAAGATGTTTAAATGCTCAGCACCCTTATGCACATGCGTAGGTGTTTTCCCGCGACGACAAAATCGAGACCCTAGACCGCGACGTGTTCGTGACCCTCCAATCCAAATGGTGTCGATCTTCGGAGGCAAGCTAACCCCTTGCTATGAGCAGTCCCGCACCGTTGTTTGTTATTCACCTAGTGTTTATAGTGTCCGTGTTTAGCGTTTATATCATGTCGGTCTATTATTGTTGCTTTGTTTGTACTTCATCCATGTATGCATTAGATTGATGTTTGAATCATCTGTGCGCCTCGCACTTGCGTGGCTTTGACAACTAAATAACAAAAACATGCGTTGATTGTTTGCTTCTTCTTCAACGCCGAGGCTAGGTGCGGACGAATGTCGGCCCGTGATCCTCGGAGTTGGGGGCATTTGCCAAAAGAGTTATTTGCTTCTTGTCCCTCCGTCAAATATGGTTGGCGTAGACCACCCGGACTGCGACGCTTGGGAGCTGACTTTTCATTTGGTTCTTTTTTTTGCCAAGATTGCTGACACCACGTCGAGATGACCCTCGAGTGGAATGGATGCTTTCTTTCTTATGAATGCTTTTCGGTTCATTGTTTGGAGGCTACATGCCTCACCAACTTTGTATTTGATCTATGGTGACACCGGCCGGGTTGCCCGCCACAGTCATCTATTTGAAACCCTATGTTATAATCCACCAGTTGATCTGTGATGACGCTTGTTGGCGGACTCGCCACGATAGTCACCCGGTCGACGCTAATCAACCAGTTGATCTGTGATGACGCTTGTTGGCGGACTCGCCACGATAGTCGCCCGGTTGACGCTAACCAATCGTTTTATTTTATTTTCTTACTCAACCCGTGGCTGCTACTGGCCGGAGACATCTCCGCCCTCGCCCGGTTGAATGTGTTGTTTTATTTTCTTTGTCAACCTGAGGCTGGCACCGGCCGGAGGCATCTCCGCCACAGTCGCCCGGTTGATGCAAACTATCTAATGCTTGAAATATTGTGTCGCTAATATTTTGTTGCTTGATGATATATTATTATTGTGGTTGTCGTGTTGGACTAATCCTTTGTTGCTTGGATATGTGTGAATGATGGAACTTGATTAAATGAAACACCCCTCCAAACTTCGATAGGGTCAGTCCATAGTGCCATCAATCTGAACATCGAACGCACTACCACTGTCGCCCCAAATGGAAAGGCCGTAACCTATGTAACCTATCAAGCCTCCTTTGATGCTACCCACTTGGCAAGTCTAGTCGGATACTGCATAGTTGTGGTCGGGGCTAGTCTTGTGAAGGTTCCGGAGCTAGGCGTTGCTCATCCGTTGGGGACGTGCCGGATTCACTTCGTCATAAGGCATAGAGTTATGCTGGTAGCTATACAGGGAGTGTCTGGGTAGCGTGAACGGTTATGTATGTGTATCTTGCTGAGTTTGACTTAAGGATGATGTCCTAAAGTGCCGGCTGAGTAAGGTGCATCTAGATGGGTGGTCACTGCAACCTCTCGAGAGTGTGTCATCTAGCAGCTAGCCTTGTTCCTAGGTTATGGAACAGTTCAGTGTCGGTCACACTATGTGTCCTTTGTCGAGTCCGGAGGTTAAACGTAAGTATTGTTTGAAAGAAAGTGAACAACCTGAATTCACTAAATGAACAATAAGATGCTGCAGGGAATGTTACTTGTGAGGTGAATGGGATGGCGGTGTGATGCGTTGGAAGCCTATAGTTAGGCCAGAGCCAACATCAACCGTGCATGCCCCGGGGGATAGCCAGAGTTGGCTGGATTGATAGCCGGAATTGGCTAGAGGCTTGGAAGCCTGAGTGTGTTGACAGGAGTAGTTATAAGATCTGGTACCAACTGTTACAACCGTCTACTCGTCACAGGTAAGCTCGTTGTATGATCGCCGGTACACGATCCAACCCCACCTGGCTTGGACTCTGTACTGGTGATACCCCTGTTGTTTGCTTATGACATGTTTGGTTGTAAATGACATGCTACTTTTATGCCATGAGTACACTTGCCATGTTGTAGGATTTTATTTACCGTGTATATCTTGTTGCATGGTTGCTGGATTGTTTGTAGTGAGGGGCAATATTTGCTGAGTGCATAATAATGTACTCACGGGCCTTGTGATTGTGGCCAGATATGGGCGAGGGATCATCTCCTACCATAGCAAGGAAATCGAGAAGGAGCGTGCTAGGATCAGTAGCCCAGCCAGATGCCTGTGGAGTGGAGCCGCTCCAAGCCGTTGCCATAACCGTCTTCCGCTGCCAGTTAAACTCTGTCCTGAGCCATGCTTGGCTTGATATTTCGTCATGCCTTGATGGCCTTGTAAACCATTTGTAGCCCTTTGGGCCTGATTGTGTAATGATATTTTCGCTATGTTGCATTGTCGTAACGTGCGTCCAGATATCCTGGGCTGGCGCACGGGGCGACCACCTCTCTGGCGATATGTGTCAGAAGGGGGTGCCACATATCTTGCCTCTTGCGGGTATCTTATTTTCAATTGGCATCTTATCTCTCATGTGTTGTTTGATTTGATTCCTTTGATATCTCACTTCATGTGGTGATGTGTTGGAATCAATCATTGGTTGTTTTGATTCTTCCTTGATCATGTGTTGATTTGGATTTTGATATAATTTGGACAACCTTTTCGTGTCACACCTTGGTGTGCCTACTTTTGGTTTACTTGATGTTTGTGTCCGAATTGTATCCTTTTGGTTCTATAAAGTCTTTGCATGCATATTTATTAATATATATATCTTATGGCATGCTTGTCTTTTTGTTCTAATATATAGGGTATACTCCACCAAATCCTAATCGGCTAAGATGTGCATGAAATTCAATTTCATAACTATATGCACATATTTATGTGGAGTGTGTCATATATATTGTAGTGTATCTAACTACTATGGGACCCAATGAGTTTGGGAACCATCTTGTACTTGAATTGTGTTTTAGGTACAATGGAGATGCATTGGATGCTTGCCTCATTCATAAGGAAGGTTTTCTCACCATGTGTTTATAGGAGTCAAGCTACGATGATTAACGAACTCTCATCTTCTTCATCACCAATGACATCTCGGTAACAAGTATCTATCCCAAGCATAATTTTGTAGTTTCAACCTTGTGTAGGTTGCTTCTTGGCATGAAATGCTTTTATATGCAATTGTTGTGGTTTTGGCCTATTTCCTTCACTTGGTATATCTTTGTTATATTTGTGTTGAAATTGCAAAAACCTTCCCTTCAATTGATATCCTTCTTATGATACTTGTTCCCTTTTCTCAAAGCATATTCACTATCTCTTGTTCCCTTAGTGATATGTGTGATGTCTTTGATGTGTTTGAAGTTCATCAATATACAATAAGATAAATTTGAGCTATGTGCTATGCTTTCAAGCAATAATCTTATTTGTGTATTTATGACTTCCTTTTGGATACCTTGTTCTCTTCTTCTCTAACCATTTCGTATGTACATGTTTCTTTGTGGGTGTAAATCATCAATGATTTATCTACTTAGAAACCTATACATATGAGAGAGGTAACTTTTTCAATTGGTATCCTTTCTTCTTTTCAAGTCACCTTGATTTTTATCGTTGATTCTTCGGTGGCTTCAAAAAGAAAATATCTCGTGAGTGCTTGTCTTATCTTTATTTGCTTCTCTACGCACTCATTTTTTTATCAAAGATCTTTGACTTCATGCTTATCATGGTGAGCATGTTGATTTTTATTGGCTCTACATGTTCCTTCTAGCTTTTGTCCTTTTCAATTGGTTTTAGTTTCCAATTGGTATCCTTGAGCTTGTGAACATTTTGTTTTTTTTTTTGATTTTCTTTGTATCTTGGTTGGGCCTCTCTTATATTGAATCTTTTCAATTGGTATCTTCTCATGGCTTAACCATATCTTTGGTGCAAGTGCTATATGCTATGTTTTGTTTTATGTACTCTTGCACTAGTTGTATGTTCTAGATGATTTTGGGGGAGTGAGGATTCCATATTTGTGCACTCGTCAATAGTGCATGAACATTGAGGAGCTTCTCCATTTTCATTTAGAACACTCCTTTCGGATCTTTTCGATTGCTTTTCTTCCTTTGTGGAGATGTTTAAAAAGGGATGTCATCTTATTTGCAATCTTTAGATCCTTCAATATAGTTTGATTTCCTCTACCTATTCGTCATTGAATATGTGCATTTGATTTCACTCATATCTTGAGAAATAGACACCTTATGGAGTAATTCATATTATATTGGCCTTCTAAATTGTTCCTCCCATTTCGGCAATAGATGCCAATGGGGGAGAAGTTTAGAGGGTTTAAGGGAATTTGGTTTTATGCTTTTTTTGGTTCTTAAGCATTTGCCTTTATGCTCTTGCGTGCTTGCTTGTTTGTCTTGCAAGTATGCTTAACTCATTATATAAACCCTCTTAAAAGGGATTGCCATCAATTACCAAAATGGGGGGAGATTGAAAGAGCATGGTTGCCCCCATGTGTGGTTTTGGTAATTAATGACAATCCTTAAGGACTAATGTGTGCTTTGAGCTATACTTGTAGGTTTGGTCCATTGCAATGCTTGAACTCCATATGTTGGAGTCAAGGCTAAAAGAAGAAGAGTTTATGTTGATCAAGGCTAAGTGCAAGTTGATCAACACACAAGGCTAGGGATGTACCATGAGGGATTGTATGATCCCATGGTATGGCATTTCTCCATGAGCATGCAACGAAAGGGATATCCTATGAAGCCCATGAAGGATGGCGTCACGTGGTGATCGTCATCAAGATAAAGGCCAAGTGAAGATTTGTTGAAGAGTGCCTCTCCCATCTTGGTGTATGGGGGAGCACGTTGCGAGTCTTCACCGAGCGGAGCGCAATCAAGAAAGGTGGTCCATCTTGAGAAGACAAAGATCATCATCATCTAGCTCAAGTGAATTATGCGCAAGGCAAAGGTATGATCTTGATAGGGTTTCTATTTTACCAGTCTCATGATGTTAGTTGAGAGACCGGGTTATAGGATAGATAGCCATACTATCAAGAGGGGCTCTCGAGCGAATATCTTGATCGTATCGTGGTAGAGAGCTCAAACCTTTGCATCCTTGGCATCATCCATATTGGTTCCTATTTGGCTCTTATCGTGGTGTGGTCTTGGTGCTTGTCGTGCTTGTCATGACAAGGCCAAGTTCACCGAAAACGGATTTCGTATCCATCTTCGGTTTTGGAGATTTTGCCGGTCCATCCGTGCGGAAGGTTTCACTCTTCCATTTATTAGCAAAATTTCCCTTGCTTTGTTTCAATATTTCTGCTTTTTGTTGGGTAGCTCTTGTCGTTCTCTTTCCAACAAAATTGGATTCACCTCGATCGGAGCTTCCTAGCAAAAGTTATTCAGTTTCAGGGTTTTGCTGCTTTTTCTCTGTGCAGCGGTAGTACCGCCGCCTCTGGCGGCAGTACCGCCGGTGGTACCGCCAGCACCACCGTCAGGGAGGTGCTCTGTTAGCCCTCAGCGGCAGTACCGCCGCCTCTGGCGGTAGTACTGCTCCTGAGGACCTTGAGCCCTCTCCTGGGCTGTGCAGCACCGCCAGCAGTGCCCCTAGCACTACCACCAGGGAGGTGCTCTGTTAGCCCTCAGCGGCAGTACCGCAGCCTCCGGCGGCAGTACCGCTGCTGGGGACTTTGAGCCCTCTCCTGGGCTGTGCAGCACCGCCAGCAGTGCCGCCAGCACTGCCGCCATTTTGACCCTCTGTTGCGTGCCAGCGGCAGTACCGCCGCCTCTGGCGGCAGTACCGCCAGTGCGGGCTTGTTTTGATAGCCGTTGGGCGGCTGAAACGCATGGGGCGACAGTACCGCCAACTCTGGCGGTAGTACCGCCCCTGCACGTTTCTGCCCCCCAACGGTTGGATTTTCAGGGCACCTATTTAAGGGGCCTTCTTCCCCAATAGGTACCCAACTCTTTTGCTCTCTCTCTCTACTCCGTTGTTGACCTTCTTGAGAGCTTGCTTCCTCCACTTCCCTCCAATGATTCTTGCCCATCTTTAGGGAAACAAGAGAGGAGATCTAGATCTACCATTCCACCAATCCATTCCTCCTCTAAGTGAGGGGAACCTAGTAGATCTAGATTTTGGAGTTCTTAGTGTTTCTCCTTTGTTCTTCCTCTCAAATCCCTCCCTAGCATTAGTTGCTTTGGTTGGATTTCGGAGAGAAGGACTTGACCACTTAGTGTGTTCTTGCCATTGCATTTGGTGCATCGGTTTGAGTTCCCCACGGTGATATGTGGGTTTGAAGTTCGAGAAGCTTGTTACTCTTGGGTGCATAGGGCTCCCAAGAGCTTGTGCCTCTTGGGTGCATTGTGCACCCTAGACAGTTGTGTATGCTACGGGAGCCTCCTATTGTGTGGAGGTAGGCTCGGGCAATTTGTACGGGTTTGGTCAACGCCCTCAAGAAGACCTCATTGTACGGGTTTGGTCAAAGCCCTTAAGACAACCTCATAGTGGATGACCAAATCCCCCATCGGGTATTCCCCACGGGAGGAGCTCACGGAGAATAGGGTGAGCACGGACGTGCTTGTAGGAGGGCCAAGGATCCTCCACACCTCTCCAACGTAGACGTACTTCCATTGGGAAGGAACTACGGGAATCAAACCTCCGCCTCCACTTGTGTCGGTTATCTCTATAACCAAACCCCTTTACTTATGCATTTACCTTGTGGTAGCCATCGAGCTTGAAGTACTATATCTTGCTATGCTTGTTGTTGGTGCACATAGTTAAACCTAGTATATTAGGTTTTGTGCTTGATAAATTAAACGTTAGTTTTATTCCGCATTTATTCAAGCCCTAAGCGTAAAAGTTTTAAAGCGACTATTCACCCCCCCCCCCCCTCTAGGCGACATCTCGTTCTTTCAAAAACCCTTCCAACAAGGAAGAGAAAAAATCAGGGGCGCCAGCCAGCAATACTTCAGTATTTCGGGGTGAGGTTACAAACGCGTCGGGATTTACAATATGTGGCATATCCCGTATGGCGGCTTACAAGAGGTATTTATAGTGGTCCTGACCTAATAGGTCGGTAACAGGTGAACCCTAATCCAACTCGGTAACAACTCGTATCGTACAGCGGGGGCAACGCCCCCACACTCCTGGCAGACCTCCTGCCTCAGCCCAACCCTACCGGCAACGGGCCTCGCTTCACTCCGTCATTAGCCTTCTCTCTTATAGAACCGGATTTGGATCACCATAAAATAAACAGAGTAACAGGTGGTAGTATCAATCATCATCAACCCAGTGGGATTTTGGTAGTGCTCCTGTGGGCAGTGCACGTCCATCTATTCTTGACTGATTGTGTGGAGTGAAACAAGGGTGATTCAAGTACGCTGGCATCTCACTGACGTCCCTGTGCGGTCAGCCGGTCGCGCTTACAAAGAGGGTATCAAGCCATTCTTTGCAGAAATAGAGGTCAACTAAGATATATAGCAATCAATTGGAGCAAATTTGGAATCGATGGAACGGACAATAGAGATCCATAATAAAATTAGAAATTAAAAGATCGTCATCTTTGACAGCCCAAACAAAGAGATTGTAAGCTGAAACCTACACAAACTGAACTAACCTTGATAAGTATTGTAGAACCAAATGAATCACCACCACATACGTGAATGTTGAATTGGTTAAGATTTACTTACGTGTGACTAAGTTTAAAAAATCTTTTCTATCCCTTTCGAGATGTTTCGAATCAATTTCATCTGCAGATCAATTTGTCCGTTTCGTTTCGATCACCTGCCTCGCCGCCCTTGTTACTGCCGGGATCGAGAACTTTTGCCAAGGTCATTGCGGCGCCGCCACTCACTAGCACCATGTCCGAGGCGCTGCCATCGCCTGGTCCCGGAGGCCAACCGCTGCGCTCGGCCGCCACGTCGTTGGGGGGAGTGGGCGCTCAGGCCGCGGCGACGGTGCCGATCTCATCGGGGCTCCGTCAGACGGCCCCGCCCATGTTCTTCGGCAGGAATGCCGGGCTTGGTTCCGGTCTAACCGCTATCGGGTCAGCAGCTGGGATGCAGGGTGGCTCGTCGGTGCCTCCTGTCGCTGGACTGGGAGGACAGCAAGCGGTGACGGTTCCGTTCGTGTTGTGTGCGGCGACGTCCAAAATCAACAAGAATGAGAGAAAGAATAAGAAAGCTGCAGCGTCTGTGCTGGTTGGGACGATTCTGGTTGAAGATGCTACCGCCGCTACCACTGTGGTTGCCGCGGCCATGGAGGCTCCTGTGCCTACCATTCCGACTGTGTTGGGAGCTGCCAAGGTAAAAGGAACCGATGTGCCTATTGCAATATTGATTCTCACGATACCAGAGAGTGTTCGGTGGAGCACTATTGCTATGTTTGTGACAAGAATGCTCACCCGACGTCTCGGTGTCCGACACTGAGGTTACCGAAACCCTATGCGGGGATAGCTGGCATCGGGAGTGATGAGACCATGTTCAATCACCTTCCAGATGGGATTTTCAAGCCGCACCTAGCTCCGATCCTGTCGCCTATTGCTATTGTGTCTGTGACTGGAGATGATGTGATCGCGGAGGTGGTTCAGACTTTAGTTGCTCGTGTATGCCCGGTACAGTCAGCTTGGAAGTGGGAGGCTATCCCCCACAAGGCGAACTCATTCTTAGTTAACTTCCCTTCAAAGGAAGATTTAGACAGAGTTGATGGTTTCGAGCTTGGGGTGCCAAATCAGCAGTCTCGGATTACTTTTGGTGTATGAAGAGAAGAGGAGATAGTACATTCACCGGAACTATCGGCTACTTGGGTTCATGTGTCCAGGGTTCCTCACACTGTTCGATATTTTCTGGGTCTCTGGGCAGTGGGTACTCTCATTGGCAAGACCCTGGATGTTGACTTGCTTGCTCTTTGTCGGCATAACGTTGTCAGAGTTCTAGTGGCTGTGCATGATCCAAAGCTCTTCGACAAATTCAATGTCAATGTTGATGCGTTTATTATGCTAAAAGGGCATTCTTTCCAGTTTACCAAGGAGGCGTCAGACTACTGATGACCCACAAGTGTGGGGGATCGCAGAGTATCTTCAAGGGAAGTAAAACCCAAATTTATTGATTTGACACAAGGGGAGCCAAAGTATACTTATAAGTCTTAGCAGCCGAGTTGTCAATTCAGCCACACCTGGAAAAGCACTAGTAACAGAAGTGATGTGAAAGCAACAGTAATATGAGAGCAATAGTAACAGTAAAGTAGCAGCATCAATAGTAACAACGGAGGCAATGGAGCGGAAAATAGTTAATGGATGAATATGGACCGGGGTTCTCAACTTCGCTAGTGGTAACTCTCCAATAAAAAGAACACGTGTTGGGTAAACAAATTGCAGTCGGGCACTTGACAAGATTGTGGGCTCATAACAATGCTATCATGACAAGGTACTGAACTATTTAATTGGGCATTATGTCAACATACAAAGACCGTTATCCAACTGCATCTATGACTAATAATCCACCCCCGGGATCGCTATCCAGCATGTCTCCCGAAAGTATTAAGTTGCAAACAACAGATTATCACAATAAGTATGGTGCATAATGTAAGCAATGAAACAACACAAGGAAGTAAACACCGTTGTTTTATCCCTAGTAGCAACAATGCATCTTTAGTCTTAATCATTTCTGTCAACTCGAGTTCAGACAAAAAGAAGCATGAACCTACTATCTAGCATAAATACTCCCTCTTGGAGATACACAAGTAATTACGTGATCAAGGCAACCACAAGGATCGGAGAGCATGCAAGATCTTAAATAAAACATAGATATAAGTGACGAACAAACTTGATCATAATTCCACAATTCATCGGATCCCAACAAACACAACACCGATTACATCAGATGAATCTCAATCACGTAAGACTACATCTCATGAGACTATTGTATTGAACAACATGGGAGAGAGAGAGTACCAACTATCTACTGCTAGAATCCGTAGTCCAGAGGGGAACTACTCACGGAGCATCATGGAGGTGGCGTAGTCGAAGGAGATGGCTCCAGGGTCAATCTCCGTCCCGGCAGGGTGCCGAAACAGGACCTTCTGACCCCCGAAACTAGGGCTTGATGGTGGCGGCGCTCAGAGTCTTTTCTGGAAAAAGTTGTAGTCGGGTGCTAGGGTTCTTTTGACGGGGCGAATATATATTCCGAAAGGCGGGGAAAGGCGGTGGACGAGGTGCCCAGACGCCCCCCCGGGCGCGGTTGACTTCTGGGCCACGCCCGGGCCCCGTCTGGCTGATGTGGGCCCCATTTTTGACGAATTCCTAGTCCAGGGCGATCAGCGAAAAATTTCCAGAAACTTTTACGACCAGACTTTTCTGATTTGACGTCGTCTTCGGGTCGGTTCGGGGACATCTTTAAAAAGTATCTGGTGGAGACAGATTGAGGAAATCAATGTTCCACCTTCGGGCTCCTTTTGCGTTGTTGTCAATTTTCAAATAATTGCTATACATCAAAGTGTAAAACAAGAACATTGTGCACTTTTGCTACTATTAATAGGTTAGTCCAATAAATCCATAAAATGATACAAAATTATAATAAACACATGTGGCAATGTTATAAAACAAGCATGTAACGTCAAAAATTATATATACGTTTGAGACGTATCAACTACGTTCCCGACCCGGACGTTGTACCCTTCTTATGGCAGAGACATGAGAAAGATGATGATGCTAAAGGTTCAGAGGAGAGGAACTGTGATGACTCCAATGTGCAGGATCCCCCTAGGGCTGCGGATGGTGATATTCAGATGCCCCAAGCACAAGATACCACTGCACCCCGGACCTCTTCACTTGGACTGATTGATTCTGCTGATGTGTTAAGCAGAATTGCGGTTACTCCAATTAATCCGAATCTACAAAAACCAAGGGGGAAGGAAATTGTATCTCAGTTGAGGGCCTCTTTGTCGCCCTTGGTCCGGGTCGGTTCTGGAGTCTCCGGGATGGTGTCGGAGCAACCTGCCAACCTAGGCGAGGTTCAGTTCGCTGCTACACGTCCCCTGTCACCGGCTGTAGCTGGGCTTGTACGCTCGCCGATGGCCCGGGTAGAGGTGGACATGCCGGGTGTGGACCATGCTGGCGCGCTGCTTGGTGTGGCTGCCGGGATGGCACTGGACGCGTTTGTCGCTACGGGCTGCGACTTGTCCCCGGAAGGAGGCGCGGCTGGGCTGCCACGGCGGCCCCAGGTCCCGTGGTCGAGTCGCTGCCAGCTTCGCAGGGGCGCACGGTACAGACCTCGTCGGACATGCCGCTGGTGCAGCTACCCGGGCCGGAGGTGGAGCGGCCCTCTTCATCGACTTCCAGGGCTGCATCGCCGAGCTCTCCCGTGGTCGAGTCACTGCTAGCTTCACAGGGGCGCATGACGCATCCCTCGTCGGACGTGCCGCTGGTGCAGCTACCCGGGCCGGAGGTGGAGCGGCCCTCTTCATCGAATTCCAGGGCTGCATCACCGAGCTCTCCGACGCCCCTGGTGGCGACTACGTGAAAGGACAAGGATGTCGCCTAGAGGGGGTGAATAGGTGATTTAAAACTTTTATGTTTATGGCTTGAAATGCGGAATAAAATTAGCGTTTAATTTATCAAGCACACAAAACCTAATATACTATGTTCACCTATGTGCACCAACAACTTATGCTAAGCAAGATAACAACAAGGTGATAGCAAGATATATTACTTCAAGCACGAAGGCTATCACAATGTAAATTGCATAAGTAAAGAGCTCAGGTATAGAAATAACCGAGGCACACGGAGACGAAGATGTATTCCCGAGTTCCTCCTTTTGAGGGGAGTATGTCTCGTTGGAGGGGTGTGAGCTCGCAACCACAGGCCTACTCAACGCCACAAAGGCCTCACCATATTCTTGTTGGGAATATGCCCTAGAGGCAATAATAAAATGGTTTATTAGCGTATTCATGTTTATTATAATAGATTATTATCCATGCTATAATTGTATTAACCGAAAACATAATACATGTGTGGAATATAAACAACAAGGTGTCCCAAGTAAGGCTCTACTGGACTAGTTTCTTAGTCAAGAGATGGTTAAGATTTCCTGACCATGGACTTGTTATAGTCACTTGATAACGAAGTCAATCACCAGGAGAATGATGTGATGTACAAGACCCAATAATAAAGAGTTGCAATTGATCGTGTCACACAGCTTCATTGCCAACGCTTTAGTATATGCCAAGTATAGTTTTCCTTAGACCATGAGGTTATATCTCTCTCATATCAAACTTAAACAAGTGATAGTTCAACCACATATAGAGGTGCACAGAGAAAAACATAATTGAGTGATGGAAAACTGTGTTCTTGGTCAGAGAACATCTAACATATCAAACTTATCTTTCAAAGAGAATATATATAAAAGCTATTATCAGCAGAGATCACAAGCTTCAATCATCAAAGACTCTATGCATCATTGGAAACTTTCAAGAGTTATATTCTTGCAATAAGAGTACAAATACCGTTCAAGGAAGATGATTGTTCAGCAAAGCTCAACTTTCAACTTGTTTACCAAAATGGCATTGTTAACTGCAATAAAACATGATCAAGCAAATTGCTACAGTATAATTGATTGTATCTCAACTCAACACCATTTGCTTTGCTAATAAAGGACAGAAAGAATAGGTTAACTGACTCAACATAAAGGTAAAGGAAAGGCCCTTCGCAGAGGGAAGCAGGGATTAATCATGTGCTAGAGCTTTTTATTTTCTTTTGAACAGAAATAAAACAGTTTTGAGATATGCATGCTTTCGTCAATGACTTCACCTTAAACAAACTAGCTAGTCCCCCATAACAAGCAAGGCTTTTACACTTGTGAGAGCGGCTGGTTTTAGAGGAATGAGTACATTCCTTTTTCTCCTTTTTTTCACCACTAACCAATGTTTGAGCTGATTTTTCAGATTTTTATTATACGGAAAAGAATGGTGAGTTATATTTATATTTTGCTTAAGCCGCTGATGTAAACTGGGGTTCCCGATCTTTCGATGAGAGGGGATAACTACGATTTCTGGCGGATTTGACTCTCACGATTCGGCTACCAACCGTACAGGGAAAACCGACATGACTGATATCCACGGCAATCACTGAACCAACTACAAGATGTTATCAACCGAGCCAACGGCGCGATCAACCTGTCCACGAAGGACTTTTCTAGCGTGCAAATCGAAGAACAATCAAGAAAATAATAGCGTAAGCAATCTGAAATTGCAGATATGCTAAATGAATAGTAATCTCAAAAGATCAAACTGTGAGGTTCTGATAGTATGTCTTGACGGTCGCACTAGCCGCTATAAGCATAGACAAATAAAAGTAGCACAATACCTAAACTTCTCTAAACAAAACCTGAGTCAAACCTAGATGATAACTATCTATTTATTGGCGGCCGGCCGGCCGGAAACGCTGGACGAGTACGTACGCCGCCGCCTAGATTTTGTGTCTTGGGCCTGCTCGTTGGCCCACGTGCTTGGCATGCTCCCGATCGATCGGCCGGCCTGGCTTTCCTCTGCCGCATATACGTGTAGATGCAGGTATGATGGAGTCAATTATACATGCATACTTGCAGCGTGGCCTCCTTAATTTTGTATGGATCACATGTGCACCATGGTTCTTGATCAAAATGTGGAGTCTCCTGTATATCTGCATGTAAGATATAGGTATGTAGTAATTTTGTCTCTAACAATTAAATAATATATTTTAGAATCATTATTAGAAATCACCTGGTAATTATATCTATGAGAAATAACTTTGATCGTATCCAGAGTAGCTAAGTCCATATCAGCCGCTTTCGGGTTTATATGCTTAAAATAATCTTGTTTATCATTCAAAGATTTCTTGGAGCCCTTTTATCTTTGCATATTTCATTATCAAAAAATGAACATAACTCATGTATACCTTTCGTAGATGCAAGCAAAGCTGAGTCTGTGAGCTTCTGGTCTTGTCTTGAAGACATACAGGAGGGATTACAGGTTTGTCTCTACAACTTATTAATTATGCAAGCTTCTTTATTTCATTTGTTTCTTCAACTATTTTATAAATGTATGTAGGGGCTGGCACTGTGATTGAGTTGCGTTCGCACCACTTCAAAGTTCAAATATTGGAAGAAGAATAAAGAAGCTAGTGGTGATTTGCTGCTGGTGGTCTTTGATGCTGCAATAAATTATTTCGCTACTGTTAAAGTTTAATTTCGTGTCACACTCCATTCTGTCATGTCGTCCTGTGAACTATTTGAGTCAAACATAAGTACTCGTTATGTCTTATGTGTGTCAGTGTGTGGAGCTGTGACTCCGAGCACGTATTAAGTTATTGTTGATCTTAAATCTTTGAAATATTTTAATGGCATGTATACTCTTTGATGCTTGTTATCTCCCCTCCCTTCATACTGCAAGACTTCAAGTATGATTTATTTTAGTGTTTGTTTCTGCAAGTGAAGATTTACTTGATTGATGATAAATCTGCAAACTAGTGCTTGTTGGTTGTTGCTGGCTAGTGGCTACTGCTATTTCTGTTGCCTACTGAAATATTCAGTTATATAGCTGTTTGAACATGTTTGCATTTTTCCAAGCTGGTTCGCTTTAGTTGCATGATTGCTTGTATATTTGAGGTGGGGGGGCAACCCGTGGGTCTGCTATACCCGATGGGTGACGGGGATGGGAGAAAATAGTCCCCATAGTGGGGAATGGGGATGGGGACGGGTGAGTTTTGTTTGGACGGGGACGGGGGAGAAAAGGCAGTCCCAGAGCGGGGGCAGACCCGTTGCCATTCCTAGGTTGATTCAAGTGAGGACATAAACCATCAACATCGGGTGAAAGGGGCAAAATGACCTTGCCTGTCACAAGTTATAACCAACTTCTTACTGCTTCCTCACGAGCTTAAAAACAGAGACACAAAAAGGAGAATTTTGAAAGTTTTAAAGATATCACATGACAAATTTACTTGGAGTGACAGAGAAATACCACATGTAGGTAAGTATGGTGGACACAAATGGCAAAAGTGTTTGGCTCAAGTATTTGGATGCACGAGAAGTATTCCCTCTCAATGTAGGGTTTAGGCTAGCAAAGCTTATAGCAAACATAAGTGTTGAGAGATACAAACAATATATATTACCAGCGATAAGATTGGTCATACCTTAAGGAGCCATCTTCCTTGCCTGCATAAAATTCTTATTTGAGAATATAAAGCTTGGAAACCGACAAGGCTGAAAGATACCAATGATAATATATTTGCAAGTAAAAAATTCTTCTTTACTTAAGCATCCAAGTATTGTTGCTACTGACCAATGCTATGCTTGCCAACACCCAATTAGATTTTTAAAGTTGCACCCAACATGAGACCAACACTTTTACAAAGAGATATAGAGATTACTTGCAAGCTAGAATAAAGCGGTGCGAGAAAGTAAAAGCCAGATTTCTCATTAATATTCCATAACGACAACCACACCAACGGATATAGAGCTAATACATGAAAGGAGGACGACCACAAAGCACACATTATTTCATATGATAACTTTTCTACTCAGGACATGACACACGACTAAAATATAAAAAAGATAAAAGATGATGATGATGATACCACGCCGGCTCCTGAGCCCTCTAGCTGTCTGGACCCGTCGAAGTGCATTGTCCAATATTTGGTGCAAGGTGAACTCGGTGAGGATGTGCAATCAGTCCAATCGTTGACGAAGTCGACCAAAGCTTGAGATTTGATTGTTGTCCTGGGCTCGTATGTGATATGGTAAGGACCCAACTCGATTGCCCACTTGGCGACTCGACCTGTTGCATCTCTGTTGCGTATGATGTCTGCTAGCGGTGCTGAACTCACCACTTTGATTGGGTGCTCTTGGAAATAATGCTTGAGCTTCCTACTTGCAAGGAAAACTCCATAGACTAGCTTCTGCCATTGAGGGTACCTTTGCTTTGACTCTGTTAGAACTTCACTGATGTAATAAACAGGTCTCTGCACTGGATACTCTTTTCCTTCCTCTGATCGTTCCACAACTACTACTGCACTGACCACCCTTTCATTGGCAGCCACATATAATAGCATGTGCTCCTTATCTGTAGGAGCTACAAGTACTGGCGCTGATGATAGAGTTTTCTTCAAGTTCTCAAAAGCATCATCGGCTTCTTTATCCCATATGAACTTATCTGACTTCTTCAAGAGTCGATAGAGAGGACCCGCCTTCTCTCTGAGTCTTGAGATGAATCTGCTGAGAGCTGCTACACAACCAGCGAGTTTCTGAACGTCCTTTAGACAAGTCGGCTTCTGCAGATTGTGAATAGCCTTGATTTTCTCTGGGTTTTCTTCAATGCCTCTCTCTGAAACAATGAAGCCAAGGAGTTTGCCTGCAGGGACTCCAAAAACACACTTGGTTGGGTTGAGTTTCATCTCGTACTTGCGCAGGTTACTGAAGGTTTCTGTCAGGTCTGCTATCAGAGAGTCAGCTTTTTGAGACTTGACAACTACATCATCCACATAAGCGTGAATATTTCTTCCAATCTGTTCCTTGAAACAATTCTGGATGCACCTCTGATATGTAGCTCCTGCGTTCTTGAGCCCAAAGGGCATTGTTGTATAACAAAATGCTCCAAAGGGCGTGATGAAAGACGTCTTCAGCTCATCCTCTATGTTGAGTCTGATCTGGTGATACCCTGAATAGGCATCCAAAAAACAAAGTAACTCTAACCCTGCTGTGGAGTCAATGATTTGGTCAATACGAGGCAATGCAAACGGGTCCTTCGGGCAATGCTTGTTAAGACCCGTGAAGTCGATGCACATCCGCAACTCTCCTGTTTTCTTTGGCACTAACACTGGATTGGCTACCCACTCTGGGTGAAAGACTTCCTTGATGAACTCGGCTGCGAGGAGCCGAGCCACCTCTTCTCTAATGGCCTTCCTCCTGTCATCATGAAACTTGCGCAAACCTTGCTTAACTGGTCTTGCATTAGGGTTAACGTGTAAGCTGTGCTCGGCGAGTTCTCTCGGGACTCCTGGCATGTCCGATGGCTTCCATGCAAAAACGTCCCGGTTCTCACGGATGAACTCGACGAGCGCGCTTTCCTATTTATCAGAGAGATGTGCCCCAATGGTGAACTGCTTGGAAGAATCACCAGGGGTAAAGTCGACTTGCTTTGTATCCTGGGCTGACTTGAATTTCATCTTCTCCTCTGTGGCCGGCTTCTTAAGGACCGAGTTGTCCTCCGGGTCCACGTTCGCCTTGTAGAATTTCAGCTCCTCTTGAGCACAAGCTGTCTCAGCCATAGCTGCATCACCTAGTTCACACTCCAATGCCATCTGTCTGCTGCCATTAACTGTAATGACTCCTGCTGGACCTGGCATCTTGAGCTTCAAGTAAACATAGCATGGTCTGGCCATAAACTTAAAGTACGCTGGTCGACCAAAGAGAGGATGGTATGGACTCTTAAGATCCACTACCTCAAAAGGCATAATCTCTGAACGAAAATTCTCCACTGTGCCAAAAGCAACCTCAAGATAAATCTTACCGATTGGCTTGGCTGACTTCCCTGGTACGATTCCATGAAAAACTGTCTCAGTGGGTATTAGTTGCCTATCTTGCAGCTGCATCCTCTTGAATGTGTCATAATATAAGATGTTGATACTACTTCCACCATCCATGAGTACTTTGTTCAACGTGTAGCCCCCAACTTGAGGTGCCACCACCAAGGCTAGCTGCCCTGGGTCGTCGACTCTTGGCGGATGATCTGCCCGACTCCATGTGATGGTTTGCTCGGACCACCTGAGCCACTGTGGAAGGGCCGGCTCCACTGCATTGACAGCTCTAACCTTTAATTTCTTGGCACGCTTGGACGTGCTTGTTGTGAAGACATGGTAACTGCCACGACTCGGGTTCTGTGGCCGAGTTGTGACATAATACTGCCCATTGTTATCGTGAAGCTGTTTCGGGTTCTGCTGGAACCCGCCCTGTTGGTTACCTCCTACCTGAGGTTGGTTAGGGTTATTGCCGGCTCCTCCACCGTGGTTTCCGGGTCCTCCATCACCATTGTTTCCTCTATATCCATTGTTGTTGTCTCTATTTCCTGGTCCTGGTAATCTGGCACGCTGCAAATCCACGCACTATCCCAAGGTGTGACCACACTTGCCGTTTCTGGCGTGTTTAGGGCATGGACTCGCCAGAACCTCCTCTGTGGTTAGCCTCCGTCCCTGATACCCTTGAGAACTGTTGTCCTTGCGTCTGACCCCAGTGTTTGTGTTAGCCACCAGGTCAGAGTTGTCTCCATACGGTTGCTTGTTACTTCCCTGATTCTGGTTCTGATTTTGATTCTGGTTCTGACCATTGCCACCATGTCCTTTAGATCCTTCCTCCTAATCCTTTGTTTTGTCTGTGGCCGCATGTTTGTTAGCACCTGCCATGATCTCGCCGATCGTAAGGGGAATACCTTGATTCAGGCTCTCCTTCATACGACCCAGCTTCCAACTCAAGGGATTGTAGCTGCAATTTCTCTCCATTGCCATTAGCACTGAAATTGTTGGGAGTCCTTGCGATGAGTTGATGATCTCCAAG
Source organism: Puccinellia tenuiflora (assembly GCA_012064385.1). Taxonomy (NCBI): domain Eukaryota; kingdom Viridiplantae; phylum Streptophyta; class Magnoliopsida; order Poales; family Poaceae; genus Puccinellia; species Puccinellia tenuiflora. The sequence goes on from QRDG01000808.1 coordinate 174,756, forward strand.
ACCCGCTTCATCCAATGCCTTGCAGACTCGCCCTTTCTCTGAACACACCGCTCCAAGTCCTCTATGGTACTAAGCTTTTTGCATGTTCCCTGGAAGTTCTGTATGAAAGCCGACTTCAACTGCTCCCAAGAATTGATTGATTTAGGAGGCAAGTTCCGCATCCACACTTTGGCTGCTCCCTCCATCATAAGGTACATGAATTTGGCGCACAGATTACCTGTGGCATTGCGGATACTCATCGCCATCTCGTATGTACCCAACCAGGAGGTCGGTCCATGTTGGGCTCGTAATTGGGAACTTTGCGCGGCTCCTTGAAGTCACTGGGGAAAGACTCGGACCTAATGGCATCTGACAGGCACTCTGGTCCTGTCAGTGAAGGAGAGTGACGAGGAGTGGACTCGGCAAATCCCAAGGTTGTACACCCCGGGTTGATTGAGGGGGAGAGAGAGAACGTTGGTGGCTGTGACGGCTAATAGGGGGCGAGTTTTACCCAGGTTCGGCCCCTCGAGGTGAGGTAAAGACCTACTCCTGCTTGTCTGGAATTATTGAGGTGGCTACAATGGCGAGATGCAATCTCGCTAGGGTTTGCTTGCTGGTTGCTTGACCTAGACGACGCACCCTCCTGGCCTTTATATCACAGGCCAGGTCTCGGGTGGACGGTGCAGATTGCACGTTACAAGATAAGGAGAACTCTCATCGGCCTAACCGACTACTTGGGCCACCCGGTATACTTCATGGGCTTCAATGGGCTTCACTTGGCGTGACCCAGGTATCACCACCGTGGGGCACCTGAAAGGTAGCCCCACGACAGTAGCCCCCGAGTGCTTAGTCGAATCGCAGAGTCGAGTAAAGGACTCCTTCCTCCGGGCACGCCACCTGACTTCTTCGCGAGCCAATCTTCGGCTGCTACTGTCTTGAATAATCGAGTGCGCTTCATGATTTTCTTGACCCGCCAGCTTTCGACTGTCGTTGTCCTTAGTCATCGGGTGCGCGAACAGCGCTCCCGATGGGAGTAGCCCCCGAGATTAAGCTGAATTGCTTGCAATTGAGGTTAAACTCAATTTTTCTTCAGTCGAAAAGCCCGCTCCCGATGGGAGTAAAAAGATGACTCGTAATGCCCAAGTCAAAACTGGCCTTGTTCGACTTACCTTGTACTCAGCCTTAATGGCCTACGGAATCGACTTAAACTCAGCTATGAAAGCTTACTGGTTGGAGTCCTCTCGAATGATGAATTCGGGTGTCATCAGCTTTGTAAAGCTTACTATGTATTTGTCTCACTCGAATGGATTATCGAGTCGACTCAGCTCTCAGAGCTTACTGTTCCTTGTTGCACTCGAAGAACTGTCCGGGTGCTCCATCAGCCCGTTGGCTTACTTGATACGCTTCCGCTGATGACGTCAGGGCTGACGTTTTCGGCGTGCTCTGCGTCCGATGGGACGTAACAGAATGGTCCCGGTGTCAGTGTTGACTGTTCTGACCGTTGGGCGCGAAATTTTCGTGGCATGATGATGGCGCCTCGATTCCCGCGCGTAGTGGGCGGCGTGGCCGGCGACGGTTGCTATCTCCGCGCGACACGTGGACGACCAGATGTTGCCTCGAGTTGCGGCTTCGTGGAGGACGGCCAGGATGAACTGACCCCGCGGTACATAATCTCCACCGCGGTGGGGAACAGCTCACGCCTTCCTCATTTCACCGCCATCTCATCTGCTTTCTCCTCCAGTGTTGTTCCTCCATTGCTGCCCTTGCGCCCAGTTCACCAGATACTCTCTCCTCCTCCGCTAGCACCATGGGCCAGAAGAGGGTGAAGGGAGCGGAAAGCTCCGCCGCCGGCGACGACGCCGGGATGAAGAAGCTGGAGGGCGACTGGGGGAAGTCGTCCGTGAAGGCGGCGGAGTTGGACGCCCTCCGTGAACAAGGGTTGCTGCCGCCGACGAGCACGGCGACGACGCGCGCCCCCGGTAAGGATGTGATCCCCTCTCCTCGTGATGGGGAGCGCGTGTGCTTCGTGGAGTTCCTTCCGCGAGGCTTCGGGTTCCCCATCCACGATTTTGTTCGTGGTCTTCTCTACGCCTATGGGATTCAGATGCATGATCTGAATCCCAACAGCGTATTGAACATTGCGAGCTTCATTGTGTTATGCGAGTGCTTTTTGGGGATCGCACCCAACTGGAACTTGTGGAAGTCGCTCTTCATGGTGCGACGGATGGTGGGGCGGTCGAAGCAGACGTTCCCCGTGGGCGGCTTCGGAATCCAGCTGCGCGGCGACACAAGCTTCTTCCAGCTGAAGAAATCCGACTCCGTCCAGAACTGGCGGAAGAAATGGTTCTACATCAAGTGGGACCAAGAAGGCCTTCCCGAGTTCGCCGCTGATCGAGCTCTGCGGAGGACCAAGGCCTGGTCGCACCCTCTGTCAAAGGAGGACAAGGAGTCGACCAAGCCACTGCTGGCGCTGCTCCGCGGGTTGCTGACGACGCTCGGACGCGAGACAGGTGGCATTCACCTTATCGCAACTTTCCACAAGCTGAAGGTGCAGCCGCTGAGTCGACGCCAGCCAATGTGGGAGCTTGCAGTCGACACCGCGCTTGATGACGCGCAGATCGCGACTAAGGTGAAGAACATCACCAGCCTTCGGGCCGCCGATCCGTGCAACGTTAGCTGCCCAGTCGAACCATATGGGCCAAACAATCCCGTGCCTGAGGTAAGCACCTTGAATTCTCTTTGCCTTGCTTTAGTCGAATGTTTTTCTTGACTCACTTTTCTGCTCGCTACTCGTCAGGATCGAAGGGCTTATGTGAGCCTTCCTCCGCTGATGGAGAATGGACCTCACGACGAGGCCACAGTCGTCGAGCAGGACGACGATGAAGATGAACTCCCTTCTGCTCACTCGCCGAATGAGGAAGTGGAAGAGGATGACGAAGACGAAGAGCCGCTGCGGAAGCGGCTAAGACGAAGGAATGTCGACTCCACCTCGGGGTCGTCTCCTTTGAAGGAAGTGGTTGCACAGGACAAGGAAGCCCGCGACTCATCCTCCGATGCGAGTGAGCCGGTTGATCCGCTGTTCGTGTCTCCACTGAATTCGGCGCCGCCCGTTGGGTTTGGGGGATGGCATCTCCTCCCATGAGCAGCGAGGATGAAGATGTCACCAGGTAAGCCTCTGCAAGTACGCCTTTTTATCTTTGTTCTTCTTTCGACTCCTCGGACGCTTTTCTGAAGTTTTGCTTCTTTACACAGCCATCACACTCGTGGAGATGGCTCTTCGCCTCGAGAAGAGAGCACCAATCTGCGGCTGCCCCGGAGCGAACCACCGGGGCACCCGAAGAGGCGCCTGAGGCCAATAATCCTTTGACGTTGAAGACGTCGACCTCCAAGGTGCCAGAAAGAGCTGCTGATGCGACTGCAGTGGATGCTGAGCTACTGGAGCATGTAAGTATATTCCGTCGTAGCCTTGTAATTTCTTGTGTCGGGTGCGCGAACAGCGCTCCCGATGGGAGTAGCCCCCGAAGATGTGCATGACTAGGATAGTCGGGCACAGATTGACACTTTTGCTTCTTTGCACAGCCATTTTGTCGCCAGCTGCTTGAGGGAGCCAAGTCCTTCATGCGCATGGAGAAGGAGGATGGTCGACTCCGCATTGCTCTGGAGCGAGCCAACAGTAAGTACCAACCCTTGTATTCAGGAGGTGTATCGACTATCTTTGTTTTTGACTTTGATCCGGTGATTCACAGGCGAAAAGGAGACTCTGGCGAGGCGGGTCGCCGAGCTGGAGAAGTCCCTGGGTGCAGCTCAAGAGCGTGAGCAAACCCGGGGTGAACTAGAGAAAACCCAGGTTGAACGCTTGCTCGGACTCGCCCATGCAATCGGAGGTAAGTATCTCAGCTCACTGCCTACTTTGTCTTGTGTTGACTTCGGATGTGTCACAAGCGTATTCATCTTCGTTGTTCAGAGCCGTGCGGAGGCGCTCCTCCAGAGGATACTTCCAGTGAGAGTGTCGACCTGGAGACGGCTGTTGGCTTTGTCGACCGCGCCCACGCGTATGCTTCGACTGCACTGCAGCAATCTTCAGCGGCACTGCAGAAGTCGAAAGATGCTCTGGCGAGTGTGCATCGGAGCGTCTTCCCCAGCCAGCCATTGCCGACCGATGTTGACGCGCTTGCGTCCCCGTTTGAAGGCGAGGCGACCACCCTGGCGGACTACACGCGTGCCCAGACGGTACGCGGCTCAGAGTTCACTTTCCGGCTTTTGCTTGGTCATGAGGTTGCAGGCGACTTCGAGGCAGTTGTCAGCGACTTTCCTCGAAAGCCCGATGGCAAGACCAAGTCGCTAAACAGCGTCAAGGCAAGAGCAAGTCAGTTAGCTGTTAAGCTGATTGATACCTTTGAGAGGAAGCTTGCCAGGGCTGCAGAGTTGGCCTCCAAGAAGAGTCGCTCGCAGTCGGAGTCTGCAGTGTAGTCTGTGTAGTAGGGTTCCCTTTTGGTTCGCCTTTTGTAGTGAACATAATGAAGTCTATTTATCAATGCAATTCCTGATTCCTCCATGTCAATGTACCTCTTCGAGTCTTTTGCTATAATGAATATGGCTTCTGTTTGACACCACTTACTTTGGCAGCCTGATGAAAATGCTGCTCTTGAAGTCGCCGAGGCCACCCGTGTAAATGAGGGTGAGAGTACCTCTTCTGCTGCGCCCACTCGTCAACAGGGCCTAGCTGATCCAACTCCCAGACGGAGCGTGAACGACCAGCGGGTGTTTAACTATATGAGGAACAAGATCACTGAACTTGAGTCGAAGCTGCGGAGAACTGAAGTGGAGCTTGAACGCCTCAGGGCTCGTTCCGCTGGGCCGTTCAATCAGCGCGAACGGTTCCTTCTTGACCAGATTGATCTGATATGTCGACAACTACAAGGTTTGGGCTCTAGCTGCTTCTCTTTGATTTCTTCATGCTTGTGTTGGTCTGCACCTTGACCCGTTAATTGCAGTTGTTAACCCCGACTGGCAAGCCGAGAACGCTCGAGTGGACGAGCGCGTGGAGAGCGAGGCCACCGGTAATTCTGTCGAAGCTCGCCAGTTTTGGGTACATAAGGGAGAGGGCCGTATACTCGCGCGGATGCTGGATCGCACCTGGCGAGCTGCGTTCGTGCTTGAAGGTTGCAGGAAAGCACTCTGGCAAATCAACAAAGTGTTCTTCCCCCTTGATGAACAGCCGGAAGGGTTGCCCGCGCTGTTGGAGAGGTTCCGCAGCAGTAGGGCGTTGAAGGGGGTCGTCCTCGGTCAGCTTGTTGCCGGGGCCAACACGGCGTTTGCCTATGTTCGACTGCACCGACCTCATGTTCCCTTGGACAGAATACTTGATGGGTTGCCTAGGGATGTTGATTATGCTGAATCCCTTGAGGCCGCACGTCAGGTGATGCGACAGGTCCTGAATCATACAGAGCGGCGTGTAGGGCCACTGGATGTGCCAAAGGAAGAGCCTGTCGACTAAGAAAAATAGTTTGTTGTATGATGTTAGCTTGTAACATAAATATGCATGTATGTATGCCCATATGATGTTGTATGTGTGATTTTGCACTTATCGACCTGTATGGCGCGAGCCCCCGAGTGGTTCGAGTGGCGGCCTAGGATTTTCGAGTTATGCCTGTGTGGCGCAGCCCCCGAGTGCTTCGAGTGGCGGCCTAGGCTAGACTTAGACCTGTATGGCGCGAGCCCCCGAGTGGTTCGAGTGGCGGCCTAGGATTTTCGAGTTGTGCCTGTGTGGCGCAGCCCCCGAGTGATTCGAGTGGCGGCCTAGGCTAAACTTAGACCTGTATGGCGCGAGCCCCCGAGTGGTTCGAGTGGCGGCCTAGGATTTTCGAGTGATGCCTGTGTGGCGCAGCCCCCGAGTGGTTCGAGTGGCGGACTAGGCTAGACTTAGACCTGTACGGCGCGAGCCCCCGAGTGATTCGAGTGGCGGCCTAGGATTTTCGAGTTATGCCTGTGTGGCGCAGCCCCCGAGTGATTCGAGTGGCGGCCTAGGCTAGACTTAGACCTGTATGGCGCGAGCCCCCGAGTGATTCGAGTGGCGGCCTAGGATTTTCGAGTTATGCCTGTGTGGCGCAGCCCCCGAGTGATTCGAGTGGCGGCCTAGGCTAGACTTAGACCTGTATGGCGCGAGCCCCCGAGTGGTTCGAGTGGCGGCCTAGGATTTAGGTTGATTGCTCACAAAGGAAGAAATGACAAGTCTTTTCCTTCAAATATCTTTATTGATTCTCGCAAACAGGCCGCCTCGTTAAAACCCTTCCAGTCCCCTTCGGTACCCTGGCGAGGGAAAGAGTGCGTAAGAAACCTGCTGCTACTTAACAAGGTGAAGCTTACAAGCTGGGGTTGATCAGGCGTAGAAGCGGCGTAGCTGTGCCACGTTCCACGGATTGTTGCAGACTGTCCCTGTCTTCGAGTCCTTCAGGCGGTAAGCTCCATTGCCGATTGCCTCTGTCACAATGTATGGCCCCTCCCATGGGGAGGCGAGTTTGTGCACCTTCTTCTGCTTGAGCCGGAGAACCAGGTCTCCTGGGACGAATGCTCTAGGCCGCAGTCGCCGACCGTGGTAGTTGCGCAGGTCTTGCTGGTACACAGCTGTGCGGCTGAGGGCGATGTCGCGTGCCTCATCCAGGACATCCACATCATCTTCAAGTGCTTCTTCAGCATCAGACTCGTCGTATGCCACCACTCGTGGAGCGTCAAATTTGATGTCGCAGGGCAGGACTGCTTCGGCACCGTACACCATGAAGAATGGTGTATACTGGGTAGATCTGTTTGGCGTGGTGCGTAGGCTCCACAGCACACTTGGTAGCTCCTCCACCCAGGCTCCTGCGGCTCGCTTCAATGGTACTCGCAGACGCTTCTTGATGCCTTTGCCGACTAGGCCATTGGCCCTCTCGACTTGCCCGTTGGACTGCGGGTGCGAGACAGATGCATAACTGAGCTTGACACCTTGTTCAGAGCAGAAATCCCTGAATTCTTCGGCCGTGAAGTTCGTCCCGTTGTCGGTGATGATGCCGTGTGGCACACCGAACCTGAAGATGATTGACCTGATGAAGTTGACCGCTGAGGTTGCGGTTGAGCTTGTGATTGGGACCGCCTCGATCCACTTCGTGAACTTGTCGACTGCCACCAGGAGGTGAGTGTGCCCGCCTGGGGAGGATTTCTTGAAGGGACCTACCATGTCGAGTCCCCATTGCGCGAAGGGCCACGCGAGTGGTATTGTCTTCAGTGCCGACGCTGGTGCATGCGGCTTGTTGGCGAACTCCTGACAGCCAACGCATTTTCTGACCAGCTCTTCTGCGTCTTGCATTGCGGTGGGCCAGTAGAACCCTGCTCGCAGCGCCTTGGCCACCAGTGCTCGACTGCTTGCGTGGTGCCCGCATATGCCGGCGTGGATGTCGAGTAAGATTGCTTGGCCGTCGGCTGGATCGATGCACCTTTGGAGTACTCCTGAGATGCTTCTCTTGTAGAGCTCGCCATTGATGATGGTGAAGCCTTTGGAACGGCGGACGATGCGCTTGGCTTCGACTGGGTTCTCCGGCAGTCGCTGGTGCAGCATGTAGGCCAGATACGGACTTGTCCACGTGGGCTCGACTAGCATTATCTCCATGACCTCCTTCTCCGTGCTTGGCGGGTTGGCGGTGCTTGTTGCCGATGTAGAGGGTCCTGGCGGGGGCCGGACCTTGATTGAGCGCTGTGTGATGCACTCGAGGAAGACTCCGGGTGGCACCGGAGCTCGATCCGATCCTAGGTTGGCCAGGACGTCAGCTTCTTCGTTGCTTTCGCGGCCGATGTGCCGCAGTTCGCAGCCGTCGAAGAGGCCTTCCAGCTGATTGTACAGCTCCCTGTAGGCTATCATGTTGTCAGCGATGGCATCACACTGCTTCATGGTTTGCTGCACAACCAGATAGGAGTCGCCGTAGATCATGAGGCGAGTGGCGCCGCAGTTCTGGGCCATCCGCATGCCGTGAATCAGGGCTTCGTACTCTGCTTCGTTGTTGGAAGGAGTTGGGAACTTCATCTGCAGCACGTACTTCAGCTTGTCGCCTTTAGGTGAAATGAGCACGACTCCTGCTCCGGCTGAATTGAATTTCTTTGATCCGTCAAAATACATTGTCCATGCATTGGACAAGTCGGGCTCGTCGGGCAGTTGTGCTTCTATCCACTCTGTGGTGAACTCTGGGAGGACCTGGGCCTTGATTGCCTTCGGGTGTGCGTACTTCAGCCCCCACGGCCCTAACTCGACAACCCACTTGGCGACTCTTCCTGTCGCGGCTGGGTTAGTGAGGATGTCGGATAAGGCAGAGGAGCTTACCACCGTGATCGGGTGCTCGGAGAAATAGTGGACCACCTTCCTGGACGTCATGAAGACTCCGTATGCCAGCTTCTGGTAGTGCGGGTACCGCTGCTTGGAATCGGTTAGTACCTCGCTGAGGTAATACACTGGTCGCTGAATAGGGTGACTCTTTCCTTCTTCCTCCCGCTCGACTACGAGTACGGTACTGACCACCCTGTTCGTGGCTGCCACATATAGGTACAGTGGCTCATTCTCATGTGGTGCCACCAGCACTGGAGGGGTTGTGAGGGTCTGCTTCAGTTTGTCGAATGCATCTTGTGCCTCTTCTGTCCACTCGAATTTGTCTGCCTTTTTCATCAGTTGGTAGAAGGGCAGGGCCTTTTCTCCCAACTTACTAATAAATCGACTGAGCGCTGCGACTCTGCCGGCCAGGCGTTGTACTTCGTGGAGCTTGGTCGGTGCAGGCATGTCGAGTATGTTCTGCACCTTCTCAGGGTTGGCTTCGATTCCTCTCGCAGAAACAAGATACCCCAGTAGTTCTCCGGCTGGGACGCCGAAGACGCACTTTTCTGGGTTTAACTTGATCTGGTACTCGTTGAGCGCGTCGAAGACCTTGCGGAGGTCGTCGATGAGGCTGTCCTCTGTGCGGGTGGTGACGACTATATCGTCGACGTAGACCTGGACAGTCTGTCCTATGAGCTCCTTCAAGCAAGCCTGCATCGTGCGCTGGTATGTGGCTCCAGCGTTCTTCAACCCGAAGGGCATCATCTGGTAGCAGAATACACCGTGTGGTGTGATGAATGCCGTTTTCTCCTGATCCTCTACTTTCATCCTGATCTGCTGGTACCCAGAGTAGGCATCCAGGAAGGATAGGCGTGCACAGCCTACAGTCGAATCGACGATCTGATCAATCCGCGGGAGCGGAAAAATGATCCTTGGGGCAGCACTTGTTGATGGCGGTGAAGTCGACGCACATGCGGAGTTTTTTCGTCTTCTTCTTTTCCACCAGTACTGGGTTTGCTACCCACTCTGAATCTTTTATTCTCGAATAAATCCGGCGTGGAGCAACCGGTCAATCTCCTTGCTGATAGCATCTCTCTTGGGACCCGCGAAACGCCTCATGGACTGCTTGACTGGTCTGGCATCTTTGCGGACGCGTAAGGAGTGCTCGGCGAGTTCCCTTGGTATACCTGGCATGTCAGAAGGTTGCCAGGCGAATATCTTCCAGTTCTCGCGCAGGAACTCGACGAGCGCGCTTTCCTATGCGTTAGTCAAGCTTGATGACACCCTGACCGTCTTGTCGGCATCCGTCGGGTGTACCTGGTGAGCCCTTGTGTCGTCGCTTGTGTTGAATGTCGACTCCTTGGATGATTTCTTCCGTGGCGGGAACAGAGTCTTGTCGTTGTCGACTGCCATCATCTCCAGGTGCTCGTCCATCCCAAAGAACTCAGAAATCCTACTGAACTCGCGGTCGCAGCTGTCAGACCGGTCGAAGTCGCCTTTCACCGTGATGATACCCTTTGGTCCCGGCATCTTGAGCAGGAGGTAGGCATAGTGGGGCACTGCCAAGAACCTGGCGAAGGCCGGACGGCCCAGTATGGCATGATATTGCGACTTCCAGTCGACTACCTCAAAGTCGATCGCCTCTCGCTGGAAGTTTTCGGGTGTGCCGAATATGACATCGAGTGTAATGGTTCCCATGGGCGTGACTGCTTGCCCTGGTACTATACCGTGGAAGGTGTTTGCTGATGGCGTTAGGTTGGATGTTGACCTGTTCATCCTTCTCAGGGTGTCGGCGAAGATGATGTTTATACCGCTGCCTCCATCCATGAACACCTTCTTCAAGGTGTACTCCCCGATCTGAGCTTCGACTACCAGAGCAGCGTGCCCGGGTCGTGGTATTGCCGGCGGGTGGTCCGCTCTGGAGAAAGTGATCGTTGTTTCTGATCCTCTCAGGTAATCGGGTACTGCAGGTGGATTGGTGAGTGCTTGGTAGACCTGGCGGGTGATGATTTTCTGGGTCCTGTTGGAAGGACGTCCCTTCTGTATCATGTTGATCTGCCCACGTGCTGCCGGGAACGCGTTAGCAGGATCCTGCGGCTGTGGCTGTTGTTGCTGTTGCGGGTAGAAGGCCAGCGCTGCTTGCACTGGGTTGGCGACTGGAGGAGGAGGGTGGCGCCTGGAGGGCCAGCTGTGCGGCTGGCTGTGCCACGGGTGCTGCTTGGTTATCACGCTGTCCGTTCTGAGGGACTATTCGCGCAAACGCCCTGTATATCTTTTGCGCCTTTCTGCAATCCTTCAACAGGTGGCGGGATCCCCACTTGCCTGTTTCTGGGTCCCTGAACATGTGATGCTTGCAAGGTTGCTCTAACTCCTCTTCCTCAGTCAGTGGGCGTCTCCGCCACTCGCGCTTGCGACTTCCGTCTCTATGGTAGCTGCTGCCACCGTCCTGGTTGTACTGCCTTTCATTCTCACGGGGGGTTTCGAATCCCGCCGCTACTAACTCGATTGAGTCGTTGCCGACGTAACGCGGCTTCTTCTTCAGGCGCCCTTCTCGCCAGTTGCTGGGTCCTGCTTCTTGCCTCGGGGATCGTGGTGCATCACGAACAGAGTCTTCTCCATCTGCCCACTGGTTGGCTATCTGCATGAGCTCGATCATGTTCCTCGGCCTAAGCCTACCAAATTCTTCACGGAGGTCGCGGCGGTAAACGCCGTGCATGAATGCATCCATCACCCTGTCCTCTAAGGTGGCTCCATCCATTGTGTTGCGAAGTAAGGTCCACCGCTGGATGTACGAACGGAGTGGCTCATCTCGACCTTGCTTGCACGCCTGGAGCTCAATGAGGGTTGTTGGCCTTGCGTATGTCCCCAAAAAACTCTTCACGAATGCGTTCCTGAAGTCGTCCCAGGTGCTGAAAGCGTCCCTGGGCTGAGTGTTGAGCCACCCGCGAGCAGATCCCGTGAGCATCAACTGAATGTACTGCATGGCAGTAGTCGAAGTACCACCTTGACAGCTGCACGCGATGAGGTAGTCTTCCAGCCAGTCCCTTGGGTCTTGCTTCCCATCATACTTGGGTGTCTCCGCTGTTAGCTTGAAGCCTTTGGGCATCTTCGTGTCGCGGATGTTGAAGCTGAAACACGCGGCTCCGCGCAGCTCGAAGTCGTCGTCGCCGTAGTCGTTGGCTTGTGCACTCGCCGCTCGCAGCCGTCGACTGCGGTCCACCCTTCTCTGTGCGACAACGTTACGAACATCTTCGCCTGGCTGCGGCTGTCGCAGTCGAATTGGGGCTGGGTCTGCAAGTGGTGCGGGTTCACGATCGCGGCGGCCTCGATTCTCGTGCGCCCTTTCTGCCGGTACTGATTTTGCCAAGACTTCCTCGACTTCCCTGAGGGATTGGATTTGTCGCCTGTGAAGGCGGGCGTGGGCGTCACCCTCCGGCGGCTGTGTTAGTCGCAGGTAGGTTTCGACCGCCATGAGGGCCGAAGCGGGTGTCTTGGGGACAGGGATTCCATCCGCATCTTCCGTCATGAATGACGACTCCAGATTGCGAGTGAGGTGGACCCGATTAGCTTCTGGCACCCGTGGCATGCGAGCCCTGTGACGTCCTCCTTGCGAGACTTCCTCCGATCCGGCCAAGAACGAGTGTGCTGCCCTCCTGGCACTCGACGCGTCGGCTAGTTCTTTGCGCCGAATCAGATCGGCCTTCTCTTGGCGAACTCGCTCGGACTCCTTCCAAAGCAAGTATTGGACCGCCAGTTGGTCTTCTCGGGGTTCATCTGGTGAAGGGAACGTGCCCTCGTCCACGTGCTTCATGGCCTGGATCGCCATCTCCCGAGTGATGGTGAGTCTTGTCACCCTGTCCGGCATGGTCACCTCCAGCGGGTATACGTGTTCCCCGCCGTTGGATCTTGCTGGGCTGGCCATATAGACTTGCGCGGGGTACACCCGTCGAGTGGGCCTGATGCTCCCAGTCCTGCTTCCTTCGTCCGAGCTATGCTCAGAGTCGAAAATCACAGCAACGTGGCGGGTGCCACGGTCACTGCTACTGGCGATTCCGCGACGCAGAGGCGCGGTTGGCGTAGGCGAAATTGGCGTAAATTTTGGCTTCGTCCGAGGCGCGGACAAGAAGGTCGGAGTAGACTTGTTCCGCGCCAAGGTTGCAGTAGATGCGATTTTTCTGGTAACCGCGGGTCTGGTCACCGCAGTCGCCTTTGACGCGGTCGTAGATGGTGCTGACGTAGTCGAAGTGGACGCGATCTTCACGGCAGTCGATGGCACGATCGCCGTGGTGGGTGAAGCCGCGGTCGGCGCAGTCGGTGTAGTTCCTGGCGCGTCCGTCGCGCGCAAGGTGGCCAGCGTGGGCCGGAGCGTTCCGCGACTGTCCACGAGATAGCGCAGACTACCGAAGGTAATCCACGTGCTCTGCTGCACCTCAGCGTACGCCGGGAGACTCGCCGGCGAGTGGTGGACGAACTCGAGGAAGCCGGTGTAGATCGACTCCCTGGCGCTGATGCCGTTCTTCATTGTTGATGAGGCCGGCGCAACCATGACTCCAACGATCTGTTCTTTCCCACAGACGGCGCCAATTGACGAGGCGTGGACTCGGCAAATCCCAAGGTTGTACACCCCGGGTTGATTGAGGGGGAGAGAGAGAGAACGTTGGTGGCTGTGACGGCTAACAGGGGGCGAGTTTTACCCAGGTTCGGCCCCTCGAGGTGAGGTAAAGACCTACTCCTGCTTGTTTGGAATTATTGAGGTGGCTACAATGGCGAGATGCAATCTCGCTAGGGTTTGCTTGCTGGTTGCTTGACCTAGACGACGCACCCTCCTGGCCTTTATATCACAGGCCAGGTCTCGGGTGGACGGTGCAGATTGCACGTTACAAGATAAGGAGAACTCTCATCGGCCTAACCGACTACTTGGGCCACCCGGTATACTTCATGGGCTTCAATGGGCTTCACTTGGCGTGACCCAGGTATCACCACCGTGGGGCACCTGAAAGGTAGCCCCACGACAGAGAGGTACCAGGAAAAGTCACCTCTGTGTGCGCCCGGGTCGGCTGAGGCTGGTTATCTGGACCATCTAGGGCTCTGACCCTCTCAGCCTCCCGTGCCCTGGCCGCCTCCCTCTCTCGTCGCTGTCTTGCTTCATCAACCACCAGTTGAGCTCGTGAGGCAGTTGGTATGATGACCCTGTTCCTCTCTTGTTCACGGCGCCTTGTGCTTGTAGAGTTGGCCGGGTGAGACTCGTCATGCCGACTCCTCGTGCCAGAGTTGAACGGTGTCGAGTGTAGCCTACTTGCATCTGGAAACGCTGGATAAAGAGCTTGCTGAGTCATTGCTGTCTTCAGCATCTCAATAGCACAGCGGGTCTCATGTCCCGCTGCTCCTTCTGGTATCTCAATGTTCTCTAGCCTCATAGTTGCCGCGTGAACGTTGTCCATTGGGTTAGAGTAGTGCCCCTCTGGCGTACGAAACCTGCCAGGTGGAGGTCCCATACCACCTGCTGATCCTCCTCCGACTCCTCCTTCAGGTGGCGGTCCGTTGGTACCGTTGCCGCCGGGTCCTTCTGGTGGTGGTGGTGGTGGTGGTGTTGCTCCTCCTCCTGCGCCGCCTCCCGCAGCTGATGAGCTCCCTAGCCCGGCTCCTGCGCCTGGACCAGTGGGTGTGTTGAACAAAGCAGTAGGGTTGACAATGACTCCGCCACGCAGGCGACTCCTCGTCCTGCGATGCTGAATAGAGGTGAGTTCCTCCTGACGACTCCTTACAACCTGGGCCTCAGTCTGGACCCGGGCCCGCTCTTCTGCTAATCTGCGGTTTGCCTCATTAATTTCTGCTAGTTGCCTCTCCATCGCAGCACGCGCGCTGGCTAACTCGGCCGCTCGTTCTGCTGCGTTGCTTGCATTGATTTCCTTTGTTAGCAAACTTGGATCAAATTGATTTCCGCCGTTTCCAGACATGTAGACTCCAACGACGCGGGCGCGTACTGGCGACTCCGCGTAATCCTCCTCTTCAATTCCATACCCAAGCCGATCTTCGAACAAGGGCAAGATAGACTCTGAATCGGCGTCGTAATCTGGCTCCATAAGTGGCTCCGCCAGCGACTCCTCTTCATGGTTGACAGCAAGTTGTTTCTTTGGCTCGGCGATGATGCCGACCTCTGATGTCCCGACCGACTCCTCGCCGTCGGACTCGATAATAGTTGTTGGCTCTGAAACTGATTCCGCCGAGTTAGCGCGAAGACCCGACGCGCAAACCATGCCGACGAACACGTTGATCCCTCCAAAAACAAACTGATAACCCTCGTCGACTTCCTCCATCTCTGGAGTCCAGCCGGAGTCATCGATCTCGGTTTCTCCATGCTCATCAGTGTAGACTCGCCCGATGGCAAGTTTCTCCATGGCCCGGCGAGCGGCTCCCACGATCTCAACTCCACGCATCTCCTGCCCCACGGTGGGCGCCAACTGTCGTGGGGTTGTCACGGCAAGTCCTTCCTCCAGGAAGGTGAGTTCTGGGGCCATCGATGCACGAAGTACGTAGGAGAGGTTAATCTCGCCAAAGGACACAGATTTTACCCAGGTTCGGCCCCCCTTGACTAGAGGTAAAGACCTACTTCCTGCTTCTCTTTATTGCTCTAGATCTGATATCGATTACAGGGTTCCGGCTCCTCTCTGGGGAGTCGGCGACTAGGTATCTCTCTCAAGGCTTCGACCCCTCCACCTGAGGTCTAGGACCCCGCTTATAAAGGTCGACGGGTCCCTGGACTTACAACCTACACCGAGTCACACTAGAATACGGAGTCCTACCCTACGTCTTGGTCTTCCAAGTTAGGGCTCCGGGTTGTACTTGGACTCCTTGCTGACGAGTCCCTTCTCCATCATGGGCCTTGGTCGGCTTGTCTTCAGCCCAGCCCATGCGACTTGATACGTGACTCGGCTTTGGCCTTCTTGGTCTTGGCGGGTCTACTTTCCGGGTCCATGGGCCTACCTATAAAGTATCCCCCCATCACCATGGGATTTTTATAAGCAGTTCTATAAGCCTATAAAGCATCATTAAGTTTCTTAGACCAATTCTTTCTAGATTTATTAACGGTCTTTTGCAAGATTAACTTAATCTCCATATTAGTTAATTCCACTTGTCCACTAGTTTGAGGATGATAGGGTGAAGACACTCTGTGATTAACATCATATTTAGCAAGAGTTTTTCTAAAAGCACCATGAATAAAGTGAGAACCTCCATCAGTCATTAAATATCTAGGCACACCTAACCTAGGAAAAATGACATCCTTAAGCATTTTCAAAGAGGTTTTGTGATCAGCACTTGGAGTAGGGATTGCTTCTACCCATTTAGTGACATAATCAACAGCAACAAGTATATGAGTATTACCATGCAAACTGGGGAAAGGACCCATAAAGTCAAATCCCCAACAATCAAAATGTCCAATAACAAGAGAATAATTCATAGGCATTTCATTATGTCTACTAATGTTGCCAACTCTTTGGCATTCATCACAAGATAAAATAAATTTTCTTGCATCTTTAAATAGAGCAGGCCAATAAAAACCTGATTGTAGCACATTGTGTGCAGTTCTGTCTCCAGCATGATGTCCACCATAACGACTGCTGTGGCATTTCCTTAAAATTTCTTCTTGCTCATACTCCGAAACAGAACGCCGAATAATTCCATCAACTCCTTCTTTATATAAATGTGGGTCATCCTAAAAATAATGTCTCAAGTCATAAAAAAATTTCTACCTTTGCTGATAAGTAAAATTGGGAGGCATGAATTTGGAAACAATAAAGTTAGCATAATCTGCATACCAAGGATTTTCACGAGTGTTTACCTTTATGGCTGCCAACTGTTCATCTGGAAAATTATCATTAACAGGAATAGGATCATCAACAATGTTTTCCATTCTAGACAAGTTATCGGCAACTGGATTGTCAGCTCCCTTCCTATCAACTATATGCAAATCGAATTCTTGCAACAAAAGACCCATCTAATAAGTTGTGGCTTAGCATCTTTCTTTTCCATGAGATATTTAATAGCAGCATGAACAGTATGAATGGTTACTTTAGAGTCAACAATGTAAGGTCTAAACTTATCACAAGCAAAAACAACAGCTAAAAAATCTTTTTCAGTAGTGATGCATGTAAAATGCATACATGAACTTTGCATTATATCACTCATATTTCAATCATATTTGCATCATATATGGGTTATATCATCGTTTTATAATGATTTTGGGAAGATTTCACAGTTTTCCTATTTTTCTGGAATTAACCCTACACTGGCAGAAAACCCTATTTTCTATATTTTGATGTTTCAGGGACCCAAACGACGTCCAAATGACCTGAAAATTTACGAGCATCAATTTTTGGAAGGAAGAAAGCGTAGGAGCGAAGGATGCGAAAAAGTGGAAGCCCGAAGGCCAAAAGAGGGGGGCCCACGCGGCCAGATTCCTTGGCCGCGTGGGGCCCACCAACTTGGCCCTCGTGGCTCCGATGCCGTCGATCTTCGTCCCCCCAGCTTCGTCTTGACCTAAAACCGACTATAAAAATAGTCCCCCGACGTTTTCCAGAGGAGAGCGCCGTCGAAACACAGAAACACCGAAACAGAGACCTGGAGCTGCAGATTGGAGGGGGAAAACTCCGGCGGGGCGCTGCCGGTGTGGTCTCCATCTCCCCCAACATCATCTCCACCGTCTCCATGATGAAGAGGGAGTAGTCCACCCCTGGACTATGGGTTTGTGGAAGTAACTTATGTATCTCTCCTCTCTTTGAGCTTCACTAATTAGCACCGTATGAGCTGCCGAACATGATTACGGTTATCTATGTAATTCCTTTGTGGTGGATCTCTTTATGAGTTAATATATGTTTGAGATTGCAATTGTTTTGTTTCAGTTATGAAAGTAGATGCATATTATGTACCCGTTCTTGTCTACTTGTTTTGATCAAGCATGTTTATGAGAGCTTGTGTGGGGGAACGTGTGCATTACTTGGAGTAATGAGGCGGTGGCTAGTGCGGTGAAAGTGAGAGAAGTTCCGCGATCCACTTGGGTATTTTTACCTTACTTTGTTGCCTCACTAGGGATAAAAAAATACCATGCTACCGGAGGTGTGGGTGTGACCATTGCCACTTCTCCGACTAGATCTACCATGTTCTTATTTTAACTTCTTGTCATAAGACTTAAAGCTATGCTCTGATTTATCTTAATTACCGAGGTGCTAAGATTTAATTCACATCTTGGTGGAGTGTAAGAGAGATTAATAAACAAAAGATCTCTATGTTAGGACATGATGCCCATATAATTAGTAACTTGTCATGAAACATTTTTGTTGCAATCTCATATGTTAATTCTAGTGTTCCATTGTCTACCACTTTATTAAAGAGAGAGTGCATTTGTGAAACCATGAACCCCGGTCCATTTTTAATCATAAGAAACACCTTTCCAACAAATTTTATCCATTTTCCATTTTCTTCCATTTAAAAATCCGAAAATACAAAAATACTTTTATATCTTGCATTCACAATACAAAACCCAAAAATATCATCCATCATTGTTCCCACCATCCTTGCATATTTATTTATAATCATTGCATATTTATTTATTGTTTTACTTTGATATCATTCTCACACCTTCTGCTTGACAACCACTTGGTGACGTTGAGGGCACAAAACAATTTACTTTGTTTGTAGGTTCTCAAGAGAAGGATAAGAAGATAAATCTTTCACTACTGATTCCCCGAGAGTTCGATATTAAACCCTTGAGCTACCCCTCATGGGGAAAACATTCTTTCCTATACTATACACTCTGCACTTGGAGTCTCAACCTAACCCATATTCTTTTGACGCAGGTAACTACGTCAAGGGCCATCAAAACAATTTTCTGGCGCCGTTGCCGGGGAATCATTGATGTAAAGATTTGTCCAAGGAGTATCTCACAACAAAGTCAACTTCATCACCAACTTGTGCTAACACCTAAGCTTGGGGAGGTTGCACCTAAGTGAGCATCATCTTATCCATCTTTACCTTCAAATCATTTTATTTTGTTTTGTTTTTGTCTTGCATAT
Organism: Puccinellia tenuiflora; assembly: GCA_012064385.1. Taxonomy (NCBI): domain Eukaryota; kingdom Viridiplantae; phylum Streptophyta; class Magnoliopsida; order Poales; family Poaceae; genus Puccinellia; species Puccinellia tenuiflora. The sequence continues at coordinate 193,137 of QRDG01000808.1, forward strand.
CATCTTTATATTTCGGTTTGCATATTTTATTTTCAGTTTTGCATTTTGTGTTGCATTTGTTATTTTGGTTTGCATTGTTTAGTGTCATTTTACTTTCAGTTTTTCATTTAAAAATTAAAAACACATAAAAACTTGCATAATGGAAAAGAGAACCTTTTGGCCATATAGTGTTAAAAACTTTCCTCAAGATATGAATATCCCTTTTGAGAAATTTGAAGTAGATCATAATATCACTAAAATGAACATCGTTTTTATGGGAAACCAAAAGAAGATCCTATACTTCATCTTAGGAAGTTTAATGAAAGATGCAAAGTGTTGAATTTGAACCATGCCAATGTTAACATGATTAAAGTTAAGCTTTTTCCCTACTCCCTAGCTGGAAAAGCCTTAGATTGGATATTAAGATGGCCACCTAAAAACTTTAGCACTTGGTTCAATTTAAAAGCTTCATTCATTGAAAGATTTTGTTCCACTGAAACTGTTTGTAACCTTGGACAAATAGTTATCACCTTTAAACAAGAAGAGGATGAACCTTTGGTAAAAACATGGAAAAGGTTTAGAGTTATAGCTTTTGGAATGGAACAGGGTCTTAGAGATTGGATGCTCATGCATATATTTTATAGAGGATTGTCTGAAAACTCTAGAGTCTTTTTGGATAACGAATGTGAGGGTTCTTTCATGAATACTACTGCTGCTAATACTCATATTCTACTTGATGGCTTGCTTTTAGAAGTAAAAATTAAAGAAAGTTTAGAAAAAGCCCAAGTACCTAAAGATGTTTTTGATGACCGTCATGAAATATTTGATCTATATAATAGAGGAAGAAAGGTTGAGGAAGTTAAAATGCTTAGTGAAGTCAAGGAACCACTAATTGACTTAGATAATTGTAGCTTGCATGAATTAATATCTATCTTACAAAAATTTGCAAGTGACTCTTCCATCAACTATGACCAAGCAGGTTTTGGTTCTTTTATTGCTAATCATGTTTTAAAAGAAAAGATTGCTAGGTGCAACCAAGAAGCTATGATACCACCTAAGCTTGGGGATGTATGGATTCCCAAAGTACTAGTAACCATTGGAAAAGAGACACACCATGCTATATTAGATCTAGGATCTAGTGTCTCTGTTTTATCTAAGGAATTATATGAAGTTCTTGAATTAAAGAATCTTGAAAAATGCTCTATTGAACTTGCACTTGCTGATAATTCCATTAAACATGCGTTAGGAAAAGTAAGTGATGTTATGGTAGAGTTGCATATGACATTTGTACCTGTTGATTTTCTAATCATGGATATGGGGAATAAAACCTCTAGTCCAATTATTCTTGGAAGACCTTTTCTTCGTACCACAGGTGCTATCATTGATTCAAAAGAAGGGAATGTGAAGTTTCAGTTTCCACACAAGAAGTGCATGGAACATTTCCCAAGGAAGAGAGACACACCAAAGTTCAAGTTCCCTCATGAGCTTCGTCCACAATAAGTATCAAGTAAGAAGCCTAGCTATATGGCTATAAAGAAAGCGCTTTACAGAAGGCAACCCGATTGTTTTTATTTTTGATTTTTTTTTGTGTCCTCTTGCTGTAACAAGAGACTTAGTTTTTAGTTTTGTTTCCGGAATTTTTAATAAAGTGTCAAGTTTTACCTATTTTGTTATGAAAAAGTTGCTATTTGCATTTGGAGATTTTATTCCAGCACGAATTTGTGCATGGTTTGATTTTTCATTCCTATTATGTAACTCTGAATGAGCTGAAATTTTTACTGTAACTGAAACTTTTCATCCTCTGTATGCCTGAATTTTTAAGAATTTTTCGACATGTTTAATATGGTATAAAAATGCGTTTCACAGCTGCTGTTTTTCTGAACAGATTCTGTCCCATTTTGTTTGATGCATTCTTTGAACTTTTAACTTGAATCTTTTTTATCCAATTGAGTTTATAAGTAGGCATACAACATTATACAATCTCTGGACATTAATATGAATTTTTGTCTAAGGATTCTATGCAGCAAGTAATTCATTTGTCTATCACTACTAATGTCACCCCACAGAAAAGAAATGGGAGAAACAGTGTTTTGAAGTTTTTTCACAGGGATTAGAGGAGATGCGCCAAGAGCTATCCAAGGATGGTGAAGACCATAAGCTTGGGGATGTGAAGACAACCCCACTGGACCAACACACTCTCGGTTTGCACACGTCTAACTTCTGTTTTTCGATCAATGCACTTTATCGCATAAACTTGGAGCCACTTTTATTTGCTTTTTATTTTGGTTTGATTTTTGTTTTGAGACCACCACTGTCATTTTTATATGAGAGAGCTACTGAAAGTTTGGGTTGAATTAAGTTGGATGCTATAATAAGATTGGGAAAGGGATGTTTGAGTTGATTTAAAAAGATACATATAGTTGCATGATTCATGTGCTTTTTAATGAGTATTAATTTGCAAGTGTTTTATCAAGAGCTATCTTTTATTCATGTTTTGATGCTGAATGTTACTTTACTTTGTTTAATATGGATTGGTTAGTTCTATGTACACTTATGCATGCATTTAGACGGTCAACTTTCTCCCTTTTGCTAGCCCAAAAATTCCAACAAGTAAAAACTTGTTTTCCAACACCTTCAACCAAAGTTTTTCCAGCGAGTCCACCATATTTACCTATTAGCTTTATGCTATTCCGAGTATGTTTATCATGTTACTTTGTATTATCTATACCTCTGAATTAAAATTCTTATGTTATTGATTGTTATGGGAAAAGTTGGTTAAATAGCTCTCACACCTTATTATTGCATTTAATAAACATGGACCATTGTGATTAAAATTATGAAGTTGTGAATTTGACAAGATTCTTGGTTGCTAGTTAGCCCAAATGTGCTGTCACATGGCAAGCTTTCAACATTGCACTAAATTATATCTAGTTGATATCATGTACTTTTGTTTATGGATGCTTATCATGGTGCCAAATAAATGTGGAAATTAAGAGAGTTTAAGTATTTTGTACAAATGGCTAGAGAGACACCTGGGCCGCTAATCTAAGCCATGCTGTCATGGTGGAAATTTACTTACATGCTATGTGAACCTTCAGTGATACACCTCATAATAAAAGGATATATCAATAGTAAATAAAAAGGGTGTTGAGATTGTTCCTTATGTTTGTTTTTCTTGTCATTTTTACATCGGCTTGTTCCATGTCCTGGGACAAGAGGTACCCCAGTTGACCCTCTTAATGACGCTATTGTACAATGCTTTTACTTGAACTTGCTTTGTTTCCCAAGTTGAGTAACACCATGGTGTAGGTACTCGTATTCACGGGGCATGAGACTTTCAACCATTTCCTTGTCAAGCACACTACTCATATTTGCTTTCACTTTAAACTTTAACCATTCAAGATGTTATAATAAGGGGTAATGAGAGCTTGACACCAATACCACATTGCAAACATTAACTTAAGTAGAAGTATTTGGAAGTTAGATGAAACTTGTTCATGTTTTTACCTCTACTCATTTATATATCTATCCAAAGTGTCCACCTTGTATATTCAGTTTTACAAGAGTACTCTATGACCATTATAGGATGTTTTTACTTTTCATTATGCATAAATTTGGTCCATAGTACTTTCTTCTATGTTGCACTTTGTGAATTATCATTGAACATCCTTGCATTGAATATTTGATATCACTTTATAATCTATCTTGCATATTGCTATTCCTTTAAAGAATGAATCATTTGACTCTATGTAGCAATAATAATCATCTTTGATATCCATTGATAGTCTTAAAATGCAAAGTCCATGTTGGTTTTATCACCTTTATACTCGAGAACGAGTATAGGTTAAGCTTGGGGATGTTGATGCATGTAAAATGCATACATGAACTTTGCATTGTATCACTCATATTTCAATCATATTTGCATCATATAAGGGTTATATCATCGTTTTATAATGATTTTGGGAAGATTTCACAGTTTTCCTATTTTTCTGGAATTAACCCTGCACTGGCAGAAAACCCTATTTTCTATATTTTGATGTTTCAGGGACCCAAACGACGTCCAAATGACCTGAAAATTTACGAGCATCAGTTTTTGGAAGGAAGAAAGTGTAGGAGCGAAGGATGCGAAAAAGTGGAAGCCCGAAGGCCAAAAGAGGGGGGCCCACACGGCCAGATTCCTTGGCCGCGTGGGGCCCATCAACTTGGCCCTCGTGGCTCCGATGTCGTCGATCTTCGTCCCCCCAGCTTCGTCTTGACCTAAAACCGACTATTAAAATAGTCCCCCGACGTTTTCCAGAGGAGAGTGCCGTCGAAACACAGAAACACCGAAACAGAGACCTGGAGCTGCAGATTGGAGGGGGAAAACTCCGGCGGGGCGCTGCCGGTGTGGTCTCCATCTCCCCCAACGTCATCTCCACCGTCTCCATGATGAAGAGGGAGTAGTCCACCCCTGGACTATGGGTTTGTGGAAGTAACTTATATATCTCTCCTCTCTTTGAGCTTAACTAATTAGCACCGTATGAGCTGCCGAACATGATTACGGTTATCTATGTAATTCCTTTGTGGTGGATCTCTTTATGAGTTAATATATGACTGAGATTGCAATTGTTTTGTTTCAGTTATGAAAGTAGATGCATATTATGTACCCCGTTCTTGTCTACTTGTTTTGATCAAGCATGTTTATGAGAGCTTGTGTGGGGGAACGTGTGCATTAGTTGGAGTAATGAGGAGGTGGCTAGTGCGGTGAAAGTGAGAGAAGTTCCGCGATCCACTTGGGTATTTTTACCTTACTTTGTTGCCTCACTAGGAATAAAGAAAAATACCATGCTACCGGAGGTGTGGGTGTGACCATTGCCACTTCTCCATGACTAGATCTAGCATGTTCTTATTTTAACTTCATGTCATAAGACTTAAAGCTATGCTCTAATTTATCTTAATTACCGAGGTGCTAAGATTTAATTCACATCTTGGTGGAGTGTAAGAGCGATTAATAAACAAATGATCTCTATGTTAGGACGTGATGCCCATATAATTAGTAATTTGTCATGAAACATTTTTGTTGCAATCTCATATGTTAATTCTAGTGTTCCATTGTCTACCACTTTATTAAAGAGAGAGTGCATTTGTGAAACCATGAACCCCGGTCCATTTTTAATCATAAGAAACACCTTTCTAACAACTTTTATCCATTTTCCATTTTCTGCCATTTAAAAATCCGAAAATACAAAAATACTTTTATATCTTGTGTTCACAATACAAAACCCAAAAATATCATCCATCATTGTTCCCACCATCCTTGCATATTTATTTATCATCATTGCATATTTATTTATTGTTTTGCATTTGTTTTATTTTGATATTATTCTCACACCTTGTGCTTGACAACCACTTGGTGAGGTTGAGGGCACAAAACAATTTACTTTGTTTGTAGGTTCTCAAGAGAAGGATAAGAAGATAAATCTTTCACTACTGATTCCCCGAGAGTTCGATATTAAACCCTCGAGTCACCCCTCGTGGGGAAAACTGTCTTTCCTATACTATACACTCTGCACTTGGAGTCTCAACCTAACCCATATTCTTTTGACGCAGGTAACTACGTCAAGGGCCATCAAGTAGTTGCATAATTCTTTTGAGCACTATTAGGAGTTTTGCTAGCATAATGAATAACATTTAGTTTTTTATCAATGCGCTATCCTAAAACAGCGCCTACGGCAAAATCACTAGCATCACACATTATCTCAAAAGGCAAATTCGAATCTAGAGGTTGAACAACTGGAGCAGTTGTTAAAGCCTTCTTAAGAATTTCAAAAGCTTATTTACAATCATCATCAAAAACGAAAGGAACATCTTTTTGCAAAAGATTAGTGAGCGGTTTAGAGGTTTTAGAAAAATCCTTTATAAACCTCCTATAAAAACCAGCATGACCAAGAAAACTGCGTATACCTTTAACATCTCATGGGCAAGGCATCTTCTCATTAGCTTCAATTTTAGCTCTATCTACTTCAATGCCTCTTTCCGAAATTTTGTGTCCAAGAACTATACCTTCATTAACCATAAAATGGCATTTTTCCCAATTCAAAACAAGGTTTGTTTCTTCACATCTCTGCAAAACATTGTCAAGATTGTGTAGGCAATTATCAAAAGAAGTCCCATAGACAGAGAAATCGTCCATGAATACTTCCACAATTTTCCCACAAAAACCATGAAAAATAGCAGACATGCATCTTTGAAAAGTAGCAGGAGCATTACATAAACCAAAAGACATACGTCTATAAGCATAAGTTCCGTAAGGACAGGTTAAAGTCATTTTCTCCTGGTCCTGGTGTCTAACAGCTATTTGAGAAAAACCAGAATAACCATCAAGAAAACAAAAATGAGTGTTCTTAGAAAGCCTCTCTAACATTTGATCAATAAAAGGCAAAGGATAATGATCTTTCTTTGTAGCCTTATTTAATTTTCGAAAGTCAATGCGCATTCTATACCCGACTACAAGTCTTTGAGGAATAAGTTCATCATTATCATTTGCAACTACAGTGATACCTCCTTTCTTACACAATACACAAGGCTAACCCACCTACTTTCAGCAATAGGGTAAATTATACCTCGTTTCTTACCACTTCCTTCATTTTCGGATTTAATCTTCGTTGATGATCAACAACAGGTTTTGCATCAGGCTCGAGATTAATTATATGCTGACATACAGCGGGAGAAATCCCTTTAAGATCATCCAAAGTGTACCCCATTGCGCCTCGATGTTTCTGAAGTACTTCCAATAATCTCTCTTCTTCCTGTCCTGAAAGTTTAGCACTAATAATAACATGATATATTTCTTTTCATCAATAAATGCATATTTGAGATCATCAGGAAGAATTTTAAGTTCAAAGACTGGATCTCCCTTAGGAGGGGTCGGCATCCCTAAGGATTCCACCGGTAAATTATGCTTTAGAATTGCAGGTTGATGGAGGAAAATGTCCTCCAACTCGTTCCTCTCCTGCATAAAAACTTCACTCTCATGGTCCTCCATGAATTGCTGCAAGGGATCATTAGGAGCAACAGCAATAGCAGCAAGCTTTTCAATTTTACAATCCTCATTAGGCAGTTCTTTTTCATGATGTCGTTTAGTAAATTTAGAGAAATTAAACTCATAACTTTCACTACCAAACTTAGTAAAAACCTTTTCCTTTTTGCAATCAATAACAACACTGCAAGTATTTAAGAAAGGTCTACCAAATATAATAGGACAAGAATTATCTGCAACAGAACCAAGTACTAGAAAATCAACAGGGTATTTAATCTTACCACATAAAACTTCAACATCTCTAACGACTCCCACCGGAGAGATGGTATCTCTATTAGCAAGCTGAATAACCACATCAATATCCTCAACTTCACAAGTCCCAATTTCATGCATCACTTCTTGATATAGAGAAAAAGGTATTGCACTGGAGCTAGCACCAATATCACACAAACCATAGTAGCAATGATCACCAATTTTCACAGATATAATAGGAGAACCAGTCTTTTTAACTTTTCTTTTAAAAGGCCTAACAATATTAGAAGCTTCCTCACAAAAGACTATATGACCACCTTCTACATTTTCTCCTATTAAATCCTTAACTAAAGCTACAGAAGGTTGCACTTTCAGTTGTTCATTGTGCTCTTTAGCTTTCTTCCCACTTTTCTTAACAACTTTGGTAATCATAGCATGTTCTTTTACTCTAACAGGAAAAGGCAATTTCTCCACATAGGAAACAGGCAAAATAGGATCAGGAGTGTAAACTTGTATTGAATTTTCAGTGATAGGAGTGATTTCAATTTCTTTAATGGGTACATGGAAGTTATTCCACTTTTGCTTAGTAATATCAATGTAAGAAGCAAAAGCATTAAAGAGATCAACAATGATTTGAGAATCAAGACCATATTTAGCACTAAACTCATGAAAATCAGGAGTTTCACCAAAAGATTTAATGCATTCATACTCACAAATTATACCTGATTCATTACCTTTATCTATTTCCCAGTCTTTAGTATTGCGTTGAATTCTTTCAAGAAGATCCCATCTATAATCAATCTTCTTATTTGTGAAAGATCCAGCTGAGGAAGCATCAAGCAAGTCCTTGTCATGACGAGAAAGTCGTGCATAAAAATTGTAACTACAACGCTTCTGGGGATATCATGAAATAGGGCACTTAAGCATTAAAGCTTTCAATCTCCCCCAAGCTTGAGCAATACTTTCTCCTTTGCGAGGCCAGAAGTTATAAATATAATTCCTGTCTTGGTGAATTTCATGCAGAGGATAAAATTTAGCATAAAAGAGAGGCACTATTTTATCCCAATCCAGAAGATGAGAATCATCCAATAGCCTATACCACTCCATAGCTTTGTCTTTCAGTGACAATGAAAATAATTTCCGCATGATCACTTCTATAGAGACCCCTTGCAATCTTAAACAAACCACATATATCTCTCATAAATAGCAAATGATAACCAGGATGAACCGTTCCATCTCCTGCATAACGGTTACTTATAACACGATCAACAATTCCCATAGGTATTTTAAATGGAACACTTTCAGTAGGTGGAGGACCTCCTGCTGCCACAAGAGCAGCGGAAAGAGTGTCTCCAAATGTTGCTTCAAACTCAGAAGGCTCCATAATGAAATAGAACAACAGGCAAAAATAAAAATAGCACTTGTAGTAAATGTGTTCCTTACCAATTCTACTTACCAACAGCGCTTTACTCCCCGGCAACGGCGCCAGAAAATAGTCTTGATGACCCACAAGTGTAGGGGATCTATCGCAGTACTTTCGATAAATAAGAGTGTCGAACCCAACAAGGAGCAGAAGGTGTTGGCTGGTAGATTCGCGCAAGGTTTCACTGCAAACACTAACAAAAGGATTTTTATGGGTTTTTATAGTAAAAAATAAATAAAGTGCGAGTAAATAAAAGAGAGCAATAATTATTGCAGCAAGTGGCCCAATCTTTTTAGTACAAAGGACAAGCCGGTGATTCTACTTATATTGGCTAAACGCTCCTCAGGACACATGGGAGTTATGTCAAGTCACTTTAGCTTCAATTTGCTGCTTAATGTTTAATGTTTTGCTAAGGGTTGTGTGGGTGAACCTATGCTAATGAACCGCCCTTACTTGGACTAGAACACACTTGTGATTACACTTCCCTACAAGCATCCGCAAATGCAAGGAAATATTTAAGAATTAACTAACCACAGCCTTAAACTCTGAGATCCTACGACTCCCTCATGCACTAGTTTACCGGCGGGGGTTTAGGTTTCTGTCAGTCCCGCAACCACCTCACAAGCAAACTAAATACACGATGCATTCCCCTAGGCCCATAAAGGTGAAGTGTCATGTAGTCGCCATTCACACAACACCGCTAGAAGAATAGCACCACAACTTAAATATCAAACCATTAAATACTACTCAGCATAATCCGCTACTTGCAACAAGACTTCCCCATGTCCTCAAGAACTAAACGAACTACTCACAAGACATCATATGGATCATAATTAGGGGTGATGAATGAATGATGAACAATCTGGTCATAAAAGTATTTCACCGATAAAACTCAATAGCATCAACTACACAAGGCAATCAACACCGGAAAAGTGATCCCAATGAACTACAACAAGTATAACCCTAGACGCAACAACGGAACTGAGTGGAGCTGTGGGGATGATGGTGCTGTCGGTGAGGATGATTTTGATGATGATCCCGATGAAGCCCGTGACGATGACGATGACGATGGCGATGATCTCCCCTCTCCGGGAAGGAATTTCCCCGGCAGTTTTCTCCCTGCCGGAGAGCTTTCTCTCTCTCTCTCTGGTTTCCGCCCCCGTGGCGGCGGCGGAATATTTCTTCGAAGCGTCCCCCGATGTTTTTAGGTCATAAGGGTGATATACGACAAAGGGGGAAGCCGGAGGCGACCCAGGGCCACCAGGTGGGCCCCAGGCACGGCCCAAGGGGGGCGCGGCCAGGTGCCACCTGGCGCCCTGGTGGCTCCCCTCCGGTCGCCCTTTTGGCTTCTTCCGTAATCTGGCAAAATAATGATCTCTGAATTTTTCTGAAATTTTTGGCGATGTAGAGGTACAGTATCTTGACGGTGCCTTTTCCAGCTGATTCCGGGCTCCGGCAGTAAAATCACCAACAATCATCAAACATGCAAAATAAGATAAAATAACATAAGTATTGCACTATAATATGAAATATATCCATGAATAACAGCAAATTATGATATAAAATAGTGATGCAAAATGACCGTATCAGTGCGTTAGCCGTTATATGGCCGCTTTGGCTGTGTAGGAATGACAAGGTTTTCAATGACAAAAATTCATCCAGCTACTCTCCGTTTGTGGTCTCCGTTGCAACGTGTGGAGCATCGCGACCTTTTTACGGAGGTGTGTACAAGACTGTATGATACAACGAGAGACTTTTTATCCCAACATGGATCGCAGCATAATTTGCGGATCGTCCCTCCACCACCATAGGCGTTTTTACAATTTCTCATCATGATATGTAATTTTCCTTTTATTTACTTTTCATACTTGTTGGCAGATGTTGGCTGTGTGCATCCTAGCTATGCAGAGGCCGGGTGTAATGCTTAAAACTTTTTAAGTAATAAAGCTCACTTTATCGAAAAAAAAATTATATGACAACCCAGTCCTCTTATGGTCTAAACATCAAGTGTGGCCCTCTGTTACACTTATAATTCCAGCCAGTTCAAGCGCAAGTCACTCGTTTGGTCCGTTTTTGGTCTTCCTCATCCTAATAAAAAGTATTTCCATACACCAAGAAAAAGGTAAAATGTGTCTCCCTAGAAAGAAAATCTAAGACAAATGAGTCTTAGGGCCAATTCCTATTTGCCGCTTTTTGCGGCGCGGGAGGCTCGCGCCGCACACCCTCGCACCGCATTTGGCCTGGCCATTTTTGGTGTGTTATTTGGTTTTTTCCTTTTTCTACTTTTTCGTTTCTGTTTTCTTCCTTTTTATTTTATTTTCTCTTCCTTTTATGTTTTCTTTTTAGGGTTTAAAAAAATATATTTGAAAAATATTCAGATTTGAAAAATATTAAGATTTGAATAAAAAAATCAGATTTACAATGTTCTCTAGAATAAAAAACTTTGAATTATTACGCTGATACAAAAATTATACTATAAAACTCACTTGTTAATGGACCATTAAAATACGGCCCATTAATTTAGGAGTAAAAGGCCGCATATAGATGTCTCCAGTTTTAGGTAGTCTAGGAGTAAAAGATGGGGGGTCCTATATATCGCTTTGAAGCGACAGATCTGCATGCGTCGCCTACTACAGTTTGTAAATGGGCTCGGCCCAGTAACGTCGTTCTGATTCGTTTGTTCAAAATAAGGTACCGCTTCACTTTATTTTTTTAATTCGGGAAAACTTTTCGAATCTGATTCTTTTAATTTGAATTTCTTTTGAATCTGAATAAAATTTAAATTTTAAAAAAATCAAATATGAACAAATTTTAAATTTGAACAATTTTTGAATATGAAAAAACTTTAAATTTAAAAAAGTTTTAAATAAGAACAAAATTTGAATTTGAACAATTTTCAAATATGAACATATTTTAAATTTGAACAAATTTCGAATAAGAAAAAATTTACATTTGAAAAAAATTGAATATGAACAAAATTTAAAATTTAAACAATTTTCGTATAAGTGAACGATTTTAAAAAGTGAACAAAAAAGGTCAGTGAACAAAAATTATTTTTGAACAGATAAAAAAGATTTATGAACGAAAGTTATTATTGAACGATTTTAAAAGTGAACGATAATTATTTTTGAACGATTTTAAAAAGTAAACAGAAAAAGGTCGGTGAACAATAATTACTTTTGAACAGAAAATTTTTATGAACAAAAGTTATTTTCGAACAATTTTAAAAGTGACGAAAATAATTTATTTTTGAACGATTTTTAAATTGAACAGAAAAATGAAAAAAATGTCGGTGAACAAAAAATATTTTTAAACGATTTTTGAAGTGAACAGAAAATATCGGTGAACGGAAACTATTTTTGAACGATTTTACAAGTGAACAAAAACAAATCGGTGAAGAAAAACTATTTCGAAAATGAATGAACTTTTTAAATTTGAAAAATAAACATTTTTTTACAATATGAACAAATTTTAAATGTAAACATTTTTTGAAACATTTTTCAAAAATCATAAAAAAGTAAAAAGAAAATGGGGTGCAATAAAAAGCAAAAAGAAAAGAAAACGAAAAAAGAAAACAGAAAGTAAAAAGTGAAAAACGAAAAAAGAAAAGAAATACGAAAATAAAACTAAAAATAATGAAAAAAATTAAAAAAACAAAAACGTAAAAGAAAAAGAATAGAAAACAAGAAAAACGAAAAGTAGAAAAATAAAATGAAAACAGAAAACGAAAAAAGAAAACAGAAAAGAAAACGAAAACGAAAAAAGAAAACAGAAAAGAAAACAAAAACGAAAAAAGAAAACGTAAAAAAACAGAAACGGAAAAAGAGAAACGAAAACAGGAAAAAAAACAAAAAAAAGGAAAAAAGTCACCTGATGGGCCGGCCCATCTCACCGACGCGCACCTCCCTCTTCAGGCGACGGGTCGCAGACCCATCGCCAACGGGCGATATATAGGAATTGCCGTAAAAGATAGTGACACCAACACTACTAAAAAAAAAGATAGTGACACCAACAAACCCACTCGAAATCTAGGGCCTGCCTCTTGTTTCACCGGTTCTCGCACAAGATTTCTCGACGTCTCCTCAAGAGAGGTTTCGTAATGGCAATCCAAAAACCGTGGCCCCATCTAGCAAAAAAAAAAAAAAAAAAACTGTGGCTCAAAGAGAAGGCGTGCCTGGATATGATATCCAACTCGAGACCGACATGACACGCTAGCTGCATCCATCCATCCAAAATCCAGTATGACGCGGACACCGCTCTAATGATCACACGCTCCACTCAAAAAATAAAAAAATGACGATCACACGATATGTATCCATAATAATAATAAAATAAATAAAATCCTTGGTTTTTCCTTGCCTGATTGCTAGAACACGACGGCTCGATGGAGCCGAACCACGAGGTGACAAGGCTAACTCGCACAGTCACCTTCGGCGGACACGATGAAAGTCTCGGCGACCCACTCACGCCGCTAGTCAGCTTAGTCGCGACAAGGCCGGGGGACGAGCTGATCCAAAAGGAAAAACAATCCCCTTTGCCAGCGTCCACAACTTGCAGATGATTATGAAGTGATAAGCATCGCAGGGCAGGATGGGCTCTTCCCTATATAGCCGTCGCGTCACTCGGCTCACCTGCTCTGAATATACCGTGGGCCTGTGACTGTGTGAGTGGGAGAGAAAGAAGAGGGAGATGGGGAAGGGAGGGAAAGGCGAGGCGGCGGCCGCCGTGGGCGGCGAGGGGGAGAACATGGCGGCGTGGCTGGTGGCGAAGAACACGCTCAAGATCATGCCCTTCAAGCTTCCGCCGCTAGGTCTGTGTCTTCCCGTCCTTCTCGTTCGTTGGCGTTTCTTTGCCAAGTAAATCGACTGGCTCTGCTCTAGGGATTTTTGTTATCCGTTGCTACTGATTGATCAATCTGAGCAGCTCTGAAATCTAGTTACCACTGGCATGCCACTCTCTTTTTTAGATTATCTTGGCTGCTCTGCACATGTCAGACAAATAGAAATAGGCCCTGTCGAATTTGATCCAGTTTGCAGACTGTAATTGTCATTTGTCATACGAGGAAACATTCAGAAATTCCTTCAGTAGTTTAGTCCGATAAAAGAAGGGGATCTCCCTTTACCGTTTGTGGAAATCTTTGTTACTCTTGTTGGAAATAGCATGCGCAATTCGAGCATATCCCCAAAGCAAAACACAACTCAGCTCTTGAATTTGCCTTACAGTCTAGACATCACACATGTACAGTGACCAGTGATGGGATTTCAGTGTCAATCCTTACATTATGCTGCTGGATGAAACAAGACCAAGTTAATTCACATTTTCAGGTCCTTATGACGTTCGGGTGAGGATGAAGGCAGTGGGTATCTGTGGCAGCGATGTGCATTACCTCAAGGTGATGTGATTCTGCATCCCCACACTAATCGTCTCCTCTGTTTTTCCCCCTCTCATTGGCTGATAAAAGAAAACCGTGATATATATTTGTTGGATTGCAGGAGATGCGCATCGCCCATTTCGTGGTGAAGGAGCCGATGGTGATCGGGCACGAGTGCGCCGGCATCATCGAGGAGGTGGGCGGCGGCGTGAAGCACCTGGCCGTGGGCGACCGCGTGGCGCTGGAGCCCGGCATCAGCTGCTGGCGCTGCAGGCACTGCAAGGGCGGGCGCTACAACCTCTGCGATGACATGAAGTTCTTCGCCACTCCGCCGTACCACGGATCGCTGGCCGACCAGATTGTGCATCCGGGCGACCTGTGCTTCAAGCTCCCCGACAACGTGAGCCTGGAGGAGGGCGCCATGTGCGAGCCCCTGAGCGTGGGCGTCCACGCGTGCCGGCGCGCCGACGTCGGCGCGGAGAAGAACGTGCTGATCATGGGCGCCGGGCCGATCGGGCTGGTGACCCTGCTCTCGGCGCGCGCGTTCGGCGCGCCCAGGATCGTCATCGCCGACGTGGACGACCACCGCCTCTCCGTGGCCAAGTCCCTGGGCGCGGACGCCGCCGTGAAGGTGTCCACGAGCACGGAGGACCTGGGCGGGGAGATCGAGCTGATCCAGGCGGCGATGGGCGGGGACATCGACGTGAGCCTGGACTGTGCCGGGTTCAGCAAGACGATGTCGACGGCGCTGGAGGCGACGCGGCCGGGAGGGAGGGTGTGCCTGGTGGGGATGGGCCACAACGAGATGACGGTGCCGCTGACGTCGGCGGCGATCCGGGAGGTGGACGTGGTGGGGATCTTCCGGTACAAGGACACGTGGCCGCTGTGCCTGGACTTCCTGCGGAGCGGCAAGATCGACGTGAAGCCGCTCATCACGCACAGGTTCGGGTTCTCGCAGCGGGAGGTGGAGGAGGCGTTCGAGGTCAGCGCGCGCGGGCGCGACGCCATCAAGGTCATGTTCAACCTCTAGAAACTTACAAGGCATGGAGATTGAAGAAGCGTGGCGTGCGTGGTGGATCTGTGTGTGTTGTGTAATAAAAAGGCTCCGTGGTTCCGGCCGGGGGCTGGTGTAGTGCACCGCAGACTGATTCCATGTAGGTGCGTCGACTGGTATGAGATGGTGGATAGTTGTCGGTGGGTCGTACCACTGGAATAAGCTTTTGTTTTTCTTGTTTGTGGCTGGTCGTGCATTGTAGAGTATGGACCTCTGTTGCTAATTGGTACTCGTACTGAGTAGTGAGCAAAGTTGGAAAACAGAGAGCAGACCACGCCGTTGGGGTTAGGTCTAGGAGAGGTGATGCGATCGCCGACAACCGATACCATGCCGGCAACATATACCACACCGGCGATGAGTACACCGCCACCGTCGACTCCATCCACGTCGAGGAAACTGGGAACATGGGGGCGGCTTTGGCAGCAGGGAGAGGAGAGCGACGATGGGGGAGAGGAATCGACTCGGAAGGAGGATGATGAACGCCAAGTTCATGCCCCGAGGCCCCCGATTCGGAGGGGTATGGCGATTCTGGTGGTTCGGGCATCACTTTGGACGCCGGAGCGTAGGAAGACGGGGATATCACCGAGGCTTCGCCGAGGAGCGGTGGTGGAGAATCCACTTTCGCGCGCATCACCGTTTCCGAACGGGAGTACAGTTCTGAATATGTTACATACATTCCGCCTCCACGTCTCACCTTTAGTGTGCTTGCTCGGGGTCAGGAGGGGGCCATACCAATGGCGTGTAGGAAGGAGATCGCCATGGTTGAGCAGGTGGAGGAGCCGAGGAACAAGCCAATTCAAAATAGAGGAGACATTGGGCCTTATGGGTTTGGCCCATTAGTGGACCAAAATGGGCCAGATACATCGAAGGGGTGTCTTGGAGGGGTCGTTAACATGCGAGGTTACTTTTTCTCAAAAAAAAAAAGGGAGCTTACTGAGGAGGTTACCGAGCATGTTGGCTGATCCAACCACCGAACTTTGTAAATGTACCTATGATTCTTCAGTAATAAAAGCTCGGTGTTTTCGCTAAAAAAAATACTGAGGAGGTTCTGGATTCAGGATTCGACATGCAGATCACACACATAGATATTAGAGCAGAGGCGGCGGCGATGGCTGGAGGATTTGGTGGCAGACACAACTTTAGAGGCGATGGAGGAAGAAGCAACTGACGTGGGGGCGATGGAGGTCGCGAAGACTCAAGAGCTACTGGTCGGAACGGTGGTGGAGGTGGATGGCGTGGACCGTGTGTGTGTGTGTGTAGTAGCGGACCCAGGATTCGGCTATGACCAGGGCTGAAACTACACAATGGAAAAAATCCACGACGAATTGTAAAAACCATCCTTTCATATAACACAAGGCTATTGCCAAACTACACACAAATGCGTCATTAGCATTGTGAAATTAAAATTTAAGTTATTAGTGTTGAGTTTAAAGGTTATTAAGTTTGTATTTTGTATGATTGTGTGTGCTAAAGTGTAAATTGTAAATGTTAGGAGGACAAGAGTGTAAAAAGAATACAGATAAGAAAAGGAGGAGACAGAGCTCCAGAAGGTACTCCAGTTCTCTGTTCAGAAGTTGCACCTGTACGTGTGACCTCCTTTGTAAAATTCCCAGTAGATTAACCTAAATTCAAGTGTTTATTAAGAGATTTCAACATGGTATCAGAGCAATCGGTCTGGGGATGTGCCTTTGACTCGGATCTTATCTGATTCTTGCTACGATTTGCCGGGATTTTGTGGTCGTCATGGTCGTGGCCGCCTTTGTGCGCCGCCGCCGTTCTTCATCAGGGTCGTTGTGGTTCTGGTGCTGCGCCTCGTTGCCTTTGTGCCTTGTCGCAGCCGTCGTCTCGCGGTGCCGCGTCCTTGCCGTTGTCTTGCTGTGCTGGTTTGAATCCGTCCCCGTGCTGCACGGATTTGGAGTTGCTCTCGATTCTTGTCGTGGCCATTGTCTCGACGTCTTGCAGCAGAATAGAGGAAGTGGGAAATTCTCCCATGTACGAATCTGCTCTTGTCTAAAAGGTGCTGCGGTGGATTGATTCCTCATGATCTGCGGTGATTTTTTGTTGAGAGGAGCTAGAGTGTTTGGTTGCTGAATACTGGTTGAAGCTGCTGTATTTTTCGGTCGAATCTTGTGTAAAGCTGCTGTAGTTTTTCAGCTGGACCATGGGAGAACCTAGCAAAGATTCTAGTGTGGAGAAACTCTGTGAAAGTATGCAGAGAATGTTGGTCCAGTTGATGGAGCATGCACAGGTGAAGGCTGACACTACTTCAGAGGTTCAGAAGGTTATCCTAGAACCAAATCCTGTTAAATTGACAGGTCCGGGCGATTATTTCAGTTGGGCACGTAATGCCTCTCTGATTTTGGAATCCCATGGTTTACACAAATATCTAAATGAAGATGAGAAGAAACCAGAAGAAATAACAAAGGAGCAATGGGAACAAAACCAGAAGCGTGTCATGGTATGGTTGCTGAGCTCTATGGAGAAATCTGTCCGGGAACAGGTCGAGAACTTCAAAACTGCAGCTGAAGTTTGGGCTAGTATCGAGAAACAATTTTCTGGTAAATCGAACAAGATGCAGATCACTAGGATTTTCCATGAACTGAGGCGTATCAAGCAAGAGCAAAAGACGGTGACAGAATATGCGGGAGAAATCAAGAAACTTTATAGAGACCTAGAGTATTTTAGACCATTTAAAGCACATGATCCCAAGGATGTTTCACTCCTTAGTGAGTGGTTTGAACCATTGTTAGTTCAGACTTTTCTTGATGGATTGAACTCCGAGTTCAAATTCCGTTCTCGGCTCATACAAGCCACACCAGATTGGACTACACTAGATCAAACTATTGCTAGTATACTTGAGGAGGAAACAAGATTGGCAAATCAGATTATAGCTCCACAAGCAAGTATTGACAATCGGGTTGCACTATCTTCAAGTAATCAAATTCAATCAGGAAATGGTCAAGCAAGTGCTCACAAATTTGACTATGCAAAGAGGACAATTGTTGTGTGTGATAACTACAAGAAACCAGGTCATATAAGGAGGAATTGTTTTGATTTGATTGGTTACCCTCCTGGATGGCAACAGAAACCATCTAGCAGGTTTACTCGTGGTGGTGGTAATATGAGGAGGACAAATCGAGCTCACTTCACCTCATGTGGAGAGGATCAGTCTGCAGTTATAGCCCAGGCAGTGGAAGAATTTAAGGCAAAGCTTATGGAGACTACTGCAGCAGGCCATTGTGAGACTACCCCTGATGCTCATACTGAAAAAGGTGCGCATCATATGTTAACATCGTGGATAATTGATTCAGGGGCAACAAATCACATGACAGGCTCATCTAAATTTTTTCTCTACAGATATTCCACATTCTGGAAGAGATAGAGTACGCATAGGTGATGGGTCCTCAGCTCCAATTATGGGTTCTAGGAACATCACATGTACTCCTTCCCTTTCATTGAGCCTGGTATTACATGTCCCAAATTTTCCAGTGGACCTCCTATCTGTTAGTTCAATTACAAAATCGCTTAAATGCAGGGCGTCATTTGATCCTTATTCATGTATATTCCAGGACCTGAAGACAGGAAGAATTCTTGGGACTGGAATTGAGCGTGAGGGCCTCTACTACCTCAACAATACTCAAGCTCCGTATGCACTCAGTGTGAAGGGTATTTTGTCAACTGATGAATTACTGTTAATGCATTATAGACTAGGGCATCTGTCGTTCCAAGCCCTTAGTCGCATGTTTCCGTCCCAAGTTAAAAATCATTGTAAGGAGAAGCTTTTGTGCGATGTGTGTGAACTAGCTAAGCACACTAGAACCAATTATCCAAGTAGCAATGAGAGAATTAAGTTACCTTTTGATGCGGTGCATTCGGACGTATGGGGTCCATCGGTTGTAACTGCCCTTATAGGGGACAGATATTACGTGACCTTCATCGATGGTTTTAGTAGATGTACATGGTTGTACCTCCTAAAGCATAAGTCTGAAGTCTTGCCTGCCTTCATAGACTTTTTTAATATGGTGCGTAACCAGTTTGGCGTGAATGTGAAAATATTACGCTCTGATAATGGTACTGAGTATATTAATCATGAATTTAGCAACTTCTTGTATACTTATGGTATTATACATCAAACCATGTGTGTGAATGCTTCAGAACAAAATGGGGTGGCAGAGAGAAAAAATAGACATTTACTGGAAGTTGCTCGAGCTCTCATGTTTATGATGAATGTGCCGAAATTCCTTTGGGGGAAGCAGTCAAAACTGCTGCCTATCTAATAAACCGTATGCCTTCTAGAGTTTTGGGGCATAAAACTCCAATTGAATGTTTACATGGCTCTAACTCATTTATCGTGCCACCAAAAGTAATTGGATGTACCTGTGTTTGTTCATGATTACAGGAGTTCAGCGCGAAATATTGATCCAAGAGCCGTCAAATGCATTTTTGTGGGCTATTCTCCCACAAAAAAGGGGTATAGGTGCTGGTCTCCTGCTGAAAGGAAATTGTTTGTGAGTATGGATGTTACCTTTCATGAAAAAGAGCCATTCTATTCCGTAAGGCAAAATGATAATGATACATGTAGCAAGGGGGAGAATTCCATAAAAGAGATCAGTGATAGGGGAGCTGTAATGATACCTATTGTGGACATCATGCGCTCAGAAGATGAAACAGAGGGGGAGAAAACTGCCAGTACAAACGAAGAAGGTGATGATATATCAATACCTGAAGCGTATGAATATCTTTCAGGTCAACAGGGGGTCGATATAGATGGTGGCGAAGGTGTATCTCTTGAAGTTGATGAAGGAGCGGTTAATCAACCCCAAGTCCTAGAGGAGGAACCAACAAGTGAAGAGGTAGCCCATGATGAGGGTGGTGCTGAAGTTATTGAAACCCATATACCATCCTCTCGTACTCAAGTAAGTGATGAACCAATTGCCTTGCGAAAGAAAAAAAGGATAGTAGGTATACCTGAGCGTTTAAAGGATTGTGTAGGATATAAACATGATCTTGCAAAAGTTGTTTCATATGACAGATGTACTTCTTCTTTTAGGAGCTTTATTGCATCCTTGGATTCTACATCAGTACCTAAAGATTGGAAGGATGCAGTGAGTGATCCTAAATGGAAGGTAGCAATGTTGGAGGAAATGAATGCTCTAGAAAAAATAATACGTGGCAATTGGTAGAATGGCTGAAGGGCATGGAACCAGTTGGTTGCAAATGGGTTTTTACTATCAAGTATAACCCTGAAGGTAAAGTAGAAAGGTATAAAGCTCGGTTGGTGGCTAAAGGCTACACACAGACTTATGGTGTTGATTATGAGGAAACATTTGCCCCTGTAGCAAAAATGAATACAGTAAGAACTTTGATATCTTGCGCAGCTAATCTTGGCTGGAATTTATTTCAGATGGATGTAAAAAATGCATTTTTGCATGGAAATCTTCATGAGGAAATTTATATGCATATACCACCTGGTTTTAGCACAGTACAAACTGAAGGAAAAGTCTTGAAACTCCGCCGTTCACTGTATGGCCTAAAACAATCTCCTCGTGCGTGGTTTGATAGATTTAGAAAAGCTGTGCTGAAATTGGGTTTCGGCCAGAGCAATGCTGACCATACTTTATTTTATAAAAGATGTGCCGGAAAACTGACAATATTAATTGTCTATGTTGATGATATTATTATTACAGGAGATGATGATCAAGGTATTGAAAAAGTGAAACAACATTTGACGAATGAGTTTGAAGTCAAGGATCTAGGACAAATGAGGTACTTTCTTGGAATTGAAGTCTCACGAAGCTCAAGAGGTATTTATTTATCTCAAAGAAAATATGTGCTAGATCTATTGTCAGAAACCGGTATGTCTGGTTGTCGTCCAGCTTTAACACCAATTGAACAAAACAACAGATTGACTACTGAGTCAGGGAACCTGTTGATCGAGAGCAGTATCAGAGACTTGTTGGTCGCTTGATCTATTTATCACATACTCGTCCTGATATAGCGTTTGCCGAAACCGTTGTGAGCCAGTTTATGTATATTCCTAAAACTCGCCACATGGATGCAGTAAATCGAATCATCTGATATTTAAAAGGGTGCCCAGATCGAGGTTTATTATATAAGTCAAGTGTTAACTTACAAGTAGAATGTTATACCGATGTTGATTGGGCCGGTTCATTAGATGATAGAAGGTCTACGTCGGGATATTGTACGTTTGTTGGAGGAAACATAGTTACTTGGCATAGTAAGAAACAAAATGTTGTTGCAAGGTCCACTGCAGAAGCAGAATTCAGAGCTATGGCTCATGGAATATGTGAAGTGTTATGGCTAAAAATCTTACTGATGGAGTTAGGTCTATTGCAGGCAAGACCATTGATGGTGTATTGTGACAATAAGGCTGCACTAGATATAGCACATAATCCGGTTCAACATGGTAGAACAAAGCACATAGAAATTGACCGGCATTTTATCAAAGAGAAACTTGACCAAGGAATAATATGTCTGCCTTATGTGAGCTCTTCAAACCAACTAGCGGACATTCTCACCAAAGGTCTAGCTGAAAAATTGTTTTCTAGCTTATGTAGCAAGATGGGGTTATATGATGTGTTTGCCCTATCTTGAGGGGGAGTGTTGAGTTTAAAGGTTATTAAGTTTGTATTTTGTATGATTGTGTGCTAAAGTGTAAATTGTAAATGTTAGGAGGACAAGAGTGTAAAAAGAATAGAGGTAAGAAAAGGAGGAGATGGAGCTCCAGAAGGTACTCCAGTTCTCTATTCAGAAGTTGCACCTGTACGTGTGAGGTGTGACCTCCTTTGTAAAATTCCCAGTAGATTAACCTAAATTCAAGTGTTTATTGAGAGATTTCAACAATTAGTTTGAGACGGAGTTTAACTCGAGTCTCGGTTAAGAATGGTGATGATCTACGTCTCACATGGAGCACAAGCTTAAACACACAACATAATAAGATAAGGAGGGATAAAATGAAAAAGGATGGCATAGATAGTCACCATTTTAAGTACCTAAATAAAGAAGACCACATTGATCATGAGGAGAATGTCTTTGACCTCGGTGTCCACTCTTCTATATCCATGGAATCAAACTGAATACAATCGAATAAATCTCGAATTTCAGCAATTGAGAATTATCTAAAGAGGCAAAACAATTGAATTTGAGTATGAGACATTGAGGAGAAGGAAGCAAAATTTACCTAGAGGCTAGAACTCTAGGGTTTCCCAGGACACACGCGAGTAGAAGGCTACCCGGCATGGATCGCCCAAGTGTGCGCAGCGGCGGACTGGCTATGTGACTTCGATCTCTGCCACTCTGGAAGACTGGAACTCAGGCTGCGGTGCTCCGAGCCTCCGACTCAGTCAAGACTCAAGAGTGGCGGCGGTGGCGCGATGTCGATACGGCATCGTGAGCAAATCAAGTTGTCAAAAGAATACCGGGCGGTTGTTGCTGATGCGAACTTGTGTATTGTCGTACATGATTAGTGCTCTTCATAATTGATGGGCATTTGTAGTATACAGCCCTGGTTATCCTGGACCAATGCACCGGGCTGCGTTCTTGGGGTTAATTTTTTTCAAACAACTACTAGTGTGGATGCACGTATTACGTGGTCAATGACCAGGGCTGCAGCCCGGACAGCCCGGGGCGCAGGTCCGCCCCGACAGTGTGAGCGCGCGCGTGCGTGCGTGTGTGTGTGTGTTGGGGGGGGGGGGGGGGGGGAGTAAATGGAGAGAGAGTCGTAATCTTTTCTTTAAAACTTAGATGCTTGGTACTTATTGAATAATTCTTGGTGGTGCCTTGGACATTTCAAAGCTTAAATTTTTATCCCTTCTTGGTTTTCTTTCATCATCGTCTCTCGTAAAAGTTGAAAACTTTTCTTCACAAAATACTATCGCAAACTTATCAGAGGGGTTCATATACTTTAAAACAAAATCCGCTTATGTAGTATAGAGACAAGTTGCATACACTCAATTTAACATCAGAACTTTGGTTCCCGGGTGCATATGCACCCGGTATTTAAAAATAAAATTTTGGAATGACGAAAAAATCTGAAATAAAATTTCACGCATTTGTTCACAAAGTTGTTTCATGAAAATTCGACATTTTTTTATTTGTGTAAAAAACACAAAAAATATTGTCCCGTAAAAAGAACTATTTGAGAACCAAATTTTGTCTTTTTTTACATAGATCTTAAAAAATGTCGATTTACCGTGAAATGACTTCATTAAAGATAGGATGTTAAGATCTATGTGGGATTTTTTTTGTATTTTTTGACATTCAAAACCTGTTTTAAATGCATTTCAAATACCAGGTGAATATGCACCCAGGAGCTAAAACGCATCCCCCATTTAACATTAGCTACTGTATAGAAACTCTCACCTTCTCCCTAAAAGAAATCACAAAGAAATCTCGTATAAGAAGGAACATAAATAAATACAACAATCTGCCAAACAAGACAGTTTGCAGGAAAAATCACAAAAATACTTTCGGACCTCCGAACAACAAATTTAAGATAGATTTGGCAAGCTAACAAATAGAGGTAAACTCACAAAAAATGACGTCATATCATTTTGTGGTGATTTACTATGAATTGTTTGTTTAGTATAGGCCAATTTTCTTGTTTCTGAATAGCAAGCGAAGAAATAAAGAAGTAAAGTCTTCCTTGTTCACCTGATATTTTAATCAACTGTATGTAGTAAAATATTTTATGATATTTTAACCAACCATATGTAGTTCAATATATGAACATTTTTTATTGTCTTCATTCTAGAGCAGTAATGGCTCTAATCTTAGTTGTGAAGTACTCCCCTAGATAAAGGATTGTTCTCAGTAAGTGTTGCTCTCTTTTTTTGGTACACGCAGGAATGCTAACTTTTCTCTATACCTTATCATCCAAGTACAGAAATGATGAAATGTCGGTTTTATATATTACGTCATATGTGTGTTATAGCATAACAAAAACAGTGTTGTCTCATGCTAGAAATTTCGATCTTTGAAATACCATGCAAGAATTTTCTTTATGCCGATATTCTATTGTGAAGCTTCTTTTGTAGTTTCAAACCCATCTAAAAAATCTTAGTTTCCAAATAGTCGGTGCATCTCTTCTCAGAGCCTTTCGGTAGTTGGTGACATTGATGTGTTGTTTTTTGCTTGCACTTGTGTCCTAGACTGCGCCTGTAGTGTCGAAAGTGAATTGGTCGGATTCATCCCATTTTACATATCAAGAAAATAGAGATGATATGGTAACCCAGCGAGAATCCCATGTGAAGAGAAATACGTACATATTAGGCTAAAAAAAATACGTGAACAACAAGGAACGGCGCAACAAAAGCGTGCAAGATCGTTATAGTATTGAGCTAAATAAAAATGGAAATGTGTGGAACTGAGTACAGTGGCGGAGCTGGGATTAGCACATAGTTGTTAACAACACACTAGTATCACAGCTCGATTTGATCAACAAAAGAGATTACAAGCTGTGGATTCATGAGTTCAGAGATTACAGATGAAGAGGAACACGAGAAGAAGATGAAGATAGAAGCGAGGAGGCCGAAGCCGTTCCGTTCCAAGCCCCGTCGTCCGTCGATGAACCTCACGTATATGTAGCTGCAGGCTCCTGTGGCTTCCTCGAAGCCCAGGCCCAGTAGAGGCACAGCCCACGGTCCAGCCCATGATGATAATAGGGGAGGACGTCGCTAACATTCCCCCCTACTTAATTTTCGGCTTGACCTCAAGCCGATGGCATGTCGAACCGCCGGGATCCCACGGTACCTGCTTCAAGACTTCGTTGAGGTCGTGATGGAAGCCATAGTCGAGGCAGACCTTGATGAGGTTGAGGGAGCAGATGGCGTCGACATTCGTCGCTCTTGTAGCTTCTGCTTGTTTGCAACCCCCAAAAATATTGCCGTGTCCCTTGCTTCTTGCCTTGTGGCGCACAGAAAAATTATCTGTAGGTCTGGGCCTTGCACATAACACGTACCAAGCAGCAACACCCAATCTGCTATGAGGAGCCATGAGAATCCCATAAGTACCTTTGTCAGGTGATTTTGCTGGTGGTAGTGAGGATGGAAGTACAGCCAGCTGAGGGAAGCAGGCGCAGGTTAGATGATATCCAGGGGCATGTAGGATCAACCCGTACACAAGCTTCACACAACATTTTTCAAAATATTGCAAAAGAACATCAGCTCCAGGACCATAGTGCAGGAAACATCCAACAATGGTCGACCTCCAAGAACCTGAGTATGCAATATTCAGAGCAGGGTGTACAAGATAGACAACCAAATTCCGTGATGTTCCCCAAATAGATTTCTCATTCATTTGAGATTTGTCGGATAACATAACAGGCACCCTTGCAAAATGGCAATTGACTGGAAGTGATGAGTAGGAAAACCAGGACTGCATGTTGACAATTTTGATTATAATCCACAGCCAGGAAAAAGCCGAAATAATTGCATTAGCTGCCTGAACACATGGAGTAATAGAACAGCATTTTGGAAGCCTCCGGGACACATCCTTCAAGCACCCATTCACACAAGGACTGCTCGTATCGATAACAGTGATGGGACTATGAGAGAAAAAGAGTTTACCAAGTTGACGCAACAGTATCCTTCCCATAATCTCCAGGCCATGAGTCCCACCTCCTACAACTTCAATTGTGCGACACTCCATAGTCTCTAGCCCTGGCGGAGGCCAATGCTGCAACTCAACGAATGACTCCATGCATCTATGTCTCAACTCAACCATCTCAGAGTTTGTTGCAGCTTCCGTAAACCAATAAAGTTTGTGCAGACCACCTTGTAAGTGCAACAGGATAAATCTATCTCCAGTTGTGCTCCACAGCATCTTCCACATGTGACAATGAGAATAAGAAGCTCGAAAATACAAATACAAATATTCTTCTGAGATCAGATTAGGAGAAACAAGAAATGACCAGAGAATTGCTTCATTATACATGACCACAAGGATCAATAATCGTGATACCACTGCCATCACACTGTACCTCTCCATGAACTCCTGCTGAGTAGCACATGCAAGCAGAAAAGGGCCATTGAGTGGTGACCATTGCTCCATTGAGTGCACTGCTCCTAGTCTGCCCTTGCAGTTAACGAGTACCATCTGCCATTGGCAATTCCAAGCAACGGAGTGGAAACCTCCAGGATCCCATAGCTTCTCATGATGAAAACCATCGATCAGATTGCAGTCTTGCACATGCAGAGGACTTGGTTCTTTGGCAGCCAGGACCGGTTTTGTCCATGACAGCATGAATGACGGCCAAGGCAGTTCATCTTCCCTGGCAACAGATTTGGTGCTCGCCACAATGAAAACCTTGACTGGGACAACCCCATGCGACACAGCCGTGTCTAGCTTGTATGCGGCGTCCAGCTGAACATCGGGGCGCGCAGAATCTGACACGATGGGTACTAGAGAGATGTGCTGGATGTCGTCCAACATCAAACTTGTCATTGAGTTAACAGTGCTCGTGGACGATGTTGCTGCTGCGGTCGAGGTGAGTGCCGACACCGATGAGGCAAACTTGTCAATCTCCAAACTGCCGTAGAGTGTCTCCTGAAGAACAAAAAATCCCTGATGTGGCCATCGAGTTTGGCATAACTCAAGACTAGCATATGGTAGGAATTGCAAGCACAATGCCAACGCATTCACAAAAGAAGGGGGCGGCCACACACGCTTCTCTTCCCATTGCAACAGCGGCAGGCAAACTGAATCAGCAGCAGTTTGGGGCAACTCACGGGAAAAGAACTGGCGAACGTGAGATGCAGGAAACTCACGAACTGCGATGACGTTCTGCACTAAGGAGATGTCCTTGTTCTGTACAGAATTGTCCTCCTCGGACTTGTCATAGTGCTCGGCCAAGGCCATGTCCGACTTGGCAGATGCCAGCACGTGGGCCAACGACTCGTTGTCGAGGCTGGGTTCCATCGTCAAGCACCTGGTGGGCGCCGAGATGTCCAGGGCGACGTCGAGTACCACAGAAGCTGTGACGCTTGCCGTGGCATCACTTGAACCATTATCTCTTCGTGGGCAATCTGTCGAGCAGGTGACGGGCACTGCGGAAGGAAGGTCAAGGTCGTGCGAGGCGGACGCTGCTTCCCCTGTGGTGGAGATGGAGGAAGACCCTCCCGGCATCTGGATGGAGGTGGACGACTCGGAGATGATGCTTGTTGTCGTGGTCGTGGGCGCAAGGTCAAGCTCCTTGAGGGGTTCCGCGCGCGTAGCCTGTAGCGCTGCTGCGACGGCGGCCGACACATCGGCTGCCACCTGCGCCGCGATGGCCGGGAGGAGGGCGGTGAACTCGGCCTGACGCTGCGCCGTCTTCTCCGCCAACTCAGCACGGCGTCGTGCTCGCTTGCGCTCCCACTCGGCGAGAGGTCGCTGCTGCGGGTACTCCACCGACGCGCATGCTCGATCTCCGCGACTAGCCCAAGCTGATCCGCCCAACATGATTGAATAGGCCGGATCGAAGCCTTTGGTGTAGAATTTGGTGGCTCGAATTTGGGGATTGTGGGGAAAAATTTGGTTGACTTTTGGAGATTTTGCGTGGAGGAATCGACCGGCTCTGATACCAAAATGTTAGCCACACACTAGTATCACAGCTCGATTTGATCAACAAAGGGATTACAAGCTGTGGATTCATGAGTTCTAGAGATTACAGATGAAGAGGAAGAGGAACACGAGAAGAAGATGAAGATAGAAGCGAGGAGGCCGAAGCCGTCCTGATCCAAGCCCCGTCGTCCGTCGATGAACCTCACGTATATGTAGCTGCAGGCTCCTGTGGCTTCCTCGAAGCCCAGGCCCAGTAGAGGCACAGCCCACGGTCCAGCCCATGATGATAATAGGGGAGGACGTCGCTAACAATAGTGCTGTCAAAACTCAAGATAAACCACAATGATGTCATAAATTAGGATTTATGGGGTCAATTATGAGTATTCATGGCTGCGGTTTTGTTGTTCACAATCTTTTTGTGTTGTGGCCTGACGATCACACAGTTTATGTGCAGCTCCGCCACTGACTGGCATACACACTTTCAAATCTCCAAAACATAAGTTTTATTTTTATTTTTGTGTAGTCCATAATAATTAAAATAATTTTACATGCTTGTAGTGTATCATTGACTACACCCAACGTGCAAATATATTTTTAATTTAAAAAATAAAAGAATCACGGGAGCTCGAGCTCGAGAGCCAAAAATGAAAACGAGAAAAATAACATTTGGAGACCGGCCTAGGAAAAATGACGAAAATAACCACAAAATGAAAAGAATTCATAAAATAAACGTCCGGCGAAACTGTTTCACAAAATAACCCTTTCGGGTAGCGCTTAGGCGTTATGGTATACTATGTGAAAGGACATCTCTTGCTTAAGTAAGTTTTGTGTGTTTGATAACAACATGAGTGACATCTCATTGTGTGCTAAGTGTGATAGGTACATTTAACAAGTCAAGACGGAAGAGAATAATCCAAAAAGGGATAAGACAAGCGAAGATGGAGCAAGTAAATCCTGTGATTTGTTGGGCCGGAATTCATCCGGATTGGTCCGGAATATTCCGGATGGTCCGGAATAATCCGGACTCAGTCCGAACAAATTCCGAGGTGACCTCAAAATGGTTCTGTTAGGGTTTCGGATTTCATCCGGAATGGTCCGGAAAATTCCGGACGATCCAGAATGGATCCGGATTATTCCGGATCTATTCCGGATGGTCCGGACTGGATCCGGAGTATTCCGGGTGATTCCGGACGACCAGTTTCGGGCTGAAACGGCTAGTTTTTGGAGGACCTATATAAGGGCATCTCTTCTTCCTCAAGAGGTACCACGACCAAAAGAAGAACACCTCCATTGTTTGAAAGCTTCAAATCAATAGATCTCCCTCTCTAGCCACTCAATCACTTAGCCCTTTGGGGATTTGAGAGAGGAGACCTAGATCTACACTTCCACCAAACCGATTTGATTTCCCCCTTGATTTGTGAGAGGGGGCTTGCTACTCTTGGTGTTCATTGGAACCCTAAGATGTTGTGGTCCTTCGGAGCTTTGGGAGCTACGAAGACATTGCCGGGAGCCACCAATTGAGTTGTGGTGTGTGCCCCGGCCTTGGGCATCGAGTCTTGGCGGCTCGGTGTATTTGGTGAAGACCCTCCAACTTGTGGAGTGTGCCTCATCCTTGTAAAGGTTCTAGTTGTCAACCTCAACGGCAACATAGTGACAAGTGCCTCGCCACATCGGTGGTAAGACACAACGGAGATACGGTGTGCCATATCAAGGCTACTCGGTGTTTCACTTTGGTGAACACCGCGCCGCTCCAACGGAGATTAGCTTCCATTGGGAAGTGAACTTCGGGATAAATCTCTGCGTCAACTTGTTGGTTATTCCTCAACTTTCCTTTAGTTGTTGCTACTATCTTACTCATATATATATATATATATATATATATATATATATATATATATATATATATATATATATATATATATATATATATATATATATAGACCTAAACAGGAATCTGCCTTAAGAGATTCCTATTTAGCTTAAGTAGGAACTATACCATATTAGGGAAGGAACCGGTACCAACTCAACAACCCGACCCAGCACCGTCCCGACCAAATAAATGTGAACCTTCCGACCCTCGATCCCACCCCGCCTCCTTCCCTCGATCCCACCCCGCCTCCTTCCCTCGATCCCTCCCCCGCCTCCTTCTTCGTGTCCGGCGCCGGCGAGTGAGCGGCGGCCGCGGCCGACGCGAGGGAGCCGGCGACGGAAACGGCGTTCGACACCGATCCCCCAGCACCTTCTTCTCCCCCGGCGCGGCCGAGCGAGCGACGGCGGCAGCCGGCGCGAGGGCGGCCGCCGCGGAAGCGTCCACACACCCCCGATCCCTCCCCCGCCTCCTTCTTCGTGTCCGGCGCCGGCGAGTGAGCGGCGGCCGCGGCCGACGCGAGGGAGCCGGCGACGGAAACGGCGTTCGACACCGATCCCCCAGCACCTTCTTCTCCCTCGTCGCGGCCGAGCGAGCGACGGCGGCAGCCGGCGCGAGGGAGGCCGCCGCGGAAGCGTCCACACACCACACGATCCCTCCCCTGCCTCCTTCCCTGTAATCCGGCGCCGGCGGCTGAACGATGAAGCGGACCACCGTGACGAATCTACAGGTTCAATCTCTCGTCATGTTTGATTTACATTGTACAAACATGAACTATTGTTAGTACTGAAGCATGAACCTGCAATGAACTGTTGTTTTTTGCTGAGTAGTTGGATGATAAAAGGTTTGAACAGTGATTATTAAAAACAAATACAGCTGTAGGGTTGAGGTTCACACTCTATAGTTTTGAAGGTTCATCTGTTTGAAATTTAATTTTAGACATGTATATCCTGAGAAAGAACAAAAAGAAAGTTCACAGGATCTAGGTTGAAGGTTCACATTCTATAGATTTGAAGTTCATTTGTTGAAAATTATTTCACATGCAGTGATCTTATGAAGGTTCACAAAAACGTGTGCTAAAGGTTCAGTTGGAATAAAAGTACAGTTTACTTAATTTAATGTGTGTCTCTAACATAATGAACTCTCCTTTTTCTGTTGGGTTGCAGGTTGATCATGTGGGTTCAACTAAACGTGCGAAGATCACTCGTGAGCAAGCTGACGAACAGGAACTGGTATGCTGGTCAGGACCGATTCCATCGCCTCAGTCAGCAGTTAGGCGTGATTGTCCAATAAAGGTTACTGAACCTGGGATACGTCTTCCCAGGCGAGGTATTCGTGGAGGTGTGTCAAGAGAGAAATGTAGCAGTGCAACAGATGAAGTCCAGCATGAAAGCATGGACCATGAAGCACACCAACAGTCACATGACAGTGAGGTTGTTGCCTCTGCAGGTAATGGGGAAGAGCAGTTCAGAAAATTTGATGAGCCAGTTCACATACAGATATTCCAGTCGTCCGACGGGCAGGAACAAGAGGATGTAATATGTTGGTCTGAACCACCGAAGGATCCTCCCTCACCAATACAGCGTGATAAACCCATTGTTGTTACAGAACCAGCATACCGCCTGCCACGCAGATTGATGCAAAATTTGAACAATGGGAATTCCACAGACAGTACAGAGGAAAGTCCACTAGACTCTAACAACCGGAGTGCGAGCGCAGAAGGATCAAGCGGTGTTGATATCCCAGGTATTAATAAACGCAAGTCCAGAGATGAGCAGTCCACTTTTGAAGCTTCTAAAGTTCAGAAGAATGCAACAGGTAATAGTAACAGGCCCAAGCAATCACACACTGCATCGGCACACAAGTCCACTGCTGACACTCACATACCTCCAAGAGATCCATTGCTTCATGTTCCAATAGTGACTCCTCCTTGTCCAATCAACCCTGACCAAAGGCAGACGCCTGAAAATCTTCGATCGTACACCCACGTAAGCAATCTTAACAAATTGTTCAATTTACTTTGCAGTCTGCCATTTCTGTTCCGTGCAATAAACAACAAATGTTGTAAAAAATGCAGGCACCAGAGCTCCCTACCCATCTCATACCCTCAATTGGTCAGCATTTCAGAACATTGGACGAAGCGTATGAATTTTACAACACATACGCGAGGCATACTGGCTTTGGGATTAAGAAGAACCAAAACAATAAGTATAGACGATACCTGCGATGTGTCCGAGAAGGCAAGCACGAGACAAATGTTGCTGCTGGTGCACGGCAACGCGAAAGGGCAAGCAAGAAGACTGGTTGCAAAGCATGCATGGGCTTAAAAGAAAAAGAAGATGGTACCTGTGTTGTGAAAAGTGTGGTGTTTGATCACAACCACAAACTTCTGCTTAGTCCAGCAATGCTAGTCTTCCTGCATTCACACAAGAGAATTGACTCAAATCTGAAAGAGTATATAAAGGACCTCCAGTTTAGCAATGTCAAGCATGTGCAGATCATGGGGATCCTTTCCAGGCTGTGTGGTGACAGAGGCAAAATAGGATGCAATGAAAGGGATATATTGAACATGTAAGTAATCATTTAAGTTTTTGTTGCATCATCATGATAAAACACACTTTTACTAAAATTTGTTGCAATGATAACAAAAAAAATGCAGAAAAGCTGAAAATACACGGAAGGAGGCTGCAGACCCTGTCAAAAAAATGTTCAGGTTCTTCCACGACATGAAAGCTCAAAATAGCAATTTCTACTTTGATGTGCACATCGATGAGCATAAAACAATAAAAAATATATTCTGGTCGAACGCAAGCTGCAGGGCTGCATATGCAGACTTTGGAGACTGCATAACATTTGATACAACATACAAATCAAATAAATACCATATGCCTCTAGCAGTGTTTGTGGGTGTCAATAATCACTTGCAATCGACTATTTTCGGTGTGGCACTGATGGGTGATGAAACTGAAGAATCATTCAAATGGGTGTTCAGCACATTCCTTAGATGCATGCGAGGGAAGCAGCCCATCTGCATACTGACAGGTATGTCAAGTGTAATTTTTTGAAAGTTCAGACATCTTGCTTAGGCAGTTCACAAGTCCTCTAAAATATATTTTTTATGTTTTGTGAAAAATGCAGACCAGTGTCCATCTATGGCAAAGGCAATACCTAAAATCTTCAAGCGTACTCTGCATAAGAATTGTAGATGGCACATCACAAGGAAGCATAAAGACCCTTTAGCGAAGCTTTACAAGGTGTTCCCTGACCTAAAAGAAAAACTACATGCGGTAATTAACCATCCACTAATGCCAGCTGAGTTTGAAGAAGCCTGGCATGACCTTGTAGCAACGTACAATCTGAGGGATGTTAACGTCATGTTGAACCTGTGGAATGAACGGAAAAGTTGGGTGTCAGCATATTGGAAGGATGTTTTCTGTGCACGCATGACGTCAACACAGAGAAGTGAGAGCATGAACTTTGTGCTGAAACGGGGATTTGTAAAAGAACAGGATGATCTACACATCTTTGTGCAACAAGTGAATAATTGCATCCAGGCAAGGCATGAAGCAGAAAATGCTGAGACAAATGCATCGACGGTACGTCACCTAACTTTTTTTAATATGACAAATCATAAGCACAAAAATATAGAAGACTTCACACAAAAAAATCAGAAAATAAAAAAATAAAGTTCAGAATTCAAGAAATAAAAGTTCACTCTGCTAGAAAAAACTTTATAGTGTACTGACTTTTGCCCACTGGTGAATAACCATGCAGGGTGATTACAAGCCATTGACCCGCTATGGTTTCGAGGCTCAAGCAATGGAGCACTACACTAGAGCAGTGTATGCGGTGTTCCGGGAACGCCAATTTGAGAGCACGGGTTTCCGCATAAAAACAAGTCCAGGGAATGCAAAAGAGTTCTATGTGCATCACTATAACCAAAGTAGAAAGTTTGCCTGGTCAAGGCATGAGTTCCGTGTGTGGGCTGACGTAGATGAAGGGAAGTATGAGTGTGAGTGCAAACTTTGGGAACATACAGGTACACATTTTTCCTTGTAATCCCTCCATCACTAGAACACAACAAAAAATATTAAAATAATGGCATTGAAATTCTCAAAAAAAATGATGTTTCTTTTTGCAGGATTGTTCTGCCACCACGTAATCGCTGTTTTCGAGCACCTAAGAGTGGACGAGATTCCAACAAAGTACATATTGAAGAGATATACAAAAAATGCTGTGACAGATCCAACTTTCAACCGCCGGGACTACATCACAACAGCATCAGATGGGATGTCTATTGAATACAGGCGGACGTTGCTGTACAACGAAGCAATGAAAACAGTCAACAAAGGTCTCTCCTCTGACCACATGTTTGACAGAGCCATGTCCGCTTTCAAAGAAGTAAATTCACGCTTGGATGATGATGAAAATGACATGACCAATCACAGCAGCTGCCCACCAGATGCTTTTGAACCTGAACAGCCATTAGAGCCTGTTGATATTCATGATGATGCAAGGAGTGATGCTTATGCTGACATACAGCCACCTCCAGTGGCTAAAACAAAAGGCAGTAGGACCAAAGAGAAAGAAGAAGCTCCTAAACAATCACGTCCCCGCCCAGAACCAGAGCTCGATGAAAATGGGAAACCCAAGGGTCAAAGATTGTGCAGCAACTGCAATAAAATTAAAGGGCACAATGCAAGAACATGCCGCAAGAGGGAGATGGCACAGCGGCTGCTGGAAGCACATACTAGGTTGTATGGTGATCCTGGCTCCAAGGAGAATGTTAAGGTATGCATCAAGAATCTCATTGCAAAACAGCAAGTACCGGAGGCTGAAGGAGAGGAAGTGCTAGATACCGATGAAGAGGAAGATTACGAAGATGAGACAGATGAAGATGAAGAAGAAGAGCAAGATGACAACGAAGATGAAGGAGAAGACTATGAAAAAAATGACACAGGGACACATACAGACACCGATGAGGGACACGAAAATCACCAGCCACCAGAAGCAGCTACAGATATGTCCACAGAGCTCATCAATGAAAAAATGAAGCACATGCACAGGATTTGTAGCACATGTGGTTTGAGGGAGAACCACAACGCGAGAACATGCCCACGGAAGAAAGAAATTATGGAAAAGAAGCTGGCTACTTCTCAGAAGAGCGGCGACACTGAGAAAATGATGCCTCTAGGCAAACGGATATGCAGTAATTGTGGACTCATTAGAGGACACAATAAAAGAACTTGCATGCGTTTGCAGATCGAGGAACAAATAAGACAGCAAGCTATGAAGGAGCTAACACCGCCAAGAGCTCTTACACAGAAAGCCGTATTAAAAAAAAAGAACGAAGAGGTCACACCGCTGAAGCTGCAGATAAGAAGAAGCAACAGGAATCGAGGCTAGCTAGGAAAATATAGGTACATTAGTAGAATAAAAAACATGTAAAAAACAGCAAATTTCCCTTTGTTTCATTGATACTTGCTTTTGTTTCATTAGTACAATGATACATAGAATGGAAAAAGGATTGTGTTAAAAAAGCAAAGGGAAAACTATGAATAATACAGTTCAGGATCCTAAAAAACAAGGTTCACTGCTTATCTTATGTAAGGTTCACTTATTCTCTAAAAAAAGCAAAACTGCAAAGAAACTATGGAATAAGGTTGAGAATCCTGATGAAAAATCAAGGTTCACTTTATTCTCTGAAAAAATAATGTTCACAACTTCAGAAAAAAAAAAGTTCACTTCTACTCTGTAAAAAGTAAAACAGCAAAGAATCTATGAAAAAAAAAAGGTTCACATCTTCTCTTACAGAAGGTTCACTTCCTATATGAACAAAGCAAACTGCAAAACAAATTATGGAATAAGGTTCAGAATCCTGACGAAAAATCAAGGTTCACTTCTTATGTGCAATAAGGTTCACTAGTTGTTCTGAAAAAAACTGTTCACTTTTATTTCTGAAAAAAAAAGTGAAACTGCAAAAGAAGACTATGAAAAAAAGGTTCACAATCCTGGTGAAGCAAGGTTCACTACTTCTCTTATATAAGGTTCACTTCTTCTTTTAAAATTAATGTTCACTACCTGTATGAACAATAGCATAAAACAGCAGGAAGTTCACATGGCATGTAAAAAAAGGTTCACTCCTTCTCTAAAAAAGTAAAAATAGAAAAATTGAAGTTCAAAAATTTGTTCACATGACACAGATGGACTTCACATATTGGGAGAATCAATCATAACTGAGATTATTCAATGAAAAAGTTCACAGAGATGATATGTGTCAGTTCACATGTCCAAACATGAATGCTCACAGAGATATTGTGTGAATGTGTGGGGGAGGGAGGGGGTACAATCAGCAAAGCTGAACATTAAAACTTATAACACAAATTAAATTGATGGTCCTTGGATTCCTGTAACAGCAACTCCTAACTGGACTGTGATGCTAAACCTAGCAAAAGGAGAAGATCTCGAAGTTGACTCGGCCAATCCTCCATTGTTAATTCGTTCTTCGGATGGAACAATAGCTGGTAAATCCACTCAGCTTTCCAATCTTCCACACGAGCCTGAGGAACAAACAAGAGGGAAAAATATTAGTAAGATAAACCATAAAAAATATAAACAAGAGTACAAAATCATAGAGGAAAAATAAAAACATACATCTTTGCGCTTAAACGGAATGACAAACTTCTCGCCGTCAAACAAGCAAGCCATCCTCAGTACATAGAAACCACACTCATTTGTCCCCTGCTCAGGACTAGGAACAAAGTATCGGCACTTCTCGGCCAAGAGCTCCCAATCAAATTTGTTTCTCTTGTTATATTCAGCTACCCCATACAGCTCTTTCATAAAAAGGACCATCCTCCTCATCTGTTATTTAGGAATGTAAAATGGTATGAGATAAAAAAAGAAGAAACCCATGGTGCATACTACGAGAAGAAAAACAAAAGAACCACACTGAAACAAAAAAGTAAGGTTTTACATACAATTTCAACACGGTCCCTATGCTGATGACTTCTGGTTATACCCTTGAATTTGCTATACTTTAAAGTGTCAAAAATCTCCAGAGAACCAGTGTATCGATTCATGACATACAGTGTGTGATGACCCTCATTGAAACGAGGGATCAAGATCTGCAAAAACAATATAAAAAAGGTTCACATCAGAAAACTAGTACAGTTCATATGCAGAAAATGGAAATCACGTTGCATTTAAAAAAAGATGTTGAAGAGAACCAATATTAAAAAAAAGGTTCACATGAATTAACCGAACAGAACACTGACATGGTAGACAAAAACAAAAATGCAATTGACAAAAAGAAAAAAGATTATAACAGTGGAAAACAAGGAAAAGTGTACCAGATTTGCCTTCAGCAAATTCTCAGATTCCCTAAGATAATCACAACACATTCTTACAGCTTTCTTTGGATCGAAATCAGTCTTTGGTAACGGATTCCCATCATCACTCTTTCCAGTATAAGGATCCAAATCAAGAAGGTACTGCATAGAGTATTATAAAAAACAAATAAACCAACAAGACCCTAACACATAAAAAAAAGCAAAAACAAAAAATAAGTGCCTTACAGGAATGAAAAATGGTCCAAGCAAAACACGGTTCCCTGATTCAAATGCCTGTTTTATATCAGGATGATCCTTCCAGTAAGAAATTAACTGTTCCATAATTTCTGCTTCCATCATCTGAGAGCGACCAAACAACCTGAACATGGAATTGCCATTGACTTCGAGGGGATCGTCATTGGCGCTTGTGAAGAGAAACAGAAGATCACTTAAAAAAAACACAAAAATATAAGAAACATTATATATACCAGTAAATGTTCACAGAATAAAATTAAAGTAAACAGTTCAAATGGTTCTGCTGTGAAGGTTCACATGATGCTGGCTTGAA
Organism: Puccinellia tenuiflora; assembly: GCA_012064385.1. Classification (NCBI taxonomy): domain Eukaryota; kingdom Viridiplantae; phylum Streptophyta; class Magnoliopsida; order Poales; family Poaceae; genus Puccinellia; species Puccinellia tenuiflora. The sequence goes on from QRDG01000808.1 coordinate 230,561, forward strand.
AAAGATAACTCATTTGACCAACATAACAAAAAAAGTAAAAACAGTATGTGCTTAGAATTAGAAAAACTAATGAAGGTTCAGATCTACAAACAATTAAAGTTCACATAGTCAATATTAAAAAAGTAACACTGAATTCAACATATTCAGTTAAAAACAGAAGTTCTGTCTATAAAATGAGAATAAAGGAAATAGTAATAGCAAATGACTAGAAAAAATACTCACTTCCCATGTTTCTCCTGGAAATCAGGGCTTAATATTAAGCTTTTTATGCTTCTCGCATTGGACAGGTGTGGAAACTCATAAGGAATAAGCTTCTCTACAGGATCTCTCAGCTTCTTGCTTACAATTGTGGCCCGCTTGTTTGATAGCACAAGCGTTCCAGAGCGTAGGTTCCTGGGCACCTGTGTTACAAAATCATCACTGCTACCCCTAGAACATGCATCATCATCCTTCAAAACAATATTGCTTTTCCTCTTGACTGGAAGTGGTGACATAAAATCATCATCATCATCATCCAATTGAATTGTTCCGCCCTTATCTTTCGAACGACTTGAAACAATAACCTTGCTGCTTGATTTTCTCGTATTGACATGAAGTTGCTGAACAACCTTTTGCACCTTGCTAACTTTGTTCGCATAATCTTCTTCTCTTAAAATAACAACCTCAGGTGTGCAAGACTGTGTACCGAACATTGCAAAATCATCCGTATCCAAATATAGAGCTGGGCCTGAAACATATGGAAGTTCACATCAAGATTATGAGAAAAATAACAACATGAAAAAGACCTCCTTAAAATACAAAAAGATTATACCTGGATCAACACCTATTACAGATTTGAGGTCGATGTTAAATTGCGGTGCCGTAAGCCAACTATATAGCAATGTCATCCTTATGCTCAGGATATCATCTTGCTTGAAAATTACAAAGTTCTCGCCATCCCACGACTGCAAAAACTGAAGCATGAAAAACCCACAATCATGCCTGCATGGACAAAAAGAGAAAAAGGTAAAAATATGTGCATTAACTGTGCTGATGAAAAAAAATCACACGTATGACAATGAAGGTTCACATAATACTAGTGCAAAAAGGTTCATTTAATGATTGCCTCAAAGGTTTAATAGTTCCAGTAACAAAAAAAAAACTGAATTCACAACATATTAACCAGAAAAAGTTCACATAGCTCACATGGAAAATGCAACAATGGTGAAGGTTCACATAAAGTAGCAGTAAAAAGTTCACATGAAAAAAGAGGGTGAATGTTCGTTTTGTTTCAACATAAAAACATTAAAAGGGTTCACATTTTAAAAAGTTCACATGAAGCATTTTTTAAAGTGAAAAAGGTTTATTAAGATATATACTTACGCCGTTTTTTGCTTTGGCATCTTCATATAATGCATTTCAAAATGATCTATAGATTTTGGCTCGAACGATTCTCCCTTTGAGTTTGTAGCTTCTCTCCAAAGCTTCTTGATACGGGATGCCATGGTATAAAAAACCCTTTGAGCATCTGGATCATTTTCTCCGCGAAGAGAATCAAGAAGCTCAAAACGCTCCTTTTTCAGATTAACACCGACTACACAGAAATGACCAACATTCCCAGGAGTAGGAGGATTAGGAGGGTCAAGAGTAGCAAATAATATCTGCATATAAAACCATGAAGAAAAGGTAACATTATACTCCAGGGTAAGGTGTTGCTGTTACTAAAGGTAGCATATAATCATAAAGAAAATAAAAAAGATGAACCCTTACAACATCTTTCTTGTCCAAGCACTCTTCCGCATCAAGAGTAAAAACTCTTCTCACAGGATTACTCGCAAGTTTATTTTCAAATATGTGCCTCTGATACAATTTAAAAATAAGATACAAAAGAAAAATCTGATGAGCAATAAGAAAAAACCATTATAATTTTTTTTATATATGACATTTCATATATGATAAAATGAAGGTTCAGTCTGGTCAAATTAATTGCTAAAGAAAAACAAAACAAGTTTCATACTACAAAACTAAAAATGTGAAGCATGGAAATGAACTTACAGCACATATAGAAGGCACAACCAGCTTTTCAGAGTGTCTGTACTTCTGCCCCAGCAAAAATGTGCCAACTGACAGTACAAAGTTGCATAGCATGCCATTAGGCCTGAAAGCGTTAGCAACTTGCTCAATAGTACATTCACAGCCCTCAGTCCTGAAAATAATATCATTCCTACAAGAAAACAAAAGAAATTACAGAGAAACAGTAGAATGAGAAAAAATTGAAAACAAAAACCAACAATGACCAACAGATAGATTTACAAAAAAATAAAAAATAAAATAAGCACTTACTTTCTATTACGGTCCTTCCTCAATCTGCAAACAGCATTATATACCTCCTTTATCTTACTCATGGCAGGAATCTGAGATATAGGTGGTGTACATTGCAAACTGGGATCTGAGAAAAAAGTTCACATCATGAATTAGTAAAGGTTCACACAGTGCTGTCAAAAAAGTTCACTTGTTTGTGCACGGGTGTTCAGTAGCCCCCAGAAAAAACACTTATTGAGAAGGTTCACTTGATATTTGCAATCATTTTGGAAAAAAGACAGAACATGAGCCTATATTTGTGACAGCTATTATCAGATGTACAAGTAAAAAGAAAAAAGTAACAAACTATATTTACAATAATTCCCAGTTTACATTGTCTGAGTACGCACGCCTACTACACCACCACAGCACCCCTCTACCAGACCAAACTTTAAAAAGCTATCTAGAAAAGAAGATAAATAGCCACAAAAACACTTAAGCAAAGAAAAAAGAAGGTTCACTTATCCTTGCCTATGAATTGCCTCGAAGAGCATGTGCCTCCAGATGGTACATCAGCATCATCTTCTTCAGCGTGCCTATCTGGAACAGCAGAAACATCTTGTTGACCCTCAGTTAGCACTGCCTTTGAATATCCGGCACATACATCAACAGCTGGTTCATTAACAGCAAGTTGGTCTGCATCAGCTGGGTCATCATTTACTACACCATCAACCTTGTTGACAACAACTAGTTCTTCCACAACAGTCGGGGCTGCCACTGATGAAGGGATAACTCGATGATCTACTGACAAATTTGCATCATCCGCAACAATATTACTGGAGTTCAATACACCTTTGTTAGGGGAGGCAATGGTCCCTACAGCATCAGCACCAACTTGCTGAGGAAGACCACCTGCAGCAGCTGCAAGGAACGTGTCATCATCACGCAATCTAGAGCTTACATATATGTGGTGACCTTCAGATAAAACAACATCAGCACCTTGATCAAATCTTTGCTCTCCGTACTGTGAACTTGGAACATAATCTTCATTAACAGCACCAGTAAACATAAAATCATTACCCTGATCGTCATCGTCATCGCTGTCGTCACGTGGCGGTGACACAGGGCTCTCAGGGCTCTGCGGACGACGAACCGGAGAGGCCATCATTTCATCACACAGAGACTCATTATCTGTGATATGATCTTCTGCATCATCCTCCATGGCTGCCTCCTCGGCTCGTCTAGCTTCTTCCTGAAACCCAAATAAAGGTTCACATATATAATAAAAAAGAGTTCACAAAAACATATTGTAACATATGATTATAAAAAGGTTCACATATGTATTTACCACAGCGTCTGATTCTCTTTGACCTAGACCTGATGCTGCACCTTTGTCAAATGACTTATGTGGTTCTTCCTCTCTAAACTGCCTTTCTTTAATCACAGCTTCTTCCTCATAATGCTTGCATAATAAATCCTGCTTCTTCCCAAGATCAGCAAAGCCTTTTGCAACAAAAGACACAGCAGTCCTCAAACTCTCAAGCACACTAGCATCAATTTCTGTCAATTGCTTCACAACATCACTTGGAGGCAGATGCTCTGGAAGAAACATACCGGCAAGCCTACTAATACGATCATCAACGCTTGGAACAGACCGCGAAAGATCTACAACTTTCTGCAAGAGCTGGTCAATCTGTTGGATAGCTGAAGCAGATGAACCAACCGGATCGTCAAAAGACGATGGAGGCACAGAATTTTGATTCATTACTGGTGGCTCCATGCTCAATAATTGAGGACATGACTGCAATGGGACTTCAGCGTTACTCTCCGGGTAATCACAGGGGTGGCCTGGCCTAGGAGGACTGAATCCAACCTGCAAGTTTTCAACAGGAAAACCATACGAATAGGCAATATCATTGCGACCTTTCCACTGCAAGAAATACAAAGACAAATAAAAGTTAGCCAAAATAAAAAATAAAAAGAAAGGATGAAGGAAAATGACAATATACGACAACACACAAAAAGGGAAAGTGTGAAAAAAGGTTCACTCATCATTAAAAAAACAGTTCACTTACTGGTAACTTCCCAATGATGTACTTAGAAAGATCATTCCTGCCATTCCTGATGCGATCTTCCATGTATATAGATTTCAACTTTTTCTGGTACAAGAAATTAGCACGGGGAGTCCTGCGGTGCATGACGGAATGTTTCCTTGAGAGGCAACTATCCAAGTACTGAACAACGGGCAAAACAACACACCCTTCCGGCCCTGCCTGGGGTATATCAGTATCCTGATACTTTTCAGCAGCCCGCTTCACCTCATCAACAACAAGCTGACAGAAATCACTAATAGCCATCTTATCGTAATCCATGTCAACAAGCATTGCAGCCTCCCTACCAATACGAAGAGCAGACCCAGGGCATATAAGCTTGTTGAAAAGGATAGCAAAGAAAACCTTCACTGCTTCATGGACTTTCGTATCATCTTCAACAAAAGACTGCAAAAGTTTATGAAGATGCTTTGTCTCAATGCTAACATTGCTAGCAAATCCAAGTTCTGCCTTCATCTTCGCAAGCGCAGCATCATGCCCGGTATCTGAAGGTCTGGGAACTGTTTCACCTCCCATTGGAAACCCAAAAACATGGTGCACAGACTCTCTGTTAACAAACACAACCTTGCCAGCACCACAATCTATCTTCATGGTGGTTGTTTCCATCCTCATCAAAAGTACACATGCCAGTGGGCGTGACACATTGCCATCCAGTACCCATTCAAACACGCACCCAAACCCGGCAGATTGAACTATTTTTCTGTGAGGTTCCTTGAGCAACTTGGCCGCTTCAATGACTTCACCCAGAGAGCAGTGGACGGTTTGCTGAAAAGTGCCGATAGTTTCATCATCTGATTCATCAACAACTTTGCTCTCTTTCCCTTTCCTCTTCACAGTAACTGTCTTCTTCTTGACAATAGGGCCATCCTCTAAATTTTCTTCAAGATTCTTGGTTTCAAACTTTTGGACACTCTGCCTTTCTTCTTTTTCCCAATAATTTTCACACCTGTGTCAGATCTAGCCCTCTTCTTAGTTGGGATATCCTGAAAACAAAAAGAATCAGAAACATAGTATAAAAAAAGAAGGTTCACATATGAAAATAGAGGAGGTTCAGATTTTACAAAAAAAAAACTAGACAGTTCTTACAACAAACAAAAATGGAAGAACAAAACATGATAAAGAAAAAGAGAAAATAGAATCATAACCTTTTCAGCACCCACAGCCCCATCATCCCCCTCAGCCACATCATGATCAGGCACATAAGTTTCATCAAAGACAACATGGCGCTTCCTGCGAGTATTCATAGGTGATGCAGAACCACTGGCTGAGGGACTCTTAGATGGGCACGCAACAAAACGGGGGCTGCGCCGTGTGATCGAGGCAGGTGAGTCATTCTTCCCTGGTCTGCAGGCATCCTTCCTTTTAGCAACAGCTACCCTCTCTTTAGTGCATTTTTCATGAGCTGAATCCTCATCTTCACGATGATCAACTGAGGGGCCTAAACCTTCAACATTTGCATCCTTCCACCTTTTTGGATACTTTCTACGGTAACTCTTAACTAATTCTTCATGTTGAGCAACCCTGGCTCCATGTTCCCTATTGTACTTCTCAATTTGGGCCTCTGCCATGGATCCTGGCTGGGTGACCTCAACAGGACCATATTCACTTTGAGATGGTGTGTCCTCCCACTGAGGAGTATGCTCAGATGAAGCAGGATTATGTAAAGCATCACTGCCCTGCTGCATTGGAGTGCGGTCATACACAGGAGCAACAGTTTCCCAACCACTGCCATCAGCTAAATCATCCAAGCCACGTGCCGGAGTTTATCAAACAATGGGCCACCAGTAACACAGTCTGATGGTTTATTAATTGAATGCAGCACAGGGATATTTTCACCAGACTTGGTACCAAACTCATCATTGACCATATGAAGGGACTGTTTGATAACATCATCAGCTACACAGAAGAAAGGAAAAGTTAAATAAGAAACAACAAAAATGAGAGATACAAAATTAAAAAATCAGAAGTATTAATTATAGAACTCAAAAAAGTTCATATACAGTTCATTTTAAGGTTCACTTGTAAAAAACATTTTGAATGTTCACCACTTAAACTGATCTAAAAAAAGAGTCCAAAAGGTTCATTTTAAGGTTCACTCCCACTTCCTTTTTGAAAAAGGTTCAGAAATCATATAAAACATGAATAATTCTAGTTTAAGGTGAATAGATAAAAGTAAACTAAATATGAACTGCTACAATTACAAAATTCACATCAAGAACTTGGCATGGTTAACTTATTACAGACAATCACCTCTGGTCCCACAACAAATATAACACTAAAATAAATAAAAAAAAGGTTCACTAATGTAATCAAACAAAGTTCACACTAGAAACTTACTAAAACTCAAAAAGTACCAGGATAAGAAGAAATCAGTACAGACACAACAATACGAATATATGTAATGTGGAGCATATTTCGAACAAAAAAACAAAAAGGTGTAGAAGCATAAACCCTAGGTACTGCAGTAACAGGCAAAAATAAAACAATAGCTTAATTAAAAAAAATAGATAGGCGCTGGATACTTTCCATTGCATCCCGGCATGGAGAATCCATTCAATTCGGTGAGGATGCCCGTACGCCACCAGTACAAGGCGGACGAACAAAGAGCTCGGGCGCAAGCGAAATCACCGGGGGCGCGACACAACTCCACCGACGACGATCGAACGCAACGCCACCGCACAGAAAAACTCAATTCGACGCGCAACAGATGAACACCATGGTGGATTTGACCGCAAAACCACGTCGGCGTAGATCTGCAACCGCGGCCCCTCGATAAGGCTACGGGGCTGGGGGTGGGACGCAGGGTGCGGGGCGCGGGGGTGGGCAAGGAAGTGGTGCGGGGTGCGGGGCGCGGGGTGGGCAGCGGTTTCCCTACGGCGGCGGTTGCCGGAGAGGAGCGCGGACGGGGATGGAGCAGAGCAGACGAGGGGGGAGCACGGAAAGGAGAAAGACGGGGCGAAGGAAGTGGACAAAATCACACCTGGTAACAGACGAATATTGAATGGGCTTCAGACATACACATATTAATGAGAGCTAAAAAGAAAAAAGTTCAGTACGATCTGAAACAAAGTTCACTCATTACAAGAATAAAGGTTCACTTTCTGTTAAAAAAAAGGTTCACTCGTTCAGGAAAAAAAGTTTAGGAAAAAAAATTTGACGAAAAAGGTTCATTTCATATCTCGTCTGAAGGTTCACTTGGTTTATCTGGGAAGGTTCACTTAGCATATCCGAGAAGGTTCAGAAAGTTCCTGTTTAGCTTAAACAGGAATAGGTTCCTTTTTAGCTGAGTTATATATATATATATATATATATATATATATATATATATATATATATATATATATATATATATATATATATATCGATGCGGATTTTATGCCCGCGGTGGTAGCTGCGCATAGGGCGCCGGCCGTCGGATTTAGTCTCAGGATTCGTGTTGTCGTTAACGTCTGTTAAGTGGTAGAAGTCGGGCCTTGTTCTCGTTATCGAATAAAGGAACCGTGCCCCATTCTGATTAGCGAATAAACGAACCGTGCCCTTCTCGTTATCGAGTAAAGGAACCGTTTCCCCTGCTGATTAACGAAGAAAGGAACCGTGCCCCGTACTTGTTATCGAAGAAACAAAACATGCCCGTTCATAGTTAGCGAAAAGGGGACACCCATACGCAAAAAGGAACCATTGGAACCATGCGTAAAAATCAAGTCGTTCTCTTAAGCAATGCGGCCAAATTATTGAGACAAAAAAGAAAAAAAAATCAAATCGTTTCTTAAGCAATGTGGCCAAATTATTGAGACAGAAAAGGAAAAATAACATTGTTTTCTTAAGCAATGCGGCCAAATTATTGAGAGAAAAAAATCAAATTGTTTTCTTAAGCAACGCGGCCAAATTATTGGGATAGAAAAAAAATCAAATCACTTTCTTAAGCAATCGGCCAAATTATTGAGACCAAAAAGAAAAAAAAATCAAGTTGTTTTCTTAAGCAACGCGGCCAAATTATTGGGATAGAAAAAAAAATCAAATTGTTTCTTAAGCAATCGACCCCGTACTTGTTATCGAAGAAACAAAACATGCCCGTTCATAGTTAGCGAAAAGGAACCGTTTCCCCTGCTGATTAACGAAGAATGGAACCGTGCCCCATTCTTTCAATCAGGTGGACGGAACGGCGTTAAGTACATCGATGGTGGAAACTACTCTATAGGGTGATCCAAGGGCTGGTTCAGGGTGCGTAGCTATCACCATGAGCATCCCAATATTTTGCATATATATATATATATATATATATATATANAAGGTTCACTTGGTTTATCTGGGAAGGTTCACTTAGCATATTCGAGAAGGTTCATAGCTTAAACAGGAATAGGTTCCTTTTTAGCTGAGTTATATTATATATATATATATGTCTGCTATTCTGGAACCAGTTCTAAAATAGCTATTCTATAACCACTTCTGAACTTCCCTCGTAATGTTGATGAACTTCATTTAATGGTAATGTGAACTTACTGACGGAACCGACTGATTCTCCACCTTTACGGGAAAATTTTCTAGTGTGATTTTTGATCCGCTTATCAGGAATGATGCATGTGATATATCGTTGGATAGCTATGAAATTACGAAACTTTTTCATTTTCACAGGTTTTCGAAATTAGTTACGGTTTTTAAAGAATTTCAAATATACTAACACTATTTTCGCGTCCGTACCGTATTTTGGTCGCCATTTTCAAACCGTTTATCGGATTGATGCAACTGACACGCCGTTGAAAAGCTATGAAAAAGCCGCAACTTTGTTATCTCACGCACTTTTTCGAAATTACTTACGGTTTAAGAGCAGTTTTAAATATACATAATTCTGTTGTTTTAGAATTCTCGTTTTTTCTGAACTTCCCACTTCACAACACTGAACTTCTTTGTAACACGTATGTGAACTTCTTCACGGAGCACCAGATGCACGTGTTACGTCATGTTTTTGACTTGTTTGATTTTTTTACCTGTTTGATTTTCGTACTCGGACCATTTCTGAACTTCCCTCGTCACGAAAGTAAACTACTACGGGAGACGTAAGTGAACTTCCTCACGGAGAGAAGAAACCGAACCGATCGAAATAAATAAAGTGAATCGCACGCAAAACTGAATTGCACAACATCGGACTTCTCGTGATATGGTTGTGAACTTCCTAGTAAAAAAATGTGAACTTTTATTTTCAAATGAAGTGTGAAGAAGTGTTGAACCGAGGCAGTTTGGAACTAAAAAGAGAACGGAGAACAACACCAGAATCGGAAAGCGTCCCAACAAGATGTGGTCAGAAGCGGCCTCAAACAGCTTCAGGGAACTTAGCACGTCACACCAATTGAACTTCTTTGAACAATAAAATCGAACTTCACAGCAACGACCGTGTTTCAATTTTTCTAAATTAGAAACGGTTGACAAACCAACAACATGCCGTTCACATCTGTACAAGAAGCAGTTCAGTTATAACTTTTGGGGCGGTTACGTACTGAACATACACTAGTTCATAGAGCTACTGAACGGGAGAAGGGGAGCGTCACTGCTATGTCCTCAACGGGAAAAGAGGACAGTCGGAAGTGGCTATCCACTGGGAACGGAGGGAGGCCGCGGGAGCAAGTCGAGCACGAGGACGACGGCGCGAGCTCGGAGCAGAACGCGAACCGCTTCCCCCGTCGGCCTAGCCCACCCCCGGCCAGCCTCTCCTCGCCGGCCTGACCCGCCCCCGGTAGCCTCTCCTCGGTGAAACGCCTCGCTGGCTTCCGAGTTCCGACCGGGATCTCGTCCCCAACCATGGAGGAAGCGGGATGTAGGGGAGAGGTCATGGCGTAGCGGCGGGGCCAGAGGTGGAGGTGCGGGACGCGTAGCGGCGGGCCGGAAGTGGAGGTGCGGGGCGCGTAGCGGCGGGCCAGAAGTGGAGCGTGCGTGGCGGAGGTGGGGCCTCCCGGGCAGCGCGGGGCGGGAGTCTGGGGCCCTCCCGCGGAGGCACGGCCGAGGTTGCAGCACGCGGAGCTGGCCGCCAGGGCAGAGCTGCGGCAGCTCGCCGGGGCGGATCTTGCCGGAGAGGATCTCACAGGAGGGCGCGACGGAGATGCGCGTGAGCGCCGGCGGGAGGCGCAGGAGAGAGCGGCGCCGGGGATGATGTGGTGAGAGGCGGCGCTTAGGGTGGGGGCGGCGTTCCGGGCAGTGGGGCGGGAGGTGGCCGGCGGCGCACAGGGAGGGTGGCGGCGGATGAGCTGGGTCGGGTGCGAGGTGGGAGATAAGGGAGCCGGTCGTTAGTAGTAGTTTTTTTTTGCGGGACGCGGGTGTAGTGGGTTTTTTCTGATCGGTTCGGGATAAGAAGGTTATTAGGAGGGGTTCTAGAATAGCTATTCTAGAACCTCTTAAGGGGGGTTGCAGAATAGTCCTGCTCTATATATATATATTAGAATTTTTGCAAACTTTCAAATTTATTTTTCGAATGTTTGAAATAAAGGGCTACATGGAGCCCGGGTGCCAAAACACTGCACTCAAGAACCCCACACTAATCACGATGTGGTATTCCCCTCAAGATCAGGATCTTTGTGTGGATTTCCTTGGAAAAGGGCATTCTAATCAAAGAAGTCCTACTTAATAGAGGTGGAAGATGTGATCGAAATGCCTATTTTGTGGCAACAAAGAAACGATTGATCATCTTTTCTTTACTTGTCTGCTGGCGAAATACATTTGGGATTGTATTAGTTGTGCTATTGGACCTAACCGTCTATTTGAGTGTATGGATGGTTGTTTCAACCATTGGATCAAATTCCTTTCGTCAAAGAAAAGGAAAATGGTCACTATTGGGGTAGTTAGTGTCTTATGGAGCATATGGAAAACAAGAAACATGGCTTGTTTTCACCCTGCTGTTCGTTCTTACACTGCTTGGTTGTTTTTACCCTGCTTTCGTTTGAGCTTCTGGATGACTAGGATGATGTTGCATTATGGTTGTAGTCATAACTTGGTTTATCTTAATAGAAATCGGGGGATGCCCGTTTTCTTCAAACAAAAATCACGATGTCGTATCTGGAAAGAATGTTGTCTCCGAATGAGTTGATGCATAAATCATTAGTGATGATTTTATATTGTCTGGATATGCAATGCAAGGGCCATTTTGAGCACGAGGATTTTCATAGGAATTATGAAGGATTGCAATTTTTAGAAGATTTTCCATGTTAGGGCCTCTTTGATTAAATATTTTCCAGATGAGTTTTGAAGGTTTGTAATATTCGGAAAATATTTCTGCATGGGTTGTTACATTTGCATGGTTGAGTCCTATAGGAATTTTCTTGCACAACATTTCATCAACACTAAAATCAAAGTGAACCGTCACGTGAGAAGAGAGAAAAGAGAAACAAGATCCGGCTAGGTTTTCATCCCTTTCACATCGGCGTCGTCGACGGTCCGCCCCGCCTGCAATGGCCTTTCGGTTCTTGGAGGGGCGGAGGAACCGAGCCTCTCGTCGATGGGAGGGTTCCCGTTTCTTATTTTAGTTAATTTATGTGTCTTCATGGGGTAGTGAGACATCAACGATATCATGGTGTCAAAAAAAGGTCCTCCCTTCCCTACCGACACACTGGCAGTGCGCCTTATGTCGATGGAGGGCACGTTGATTTTTTCATCCATCGCATCTCCCGGGACCTAGTCGGTTTTCGTGTTCACTAACATGGTTGCAAGTATGTCTCTTCCGATCTACGGTTCTCATTTTTTACGACGGTGGCTGGTCAGGTGTGATGGTCCTTTGGGATCTTAGCACGACGACTCCGTGTCTGTCTATTACAACACAACAAGCTTTACTATGACAAGTTTTGCCCGGCTCCTACGAGAGAGGGTGAGGACGGCGGTGCGTCTTCGGCTCACTCCGGTGCTTGTAGTCATAGCTAAGTGGTCCAAAAACCTATTTGTATTTTTTTTGTTAATTTAAAAAAATTGTACTGATGATTATAATTATTAGTAGATCAGTGGACCTTTTTCGCAAGAAAAACATTGCATGACAAATCATCATCCACTCTAAAAGCTCTTCAGAACAATCCTCTAATTTTCATATAATGAAATGAAAGAAATTTTAATGCAAACACAATCATGTAATGTGTTTGGTAGGTGGGAATTCTATGTCAATCTTATTTTAAAATTGTGAATCAAAGGGTTCAATTTTTATGATTGAAACTATAAAAAATGTTGGTAAAAATCTAGAAACCACACGTTTTGACATGGTCTTGCAGCGTGTTCTTACCTGTCGGCTCATGCATCATGCTAAGGAGGTCGGATCATCGTCAATATCGTTTTCCTAATAATTCATTTTAAGTATGTTTTAAGGTCCCTCTTGTAATACCCCATAGTTATAGGATATGCAAGGGTAGATATTAGGTATGTGCATATTTACATGCATCCATTTGAAAAATATAGGAAAATTTGGCGCTTTTGTGTGAAAGTGGTATAAGTGATCAACACTCGACTTAAATTGATGGTTTGACAACAAGTCATTTACAAAAGGTCAACAAGTGTCAAGATGAATTTAACCAACTATTTTGGGGTTATAGTTATTTTCTCAAACACTTTTCATATAATCATTGAGTCAATATACATCTATATATAGATCATCCATAGAGGAATCGAAAATCTATTCTCATCTCACTATTGACATTTGAATTCAAATACACATTCAAATTTGATTAAAAGAATCTTTATTATAATGGGAAATTCCCAATCCATTTACGACCAGATTCTTACATTAGTAATTAAAGGAAATCAACTAGAATTCATAAATGGACTTACTACAATCAGAATATACAAATCTTTACATTTGAGATTACGAAATGAAGAAAATAGAAATAAAACGACTTAGAGTGTCAAATCGTTGTGACTGCTCCTAGGTGGTTGAATTTTACTTCTCCTAGGTGGTATAATGGTAAGATCAAAGGGTTGAGAGTGTCAAATCGTTGTGAATGTTCCTAGGTGGTTGAATCTTACTGCTCTGCATCGAACGAGAGACGTGCGATTTTACCTCCTAGAGTAGCGGGTTTGGGATATTCGTCGCCAAAAAATGCTCTAAACGCGTGATCATACGGTCAAACCAGTGAGATCGTGAGCGATCTCATGTTTGTACTTGTTATAATATCCCTAGTAGAAAGCCGACATCAAGTTATATGACAAGTTGCCCACGAGGGACTAATAAGAACAAACCAATTAGATCAGTGGTGACGAGTTTAATTGGCATGCCAATCTCTCATATAGATGTCTTACACATGTTATATTAAAAGTTTTTTCTAGATATATATTCAATTATTTAATTTCATAGGTAACTTCTTATTTGAGAATCTAGCTGTAGCATTTGTATACACCATGTTATAAAAAGGTGTATTTCAGTACGCATATGTAATATTGAATTTTATGTGTACAAAAGTAGTATAATCCATAATATTTTATATTTACGGTGATTATTATGACACATGTTACTTCAAAAATATTTATAGATCATCACCGTATTATCTACTTATTGTTAAATCCACTGTAACTTGTAAGAAACATTGTGAAAAAAATGATCATGGCAACTGTTCAATTTACACATCAAAAGTGTCTATATATTTGATTAGTTAACCTTACACTACACACACATATTAAGATATTTGTTAGGCTATATAATCTGGAATCTCTACCGATATATTTAATAAAAATAGAGAGTATCATCCACACAATAACATACATGTACGCTATATAATTGATAAGCTGTAATAAGAAATAAGGATGCGCGCCTTTTTTTCATATTTAAGGTGGTTTTGTGTCCTGTTGAGGGAAATATCTTACAAAGCAAAAAAAATTGCGCAAGTTAGATATATTTTTTATAATATATATTCCATCTATATAATAAAAAGGAAAAAATATTATATATCTAACAATGATAACTAAGTAGTGTACAACATATTTGTTAAAATCACAATATGATTAAAAATAAGAAAGTCTAAAAGTTTAGTATAATTAAAAAACCATCACCACATAAATCAGCATGGCGGTTGCTTCACCGAACTCCTACGAACCAACATACAACAAAGAATGTGACAATTAATAGCAACTTAACCATGAATGAAGTAAAGTGAACGAACAAATAAACCTGAGCGGTAGCACCACCAGCAAGGGGTTCATGGCAGCAGCAAAAGCGGAGAAGTTCATGGCAGCAACAACGAGGGGTTCATTCAATAGAGGAGGGGTGTATGGTGAAAGCTGAGGATGAACTGTTTTTCTATAGAAAAGGAATAATAAGTACTAGGGAGACGATTTGTTTTATAGACGGCAGGGGAGCATTTTTTACCACACCCCCAGCGTTTACCATGGTGCATATTGCTCTGCATGAGACACTCGAGTACACTACCACCACTGGCATGTCGGATGACGTCATCTTTACCTGGATTCCCTCATAATCTGTAGTCGTTGACAAGATGAAAGTGCATGGTTGCCCCCATGCATGGTTTTGGTAATTAATGACAATCTCTATGGACTAATATTTGTATTGAGCTATATTTGTAGGTTGTCCATTAGCTTGCTTGTTCTCCATTTGTTGGAGTCAAGGTTAAGGGAAGAAGAAAAGTTTGTGTTGATCAAGGCTTTGTGCGGGTTGATCATCACTCAAGGCCATGTGAAGATATGCCGAAGAGTGCGTCTCCCATCTTGGTGTATGGGGGAGCATCATGTGAATCTTCACCGAAGCGCAATCGAGGAAGGTGGTGCGTCTTGAGGAGATGAAGATCGTCTTCATCGACCTCAAGTGGTTTAAGCGCAAGGAAAAGGTATGATCTTGATAGGGTTTCTATTTTACCGGTCTCATGTTGTTTAGTGAGAGACCGGGTTATATGATAGATAACCGTACTATCAAGAGGGGCTCTCGACCGAATATCGTGATCGTATCGCCGTAGAGAGCACAAACCTTTGCATCCATGCAATCATCTTTATTGGTTCTTATTTGTCTCTTATCGTGGTGTGGTCTTGGTGCTTGTCGTGCTTGTCATGACAAGGCCAAGTTCACCGAAAACGGTTTTCATATGCGTCTTCTATTGCGGTTTCGGTATTGGAGATTTTGCCGGTTCATCCGTGCGGAAGATTTATCTCTTCCATTTCTTTGCAAAATCTCCATTGCTTGCTTGCCATTTTCAAAGGTTGCATTTGTCGTCCTCTTTCCAACAAAATTGGTTTTACTTCATTCGGACTTCAATTGCAAAAGTTGCGGCATTTCCGGTTTGCGAAAAAGAGTTTTTTAACTTTCCCATTTGGTTTTATAATATTTTCTTGGACTATGATGTTTCTATGCATAATCTTGTTGTGCTCGTTGTGACGATTCCAACGAGTCCAAGATTATTGAAAACGGAGTTCGTGGGTGAAAGTTATTGCATTTCCGATTTGCAAATGGGAGCTTTAACCTTTCCCCATTTATTTTTATAATATATTCTTGGACTATGATGTTTCTCTGCATATTCTTGTTGTGCTCGTTGTGACGAGTCCAACGAGTCCAAGATTATCGAAAACGGAGTTCGTGGACGAAAGTTATTGCATTTCTATTTCGGAAAGTTTTCTAAACAGTTTTTCAAATAGAAAAGAAAAAAAGAAAAAAAGGGGGCAGCCTGCCCGGCCTGGCCGGGACGAGGCCGGCTCGTTCGGGTCACCTCCCGGCCCACCCGCATCGGCTGACCGGCCCGGGCCGGGGAGAGGCCGGCTCCCTCAGGCTGCCTCCCGGCCTTCTTGCGCGCGGCCGGCCCAGGCCGGGAGCCTCTGTTGGTCTGCCGGCCTCGCGCGCCTCGCGGGCCGGCCCAGGCCGAGGCTGCAGGCCGACGTGCCTGCTTCCTTCGCTGCTTCTCTGTCGCTGGAGATTCCCGGCCGGCCTGGCCGGCGTGCAGGCCGGCCCAGGCCGGGGTCTCGGGGCTGCACTTTTTGGCCCCAACGGCTACTTTTTTGGGGACACTATAAAAAGGGCTTCTTCCCCAAATTTCCTGTGGAGCTCATTTTCTCTCTCCCTACCATTGTTGCAAATCTTTCGAGCTTGATTCCTCCTCTTCCCTCCGATGATTCTTGCCCAAATTTAGGGAAACAAGAGAGGAGATCTAGATCCACTACTCCACCAAACAAAATCTCCTCTAAGTGAGGAGAACTCGTTGGATCTAGATTTTGGAGTTCTTGGTGTTTCTCCTTCGTTCTTCCTCCTAAATCCCTCCATAGCATTAGTTGCTTTGGTTGGATTTTGGGGAGAAGGATTTGACCACTTGGTGTGGTCTTGCCTTTTGCATTAGGTGCATCGGGTTGTGCTCCCCACGGTGATTCGTGGGATTGAAGGTTGGGAGCTTGTTACTCTTGGGTCATTGGATCCTAGACGGTGTTGTGGTGATTCTTGGGAGCCTCCAATTCGGTTGTGGATGCGTGCCCCAAGCTTTGTGGTGTAAAGGCTCCGGATTCCGCCTCGAAGGATTCCGATAGTGGAAGGTGAACCAAACCTTTGGGTGCGGTTCATCGGAGAATAGGGTGAGGCCTTTGTGGCATCTTGAGTAGGCCTCTTGTGGCGAGCTCACACCCCTCCAACGAGACGTACTCCCTTAACAAGGAGGAACTCGGGAATAAATCCTCGTCTCCGCGTGACTCGGTTATTTCTATACCCGAGCTTTTACTTTTGCAATTTACATTGTGATAGCCATCGTGCTTGAAGTTTATATCTAGCTTTCACCTTGTTGCTTGCCTTGTTTAGCATAGGTTGTTGGTGCACATAGGTGAGCCTAGAAATTAGGTTGTTGGCTTGTTAATTTAAACACATAGTTTTATTCCGCAATTATCAAGCCTTTAATTAGAAAAAGTGTTAATCGCCTATTCACCCCCCCCCCTCTAGGCGATATCGGGACATCGTTTGTTCTTTCACAAGACACTCCATCGCGCGCCACATAATTTTACAACAACCACTCCTCTCGGATTGAGGATCGAGTAATCTACATTTATACTTACCTGTGTGGCTATCTTCTTTTTATTAATCTCTTATGACGTCATTAGGCAAGGTGGTTGCTTAGTTATATATTTTGTATTCTCATTTTAGGCGATGTCATATATATCATTTAAACCATTTTAAATGTAGAATTATGTTAGACAAGGTGTTATAGAGATATCTGCAAAACAGAAGCAGATCGATTCACCCAGTACTTGGGATAACATGTTCCTAGGTCTAGTCAAATCATCCATTTATTTTCACATTCTAGACGCAACCATCCCTACCCTGTCCCCACCCACACCCCATTTACCGGACGCAGCTTCGGTGACTTCATCTGACCAAGTCACCGTGCAACTTATCCTTTTTATATGTCCTCCATTCTAGATTCGACGGATAAGATTGACTCAAATTTGAAACTCAAAATTAGAAGTGTTTAGAAAAATTGAAACAATTCATGTAAATCACAAATGTTCCGTTTTGTAATATCTGAGATGTTGAGCCTATTTCGATTAATACTTGCGAATAAATAGCATTTTATGTTTTAAAATAAAAGGCTATGTGTTCACAAACCATTGGCCCAAACCCGCTGAAAATTTCAGATTACTGGAATTTTTTCAATTTTTCTGAACACTTTTTATTTTGAGTTTCAAATTTAAGACAATGTTATCTGTTGGATGTAAAATGAAAGGTGGATGAAGAGGGTAAGTCGTTCGGTGACTTGGTCACATGAAGTCACCGAAGCTGCGTCCCCTTTTACCATAGTACAACATCACGCCACTTGCCAGCAAAACTTGACACGAGTACTCTACGAGCATCACTCCATTTATTTTCATTATTCAAGACGCGACCTATTGATCTGTACGTGCAGCTAGCGTACAAATGATGGTGGTGCTGACCTATACATACTTACATAGCACGCCCAAAACACCGCTATGGAGAGGGTAAAAAGTTGCGTGGTGCTGAACATAATTCGAGACAACGGTCTATAGAATGCAATTGTTGGGGCTCACTGGCGGTGGTTTGGAAGACATGGGGTCCCCCGAAGTGTAAGAATTTTGCTTGGCTAGTCCTCCAAAAGCGTGTTTGGACGGCGGATAGGCTTGAGAGGAGGGGTTGGCCAAATTGCGGCCTTTGCAAGCTTTGCAACCAAGATCAAGAAACGGCGGCGCATCTCCTCTTCAAATGTCGCTTTACCACGTGGATTTGGTCATCCTTGAAGAATTGGCTTGGCCTCCATGATCTAGACCCGAGAGAGTGGCAAGCTTTTGGTACCGTCAATAAATGGTGGAGTGAGTCGATTCACAAGAGGGGTGGTGAGAGGAAGGCGGTGGCCTTGCTAGCGATGCTTGTCTTTTGGGAGGTATGGACAAATAGAAATGCCCGTGTTTTTCGAAACAATTCGACCACGACCACCATTCTCATTGAAATGATCAAGGAGGAGACGAATTTATGGTGCCTTGTCGGGGCCAACGCGTTGTGTAATTCTGTGCCGCGAGAGTAGACTTTGATTTGGGTCTTGATCTTGGATCAAGACTAGGGTTGTAACACACTTTAAAACTCTCGCTTATTTAATGAAAATGGCAAATTGCCTCGTTTAAAAAAAATCGAGACGATAGAAACTTTGATTAGACGTTGCAGAGGGTGATCGGCAGCAGGCCATGATGGCAGTTTATGCTCCTGGTCGTACGCTGTTGTGCCTAGTACTTGTACTCGGAGTGGATGCATTGCTCTTTCCTCATTTTGGTACGGGGGATTCACTAATCTTGGAACAAAATCGTCTGACGATCTCCTTCCATAATCCTGGAGTACATAACACTGCAACCATTAGGTAAACCGAAATGCTCAAATGCATTCTACGCAACAAGTTTGTACATGGTCGACAGAGGGGCGCATAGCACAGTGCGAGGGACCTCACACTAACCTACCTCTGCATTCCGACGCCCATTTACTTTTAGTACAGTTATCACACAGTAAACGTGGAGTTAATAAGTTCACGTGCGTCTTGTCGGACTGCTGGCTCATCGTGAGTTCGTGACTATCCAAGGAGAAGGAGGATCTACTATAGCGGAAGGTCCCCGGTTCAAGAAAGCTCGCAACTGCTTGGTTGACTGGAAAGCGGCACCAACCGGATCACGAGCTGGGGACGAACCCTTTCCTGGTTTTGTCCACCAGATTTAATGGCGAGACCTTGGCTGGACCTCCTCCTTGATGATAGAGCTCCTGTGGGTAGCTCCTTCATGGCATGTGAAAGGTGCAAATGACCAAACGAACGACCCCGAATTATTGGTGGTTGCTGGCTGCTATCATCTTCCCGCATAAATGGCCCTAGCAGGTGATGGAGATGCTTGCTGTTCAGTTTGCAGAGGACACGCCATGGCCGTTCTTCAGTTCAGAATACTCAGAGGACGCCATATTCGTTCTTCTGTTCAGACGAATCTAAACCCAGATGATTTTACCCGATCGTGGCACTACGTTATCGAAACAGAATCTTCATCACGTACGGCCAAGCTAAGTCGGTTTTTTTTTTTTTTTTTTTTTTTTTTTTTTTTTTTTTTTTTTTTTTTTTTGGTTGGTTTTTTTTTTTTTTTTTTTTTTTTGTTCCAGGTGTTAGTTGGTCACATGCACATCAGTACATCTATTCTTTCCAGGAGAAAGAAAAGGTAGCAAATGACCATGAGCTGAGCTGAGCCGAGCTCCTTTGGCTCGTGCTTTGGCACTTTCTTGAATCATCCGCCACTTGACTAATGGTCAGCGTGCACGGGTCTCCATCCGTCCATTCTTCCCCGATCTGCATGCGATCTAGTCTCTGGTAATATGCCGAGTGCCTGCCTTCTAAAGCTGCATCAAAGACTCTGTTGACTCGAAACTCCCCCCGTACATCCACTTTGTAGTGTTGATCAAGCTAGTGATGATATTCGTTCACTCCTCATGCGTGAGTCCAGTTAACTGTGCACGCCATGTGAACATCCGGGAGCAGTGTGATAGTTGTGTGTCCACGAAAGCACTTTGTATTGTCTTGGTAGTGATGGAGATGCATCGTCGATTGCTCCATCTAGGCACTTTGTGTTGTCTTCGAATATGACGAACTTGGTTACGATGATGGTTGCTCCGTTATTCTTGCAATATATGGAAGTGTGGAAGAGAACCCGGCACTAATCACGATGCCGTATCCGGAAAGAATGTTGTCTCGGAATGAGTTGATGCATAAATCATCAGCAATGATTTTATAGTCTTTGGATATGCAATGCAAGGGCCTTTTTTTCCCAGAGGATTCTCCTAGGAATTATGAAGGATTTGCAGTTTTCTGGAAGATTTTCCAAGTTGGAGCCTCTTTGGTTAGAGATTTTTCAGATGAATTTTGAAGGCTTGTAATATTCAGAAATTATTTCTATGTGGGTTGTAAGATTTGCATGCTTGGGTCCTATAGGAATTTTATTGCACAACATTTCATAGACAATCGCCATCCACTCTAAAAGCTCTTCGGAACAATCATTTCTCTTTCTTATAATGCAATCAAATAATTTTTTATACAAACACAATCATGTAATATCCTTTTATAGGTGGATTCTAAGTTTTTCTTATTTTTAATTTGCAAATCAAAGGGTTCAAATTATAGGACTGAAACTAACAAAAAAATATATTACCAAAAAAATTAGAAGCTGCATGCTTTGACATGGTCTTACATCTTGACCCTGCTCTTACCAGTCGGCTCATGCATCACGCTAAGGAGGTCGTAGTCAAAATCACTTTCCTAAGAATTCATTTGAAGTATGTTCTACGCTAGGGCCTCTTTGATTTAGAGTTCTCAAAATGGGAAATAGGGGAAAACATGATTGAAGTGACATGAAATCTTGAATCCTACCGAATCAGAAAATTAATGATTTTGATTAAAAATTGACACCATATAAAATAAAACTATTGCACCAATTTTGAGTCGATGGATTTTTTTTCTGAAAAATAGAGCGCAAAGCAATTCTTAGAAAACATTCCTAAGGATTGTGCTAATCAAATGACCTATGGAGTAAAATTACTAAGGATCCATACCCTCCAAAATTTATATGAAATTCATTTGAATCAAAGGAGCAGTTCCGGCAGGCTCGAACCTCCGGGAGAATCATTTATGTTACCGGTGGTGCAATCAAGTAAAATTTGATATGAATTTAATCATTTGGTTTGTGTACTTGACATTACAATTGTGATTTTCTTATTCATGGTTTTTTCTTTTCTTTAGGAGAACAAAGGATTTTATTCATCCACAACATTCATAGGCAATTAGGCATACTTGGCCGGGTGGTGCTTTTTGCCGCCTTCAGCGGCAAAACATTGTTTCGCCGCGCACCCCGCGTGCTTGGGCTGCTCTGCTGGGCCGCGGCCCATCAGGACATAAGTAGGTATTTTCGTTTTTTCTCATTTCTGTTTTTTCTTTCTTTTTTCTGTTTCTAATATCTGAAATGTTTTAAAAAATCTAAATATTTTTTAAACAGAACATTTTCAAAAATAAACATTTTTAAACATGAACATTTTCAAAAATTAAATATTTTTTATTTTGAACACTTTTTAACAAATAAAAAATTATAATTATTTATTTTCAGAATCTACTTTTTTAATTTAAAATAATTTTCAAATATGAGTTTTTAATCTGAACAGTTTTTGAATTTGAACAGTTTTCGAATTTGAACATTTTTTAAATACGAACGTTTTTTTAAATGAATATTTTTAAAAGCATATACAATTTTTAAATGTTTTTTAAATTTAAAGAATTTTCAGGATTTGAACATTCTTAATCTGAACAGTTTTTGAATTTGAACATTTTTAAAATCTGAACATTTATTAAAAATAAATATTTTCAAAAGTATATACAATTTATTAAATCGAAATCAAAATAATTTTTGAATTTGAAACCTTTTCAAATCTAAACAGTTTTTGAATTTGAACATTTTCAAATCTAAACAGTTTTGAATTTGAACATTCTCACATCTGAACAGTTTTTAATTTTGAACATTTTCAAATCTGAACAGTTTTTTACTTTGAACATTTTTTCAATCTGAACATTTAAAAATGAGTATTTTCAAATCATGTATAATTTCTAAAATTAAAAATAAAAACAAAAATTAATAATAAAAAAGAAACGAAAATAAAAAGAAACCAAAAAAGAAAAATAACAAGTGACGAAAATAAAAAGAAACCAAAATAGAATCAAAAAACAAAATTAAACATGAACATTTTTAAAAGTTGAACATTTTTATTTTAAACAAGTTTTTAAAACATTTTTAGAATTTAAATAATTTCAAAATATATTTTTTAATTAAAAAAATTTCCGGATATGAACAGTTTTTGAATTTGAACATTTTCAAATCTGAACAGTTATTGAATTTGAACATTTTTAAAATCTGAACATTTTTTCCAAAAAGTATTTTCAAAATCATATACAATTTTTTAAAAATGAATATTTTTTAAACTTGAACATTTTAAAAAATGAATATTTTTTACTTTTGAACATTTCCAAAATCTAAAGAATTTTTAGTTTTAGACATTTCCAAAATATTTTCGAAATCATATGAAAGTAAAAAAAGCAAATGAAAAGAAATATAAAAAAACAGAGAAGAAAAAGAAAAGAAAACAGAAAAGAAAAAGGAAAGAAAAGAAAAGAAAAGAAAAAAGACATAAAAAGAATAAAAAAAGGAAAATCATCAATGGGCCAGCCCGAAAAAAAAGCAGAAAAGAAAAACCATAAGTGGGCTGGCCCGTTGCGGCTAAGGGGTGCGCGGCAAGACTTAGTTTTGCCGCTACGGGCGGCAAATAAGAATTGGCTACTTGGCCGGGTAGACAAGAGAACAACATATGCCGGCCCGCTTCTAGAGTGGATGCTCACAAGACGCGGCCTTTGCTACTGCCTGTCGGGTGCTCCTATTCAGCGCCCGTTGCGTCAGCCACGGCGCTGACGCACGCGTGAAAGCCCTCCTGGGCCGGCCCATTAAATCTCACGCTAACAAGTCGTTCGTTTTCTTTGTTTTTTCTGTTCCGGTGGTGCAGTTTGTTCGGGAAAAAAACCCTTTTTTGCTGGTAATTTTGTAAAGTTGGTGACATGTAAATTTTGAATAAATATTAAATTTGAACATATATGAATATTCCAAAAATCTGAACGTTTTCAAAAGTGAACCATTTCAAATTTGACCCATTTCATATTTGCACATTTTTTAATTTACATTTTTTATCCACAATTTTTTCCGAATTGAAACAGTTTTAAATCTGAATTTTAAAAAAAATTGTTCATGGATTTGAAAATGTTCACAGATCTACAAAAATCTATAATTTTAAATAAATGATGATCTTTATAAAAGTGGTTTCACGCACTTCGTTTTCAGTCGTCGCACTATTTCTTACGTGAGCGCGCTACGATGTTGTTTTACTGATTTTCTTGTTTGATCCATCGATCGCTGCTTCACTCCGCAATGCAGGTGTGAAATATTAGAGATCCAAAAAAAATTAAACCGCAAAATTTCTAAATAATGTCATGAGCTGAAAAGGCAAATAAGCAAACATTAGTCAATGAAAAGGACGATAAACTAACTATAGTAGTGAACTGAAGGATAGGTAGGGTGATGACCTGGAAAAGGAATGGCACGAATATACTTATAACATATTTAAGATGATGAACCGGAAAAGAATGAGCCGAATAAAAATTAACCAAAAATGGGAACTAAGGGGAGAACCAATAAAGAATGAACATGAAAAATAGATAGGGGGTGAACCCAAAAAAAATTAGTAGGGTGATCATATCGAAAAAGAATAAACCAAAAATATATCCAAAAGAAATGAACCGGACAAAGTGAACCAAAAATATATCTAAGGAACGAACATAATATATCTAAGGCGATGAATCGAAAAGAGTGAACGAGATATATCGACGACGAACCGAAAAGAGTGAACCGAAAAAAGGAAATTAAAGTTCATGGTGAACAGCGAAAGAATGCATCAACATATATCGAGGATAATGAACCAAAAAGATTGAACCAAAAGGAGTGAACAGAATATATTTAAGGCAATGAACCGAAAATCCAGGCGATGAACCGAAAAGAGTGAACCAAAAAATATATCTAAGAGGATGAATCGAAAAGAGTGAACCAAAAATATCTAAAGCGATTAAACGAAAATCTAAGGTGATGAACCGAACAGAGTGAACATATCTAGGGACATGAACAGAAAAGTAGTGAACAAAAAATCTAGGTGATGAACCAAAAGGAGTGAACCAAAAAATATGTAAGGCGATGAACCGAAAAAATAATTGGCGGATGAACCTGAAATCGTGAACGTATGATATCTAAGGATGAACAAAAAATATCAAAAGCGTGCAGAACCGAAATGAGTGAACCAAATATGTCTACCGCAATGAACGAAAAAGGAGTGAACCAGAAACATATCTATGGCGATGAACTGGAAACATTGAACCAAATATATCCAAGGCGATGAACCAAAAATCTAAGGTGATGAACCGAAGGAGAGAACCAAAAAATATCTAGTGCGATGAACCGAAAATCTAGGTGAAGAACCAAAAGAAGTGAACCAAAACAAAACTAAAATGCGACGAACCGAAAAAAGAATAGGGGAATGAACGGGGAATAGTCAACCTAAGATATATCTAAGGCGATGAACAAAATATATCAAAGCGCGATTAACCGAAATGAATGAACCAAATATATCTAAGGCGATGAACCGAAAGGGAGTGAACCAAATATATCTAAGGAGATTAACCCCAAAAAAATGAACCAAATATATGTAACGTAATGAAACGGAAATGTAGGTGATGAACCGAAAAAAGTGAATCTAAAAATATGTAAGGATGAACAATATATATCTAAGGTGATGAACCGAAAAGGAGTGAACCAAATATATATCTAAGGCGATGAACCTAAAAGAGTGAACCAAACATATCTAAAAGGCGATGAACCAAAAAGGAGTGGACCAAAATATATCTAAGGCGATGAACCTAAAATAATAAACAAAAATATGTAAGTCAATGAACCGAAAAGGAGTGAACCAAAATATATCTAAGGCGATGAACCGAAAAGAGTGAACCAAAAATATCGAAGACGATGAACCAAAAATCTAAGGTGATGAACCAAAAAGAGCGAACGGATATATCTATGGTGATGAACCGAAAATAGTGAACCAAAAATATGTAAGGCGATGAACTGAAAATTTAAGATCACGAAACGAACGTAGTGAACCAAAAATATGTACGGTGATGAACCAAATATCTAGGTGACGAATCGAATAGAGTGGACCAAATATACGAGTTTAATCCTTTGTTTGAAAAGCATTTGTAAATTTGAAAAAAAAATGTTCATACATTTCGAAAACGTAAAAAAAAACGCCCATTAATAAAAAACGAAAAAATAAAAACGAACAAGAAAATAAAACTGGAAAAAACGAACTAGTACAAAGTACAAACGCATAGAAAGCCGAAAGAAAACTAGAGAAACATGAAAAAAGAAGAAAAAAGGTGAAAACTGTGGAAAGAAAACAGTAAAACTGCTCGTTACGAACGAAACAGGAAAAAGCTGGAAAAAAATCCCACCAGGAAGCTTCTAGAACCTTCACAAAACCAGAAAGTGTTAACTGGGCCGGCCCACTTGCAGAAAAAATGCTGAGAGGGGTACGCGTAAGTATGCTAACCTGTGCAATGAGCGTACAATAGGAATTGCGCTGCCTATCTTCGAAATTATGTTCACTCCATTCGTGGTCGAAGATGGCGCTGGGCTGGATTTCCCTGAATCTGATGCCGGGCCAGCAAGATCTGATTCCCCTGAGCGCGGCGCAGGTCCAATAATTTCAGAGGTTAGCTGGCCTCTATCACTTGCACAGCCCATCATCGCAATGCTTTGAGATCTTGCAACTCTGAACCTTTGTTTTATATATATGTTAAAAAAAAACTGCGTTTTATACGAGACTGCGTGAGAAATGCGGTGGCAAATCTCGAACAGACACAGGTGTATGCAGTGTAGTAAGAGCATGTTTAGCAGGGCCTTTAAAAGGCCGAAACCCGTAGAATAACCGTCAAGAATACGGGGTTCGGCGCTTCCGCGGCGATTATCAGGGCCCGTAAAACGCCCGACCCGTAGGAAAAATTCCCAGGTCCGGCCCGGGTCGGCTCGGGAACCCGTAGGTGTGCAGGTTGGGCGGCCGAAACTGTACGCGACCCTCACTCCTCCTCTCCGTTGCACGCGAAGGAGATTTCAGCCCGCCCAACCCCCGCCCCCCGCGCCGCCGCCGCCCCGATCTCCACGCCCCTGCCCTCTCCGGCCACCACGCGGCCGGATCTCGCCGCCATGGACCTCTCGCATGCCCCGCCGGCCGCTCAAGGTGTACCGGCGGCGTCGACGGTGGTGGACGTCACCGTCACCGTCGCCGGAGTCCAGCCGACCGCGGCTGAGGTACAGGCCATGATGTCCGCACCATGCCGAGGAAGAGGAAGCGGGGGGGGGGGGGGGGGGGGGGCATCAAGCGTCGGTGGCCGCTGCCGCGCCGGCTGCTGCGACGGGGTAGACGGGTCGCGCGAAGACCAAATCCGCGGGGCCGAGGGGCCAGCCGCCGTCCAAGGCGAAGAAGAAGCCGACCGGTGAACTGTGTCAGGCTCGCACCCCCGCCGCCCAAGGCCGTTGCCCCTCCTCCCTTCGTTCCGTCGCCTCCCCTTCAAGCCGTCGACGACGCCGAATATTCTGGAATATTCTGTTTTACGGGTTGGGTGTAAGGGTCCTGATATTTGACACGCATTTTGGACCCGTGAAAACGGAATACAGGGTCACTCACAGGACCTATACGGGCCGAGAGAATAAGGGGCCTGCTAGACATGCTCTAAGCACCAAACCACACAATGCATAGTAGCAGTACGTAGCGGACAGGTGGTATCAGGCATTGAGGTACAGTTATCCAAACCTGGCTCTTGAAAATGACGAAGTGTAATGTTCATGGTGTGATATTTTGTGCCAAATCTCGCCTAGTTCGTCGAAACTAATGTCACATCTAGCTAATGGTCTCATGGATGAATATTTGCAAATCTGACCGTTGAGATCGGCGCAAAGAAAATTGATCCGAATTTATGCGTATTAGTATCATGATATTTCTGCACTTAGTCGGCTCTATATCCCCTTTGGCCCCGACTTCAAGGACTAGATTTGCAAATAGTTTCAGCCAGGTACCATGAGGCATCTGTTTTGGCAAAAAATAAAAAATAAATACAATGGTCTGCTCTCTTCGGATGAAAAAGGTAACAGTACGAATGTACGATTTGACGAGGTATACAGTCCCATCAGTCGTGCCAACACCGATCCAGCGATGCCCAGCAGAGACGTGATAGCGGCCGGCCGCCGGCATGTGCGCCGCCTCCGCGTAACCGTGCAGCGATTGACCATCGAGGAGGACACACCGTCATGTCCGTCCATAGCCATCGATCGCGCCACCAGTCGCTCCATGCTCCCTCTGGCAGACACGACGAGATTGACCGGGATTTCTCGCCCGGCCCGACCGCTCGACATGGCGCGGCGGAGAATCCTGCCGACGGCGGACGCGTCCGCGCGCAAACTCCAACCGGGGTATCTCGATCGCCAGGGAAGAAGCTCGACCCGATCCGGGGGGATTGGAAGATCTGCGACGCAACGCGGCCACACAAGGCAGGTGGAACCCCGGAATTGGTACGCACATACGTAAACCCTATTTTTTTGGCTCTCTTCTTTTTACGCCGATCACGAGTCTTGAGTGGGGATATTTTCGTTCAAAGGAATTTCAAGCAATTTTGTTGAATTTCACACTTGGACCTTTTCCCCGGAGACTGTTTGGGTTCTAAGATTAGAAATTTCCAACGTAACAGTTCTTAGAGTACAACCTCGCAAACAATTCGATAGATCGTGGTGAAATCCTTTATTGTTTATGGGTTGTCTATTGCTCAATCGGATAAATTTAAGTAAATCTCGGTCAGTTGCACATAATTATATCTCATGTGCAACTCTCTGTCCAGCACGAGTCATGACTCAAATTAAACAACTAAGGAGTCAACTAAGAAATAACTAAGTCTAAGCGTGACCACTCCTAAATTATATGTGCATGTGAGACAAGATATGAAACACGAGCTGCAACCCCCTACCAAAAGAATTTTAAAGGGGAGGCCCAAAAACCAACGTTCCGAACCTCACCATACGTAACCAAAACGCCCTAATCTGGGGGTACCCTAACCGACTAATGGTTATGTGGCTCCTTACATGCGCATATAAATAAATGGGGGACCCTGGCGGCTTTGATCTAAACACGTTAACACGTTAGCACGATGATGGCTACGACTTTGGGAGTTTGTATACATCTAAACCCTTACTGTTTGATCCAATTATATGTGTTCTAGTTTCTATCATACACGATCTTGAGGTTCTGTAGCCATAATAGATCTAATAATGGTATCAGTCGCCTATATGATAGCACTAGGATCTTTTTTGTAAAAGTTTGATCAAGTTTTAGTCATTAAAGCTCATGTTTTAGGCAATTTTAATGTTGATTATTTCTCAGATTAGCCCAATCTTGCTTGCTAATGAACTAATTACTTAATGTTTCCTCTAGACAGCGCTATTAAGTCAAGTTAATCATGCTTTTTAACCTAGATTAAAGCTTAATGTCAAGTTATGTTCTGGTTTATTAGTTCATGAATATTACAGTGGCAAATCATCAAGTTTTAGCAAGCAATCACATGTTGGGGAGATAGTTATTTGGCTAATTAAAGAAAATGCCTAATTCTGCTGAAACCCTAATCCTAAACCCCAAATCGGTAGCATCCTAACCCTAATTATCGTATTTAGGCAAGATGCACACACGATTTGGGATGATTTTGAGTTGAAAAGCAGACCAATACGTCGTCGCGTCGTCAGCTTTTCCTCCGGGGCCAGTGTAGTGCCCACGGTTGCGCGAGGGTGAGCATATTGCAATGCCACTCCCTCCCGACAGAGGAGTGCGCAGATAGATCGACGCACTACAAGGTGTGGAACAGATGAACGTGTCACCGGCCACAACACCGCCCGTCGTCACCAAACGAAAGGTCGGTGTGCACCACCTTGCCGCTCAGTATGAAAGCGACGTTGGCCGCCATGCTCAATGGAGGAGCGCGTGGGACCAGGTCCAGGGCACGATCCTATAGCAAGCGCAGCCATGAAGTGGTTGAGTAGCGCATCGTCGTTGACGTCATCTCTCGGAAATGTAGAAAAAAAAATGCAAGGAGGGAAGGACCAAAATGATATGGGGTTTTCAATCGGGGCCTTGTTTTGAACCGACCGGACGCGCCTCAACCATCTAATTCGATCGGACGATCCACAATGATGCGGGTGAGTTTGGGCCTGGGGTGGTGGCGGGGTGTGGCCTAGGTTTAGTTAGCCCAGTTTTCTTTTCTATTTTAAGAATTTAAACTTTTAGGATGGGTTATAATGGGCTTTCCGTCCGAATTTAGTCTATGTAGTTCCGTTTTTTATTTTAGTGCATTTTTAACTTTTGTGATTAAGGTTTTATGCACTATTTTAAAATTTAAATACAAAAATTAATGCCTAAAATATGATTAGAAATATGCTATTGTTTTGAACAAAAATGAACCAACAAGATTTTCTTGTTAGAATATTTAGCATGCTTAATGTTGAAAAATCAAATTAGACATCAATAATAAAGTTTCTCCTTATTAAATTAATTTGATGTTAAATTTGAGAATGTTTATGCCAATAAAATAACTTTTGACCAACGTTGTGTTAGTTTGAGATGTGAACCCTCAAAGTTGCTCCTAACTTTACGTTTTTTCTACCCAAGGGTGTATTGACATGGATTTGGAGTTTTTAAGATTATGACATGTTTATTTTATTTTACAAACGTAAGGTTTTTTATTCATGCCATTAGTTAGGAACGCTCATGTAAAGTTCAGCTGCTGCTTTTTGCCTGATATTGTTGAATATCTGACAAGAAGTAACTTTCCTCGTTGGAAGAGTTCAATGGTACTTTGTTTGACTTCTAGTGAGTTTGATTTTTCCTTAAGGTAGGATAATCTCGTGGCGCCCGCTATTGATGCCACGGGGTATGATGAAGGTAAGAAAATTTATGATCCCAAGATGGGAAAATGGAAAAGGTCCAATCGCATTGCAATGCTTATGATGAACTCTTCCGTAACCCCTGACATTATTGGGGCTCTCCTCAAGAAGGATATTGCAAAGGATTTTATGGCAGCCTTGGAGAAGCAATTTAAAGGCTGTGAAAAGGTCCCATGAGTTTTTTCGGAATCTGCTTGGCAAGTATAACAATGTAGGAGATGTCGCCTGTCTCATATTCTGAGGATGGTGAATGCTTCAAATTGATTGTAGAAAATGTGAGCTAACTGATCTTGGAGTCCCTCTTTGCAGAGTTTGATCAATTTAAGATCAACTATAATGCTCCCAAAGAAAAATTATCACTTTCTGAAGTATTCCCACGGATTGACAAGGAGGAAGAGGGGATAAATAGAGAAATCAAAGACCAACTTTTTAATGTTGACTTCGTAAAAGAAAACATGGTGGGTCAAGTTCTTCTAAGCCACATAGGAAGCTGTTCAAAAAGGATGCATCAAAACAATATAAAGGAAAGAGTAAGGAAATTGAACAGTCCTCTGGCAGCATAGCTAACTGCATGTGGAAGAACAAAGACCGTACAAAAAGGACTGTACAGAGTTTCTCAAATGGTTGTTAAAGAAAGTTATAGATGAAATTATTTTCGTTGATGAAATGTTATATGTTGATTTCTGTAGTACCTTTTGGTGGATTGATTTAGATGCAGCTGCTCATGTTTGAAGGTATTAAATATGATCCAAACTCTAAGCGAGGGGCAAGAAGACTTAAGGTGGCCAATGGAGTTGAAGTTGATGTTTAAAATGTAGGGTCACTAAATTTGGAGCTCCACACGGGCTTTCGTCTTCATTTGAGTAATGTTCCCTATGTACCTTCTTTAAGTAGGAGTTTGATTTTAGTTTCTTGCCTTGATAATAACATGTATGAGTGCAAGTTTGAAAAAAACA
Organism: Puccinellia tenuiflora; assembly: GCA_012064385.1. Classification (NCBI taxonomy): domain Eukaryota; kingdom Viridiplantae; phylum Streptophyta; class Magnoliopsida; order Poales; family Poaceae; genus Puccinellia; species Puccinellia tenuiflora. The sequence continues at coordinate 261,978 of QRDG01000808.1, forward strand.
ATTTGAGTTGAATTATTGTAATAAGTATGTTCACCTCGATGTCATATGAGGGAAATTATATATATCATGGATGAATGATTCTACTGCATGTGAGTGATGTTTGTCATGTTGAATAGAAATGGAAAGGTGCGAGTATTTTTTCAAAATTGTGGCACTCGTACCTTCCATTTCTTTTCAACATACAAACATCACTTACATGCAGAGTAGAATCATTCATTGATATTATCTATAATTTTCATCGTCTGACACCGAGGCCAACATTCTTATTACAATAATTCAACTCAAATTTTTTGTTTCCAAACTTGCACTCATACATGTTATCATCAAGGCAAGAAACTGAAATAAAATTTCTACTTAAAGTAGGTACATAGAGAACATTGTTGAAATGAAGACGAAAGCCGGTGTGGAGCTCCAAGGTGAGTAATGATCTCACAATTTCAGTACGTACAGCTTAAACATCGACTTCAACTCCATTGCGACCTTAAGTCTTCTTACCCCTCTCTTATATTTGGATCATATTTAATCCCTTCATGGACACATCAATATGAATCATTCCACCAATAGGTATTAAAGAAATCAAAATATAACATTTCATCAATACAAATAATTTCATCTATACCTTTTTTAACAACCATTTGAGAAACTCTGGACAGTCCTTTTCGTAATGATTTTCTTTGAAAAAATAGACATTTGTTATCATCCGTAGCTGAGCTGCTACTCTTTCCTTTATATTGCTTTTGCGTATCCTTGTTGAAAGGTTCTTCTATGGGTTAGAAGAACTTGACCCACCATGTTTTCTTTTACGGAGTTTAAAAGTTGGTCTTTGCTTTGCCTCTTTATCCTCGTCTTCTTTCTCAACAATCTGTGGGGATATTTCAGCGACCGACAATTTCTCTTTGAGAGAATTATAGTTGATCTTGAATTGATCAAACTCTGCAGGAAGGGACTCCAAGATCATAATAACGAGAAGGTTTTCAATTAGCTATCACATTTTAAAGTCTTCAATCGATTTGAATCATTCACCATCCTCAGAATTATGAGACGTGACATCTCTTTCATTGTATACTTTCCAAGGAGAGATTCTGAAACAACTAATGGGCATGTACCTTCTCAGAGCCTTTAAATTTCTCCTCCAAGGCTGCCATAAACTCATTGGCAGTATCCTTCTGGGGGAGAGCCCAAATAATATCAGGGGTTATGGAAGATTAATTTCATCACAAGCATTGCAATGTGATTGGACCTTTCCCATTTTCCCATCTTGGGATTATAAATTTTCTTAGTTTTATCATATCCTGTGGTATCAACATAGGGCGCCACCGATTTATCCTCCCTTAAGGAAAATCCGAACTCACTGAAAGTCAAACATAGCTCCATTGAACTGTTTCAACGAGGGAAGTTACCTCTTGTCAGATGTTCAATAGTATCCGAGCGAAAAGCTGCGGAATCTGAAATTCATATGGGAGTTCATAAATAACGGCATGGATAAAAACTACACGTTGGTAAAATAAAATTAACATGTCATAATCTTAAAAAATCCAAATCTATGTCAATACACCATTGGAGACCTAAAATTAGGAGCAACTTTTAGGTTCACATCTAAGACTAACACAACGTTGGTCAAAATTATTTTCAGTGGCATAAAAATTCTCAAATTTAACATCAAAATTAATCTTACAAGGAGTAACATTATTATTTGATGTCTAATTTGACATTTGAACATTGAAACATGCTAAATATTCTAAACAAAAAATATTGTTGGTTTATTTTTGTTCAGAACAATAACATATTGCACATAGTTGCAAACCATGTGCAACTCTAAGACCAACACTAATAGCGATATAAAATCCAACGGTTAAGGGCATGACTGAGATTGGAACTGTCTATACTAAAACCTAAGCATACTAAAATGACATGCCTTCGCCCATGGGTGATTAGGATTTTCACCTAGAGTTGAGTTCCCTCTCCTCACCTCGTCGGCGTCATAGGTGGACTTCTCTTTCCAGTCGCCAACGGGGACACTCCTTTCGTCCTCCTTGTGATTTCTCTCCTTCGTTGACTTCTTGGTCGTGTGAAGTGGCATACATAGACGCACGAATATGTATTGATACGGCGTCACGGTGCCTTCGGATAATTGGACTCCATACTCATGGGGATACAAGGAAACCAGTGGAGATTGACACGGTTAAGTGACTTTGGCAGATGGTGGCGGCCATAAGTTATTTCGCCTAATCCGTGTTGGGAATGTTGTGTGTCGATTGGCTCCTTTCGGTTTGATTGCAGGTTCGCGTATCCTCTTATGATCCTTTAACAATCAGTTTTGGCGGTCGCCCAGGCATCTCATTTGCCAGCAACCACCATTTTGGCTCCAGCCATCTGAGACACTGCACGGCCCGCTCGCCGCGTTCGTGGACAAATTGTGGCATATGGATCAGCGGTGACGGATCAAAACTGGATCCGACAATTGTGGCATATGGATCAGTCTGACAACTATTGTACGGCTATCCATGGTGAAAAACTAGTTCTGCCTATTTGGACCGAGTGACGACGAGTTTTGCAGTGTTCCCTTCGTGAGGGTGTTGCTATGGGGTGCCGATACATGCTACCCGGATGAAAAGCCAAGGTTTAACCTTAATGTTCAATTCGGGAGTGTCGATGCAAGTTGTATTCCTTGTTGGGGGCATCACATTGAAGATTAGGCTGCTCTATACATCATCATTATGTAGTGTATGTTCCGTGTGGACGATCTCTTGGTAGCCCTAGGGTAGGGGTTACAACGGACTCGCCTATTGTGTATGGGAACCTGCCAGTGTGCCTTTTTTTTTAGTTTGTGGGTTTTATAATAAAAAATTGAATGTATCCTAGATAGTACAAGGAACTCGCCAAATGGAGCTTCCATTTTGTGGGGTTTTTTCAGGTAGACTTAATAGCTTGCAAAATTCATCGAAAAATAAGGATAATTCTTTCACGTGGAAATTCACAATAGGTAAATAGACTCATCTTATCTTTATGGGAAGCAGATTGTTATCACTTTTTATTAAAAATAAATAGATTTCCAGTCTCTAGCATCAATGTGTTCAACAACAAAAAAAAAACTTTGGACTTACAAAATCACCACAAATAATATGAGCAGGTTAATTCTGAATGGTTTTTTCTTCCAAGTTTCTCAAAAAAATATGCGAATGATTTATGGTTAGAGAATGCTTGATAGTAAGAACATGATAAAAAGTCATCAACCATTGTGATAATCCCTGATCGAAACAAAAAATACAGAAAAAATCTATTTTTAATTTTTGCCGGGCATAAATAGTCATATCATTTATGAGTTTTGTGTGTTACCATTTCGTAGCGTTGCATGTATCCAAAAATTTCTGTTAACATTTTTGTGGAAGGCCATAAATACAAAACCATTTTCCAAAGCTGGTCGGGTTTATTCAAACATTTTACTAAGTCCATGGTTTAATAGATGGGTTCATAGTCAGGGTTCATGTCATACCAACCAAATATTTCAGGGTTAAGGATGGACCTTTCTCTAGTTGTTTCCTTGTTGTGATCAAACATCAGTGTCGATTTCTTTGTTTTCTAATCCTATAGGGTCAAACGTGGTAGGTCTTAATTTGCTGTTCTGTATTTTTTCAGCATTATTGAACTTTTTAAATCCTAATAATCAAAGTGTAGCCCTTTAAACCGCAAAGTAAGTGTAGCCCTTAACTCTTTAGTACGATACCTGGCAGGGAAATACGGATCTGTGAAGCACAACTTGCAAGCCGGTCCAAAAAATACAGAATGTATGTAAGCAACAACTACGTCATAATGAAAATATTTTAGGACTAGGAATTAGAAACAGGCATCATAGTTCATATATGAATGGTAAAAGGCCTTGCAATGTACACTCTCAGGAGTGAGAGAAAAACAGACATGAGGCATTGCTTGTCCCGGGATTTTCTTCTCATAATCCAAGTAACCCACGTTACAAATGATTTATGTCAGAACCAGAGGGGCATTACATCATAATCTGTAGCTTCACTGCTGACTTTATCCCACACTTCTCTCTCTATATATATATCATAACACTGTGGACCCCTAGCTTGCCAAGACCTTTGGAACCTGCAGATCGAATGGAATATTTGTCAGCACAACCCTCAAAACGAAGTATCAATATTATTTAGTTCTGCTGAAGTTGAGAAGAAAAATGCACACCTGGCCTCAAAGAACAGTTGTATTCACCCATCTTTACATTTCAAGCACAATAACTGCAAGAAGGAAAATGTCATACAGAGTTACTTCGAAGGAAGCAGTGCATAAAAGGATGTTCAGTGAACAATAACATTGCTTGTTTGGTATCAAAGTTCGCAACTTACAGTCTGAATCAGTTTTGACCCATTTAGCGCCATCATCGTCTAGATCACTGAGTGCGTCTTCGAGGCATTCGTTGACTTCTTTCTCATCTGGCCTCCAGTCCAAATGCCTCTTAGGTGCTAGGGGCGTAGAATTTTGTGGGTGTATTTTCGTCTGCAGTATTGCCTTGAGCAGCTGTAATTAGAAAACGAAATCACATATTAGGTGCAAGTAAAGAAGGTTTAATCAGCTATAAATTTGCATAAGGATGTAAGTGTACCTTCTCCATTCTTGATTGGGGGAAAGAGTTCCTTGGATCTGGAACCGCAGAGGCAAAGCCACCCTTACACATGACTAGTTTGAGGAGTGCAGCAACTGATCTCGGCTTAAGTGTTTTTCCTTTCTTCCCGAGAGAATCTTTTGATTTACTTCTGATTATCTTCTTGTTCATCGACTGGTCCATCTGCTTCTCATTGACCTTCTCATCATCATGGGAATCATAAGCTTCCTTTTGGTCTTTGCTTGCTAGTATCATTGCGAATTCTCTCTGTATCTTGTCTACTTCCTCCTCTGTAAACTTGACGGCGTCCTGAGTGGACTCCACATCCTCGGAAGAGTTCTTCACTTGCGCAACTTCCTCTATCTGCTTATTTCCAAATGTCCCAATAGCAAGCAACGATTGGGGCCAATCGCTGAACTCGTCGTTTCGACAATTCGACACATTAGCACCTGCACATTAGAACCAAATTAAGTACTGATCCACAAATAGACATAAAGGTATGGTCCTAAGTTCACATTAGCATAAATTGGGTGTCTCACTGGAGCATGGACCACTGATTTTAAATCCTTAAAACCCCTGTGGTTCTCATCAACCTATCAGTGGTTAGATATATGTTTGCCCATGCTTACTCCACATCCTGATGTTCTCTGTCCGTTTTCGTATGTCGGCAATCACTTCATGACATATATAAAAGTTAAACAATGCATTCATTCTCCAATATTAGCAGTCCATTTATGTGTTCTTCACAGAATAACAGTGTGCAATTTCAACAGGATTATTTGACTTCAGACCGTTAGAACAAAACCATCCGAGATCAGGGTTCTGTCCTGGAATAAGTGACACTGTATTTGAAGTTTTGAACAGAGGTGGAGAATTGGGTCCATGGATTAACCAAGCCATATTTACAGAGAATAAAAACACGCGAAAATCGAAGTATGTGGGAAAAAAAATCCATGCGGACTAGTTGGACTTGAGTATGACTTAGCTGCACTGCATGAAAAAACGAAAAAATATAATAATTCACAACGGACATGTCACAGAATGTCGACACTGCAAGCTCACAGCAATAAGAATGTCACTGCACTGCAATGGCATTATCGTAGAAGGTAGCTTCGTCAGCAGATCACAAGATCTAAAGACGAATCGATCGCAGGAAAACTATGAGCCAAAATGTTGGTAAATTCGCAGTAATACACGTGCATGACCAACATAGAACGTGCTACCATCATCGGAAAAAAATATCTGAAACCGTTTATCTGAACATCACAAAACAACAAGTCAGATGGTCGCCTATTCGAGAAGCAAATGGACTGCTGTGAGCAAATAACTTGTTATTTTGGGCGAGAAATCAAAGAAACTGCACAATTTTTTCGAAAATGACAAATGGAACATAACAGCAAACAACTTTAAAAATCAACCGTTATCGTCTTCGATCCTTCTCTAGAATTAGAACAGACACTGATTGCTCAACAACTACTACTTGATGATGATTGCAAGTGAGTGAAAGTTGGCAGGTACACTCACGAGAAGGACCGGATGAACTGGCCGGGAACCGGCTCGCTTCTTGCTTCCCGCCGATCTTGTTCGCCATCCAGCTGAAAATCTGCAACCAAAACAGAGGTTCCATCACCATAACGCCACCACGAGAGCGCAAACGCAAACACAGTTTCCACATATCATCATCGATCACCATGGATCCAACAGCTCAATTGAAGGCCAACATAAAGGCCATAACACTACCGGGGGGGAGCCGAGCCTCTCTTTAATTACCTTCATATCCCGTTCTGAGGATTGGGTTATGGGGGAGTCAGCAGTGAGCTGATGCAGGAACCAAGACTGCAAGAGATCGATCCTGAGGGAAGATGGCAGGAGGGGAGTGAGTGAGAGAGATGTACTCCAGAAAGGCTTTGTACTTGAAGCGTGGTGTTGGTGGCTGCTACTGTGGATGGGAGAACTGCTGGCGCATAGTGAGTGGCAGTGCGGCACTACTAGTAGCAGCTAGGAGCTTGCTTATTGGACGGTTTTGAAGCGGACGGCTCAAGTTCCGAGGCTCTGGAGCGTGGTGGCTGAGATGAGGTGCTGCTACCTATACATACACACACTACTTCATTTGGCATGTCACTTCCAAACCTTTTTTCTCTCTCGAGATGGCGACCTTCCCTTTTAGGAGGAGCATTATGAGATGGCGCCAGCCAAGCCAGACTTGGGCTTCCTTTTTTCTCTCTCGAAAGAATCTCTCATGTCTGCGTCGGTGATTTAGTATGAGATATAGAGTATTTTCTGGAGAGAATTTACAGTCCCCATCTCTAGGGCAGTTGAAATGATCTGGCAACGCTACAGGGCCGTCAAGTGCAAAGTAGCTTGTACTCTCGTTAACAGAAGTGCAAAGTTAACTGCAGTGTCTGCAGCTAAAACTTGCAACACTGTCACCGAACCAGCGGAAATGCAGAGCCACACTGAAGGTAATCAAGGTAACCAGCGGAAATGCAGAGCCTCCTGTAAAAAACGTGTAATGGCGTTTCCGTCACCTATTAGCCATCAAAGATTTCACGCTGAAGAAGCCAAAAGTAAAAAAGAAGATCTCAAATGCCTTTTGCGGACTCCAGTTCGTCTCCTAAACCAGCTGAAAAGCAGCAGCTGCTCTTGAACCCAAGTTGAGAAAACTAAAACTAAACCAAATTAATTGGCATTGGCCGTTCGAATCCCAACCCAGGGAGGGGTACCAAGTGTCACGACCGCGCGGCAACGGATCCCATCGCGCCTGGTCGGAACCGACGCGTGGTGTCTTCGTCTTGCCCGAAACAGGAGTACTTATTCTTTAATCTTAGGCGATTAGCGTGCGGTGGAGTGCTGCTAAGTATAAAGGGGTTTGCTCAAGCACCGATGCTAATCACGCTTCGATGCCTTAATCACGCCCCCACTTGCTGGCCTAGAGGATCCCGGATCCTATTTTACTACTTAACCCTCTATCTGTTATTTCGGCTGCTATGCTAGTTCATGACGAGGTCCCTTGCCCCCAAACACATACTCACTCTCCCTCCCAAACGCCACCTCTCTTTCCTGACTCCTTCTCTCGCCTTCGGTTCTCATCAAAGCACAGTTTACAGGAGGTCTAAAAGTAAACCGGAAACACGTAAGTCCCTGATTTTTACAAGGAAGATCCTAGACTGAAAATAAGAAACGTGATCGGGTCCTTGGTAGCTATGACTGAAAATAAAACTCGAAACTCACGAGCTAGTTGACTCGTTAAGAGTTCAACTGGTGGTGGCCATACGGGTCGCCTGACACGGCACTCGCACGGACAATGCCAGGCCCGACACAGCAGAGCGCGGCACAAGGCTGTCCGAATACTTTCCGTGTCGTGCCGGACACCAGCCCACGTGCTTGTGTGAGAAAAAAAACCGACATGGCTAGGTTTCGTGTCAACCAAGCACGACACGGGACCAGGGAGGCCCGCATACGTAATCCTTTGTATAGACGTTGAGGCGGACGGACACTAAGATGGAATAAGCCCGCTAATATACCCAATGTACCCGCAGCAATATGATGAGAAGCTATTCCCCCTGGAACAAAAGGATCAAAACCTTCTGCACCCCATGCTGGATTTACAGCTTGTACTTTTCCAGTTAGTCCATAAGGATCGGATACCCATATCCCAGGACCATACAAACCCGTTACATGAAATGCGCCAAAGCCAAAGCAAGCCACCCCTGCAAGAAATAAATGAATTCCAAAGATCTTGGGCAAATCCAAAGAGGGTTTTCCCGTCCGCTCATCAGAGAATATTTCTAGGTCCCAATATACCCAATGCCAGATCGCTGCCAAGAAACACAAGCCAGAAAACACAATATGCGCACCTGCCACACCTTCATAACTCCAAATACCCGGATTTGTTACAGTTCCTCCTGAAATACTCCAACCACCCCATGAATCCGTTATTCCTAAACGAGTCATGAAGGGAATGACGAACATACCTTGTCTCCACATTGGATCCAGAACAGGATCATAGGGATCAAAAACTGCTAACTAGAGCTGTGTGCATTATATGCACCGCAAGTAATCGACCCGGATCATTCAATACGACGGTATGAACACGATACCAAGGCAAACCCATGGAAATACCCCTTTAGCAAAGAAAAATAGACACGATGTCGCTTTATTTTATTGTGTTGGAAAAGACTATCCATATATCCTATGTACCTAACCCACCTAGGGAATTTTGTGTAAAGCGTGAATATTTATTTCATTCCATTAAAAATAAGAAGCCCATTCTGTTCATAAGAAGAAAGAGAAGCAGATCTATTCTATACTCGATAAGTGCCAATATGCAATGGGTAACTTGCCCAATTTGGAAAAAACGAAGAATAGATCCCTACTCCTCTTTGTTTATCATTCGAATCGCCGATTCCTTTTTTTTATTTAATATGTCTTACTTTCTTTATATGTATAATCTTTCAATCTACGTATTAATATAATCTATACTATTCATATTAATAGAATCCATAGTATTCATATAGAATAAGAATAAAAATGAAGACAATAAGAAGACAATAAACTGCGGATTATTTCTTTCTCTTCCATTCTTACGTTTCCATATTAAAGTGTAGTTTTCTTACTTAAATTTAATAATATTAACCTAACATGCCTTTGTCGGCCCGTTCGGGTTGTTTCGGCTTCTAGCCTCTTATTTCTCGAAAAACCAAGAAAAAATGCAGGAAAATCTAAAAATATGAGAAAAACACCGCTCCACGTGCTTTTCGGGTTGTGCCCGTGTCGTGTCGGCCAGCCCGAGTTTTCCTTGTCGTGTTTGAGCGGCCGGGCCACGTTCCTGACTTGCCAAGTTGTGTCGGGTCATGCTTCGGGTCGGGATTTTTTTTCTTGCCTCGGGTCAGCCCAAAATGCTAGGCCCGATAGCCACCATTAAACTCGAACTCATGAGCTTAATGAGTCGAGTCGAGTGACACATCACGGTCGTTAAGAATAGCGAGCCTAAGAAAACGAGTTGTTGATAAGTATCAAATATATATATAATTTTTTTATTGTTTCATGTTATTGTTATATCAATTTTACATAATTTTGATGTTGTTTTTGGCTGTTTTTGATTTTTTGGGAAAAATAATTTTGAAACCCCAAAATACCAAGAAAATCACGAAAAATCTAATTCATCAGAAAGCTTTCGGATGGGACCGGAAGGTGCCCAACTTGTGCCTTTCAACTCCAAATGAAACTACCAAAAGGTCCCAAATTTAAAACTAACGTTTGTGAGTCCTTACCTTTTCTATTTATGCCACGTTCTCGTGAGAGCGGGTCTTACGGGTCAGAAATAGTTTCAGTTTGCACTTAATCAACGATTTAGTGTTTTCTGTAAGTGAACTTTTAAAATCCGGTGGATTATTCTGTCTCAGAAATATAAAGTGGTACCAGTTGAAAAAAAAAGTTGCATGTAATATGATGGTTTTATGCTATTAACTCCTCTATTTTCACCAATGCTGACCTCAACGGGTTTCTTCGTTTCCAAGTCAACATACGTATGTGGTTGCTCAAACCCTTCGAAAGTTCCTCTTAGAAAACTCCATTTCTTTCGCCCAACACATTCTTTACCCAGCTGGTACGGTACGTACATTTGGATACGTATCACGGAGTATATTCATATATATGTGCACACATGGCCAGAAGATTCAAAAATTTCAAGTTCCAAGGAGTACTTTTAGCTAGCTAACTAGCAGTGTTGAAGATTCTTCCACGGAACAGTGTTTTGTAGTGGAGTACAATGTATCGCAAGCAGTTGCAGCCTTGAACATTCTCTCGATCTCCAGGGTAGAGTTTTCTGGCGACCCGTACACCATTGTCTGTACGAGCGGTAGCATCCAGCCACAGAACGGGACGGGACACCTTCACGGGCTCACGGCTTCACCGGCGTCCACCTTGATCGCTGATAGTTTGCACACTTGTCCAGTTCCCTACTGTTTCCGATATAGTTCCTGATGTCACCGCTCCCCTCCCTGTTCATCGCTTCGATTATTTGCACGGGACACGGGCGTACAGATAAATCCAGCAATAAACATCTCACTGTTCAAGCGTGTTGAGGGAGAAGATAGACGAAACGAACACTGTTAGTTGGTGCCAAGACATAGCTAGACTCAGCATCTACTCGCTCCGTTCCATAATATAACATCTTTTTAGCGAGTTGTTTTAACTCGCCAAAACGTTTTATATTGAGGAATGGAGAGAGTATTTATGAGGCCACGAGATCGTAAGAAATTTAATTTTCACCACTCCACGCAAAAGCGACATAACAAGGAAGGGCAGGCACTAACTACGAAAAAATGAATTTTCAATTTTTTCTTTTGAAACGGAGGCATAAGATTTGGCACATCTCATTAATTAAGAAAGGAGTTTTAAAAACAAGCTACAACATCACTAGGGGTCAAAGGAGAAGAAAACACCCCGCCCCCTTATTACAGAAACCTACTCTTACCACATGATTTTGCCCATATGCTTCGCCCCGGCGATTGCCCAATTTCTAGCTTTCTCCTTGATTTTGCTGGCGACGAAGAGAGGCATAGAGGAGGTTTGCCAAAACACCCTTGCGTTTCTTTGTTTCCAAATCTCCCAAGAAACCAACATGACAAGGGAAGCAATGCCTTTGCGACGACGGCCGGTTCGGAGGGCAAGGGAGTGCCACCAATCCTGGACCGAGGCGTTGGCAACCATAAGTCGGTTGTGATATCCGGAGCCCATCCAAGATTTTAATATTTTAACAAATTCTAAGCGAGTATCGACATTGGAACATAATGTGCGCCGCGGTCTCGGAAACCTGCTTACAAAGTTGGCAAAGACAATAATTTGGCCAAACTCTCGAGTATATCCACTTTCTACACTCGGTTTTGAAGGATGAGTCACGTGAAAATTTTGCATTTTGGAGGCGCCCAATTGCCCCAAACACACCGTCTTATAGAAGTGGAAGTTGCCCTAAGAAGCTGAAGTTTATACGCGGATTTGGATGAGTAAACGTTCGATGCCGTGAGCTTCCAAGTGATGTCCCAAGCCAAAAAAATCTTCACCCCTAGCCGTCCTCAACGGAATATTTAAAATAGCATCATCGTCAGGAGCCAAGAAATTTCTCCGTATCACGTCCACCTTCCAAGACCCCGAGTAATCATCAATTAAATCTGAAACCTTATTCAAAGGTTCATCAGTTAGTCTCCCCATAGGCTTGAAGGTTGTTGTATTCGTAATCCAACTATCCGTCCATATTGAGATAGTCGAACCATCACCAACTCTGGCTATAAGGCCTTTCTCCAAAGCCGACTTCCCCGCCATGATCGCCCTCCATGTTGCTGAAGCACTGCGTGGGATCGTCGCTTCCAAAAAGGTAGAATTCGGGAAATAGTTCCCCTTCAGAACGCTCGCACATAAGGAGTCGGGTTGTGTCAACAGACGCCACCCATGCTTGCCAAGCATGGCTAGGTTGAATAATTGAAAGTCCCTGAGACCCATGCCTCCCTTGATCTTTGGTGTTGCTAGGCGCTCCCAGGATAACCAATGCAAAGATCTTTTATCAAGTGAGCTGCTCCACCAATACTTGGCCATGCAAGACGTAATGCTTTTGCATACTTTCTTTGTCAGCCGAAAACAACTCATGCTATATATTGGGATTGCCTGTATAACCGATTTCAATAGCACCTCCCTGGCAGCACAAGCCAAATTTTTCTCTGACCATCCATTCATCTTTTTTTTTTTGAAAGAGAGGAGTACAAACCTGCGTACAATCAAAGAAAACAGACACAAAGTACAGACGCAAATTCGTACAGAAAGAACTCAGCTGAAAGCACTACAGCAGCGAAGAACTGCTGAACCACCAAAGCTCCTCGTCGCCGACGACCGCCGGAGAAGAAGAGACCAAACCACCACCCGCCTGGAAGAGGGAGGACCTCCAACATTGAAGAAGACCGCATCATCCACTCGCCGCAAGCAACGAGATCTTGTCGATGAACACGCACGGCCAAGCCGCCCCCACGACCAGCTCCAACACCACCTGCCGCCGGGACGGCCAAGCCGTGCCAGAACCACCACCATCGCACCAACCATCCCAGCGCCAAAGCCGAGCACCAGACCCCTCCGCTCCGAAGCTCCACCACCAGGTGACTCCTCCCCTCGCCTCCACGGCCGGCCGGAGGAGGCACAAAGAAACAGAACGCCAGAGCAACGACCAAAAGCAAGCGCGCCGCCACAGCAGCTCCACCCCTCGCCACCACGGCCGGCCAAGGGAGCCAGAGGCACACGCCAGCAGCACCAACTCCAGATCCACACCCCCTCACACCTCCGAGGGCGCCGCTGGAGGAGACGGCGCACCGACAACAACGAGGCAGAGGGACCAAAATCCCACGGAGAGCCGACGGTGGTGCTGCTCCGCCATCCACTCTGAGGCAGCCAAATCCCCTCAGATCCGCAGATCTAGGGGCACCAAAAAGGAACGACCCATCGGCCGGCCAGACCACACTGCCGACCACCCGCCGTCGCCGGACAGGGAGAGGAAGTAGGGCAGACTTATTTCTCCAAGCCGACGCCGATCTCCTCTCCAGATCGCCGCCAGGGAGCACTACAACTACCCTATCTACATGCCAGGAGGCAAAGAACAAGATCCCCACTCCCCCCCGCCGCCGAGGCGACGAGAGGAAGCAAGGATCTGCTCCTGCTCCAACGGAAGGAAGGGGATCGCCTTTCTTCGCCCTGGTCTCCTCTCTCTTTCACTGTAGAGGGGAGGGGAAAAGCAAGGCATCCATTCATCTTACTCCGGATACTCTCATGAATATGATTAAAAGTACCACTAGTTATCCTTCCTACTGCCGTTGGTAGACCCAAATAACGCTCTGAAAAGGCCTCCACAAAAATACCAAGTGAAGTCTTCAACACTTCTCTCAACGGCAAATGAGTATTGGGGCTGATTCTAGAAATTTAGCACCTACCCTTAAAATTTATTAATAGTACTGGAACCAAGTTTGCCATGGATAGTTGTTCACAGCACCAACCTTTTTAGAACATATTCGAGAAAAAAATTAGAACAATGTGCACGCTCTCAAAGTTCATCTGCCCCAGGGGCACCAAGTGTCACGACCACATCGCGACGCGGTCGGGTCCCGACGCGTGTTATCTTCAACTTGCCCAAAATCATGCGCTTATTAGTTTAATCCTGGCATTAATCACTAACACCAATGCTAATCACATTTCATGCGGGTAACCAATGCTAATCACGTTTCGGCGCCTTAATTAATCACGCCTCACTAGCTGGACGTAACCCAGACGGATACTGGATCCTCTCTGCATTCTTTTCAGGCAACTCCGCCGAAAAAGGTTTTACGCCCAGCTTTATAAATAAAGCAACCATCAGAGTGTCATACAACCAACGAGTCCGAAACCAAAGGAAAAAAAATAAAAAGGTTCGCTCGGCCACAGCACATCACGACCCAACAACTACGGATACAGATCGATACAACTCCCATAGGAGTACAGCAGAACGACTAGACTACGCCTCCACCCTGCGCGCCACCCTCAGGAGATCCTTGAGCATGTCGTCCAGTCGCTCCCTGTCCCGCTGTCTATAGAGCGGGTGCCACTGCTGTAAAAAAACAAGAAATTTGAACACAGAGTTAGAAGCACGCCGTAAGAAGACTCGCTCGATAACCATTTTATTACGGATGGTCCATAGTGTCGGAGATTGTCCCCAGGAACTAGGGGTGTCTCCAAGGTATCGTGTAAGGGGCTGAACACGGAGTCAAACAGTCCACGACGTGCTCCGGCGACGGTGCTCGTCAGGCTCGCTGCGGACGACACTGCAGAGATTGACACAAGGTATTACCCAGGTTCAGGGCCCTCTTGTGGAGGTAAAACCCCTACGTCCTGCTATGGTGTATTGCACTGCTTGAAGAGTTTACAGTACAAGGAGAGCTTGTCGAGCTCGAGGTGGCTAACAATGGCTACTTACTAGTCTTTAGATCTAGGGTTAGGGTTTGCTAGAGCGGCACCAACCGAAGATCGAACCCTTTGCTTGGGCGTGCGCCTCCTCCTTTTATAGGCGTCCTGGGCCTCTTCTGCCCAAACATTTGGGCGGGAAGGGCTACCACATGGCGACGAAGGAGGAGGCACGGTGCACCGTAAAGGTGAGGTCTACCATAAAGGTAAAGATCGTGGACGCGGTCCACGGCAGGGGAACGGCGTCACCAAAGCTGAAAAGGGGGCACCGACCAGCTGGACAGCGGGCTGGCGCTTGCCGAGGTGGGAGGCGGCCCATGGTGACGTCGTCCTTGGAGCGTAGCTGCAGACTGTTCCCTTGTCACCAAAGAGGCAATACTCGTTGTCCGCTTTGCTTGGCTCCGCTTTGTTGACTGCTTTATACATGGAAACGGCGACTGCGGCGTCGTCGTCATCGCGCGTAGGCACGCGCGTCACTCTGCGCATGGCGCAGAGTCCATGTGCGCTCTGCCGCGGGGGCAGAGATAGCTTCACGAAGAAAGCGCTTCGCGAGGCGAAAGGCCTCGCCAAGCCTCGCGGCTTGGTCCTTAGTAGAATTTGCGGGCGGCGTCGGAGACGCCTTGTCGAAGAGCGATCCCTCGCCAAGGGAAAGAACCCTTGGCAAGGAGAACCCTTCGCGAGGAGAGAAAAACCTCGCGAAGCTCGCCAGGCTTGGAGAGCCTGGTCCTTAGTGAAAATCACCTGAAGAATCTTGTAGGCCCTGGCAGGCCGGCCCGTGGTACCCTGGTTTCCACTGTGCCGACAGTAGCCCCCGGGCCCGCGATGGGCACGCCGAGGCCCATGACGAAGGCGAAGCGTCGAGGGGCCAAAGATGCCTGACAGGGCCGCGACACGTGTCACGCAGCGGTTGCGCCCGCGGCCGCGGCCTCCTCGGCTCCAACGGGCGACGTGGTGGGGCCCGCCACGACTCGAGTGCTGGTCAATAAAGCCTGGGCGCGCAGGCGGCGCCCATTACTTCTCCCGTAACTCCTCCGCACACTTCCCCCCACGCCTCCAAACTCTCCAGAGAACTCCACTCTCCAGAGCTCTCTTCTTCTTCTCCGGCGACCAATGGCGCCCAAGAAAGCAGCCACCGACAAGGGCAAGGCCACCGTGCAGGCGAGCTCGTCGGCGGCGACGGCGCGGGCAGGCGCGTCGGCGGCGACGGCGCGGGCGGGCACGTCCGCGGCGATGGCGCGCGCCGCTGCCCTCGAGGGAGCGCTGCCGAAGACGCGAGTCACCGCAGCGACGATAGCGACGGTGCGCCACCTGGCGGCGGCGAAGACCAACGAGCATGGCGCCACCGAGCTGAGGCCGGCCGGTAGCAGGCTCACCGACACCTTCTACCCCATCTTCATCCATACTCTCTACGCCGGCCTGGTACCACCATTCTCTGACTTCCTCCTGGCGATCTTGGAGACGTACCAGATCCAACTCCTTCACCTTCATCCCAACTCCATCCTCATCCTTGCCATATTCGCCCACTTCTGCGAGGCCTACGTCGGCATCCGCCCCTCGGTGGCGCTCTTCCGCAGTTTCTATTCCCTTCGGAACTCCGCCAAGGGCGAGCGGCTCGGATGCGTCTCTTTTCGCATCGTCGACGCCCGGAGCGACAACTACATCCCCATCGCCTGGCTTGGCGAGGTCGCCGTCACCAAGGTGACGAAAAAGGTCGACAAGTTCCGCGAGAAGTGGCTCTTTGTCGACACCAAGACCACCAACCCTCTCCTGGAGGTGCCCGAGGCGCCGCCGAGGAAGTGGGCGCGCTGGGCGAGCGCGGACTTCAGGGGTTCGAAGCTTGACGCGGTGTATGTATATATCCGTCATATCCGCGATGCAGGGGTCACCGGTCAAATGGTGGCGAAAGACTTCACCAGGCGCCGCATCGCTCCCCTTCAACAGCACGCCGAGCCGGTGTGGCGATACGACGGCAAAGACGACGCCATGCGGCTAAGCAGGGACGGATTCGAGCCTGATGTGCTCCGCCAGATCATGAACGTCCTCTTCACATCGCCGGATATCCCGTCCGCCAAGGAAGAGGCGGCCAAGCCGCTCATCGTCTTCGCCGAGGAGAGCATAGAGGAGCAGCGCTCGCATATGCCCATCTTCGACGAGTGGGGAATCGTGCCTGCGGGGCACAGCGGGCCTCGCCCTAACCCGTGGGCGGCGGAGCCGGAGTATGTGGATGAGGCTCCTGAGGCTGAGGAGGCCGAGTCCGCCGAGGAGGAGGCCTCGAGGAGCGAGGACCCCCTTGGCGAGGACGAGGCTTCAAGGGGCGCTGACCCCGTCGGCGAGGGCGCCGGCTCCTCGAGGAGCGCCCACGCCGAAGTGGACCTCCAGGTGCTATCCTCCGGCGACGAGGAGGACGCCTTCCGCATCGTCTGCTCCAGCGCGCCGATGAGGAGGAGGAGACGAGCGGCGGCGGAAAAGGGCGTTGCGAGCCCCGCTCCAAGGCCGTCCACGACAGGAGGGCCGCAACCGCGGGAGGCATCCCTCGCGCGGAGACAGGCGCGGCCCGGGAGGAGGCCGGAGCAAGCCTCACCCAGCCTCCCAAGGCAAAGAAGAGGGTGTGGGTGATGGCCGGCGAGTAAGCCCTCGATTTCTCTTTCTTCTTCAAGATTTCACCTTGAGAATTCCCCCCTTTGAAGGATTTTTCGACTTGTCTTCTTTTCAGGCAGCCCGCGGAGCCAAAGAAGCGGCGGCTCGGCGAGGTTGGAGAGACCACCAGCGTCGCCAAGGAGACGCCTGCAGCCGGCGAGCCGCAGCAGGCAGTTGCCTCTCCCGCGGCCGAGCACCGCGCGGAGGCGGTGATGGCCGAAGAGAGTGTGGCGTCGCCGATTCGGGCGGCGACCCCTCCAGCGGCGGAGCACCACGTGGAGGAGGAGACCGCAGAGGCGGCGACGTCGCCAACCAGGGCGGCGACTCCTCCGGCCCAGCAGGAGGCGGAGGAAGAACCCATGGACAAGGACATCGTCGCGGAGCCGCCTCCAGAGGAGGGGGCCTCGAGAAGGGCTGACGCGCCCGAGGCCGCGGCGGGCGCGGCCGTTGCAGAGGGGGCCGGAGGCGCCCCTGCAGAGCAGGAGGCAGAGACACCTCCGGAGCCCCCAAGTGACGGGGCCAGGGGCGAGGAGATGCCCAGCCCCCTGAGGGCTCCTGATGTGGGCGGCAAGGACGACGCCCCCACAAGCCCCCACGGCGCGGCGGGGGCCGCCACAAGCTTGGGGCAGGATGCCTTAGGTGCCTCGACAAGTGTTGAGGCCTCTGCGCCCCACAGCAGCGTGGGAATCTCTTTGGCGCTGCAGGCGCCGCATCGCCAAGCAGCGCATCGCCGGATAGTCCTCAACCGGGCGCGACGAGCGCTCGACGGGCTGGAGGAGCAGCTCGCCAGGGAAGAAGACGCCTTGGCGAAGGAAAAGGCGAGGCTCAGCGAAGCCTGGGCCCTTCTCTTCGAGAGGGTGGAGGTGTGCCGCCGGTGGGACGCGGCGGCCCAGGCGGAACGCCAAGAGGCCCTCCGCTTCGCCAAGGAGACCCGCGACAGCGTCAAGCGGGAGGCGCAGGAGGTGATGGAGGAGCTTGACGCCGCCAGGGAAGCGCTCGAGGCGGAAACCACCTCCAAGCACGACGAGCTGGCGGCCGCGAAACAAAAACTCGCCGTCGACACCGAGGCCGCCAAAGCCATCCTGAACGAGCTCCGCGAGGGGCTGGACGCCCGCGAGGCGCAGCTAGCGCCTCGTGAGGCCGAGCTGAAACAGCGCCAGGAAGAGCTCTCCCTCCAGAAGAAGGAGCTGCAGCAGCGCGAGGAGCAGGTCCAGCGGCTCGTGAAGGACCAGGCCACCCGCGAGGGGCAGCTGGCGGAGCGTGAAGGCCGGGTGGCCACCGACGAGGCCAACCTTGCAGCAGAGCAGAAAAGGCTCCAAGAAGAAGCTGACCTCAAGGTCAAACTCGTCCGCGAAAGCCTCTCCAAGGAGTATAACGAGAAGGTCGCGAAGCACGAGGACCGCCTCACGTCCACACGCAAGGGGCTCGAGAAGCGCGTCAAGGAGCTTGAGCAGGAGGAGAAAAGGTTGACCTCCTGCCTCCAAGTCTCTCGGGAGGCCCAGGCGCGCGCCGAGGGAAACGCCTTTGCCTTGGAGAAGGACTTGGACGAGCTCCGGCAGCAGGTGGGGCCGGTCACGGCCCTGGTGGAGCAGGCACGGGACCAGCGCCAGGTCGACCGGCTCATGACGCGCCAGCGTCAAAGCATTCTCCAGAGCTTGGTCAGCCGCGCGCGCGCCGTCGGGAGAGATCTGAGGATCGACGTCCCCTCCTTCTCCGCAGCGACCGACGACGAAACCTCGTACTCGCTCTTCTTCGAGCAATTCCTTGGAAAACTTGAAGGGGTCGCGAAGAGCTTCGACAAGCGTGTCGTGGAGGAGAGTCGCGACCTCCTTGTCGTTGGCGTCACCAACATCTTCAGCAACCTCGTGAGGCTCCAGCCCCCACTTGACCTTGAGGACGTGATGGCGCCGCCGCGTGCCATCAGCAGCAAGGCGCGGGAGACCGCCACGCAGGCCGCCGCCGCGTTCGCCAAGAAATTCGACCAGGCCTTGGTCGATGAAGACGAAGGCGATGACGAGGAAACCCTGGAAGGGGCGGAAAACACCGTGGATCGCGCAGGCACCTCAGGAGGCGCGACGGCCTGAGCTCCTTGCCTGCTGCTGGACGTGCCGAGGGCAAATTTATCTTAGTCATTTTGATTGTGAACTTTGTAAAAACTTGTTAAGTTATTGGAGTATGCTTGTGGACGTCCCTCGGGAGGCTTTTGTCTTTCCCCTTCATGTCTTTTTTGCTCTACGTTTTAGGACCCTCTCTTAGCGCTACACCACCGCCGCTTCGGTATGTGCGAGTCAGTGCTCCACAAGTCCGGGGGGTGCGTGAGGCCTCGAGAAGTAAGAGCTCCTCGAAGCGCGATGCTTGGGGCTCCCCTTTGACATGCAAGCAGCCCATGAGGCATAGGAGAGAGAAAAGAGACTCGAGGGGCAAACAGCCAGCGAGAGGAGATTTGAAAAGTATTTAGACTTAGCTTGTCGAGGCGTTTCCGCCTTGGAGAGGGTGTCGGTTCCCTGGCGAGGCGTTGTTGCCTTGGAGAGGGTGCCTG
Source organism: Puccinellia tenuiflora (assembly GCA_012064385.1). Classification (NCBI taxonomy): domain Eukaryota; kingdom Viridiplantae; phylum Streptophyta; class Magnoliopsida; order Poales; family Poaceae; genus Puccinellia; species Puccinellia tenuiflora. Next base: position 281,741 of record QRDG01000808.1, read on the forward strand.
AGGCTTGGAGAGCCTGTTTTCCTGCACTTGGAGAAAATAGGCGTACCCGCAAGCAATAGACAGTTAAAGATTCTTATGGTGCTCGTAGGTTCCTTCATGTGTGTCTCGCGAGGAGAAACAGGCACCAAGGTTTTGGTGATCCTTGGTGAGTTGACGTGCGCGGGAGCTGACCCATGAGTTCAGAGCTCCTTGGGAGTTGACATGCATGAGAGCTGGCCCGCAAGTTCAGAGCTCGGATCCCTTGGGTTTTAGGCGCTGCCGGGATGCTCCCGTGGCATGGCACCCTGCTAGCCCCCGCTCGTGAGATACACAGGAGGGATCATACGAGCAGGAATAAACAATAATAACAGCTTTGCCGAAGTTCGCAAAACATGCTGGCGCGATGCTCAAAGGTTCAGAATGACCTGGAATAGGTGTTCATTACACTGGCGTGGCCAGGAGTTTTTCTTCTTTGATGATGAAGTGTCGCTCCTCCGGGAGCACGCTCCCCTTACTTAGGAGGCAGGTTGGCGCCGATGGTGACACAAGCCCCCGAGCCACTCGCCTCCAGAGACACTTGTTTTGTCGCGGCCTTCTCCTGGGAGAACAGCTGCTTCTTCTTCGCGGGGGGCCTCGGGAGGGGTTCCTCGTCCTCGTCAGCGGGTGACGCCACCGCGGCAGCCTTGTAGGCCGCTTGCGCAGCGTACAAGGCGTCCGAGACCACGCCGCGGATGACAATGGTGCCACCCGAGCCAGGGAGCTTGACGAGGTTGTAGGCGTGGTGGGTCACCGCCATGAACTTGGCGAGGGCGGGGTAGCCGAGTATGGCGTTGTAGGGTAGGCCGATGTGCGCGACGTCGAAGTCGATCAGCTCGGTGCGGTAGTTGGCCTGGGTGCCGAAAGTGACGGCGAGCCTCACCTACCCCAAAGGGGTGGTAAGACCCTCTGTCACTCCCGAGAAGGGCCTGGTAGGCATGAGCCGCTCATAGGGCACCTGCAGCTTTTCGAATGTCTCGACGGAGATGACGTTGAGGCCAGCACCCCCATCAATGAGCGTCTTAGAGACGGCGATGTTGTTGATGGTGGGGGTGCAGACCAACGGGATGGTGCCAACGGTTGACGTGGACTTGGGGTGGTCGCCGGAGTCGAAAGTAATGGGGCACTGGGACCACTTGAGGGGCCTGGAGGCCTCGACTCCAGGGAGGGCTGCCGCGATCTCGCGGGCGAGTTGCTTGAAGTGGCGGTTGGAGCGAGGGGCCTGAGCCCCGCCAAGGATACAAGCTGCCCCGCGAGGCACCTGGTAGCCTTCGTCAGCCTCGGCAGGCAGGTTGTCGTTTGCGGGCTGGGCAGCGTTGGCCTGGGGGTTCTGCTGGTAGCTATCGTTGTAGTTGTTGTTCCAGCGTCGCCCCCCGCGGCCGCTGCGGCCTCCGCCGCGGCCTCCGCGGCCTCCATTTGCCTCGCGAGCCTCGCGAGCCTCGCGAAGCCTCTTGATGTCGAAGCAGTCCTCGGTGGCGTGAGAGTGCCTGTTGTGGTAGATGCAGAAAGGGTGATCATCCTTCTTCTCAGGTCCTGCGGCTGGAGTGGCAGCTTGCCGAGACTGCTTGGCGTCAGGCTCTGCCGCGAGGACCGCAGTAGTCTTGCGCTTCTCAGAGGATTTCTTCTTTTTGGACCCCTCGGCAGGGTCCCCTGGCTCGTTCTTGACGAACAAGCGGCCCTCTTCAGCCTTGGCGCATTTGACCGCCAAGTCGAAAAGCTTGACGACGGTGGTGATGTTGTCGTGGATGCCGAGCTTCTCGAGCATCCGCACGTCCGTGACCCCAGCCTAGAAGGCAGAAATGACCTGCGCGTCGGTGGCGTTGGGGATCTTGTTGCGCACTTGGCTGAAGCGCTGGATGTACTTGCGGGGGGTCTCGCCGGGCTTCTGACGCACGGCGCGGAGGTCGTTGTAGGTGAGGCCGCGCTCGTACGTGCCCTTGAAGTTGGCGATGAAGCACCGGCAGAGCTCCTCCCAAGAGCTGATGGACTCGGCGGGGAGGTTGGTGAGCCATGAGGACGTAGAGTCCTTGAGGGCCATGGGGAACCAGTTCGCCATGACCTTGTCGTCGCCCCCGGCGGCCTGGATGGCCAAAGAGCAGAGCTGCAGGAACTCCAGGGGGTTGTTCTTGCCGTCGTAGCGCGGAGGGAGGTCCGGCCTGAACTTGACTGGCCAAACGACGCGACGAAGGCTGCGAGTGAACGCGGCCGTCGTGCCGTAGGTGACCGTGCCGTTGGCAAGGGTGGCGCGGAGGTGGCGCCCGGCGGTGGCGATGTCCTGAACGGCGCGGTTGCGGCGTTCTTGCCCGCGCTCGATGCTCACGCGCGCGTCCTCAGGGGCTCGCTGCACGATCTGGCAGTCGTGCGGCGACTGCGGCGTTCATAGTGTCGGAGATTGTCCCATTTTATTACGGATGGTCCATAGTGTCGGAGATTGTCCCCAGGAACTAGGGGTGTCTCCAAGGTATCGTGTAAGGGGCTGAACACGGAGTCAAACAGTCCACGACGTGCTCCGGCGACGGTGCTCGTCAGGCTCGCTGCGGACGACACTGCAGAGATTGACACAAGGTATTACCCAGGTTCAGGGCCCTCTTGTGGAGGTAAAACCCCTACGTCCTGCTATGGTGTATTGCACTGCTTGAAGAGTTTACAGTACAAGGAGAGCTTGTCGAGCTCGAGGTGGCTAACAATGGCTACTTACTAGTCTTTAGATCTAGGGTTAGGGTTTGCTAGAGCGGCACCAACCGAAGATCGAACCCTTTGCTTGGGCGTGCGCCTCCTCCTTTTATAGGCGTCCTGGGCCTCTTCTGCCCAAACATTTGGGCGGGAAGGGCTACCACATGGCGACGAAGGAGGAGGCACGGTGCACCGTAAAGGTGAGGTCTACCATAAAGGTAAAGATCGTGGACGCGGTCCACGGCAGGGGAACGGCGTCACCAAAGCTGAAAAGGGGGCACCGACCAGCTGGACAGCGGGCTGGCGCTTGCCGAGGTGGGAGGCGGCCCATGGTGACGTCGTCCTTGGAGCGTAGCTGCAGACTGTTCCCTTGTCACCAAAGAGGCAATACTCGTTGTCCGCTTTGCTTGGCTCCGCTTTGTTGACTGCTTTATACATGGAAACGGCGACTGCGGCGTCGTCGTCATCGCGCGTAGGCACGCGCGTCACTCTGCGCATGGCGCAGAGTCCATGTGCGCTCTGCCGCGGGGGCAGAGATAGCTTCACGAAGAAAGCGCTTCGCGAGGCGAAAGGCCTCGCCAAGCCTCGCGGCTTGGTCCTTAGTAGAATTTGCGGGCGGCGTCGGAGACGCCTTGTCGAAGAGCGATCCCTCGCCAAGGGAAAGAACCCTTGGCAAGGAGAACCCTTCGCGAGGAGAGAAAAACCTCGCGAAGCTCGCCAGGCTTGGAGAGCCTGGTCCTTAGTGAAAATCACCTGAAGAATCTTGTAGGCCCTGGCAGGCCGGCCCGTGGTACCCTGGTTTCCACTGTGCCGACACATAGGGCCCAGGTCATCGCCGCGAATACTAACCAGAAGAGGCGCCTCCTCTTACCAGTACGATTCGCCTGCACTTCCAGGAACTCACCAAGGTCCTGGGCCTGCCACTCAGGTCCAAGCGCCTCGGCCACGACGTTCCATAGAAAGCGAGCAGCAGGACAGGAAAAGAGGAAGTGGGTTCCCGATTCTGGAACCGCACATAGCGGACAGGCCCCATCACCTGGGCCCAGCCGCTTGGCCACCTCCACACCCGATGGGAGGCGGTCCCTCAGCAGCTGCCAAGTAAAGATCTTAATCTTAAGCGGCATTGGAGCCTTCCAAAGGTGGGAGGTCCAGGCCAACACAGGCCCTCTAAACAGGGCCCGGTACACGGAACCAACTGAAAAGTTACCTGCGGCCGAAAGTGCCCAGGTAACACTATCCGGGGCGTCCGAGAGATCACTAGGAAGGAGGGCCAGAAGATTCCCCCATCTATTGGCCTCGTCCGGGCCAAAGGAACGGCGGAAACCGATGTCCCACCATCCCCAACGAAACGCATCAGCAACCAAGAGGGACGGGTCCGAGCAGATCGCAAAAAGATCCGGGAACTCATGTCGAAGAGGACGACCGCCAAGCCATGAGTCCAACCAGAACATGGTACCTCGTCCGTCACCTACGGAGGAGGTCATCCCCAGCCGAATCTCATGTTTGATAGTCTGGATGGATCTCCAAAACTGAGATCCATCCTTCCTCTCACATGCCATGAGTGGTCTGCCCCTCAGGTATTTGGCCTTAATGAGTTGGAGCCAAAGACCACCATCATCTCTAAGGATCCGCCAGACCCATTTCAACAACAGAGCCTTATTCATTTGGCTATCCATGTATGACCGGAGGATTCAGATTTTCTATGCCCGAAGGTGGTACTTAGTGCGGATAAATGGAGGCCAAGCTTTACTTTAAAAATTCAGAAATCATATTTGGAAGTTTCAAAACATTCTTTGTGTAGCCAATGAATGTAATGTACGAGCGTGCAAATTCCGATTGTCAAATTTTTGTATTCTGCGGTACACAAAAATCACAAGAACCGATATGTTGCTACTGACTAGAATACAAAGTATTTCATATTGATATGTTGCTACTAATTCAAAAATAATAGAATTTTTCACTTTAAAATATTGTTAAGGAAATTTCAAAAAATATGCCTCTCTGAAGCTCTATTTGAAGTTTGCAAAGGTGTACGAGCATATAAAGCTTTATTTTTTTAATTGGGGAGCCCGGGCTCCCGATTCCATTAAAATAAAACCGTAATACAAACAAGACTTTTTATTTTATCAGTCACCCACTATACGGACAATACAGTAAGCCAAGATAAATTCAACCGAAACAACAAAAACACTACACGTAAAACCCCAATTTACATACAGCCAAAGAAACATAGAGCACGTTCAACCTCAACTCAAAGTTGAGACCAAGACAATACAGAACAAGATTCTCATCACACCCGCGCTCTAGCATGATGAACTATCCGACTCAGGTTCTCCTCCTCATTGGCACCCATCCATGCCTTAGATTGAGAGGTTCAACAAATACCCAAGAAAAGAACTGTGCCACGGAAAATTGAACTTGACGAACGTTTTCCTTTTGCAAGCAAGCTCAATTTAGTCATCTAGTATGATAATTTGTATACAACACGGGTTCGCTAGAAAAAATATGCTCAAACACAACAACTTTTCTAACTTTCCATATTCTCCAAATAAGCGAGGCAACACCTGCAGCAACAACAGACCTAGCACTACTGGAAAAACACCAAGCCCATTCATGTACTTCAACAAACTAATTAGGAGAGTTTCTTAAACCAAAAGAACATTTAATCAAGCTGCAAATAAATTTTACAAGAGCACAACCAAAGAAAAAAAAAAGATTAACAGTCTGAGCCATGTCACAAAACATACATTGTTCCTCTTTCCCTTTCCAACCCCTATGCAATAAATTGTCCTTGGTCAAAATATTAATATGCCCGGCCAACCAAAGAAAAACTTTTAATTTCAAAAGGCAGTCTAACATACCACAGCCTCCTATGTGGCCATTTAATCTGAGAAAAATCAACGCTAGGTACATCGAAATTGCACCGAAAAATTACCAGCGCGGATTTGGTCAGTTTCCAACTTTCCATACACGAGAATCTTCCACATCAGTCAAACTAAGCAATTTCACCCCACAAAGCCCTCCTAAATTTAACACACACACACCCCTCCTCAAAAACTTTTGCAACACTAATATTGACAATAGAAGTCAAATTATAAAGTCTAGCAAATCTACAACTCAAAGTATTTTCTCATATCCATAGATCTTCCCAGAATCTAGTCCTAACGCATTACCCACTTTTATCAAACCTTACCAAAAGGGAGACTGCCCAAGTGTAAGCTTGCACATGTTCAAGAAATTATTTTTTGCATACTTATTTCTAAGTAACTCTTGCGAAATATCATTACTAGTTTCTAACTTCCATAGTCATTTACTTTTGTTTTTGATAAAAGAGAGTCCCCTCTCCAATTTCATTTAATAGAAACCACAGTAGTCTTTTTTCTGCTACAGTCAAAAGCAAAAGTAAAGAGGAAACAAAACATAAACCTTAGAGAAGGTTTTTGAACGAACGCGTCCCCCCTACAACCCATGGGGTGGAGAAGGAGCCATTTTTGTCCTACAGCAAAAAATAAGAACAACTCCGTATCAAGAGCCATTTTCCACGCCAAACCAGAAAGACACACAGGGAAAGAACTCTCCTCGAAACTTTCCTCTTCAAAGGTCTTTTTGCCTCCCACCATCTCACGCAGCAATCCAGAGAGTTCCAGGTCGCCAGCCTCGCGATGCGCTGAAGACTTCATTTGCTACCTTCTCTAGCAGTCTTGCCCCCCACATCAGCTCCTCTCTGGTTTCCTGTTTTTAGCTGCAATATAGCCCACAAGTTAATCAGTTGAGTAACCCTATGTATTATGACAAAGGGATCATGAATCCTCTTATTCTCAAAGCATATTTCATTCCGAACATTCCAAATAGCCCATAGGACTGCTGCTTGATGGTGGATATTGATAAGTTGGGTGGTGCCCCAAGCGAAGGCGGAATTGTAGCTAGTAGCAGTTTTCCCTCGTTTAACGAACCGAGGTTTATCGAACCAGTAGGACTTTGAAATCAACAAGGAGGTGAATGTTGAAGATCTCTGGCGCTTAACCTTCAACAGACGTGGACCTGCACACACTCAACCAAAATACTTTCCCCCAACGACGGAAAGGTTGTCAATCTTTCCGGTCTCGCAGAAAACAAAGCGGTTAATTGTATGATGAAATAGATAAAATATGAAAAGTGACCAGAGGAATAATGATAAATAAAATCAAGTAAATGAGGTTGAAAACAATGTAAAAAGATGGACCGGAGGCAATGGGTTCACTAGTGGAGTCTCTCAAGTAAATAAAACTAGATGATTCTCCGCGCGTTGCTGCGGGAACATATACAAAAATCGTTATAAATATTTATTTTACATTCAGTAATTTACTTATTTGAAAGAGTTTTTCATAAGTTTATTTCTATGTATCTACTTAAAATATGAAATCAACCAGCATTGACAAAGATAGATATGCTTATTTAATTATCAACACGATATCGTAACCAAGGTTGTGTCCACATTTGACCTTTCCATGTGAAGCAAATTCATTCTTTCGTCAGTTTTACAACCTCTATAATGAAATAAATGGCACTCATTCATCAATAGCTCATCAATTTATTCCTCTAGAGGAAATATCAAGGAAATGAAGGAAGAGAGAGGCGCGATATTTTTTTTAACTGAACTGGCGACCCAAACGGCCGGTTCTAAAATCCAATGCAATTTGCATTCATCCATTATCATAGTTAGATTTCAAGTAAGGCTGAAACTACTTCGTTACTTGACTTTAGATTAGGCGTGAAGGCTCGACCAACATACCAAAAGCATAAAAAAATGCTTTAATAGTATACTATGTAGCATCATAGGTATTATAATCTACACCAAAAAAATTTAGTAGAGGACGGAGTTGTATAAGAAGTTCTTGTCATAAGGTAACCCTAATGCTCCAATAATATAGTGTAGCACCATACGAAAGGGATTCTAATCTACACAGAACAAAATGAGTAGAGGTCAGAGTTGTATAAGAAGTGGTTGTTATAAGGTAAACCCCATTGAATCATATAACGAAACAACATTATAGTAAGATATGGGCGCTTTGCTAGCAATCAACTAAATATGTTGGGATATTCAGATAATTGTACCAGTGGTATATAGAGCAGTCCGACTCACCAATGTAAAATTGGTTCTTGATTCCACTTTTCCCAGCAATGAGATCAAAGTAAATGAACGATTGCATTGACAATTGTAACCAATATGTGAGAAATATAAATTGTTGGCGATCGTACTATTGGTAAGGAAGCCGCTGTTTTTATGACTAACATTGCTTCAAGTATAAACTTAGAATTGAACTATGAAAGGAAATTTGTTCCCATGATCTGATCAGGATAGTAGTTGGTTTTTCCACCAGAAAGCATACCAAGAAAAAAATACATGCTTCCACTCACAAGCTGCACAAAGCGTCTTAATTATACAATTCAATCAGTAGTAGTAAAACCAAGAAGTTAAGAAACTGATGTACCTCACGTGATAAACTTCTGAACTGGATAATCTGAAATCTGAATAGACATGTTCAAGGCAGGCCACTGAAGTTAAACCAAGAATATAAGAAAACACTTGTACCTCATCCGACGGAACTGTCGAACTAACTAAAAAGTTGCAGACAGTCAAGACCGGAGAAAGGGGTGTCACGTGAAGAGGGCCGAGCGAAGTGGCGGGGGTGCGCCAATATTAGGGGCTACCATGATGTTCTGATATGTATATGTGCAGTATGAAGGCAACACACCATGAAAACTTGAGCATACTGATTAGATTGTTAGCTTCAGTGAAATAAGATGGAGAGGCAGATGTAGATTTAGGTTACATCCTGCAAGTTACACATCTGAAGACGAGTTAAAATCAACGACATAAAAGGTTTTGTATCGAGGGAAATCTGAAATAAGAAAAACAGATTGAGCAGGGCAATATATTGCAGACGTAACACAATATCATACAAAAATTCAATAGAGGGGAATGAATTATCATATTGGAATCAGATCAGATCCATGTGAGCTGCGAGCTCACCTTGTAGAGGGGCGGATTTCCTCCCTTGGATAATTCAAGAAAGTCAGCTCAAATCAGCTCCAATAACAGCACGAATTTGGGATTTACTTGGTGGTCGTGCTGGAGAGCGACTTGCCCTTGTGTACGTCCTGCAGCTTAGCTCGCGATGGCGGCGCTAGGATTACTGGGCGCACGCAACTGCGAGTCGTGATCCGGCGAACACACGTGGTAGAGTCAAGTTCGAAGATGGCCCCTAGAGAAATATGGAGGCAGGGATGGGGAAGATGGCGGTGATGCAAACCTCAATGAAGCTATCAGAGTTTAAAAGGGGACGAAATCAACACGAACCTATTGTATGCCTCCATCAGTCTCGGTATCTCGCGATATTGCGCGGGAGAGGAAGGCAAAGCGGCGGCGTGAGATTGATGGTGAAGCTGGAGAGCCAAGCGTCAATGGGTTCAGGCGGTAGTGAGATTCGTTCGGTGTCTATAGATGTCATAAAAGATGAGGTGGACGGTAACTTATGAAGTTTGAGGTGGACCAATCAGATGGCTGCTGATGTTGATGCCTTGCATGTTGAGAGAAATATCTTAGTGGGTTGCTCCCATTTAGATACTATAGATATGCATGTGATGGGTGAACGAATTACAGCTAGGCAATTGACAAGATCATGACACAAACCCAATTTAGCTATGACAAAAAGGACATGATAATATTTATGGAGGCATCACGACAAGGAACAAAGACTGTTGAGTCCAACTGCGTCTTTGTCTAAAAAGTCCACCGTGGGATCGCTATCCAGCCTGTCACCCAACGGTATTAAGTTGCAAGCAACAGACAATTGCATTAAGTAAAGTGCATGAAGTAAGAAATACTAATATCAAAATAGACATTAACGCCGATGTTTTACCCTTAGTAGCAACAACACAACCTCGCCCTTAGACGTTTCTGTCACTCGTGCCCAGGAACAAAAGGGGGCATGAACCCACTATCTAGCATAAATACCCTCTCTTGGAGATACACACAATCACTTGGCCAAAGTAACTACGCATATCGGAGAGCATGCAAGAACATAAATTACTCATATAAGAATTATGCACAATCTGAACATAACTGCATAATCCATCGGATCCTAGCAAACACATCACATAGCATTACAATAATCGATCTTGATCATGTTAGGCAGCTCACAAGATCATAAGACATGAAGCACAAGAGAGAGAGACTACCAACTAGCTACTGTCATGGACCCGTAGTCCAAGGTGAGACTACTCACAAATCATCCCGGAGGAAGGCATGGCGATGAAGAGCCCCCTGGGATCGATCTCCCCTCCGGCAGAGTGTTGGGATCAGCTTCAGATTGGACCCCGAACTAGGGTTTTCGGTGACGGCGCGTCGGGGTCGAGTTTCTGGAAAATAATGGCCGTCCTCTCGGTTTTAGGTCAAAAGGGATTTTATAGGCATCGGAGGGAGCCGAGACGATGCCCAGAGGGCAGGGGGCTGCGGCTGCTACCCGCCCCTGACCCCTGGGTGGCCCCCCAGGTCGCCCTTTGGTCCACGTGTGTATTCCGTCGCATAAAAATCTCCGTAAATTTTGAGGGCAATCCGACGATATTTCCTGTTGTGACTTTTCTGAAATACAAAAACAACAAAAACAGGAAACTGGCACTTGGCATCTTGTCAATAGGTTAGTCCGACAAAATGCATAAAAATGATATAAATGCCAGTAAAAACATGTGACAATATCACAAAACTAGCATGGATCACTCAAAAATTATAGATACGTTTGAGACGTATCACTGCTATACCAACGGTTATCAAACTTTTTCTTTTTTTAACAAATCTCCTCAACCATCCTCCGAATAAGTCTTGTATAGATTCAGGTTTTCTTATCTTTGTCTTCTTGCCAGATTAATTTAGATCGATAAAAATCAATCCTTTTTCGTACCCCAACAGGGATTCTATAGAATTACATCATATAAATGGGCATATTAGTTAAGCAAGTTTGGACCAAAGTAGTCCTACCTGCAATGTTTAGAAGTCTACCTTGCCAGCCAGCACATTTATTTGCCACCTTATTTTCCACTTCCCCAATCCTTATTTCTAATCTTAATCTTGTTTAAGGGAATGCCTAAATAACTCATAGGCAAAATCCCATTTGAGCATGTAAAAATTTCCTTGTATTGGTTGCTTTTATCAGCAGCCTCACCGAATAGGAATAACTCACTCTTATGAAAGTTAATTTTTAACCCAGACATTTTCTCAAAAGCACACAAAATGAATTTCAAATTCTTGGCACTACTTAGATCATCTGGCAGTAAGAAAATTGTATCGTCGGCATATTGTAGCATATTAACACCTTTTTCAATATGTTCGTCTAAAACACCAGCCACCAAACCATTATTCTTTGCATTTTTCCATTATAATGGCTAAGGCATCAGCGGCAATATAAAAAAGCAAGGGAGATAAGGAGTCTCCCTACCTCAACCCCTTGTGTGTAATAAAATATTTACCAATCGAATCATTAACTTTGATAGCAACATGTCCTCCTCTCATTGCATTCATAATTCAATCAATCCAAGTATCTGGATATCCTTTGAGTTGCAACATTTTGCACACAAAAGGCCATTTAATTTTGTCGTATGCTTTTTCAAAGTCAACTTTGAATAGCATAGCATTTTGTTTATTGGTATGTATAGTGTTTAAGGCTTCGTGTAAAATCAGGAACCCTTCCATAATAAACCTACCTTTAATAAAGGCAGTTTGGACAGGGGATATAACTTTTTGCACTGTTTTTGCAATCTATTCATTAAGACCTTAGTAAATATTTTAAAACTTACATTTAGCAAGCAAATAGGTCGGAATTTTTGAATTTGTTTTGCATCTTTACATTTCGGAATCAATGTAATAATGCATAATTCAATCTCGATATATTCAAATGCCCCCGATGGAAATCATCACACATTCGTTTCAAATCATTTTTGACCAAGTACCAAAAATGTTTGTAAAATTCAATGTTAAAACCATATGGCCCGGGGCTTTTATTGTTTTTCATGGAGAATACTACTTCTTTAATTTCCTCCTCCGTGAAGCTTACAATCAAATTTGTAGCCTCTTCATTACTAAGTCTAGATGTATTGCTAATATCAATATTAATATTAGATACATCCGGATGCCCAAACAAATTCTTATAATAGGTGGTTATGTAATTAGTCAAAGCTTCCTCTCCTTCAATTATTCCTTCTTCCTGTTCCAAAGAAATAATTCTATTTTTCCTTTGTCTTCCATTTGCCTTAGCATGGAAATATCTAGTATTTAAATCACCCTCTCTAATCTCTTTTTCTTTACTTCTTTGTTTCCATTTCATTTCCTCTTGTCTCAAAAGACAGTCAAGGCTCCTCCTGAGGCTTTTTTGTTCCTCTCTTACATCAGTTGTTAATCCAAAAATCTCGCACTTTTTATCAATTGAGTCAAGTTTATTCAAAATTTCTGATTTCATTTTCCTATATTCAGCTTCCACATTTCTATTCCAGCCTTTAAGGTTTTTCCGTAAAAGGCGAATTTTTTCCTGCCACACATCAATACTATTTCCATGAATATTAATATTATTCCATATTTTCTCCACAGTATCTTTCAAACCCTCTCTTTCAAACCAGGAATTTCCAAATCTGAAGATAGGGGATTTATTACTATGAACCCCAGTATCAATCAATAATGGGGTATGATCAGAAAATTCTCTTTCAAGAGCAGTAACAAAAGTTAATGGGTATTTATCTTCCCAATCTGGGCAAATTAAAACCCTATCTAATTTCTCAAATGTGGGGTCAACATGATTGTTGCCCCAGGTAAATTGTCTGCCATTCAAATGTAATTCCCTTAAACCAGCATTTTCTATAATCACATTAAAAACAAAGCTCCAATGGCTCAGATTTCCAGGTTTATTTTTCTCTTCTGTTTTCCTAATCAAGTTAAAATCCCCCCCCCCCCCCCCAATCAAACAGGGATAAGTAGTGTCATGGCAGACTCTTGCCAGTTCGGCCAGGAAGGCTGCTTTTCCATTAGACTGAGCATCCCCATACACCACTATTAAATTCCAAGTGAAATCAGATTTTTTATCATGCACCAACATTCTAATATAATAAGTGCCCATCTCATGTTCAATATAATCCAGATTATCTTGGTTAATCCCAACCAAGATACCACCAGATCTGCCTCTCGCTGCAGACCAGACCCGCAAAAAATTTCTCCCACCACACACAATGTGTAATTCCGTGTTAGAAAAGTATTGCTTGATGGTTTCCTGTAATCCCAGGAAGTCCATTGCCTATAAATAATGGATTCTCAGGTCATCAAAAAAAATACCTTTTGTATCAGATTTTTCATTTTCCTGATCAGATAATAATTCTTCAAGATCAGCATCTCCGGTATCAATATGTACAAGAGAGCCACGCATCATGTCTACTACATTATCATTTAAATTTTGTCCAAACACATCCCGTCTAGCTTGCTCCAAATTTCTCATGATTTCTAAATTAGTATCTATCATGTCTAAAGAGCATCCAAGATCAATACCAACCATACTAGCAATATTAGCTAAAGTATTATTTGGAGAATTAAAAACATCAAGGTCATCGAAATTACCATAATTATCTTTTGGTGCCGCCCTCACTCTGGCCAAATCTTCAACCCTCACATCTTCCTTGCTCTTGAGCGGTTGAGCCTGTCACATCTTCTACACCTTTTCCCAGTAATTCTTTCTATCTTGTCTCCAAAAGTCTCCTCAGATTCCTGACTGTTCGTATAATCCACCTGTTCTTCTTCTTCTTCAACTCTGTCACTGTCCCTCTCTACATTCTCATTGTCTAACTGCTGGGAGCCAATCTGCTCATCGAGGTTTCTCTCTGCCAACTTGTTTATTGCTTGATCCATCAACTCCCTCTGCCTGAGTATCTCCAGTTCCAGCTTTTTCTTTTGTTCTTCTGCTTCCTGCCATTTTTTCTCCTCAAAAGCTAACTTAGCTTTTTGTCTAGCAAATTCTTCCTCCATTTGTTTGAATTTCCTCATGATTTCCTCATTATTATCAGATTTATCCATCTCATCAGGTTCTTGCTCTAAATTTTTGTTCTCCATTGCCAATTCCAACTGAACATGCAACTAAAGGCCTGTATCAACTGGGTTTCATTCAATTCCCCAGATCTAACCTCAATCTGTGCCATGGGGTTAACATGTTCTGCATTAAAGACTTCTTTAACATTTTGTACCAGCAGACATCCAAGACCTTTAGCAGCGTATCCTACATATTTAGCCACTGGTTTCAACTGCTCCAGCCAAGCACAATCTTCAGTTCTATGAGAATCTTTTCCACAAACAATGCAGTGCAACAATATCCTACACTCCTTGGTCTGATGTCCATAGTTCTTGCATTTGCTACAAGGAACTCTCTGTGCTGCAGTATTTATCTCTCCCTTTCTGCTAGTCTGTTCAACCTGAGCAACTTGTTTCTGTGCAACTTGTTGAGTGAAGCCAATCTGAATCCCACCTTGGTTTCCTCCTTGGTTTCCTCCTTCTCCATAAGTGAATCCCCCGCAGCAATTTGTGGATTTACTAGGATAATATTTCCAAACTGATCAAAGCTAGCCAGGAATTGTTGTTGTGATACAGCATTGCATATGCTTGTTTGCATCGATCCGATCGTTTGATTCTAGCCGTTGACCTGCGCAAAGGAATTTTGTGGAATTGACCCCACCTCGGTTGCTTGGTTTTGATGATTCTTTGTCGTGTTACTATGCATCCCCTGTTGGCTTTGATCACTAGAACCTGGTTGCACCTGCCTCGTCTGATGTTGACTCACAGGAACTGGCATAGAACCTACCATCTGAACCCCACTGTTAGCTCCATGAAAATCCCCATTAACCCGCCCCTCTCCAGAATGGGATGAAGAGAAAGTTTATCCTACCACCTCAGAATTACCACGACCAGCACCCTGAGATTGCATCGGGAAATTACCTCGATTGTTGATTCTAAACCTTGCATTCGCCTCCCGATCCGCACCCGACGGATCCTTCCTCTGGTACATGTTCCCCTTGAAGTTCCCTTGTCCTCCCCAGCCCTGATAGCCCTGAAATCCCCCGCGACCATGCTGCCCGGCCATCTCGATCTCCGATTCACACTCTCCACCACAGATTCTCCCAGAGTCTAACCCTACCTCTTCCGCTTCGATAGCCGAATCTCTCCAGAGAGAGGGGATTAGGTCGAAATGAGAAATGTCATCTGAAAGCGTATTTTCGGCATCCGTCTCCCAGAATATCGGAATTTCAGAGCCCATGAGCCCAGTATGAACAACATCTCGGTCCAAATCGAGCCCAAGTATGCTGTCAAATTCGTCTCTCTCGTTCTGACGTTCCCGCCGAGGATCATCTATGTCGAGGATCCCCAAATCGAAATCATCATGATCAAAAAATTGGGGAATCGCGGGGTAAGGGTATAAATTGATCACCCGCATCACCTCACATACACTAGTGAATGAATCACCTCCAGAAATCTCCCGTAAATCACAGTTCCTCCCATTGGGGGAATCAGCAATCGAAAAGTCTAATCTACACGGGGAAATTGGAAGCGAATCATCCATATAAATTCGGAAATCATCAGAATCCACCTGTCTTCTCCCTGAAACCCTAGCTGATTGGATCCGCCGCCGCGACTCTATCGAAGTAGGGGGAAAGCTCATCGGGGTTAGGTACCGCCGATGTCGATCACCTCCGCTGTCCGAGAGGGTTGGAGTGGGGATCGCCACTTGGAATCCCATGATCTCGTCTTCATCCTCAGAATCGCCATCGCCGTCGCCTTCCTCCGTAAGCAACGCCCAAAAACGGTTCGCCATCTTCCGGTCACTCAGTCATTTACTCAACTAACATTTATGCATTGGCTCCAATCCAAGACACCCGAGCCCCCTTGTTCTTTACCCCCTTGTTCATTACGTTGACATATTTTATCCCAACTAACCAAATGATATTTTATGCATGTACATGTTTCTTCCATAAAAGTTGTTTCCTAAAATAGTTAAACCTCTTCAAAGGCACTTTCGACCGTTCAAAAAGATAAAGCATATACAAACACACAATAGTCAGACTAGATTTAACCATGGCTTTATTAAGTGGAACACCTAAATATTTAAAAGGAATTTTATGTTCCACACAAGTAAAAATAGAAGCGTAGTCATTACTTCCACGTCTTACTCTAGCAAAACAAAACAGTTCAATTTTATGAATTTTTTTTAACCCGACATCCGGTAAAATGACATAATATAAATTTTAGATTAAGAGCACTTTCTGAATCATCTCTAAAAAATAAGATAATGTCATCAGCATATTGCAAAATATATACAAAGACCTATAAAATTATCAACTAGACTCTGAATAAGCCCACATTCACAAGCTTTTTTCACCATCAGAGTCAATTTGCCCACAGCAAAATTAAACAAAACGGGGGACATACGATCTCCCCGCCGCAAACCTTTCTTAGTTTCAAAATAAGGCCTTATCTGATCATTTACCATGAAAACAACTTTGCCATTCCTGGCTATCTTCAATACCCAATCAACAAACCTTTATGTGAAACCCTCTTTAATCATGGACACGACTACACGTACGCTGCTTCAAACTGGCAAATCCGGAAGCAAACATCGAACGAAGACGCCGTGTGCGCGCGCGTCCCGCGCGCGGCCCGTCGAAGGAAACTAACCGTGTGCGTGCGCGTCCCGCGCGCGGCCCAGCACGGTCAAACGGCCCGATTTCACCGGCCAGCCCAACAAGGCCAGAGAAGCCCATATGCGCTGTACCGCAAGGCTCAAAACACGTGCACCTGCCCTGATAAAAGCACAGCCACACGAACCCTTACCTACCCCCCGATCCACTACGTGCCAGGCCCATCCTCTCTCTTCTCCACGAAAGTATCGTCGCCATGGCCGTAGCTTGTTGATTGCATCCCAAAAATCCTGGAATCCTGCAAAAGAAATCTCCAAATCGAAAGCTACAAACAGGATCAGGTAATGCCCTACTCCAAAAACACTGCTTATCTACTTCAGTTATCCACCAAGAACACATGCGATTTGGGGGAAGATTGGACAGCAAACAAATCAAGTAGATTCTCCATGATTTGGGAACAAAAATCAAGCAGATGACCATATCTGGGAAACAATATTCAGTAAACTATGCATGAATTGTATATGAACACCATCAGTAAAGCAACAACCTTGGAAACATAAGTGTTGTCCAGGAAATTCTATGCTATCTGTGCAATCTAAGCATCAGACTAGAAAGAACCACCCACTAGATCTAACATTTGCAAAATAAGAACCATAAGATCGCTCCTTATCTGTGATATCTATGCATCAAAAATTGCTATAACTGCTGTTCCAGATGCCTCCATGTATGTTCAGGTCAAGAACCTTGTATCCTGATGTATAAAAGAGTAGTTTTCATGCTTGTGTAACACCCTGCATGTGGAAAACAACAAGGAACGAATCAGAAAAAATTTACACTAAAGTTACCACGCAGTAGTTTTATAACATGGTACCATGTGAACTTGATTGTGAAAAAAATGAGTTTTGACATGAATGTGAACAGGGGGGAGACCATGGAAAATAATTTGAACACTGAAGCAGAGGACATGGATGAGGATGCTGAGTTATCACGTGCCAACAATGTTGCGGAGAACTCAATTGCAGGTATGTATGAAAAACTATTTGCAAAGCAAGTTACCATGTAAAATTAACTAGAGTTACCATGCTGTTGCTAGAAAAGTTACCATGGGAACACAGCTAGAGTTGCCATATGATGTTTGAAAATTAGCAACCTGTGTTTTCTTAAGTTATCCATGCGTGGAAAACATAAAGTTACCGTGTAAAATTAACTAGAGTTACCATGCTGCTGCTAAAAAGTTACCATGGGAACACAGCTAGATTTACCATATGGATGTGAGAAAATTAGGAACTTGTTTTTTTTTTAAGTTATCCATGCCTGGAAAACATAAAGTTACCATGTAAAAATAACTAGAGTTACCATGCTATTCCGAATAACTTACCATGGATACACAACTAGAGTTACCATATGGATGTGAGAAAATTAGCAACCTGTTTTTTCTTAAGTTATCCATGCCTGGAAAACATAAGTACCATGTAAAAATATCTAGAGTTACCGTGCTACTGCGAATAAGTTACCATGGGTACACAACTAGAGTTACCATGTGGATGTGATAAAATTATCATCCTGTTTTACCAAAAACATGGGTAATTTAAATCTAAGAATACTTGTCGGCGTGTGATGCAGGTGGTGAAAAAGTGCTTGCAGGGGATGATAGCATGGAATACTTCTCAGCAGTTGGAGAGCTAGCAACCAAAACTGAAGGAACAAATGAAGAGCAAACAGCAAATACTGAGGCAACAAATGAAGAGCAAACAATAGGCACTACTGTGTCAGGCCAACAAAGTGATGATGATGGAACAGCTGACGCAAACTCAACGCCACAACCACCAACGATGCATATGCGTTACGACTCTTATGAAGCTGCAAGAGATCACTACCTGGAATACTCACTACGGAAAGGGTTCAGTATTCGCATTGGTTGGTCGAAGAAGTACCCTAATAAAGAGTATGAAAAGGTTTTTCTTGTGTGCACTAAGGCTGGCGCAGCTTGTGTTCCAAAGGAAGACACACAGAATCCTGTGTCAGTTGTAAAGAAAAGGAAGAGGAGTACAGTCCCAAGGACTGGATGCCAGGCTCACATGTTCATTAAAAAGAGGGGTGCCTGGTACCAAGTTGTGGCAGCCTCTGATGAGCACAACCACCCACTGATCAAAAAGCCATCGCTAACTAAATTCTTGCGTGCGCATCGCAACATACCTCTAGAAGAACAAAACTTCATCAGGATGCTGCACGCCTGCAACATTCCAACTTCCAGGCAGATGCAACTAATGTCGAGGTTCTATGGCAGACGTGAGGATGTGCCCTACATAGACAAAGATGTTGCAAACCTGAGAGCATCTTTCCGACGTCATCACAAAGTCAATGACATGGAGCATTGCGTGGCATATTTTAAGAAAATGAAGGAAAAGGACAAGGATTTTTTCTACAAAATCAAGCTAGATGAAGAGGACCGTGTTGAGAACATCTATTGGATAGACGGTGCATCACATCGAGCGTACCCACATTACTCAGACTGCATCTCATTTGATGCAACCTATCTCACCAACCTATACAAGATGCCATGTGCTCCCTTCATCGGGATTAACAACCATGGACAGTCTGTGCAATTTGGTTGTGGTTTTCTGCGCAACGAGCTCACCGACAGCTATGTGTGGTTGATGGAGGCCTTCCTAGAAGCAATGGGCGGTGTAGCACCAAGATGCATAATCACCGACCAAGACTTTGCCATGCGTACCGCTATAGACCGTGTTTTCCCGGATGCAATCCACAGGAACTGTAGGTGGCACGTTATGCAGAATGCAACTAAAAAAATGGGATCATACATGGCAACGCACCCTGAACTGCATGCAGCGTTTAATGCTTGCGTGAACAACAGCCTAACCCCAGAAGAGTTTGAGGGGAACTGGAATGCAATGCTTGATCTGCATGGAGAACACGGTAACAGGGACCTACAAGCGGTGTGGGAACATAGGGCATGCTGGGTTCCGGCGTACTTTATGCATGACTTTTTCCCCTTCCTGCAGACAACCGCTAGGAGCGAAGGATTCAACGCGGTATTAAAGAGATACATAAATCTGCAGAACTCTACATTTGATTTTCTAAAACAGTACGAGTCAATCCAAGACAAGATACTCAATGCCGAGAGGAAAGCAGAAGCAGACACAGCTCTGACAGAACCAAGCATGTGGTGTCGCACCCCTATAGAAAAACAGATGGCAAAAGCATACACAAGAAACATCTTCTTCCGGTTTCAGTGGGAACTAAAGGAGTCAATGTCATACTTCTGCCGCCAACTACAAGGATATCGGTACGAGCTGAGCATAATGGATGGTACAGTTCCGCACTATGGAGACAGAAACTACTTGGTGATTGCAAACACTGACTCGGGCATTTTTTCATGCAACTGCTGCAAGTTCGAATGCGATGGTGTCCTATGCTGTCACGTATTGAAGGTGATGACCCAAATCGGTATGCGTCAAATACCAGAACAGTACATACTAAAACGGTGGTCCTGGGATGTTGAAGATGTCCTAGGTGACCCTAACCCTGAGGCAGTACATGATGCTCCGCGTCAAGGGATGCCAGAAGATGCAAGAAGTATGATGGTATTAGCGTCAATGCGGGATGATTTCAGAAAAATTGCAAAAGTGGCATGCTTGACTAACGACGGAAGACGTATAGTTAAGACACACATGAGGGCTATGAAGGCTGATCTTGATCTATACAGGAAGAGAGAAGAGAAGAAAGCAAAGGAAGCAGCAGCTCAAGCGTCGACTATGCCATCATCTAGCGCACCATGCGCACCAGTCGCACCATTGCATGATTCAAGCACAAACAACACAGCTGTACCAACATCAAGTGCTTCATGGACTGACTTCCCACTCGCGCAAAAAATAAGAAACCCACCTAGGTCTGTCACCAAGGGTAGGCCGGAAGAAATAGCAAACAAGAATCCGCTTGATCTTGCAACAAAGAAGCCAAGAAAATGCGGCGGATGTAAATCTACAGATCATACCATGCACAACTGCCCAGAAAAACTACGAAAGTTGGGGCTACTACCAGGAAATAGCATGTGAAAAATAGTGAGAAAAATATGCTTCTGTTGGTGTCAAACAGATCGTTCAATCCGCAGAGAAATAATAAGATGTGCTGTTTGTAATCATTGTGTCAGCTAGTTTCTGGCCTAAGTTGTGTTTATAATCCGTTATATTATGAAACATTGTATCCTGATGAAGTTACCAGCCTACTGACAATGAAGTTATCACACTGTTCTAGCTAAAGTTACCATCTGTTTGTACATAACATGGAAAAACAAAGTTACCATGCTGATGAAGCTAAAGTTATCAACCATAATATGCTAAACTTACCAACCCTATTATACTAAAGTTATTATGTGTCTAAGATAAAAAAAAAGTTACACTACCTGAAAACACGTTGCTCTCGAGAAGTGTCTTCCACGACTTTAACTTGTTTTCAGCATGCTCCAGCCACCTAGCAGTCATCAGTTTCCTCAAAGCTGGTATCTGTTCAAAAGTTATTGCAGGCGAAACACGTCCGTCCCACAGTTCCAGGAACTTGAGCATAAAGAATCCACAATCAAACCTGGAAAGGAACAAAAAAAAGCAGAGAACGATGAAATAAATTATAGCTTATCAGTATGCCACACCCATGCCTGACACTGCTAGTTAGCAAAGAAAACAGGAAAAAATATAAAAAATATAGTTACCAGCTTTAAAATACTTCAAAATAAAGTTACCACCCCACTTAGGTAAAAGTTACCACCTTATTAATGCTAAACTTACCTTCTAATATATGCTAAAAAAATTCACCTAGTCTGAACTGAGTAGTTTTGAGGCATGGAAAATAAATTATATCTTATAATTATGCCACACCCATGCCTGCCACTGCTAGTTAGCATAACAGGAAAAAATATAAAAAAATAGAATTACCAGCTACTTGAAACTAAAAGTTACCACATACTTTCACATAAAGTTACCACCATATGTATGTAAAAGTTACCATCTACTTAAGGTTAAACTTACCAACTACTATAGGCTAAAGTTATCACCTACTTTGTACTGAAAAAGTATGACACATGGATTTGTATTCAGAAAAATTTAATCAGCAAACGCCTACTGATGCACAGAAAAAGAAACTGATGCACAGAAAAAGAAAAAAGAAAAAGAAAAGATATGAAAAACTCACGGATTGTCTTGCTTCGGGACAGGAATGTACACCAGCTCAAAATCTTGGATCTGTTTCTTGGAATCCTTGTAATTAACCAGGTACATTGCTTTAATCGCATCAACCAAACAGGTAGCATGTTCGATCATTTCCTCATCGTTTTCGTCCCGAAGAGAATCTAAAATCTCAAACCTCTTTGCGTCCATATTGAGCGACAACATGTACCAATGGGACGGAGACTTCTTGGCTGTTCCAAGCTTCTGGATTACAGGGAAACAAAGCTAGCAGAAAAAATATAGCTTCATCAGGTTTAAAGCTCGATCAGAACCAACATTGAGAAAACAGATGTAAAAAAGAAACAACAAAATATATAAGCTTACCAATTTTTTGTGGCTAAGCTTATATTTCTCATCTCTCCTAAAGTGCTTCTTCAAAACATTTGAATTGAAATTCCGATCAAGTAGGTATGATGTGGCAATCCACGGGAATATAACCTTCTTGTCTCCACACGATTGTTGCAAAACAGAAACTCCGATTTCAACAACAGTGTTTGATAGCAAACCTTCAGGCCTCACACTACCAGCAAGTTCACCAGCAGTTACCCACATATCGCCAATATGGAGAATTCTAGTGCTGTAGAACAAAATAAAAACAAAAAAATTATTTAACCACTAATATGCATTAAAAAGGAGTTACCACCCATAAAATTGAAGCATAATCAGAAATGAGGACTTACTTTTTTAGCTTGGACTCCTCTGAGTCCTGCGTGTGTATTATAACTTTCTGGTACAATGCATCCTGATGCTTGGTGCTAATGATGGAACTGTATGGAGGCAGAAGGTAAATGGAAGGCTGAATGACTCTCTCCCTACGAATCCGGGTCCTCGGGGTACTGCTAGCAGCATCCATACTAGAACGTGGCGCAGGCATTGCTGGGGTACAAAAGTCTTGCGCATCTGCATATGAGATAAAGAAAAAGAAATGAGCAGACATGTAAATATGACATCTGTACACACTCCTTGATAAAACATGGCAGAATACCTTCAGATTCGGGGATTTTTTTCATAGGGGCCTTTTTATCTCTGCTATAATACTTTTGAACACTTGACTTTTCAGACAATAAATCATCAAGTGAAATAACTCCAGACTCATCCTTGACAGTGAAATTGACTTTGTCACGATCAACTGATTCATTTTGAGCTACAGAAAAAACACAAAGGGAAAGGGACGAGAAGAAAAAGAATGTAATCAAAATAACGAAAAAGGGGTCGCCACGTCGAACACAACAACAAATACCACATGTTCATATCCATAAAAAACAGTAGAACAAGAGTTCTATATCACGCAGCCAACAAAAAAAATAACCGTAGAAGAATCACATTATTACAACGAGGAAACTGATATTTAGAGTCATTAATATTCATACATACTGATAACAAAAGTACTACCGTCTTGGACCATTATAACAGATAAATCACCCCCACCACCAACACAAACCCTCCAGCTCCCCCACGCCCCCCCCCCCCCCCCCCCCCTCCACAGAAAACACATCTCCTAGAGCACACCGATCTTCGATTATTTAGAGCCTTTGACACCGTCTTTTGCACCATCCATCCCTGCTGCTCCATGCGAGTTGAGCGTACGAATAACAACATTACCTATATGAAAATATATGCCCCACAAAATGGATGCAAAGGAAAAGGGGAAACAAAAAACAAACCATAGTTATAAAAAAAGGTACTAGGCATGATACAAATAAAAAGTTACCAAGCAGGTTGCAATGAAGTTACCCAGCAGGTTGCAATGAAGTTACCCATTAGGATGCAAATAAAAATTCACCAAATCAAAAAAAAAGATGAAAAATAAATACCCAAAGAAAAAACAGTGCTAAAAGTTACCAGGGGTATTCAATAGAGTTACCATGCAATATATATTAAAGTTACCATGCATCAAAAACATCATAGTCCACGATGAAAAAGCTAACTAAGAGTTACCAGACAAATGATAATAAAAGTTACCATTGAGTGTACACTATATTTAGCCCCTAATAAAAAGTTAGCAATGTTCATGAAAACAAACAAAATGCACACTAGTCAGTTAAAAAAGTTACCACTCAATCAATAATAAAGTTACCATGCAATGAACACTATAGTTACCAGCAAAACTTACCAATTGAGTTAGTGGGCATTACAAATGAGATAGGAAGAGCATCTTCAGGTTCTATAATGTGGATAATTTGGGAGTCAGATGGATCAGCTTCAGTGGGAGCATCAGCGGCAGACGCACAACCATCTCGTTCAGCTGCCTCAACTTCATTGGGAGCATCAGTGGGAGGCACAGGACAAGCAGTTTGAGTTGGCTGCGCTTCGTTGCCATGATCAGTAGAAGTCTCAGCAGGGGAATCAAACGGACTTGGCCAATTCCATTCAGGTTCTCCGAAATTACGGAAAAGCATACTGGCAGGGTATGTACCACCATTCTTTGCAGCGTATTCTTCAATTGTCATGTTCATGGGATCTAATCCCTCTGCATTAGCTGGCTGGTTGTTGGAAGGATGAAGATTTCTAGCGACAGCTGCATCACTAAAGGTTGTCGACGGTCCGCCCAGTGCTGACACAACATTGGTGTCTTGAAAAGCTGACAAAGGCCCTTTAGGAAGAACACTGTCAACTGTATTCGATACAGACACATGAACAGCATCAGACACCGTATGCGGCACAGTGATCGGAACATGTAGGGGACGAGAAATCATCGGCCTATGACCATCAACCTGCAATCCATGCGATGCGATATTTGGGATAAAAAAAATTGGAAGGCACAGCAGGTGCAGTGGGTAGCACAAGTGCATCCACATGAACTCTTGAAACCAACTCGCTGACCGGTTGACTTACATCAGATGGAGCAGCAGTACTGGTGTTTGCAGCGGTATAATCATCCCCAGCTCGGCTAGCATCTGCATGATCCACTTCTTCAATATTGATAGCTCCTACAGTATTGATAGGAGCATGCTCTGGTGAGCAATCATCCACATCGATAACAGAATTGGTCTCAGATCTAACATCTCTCTTTTTGGCAACAAGGCGAGGTGATGACCTAGAAGGCTGAACATTAACTTTACGAACTCTCTTCCTGCGTAGTAGAAATACAACAACAAAAAACAATTATGATTTACCAACCTAAAAAAAGTTACCAA
The DNA here is from genome assembly GCA_012064385.1 of Puccinellia tenuiflora. NCBI lineage: Eukaryota > Viridiplantae > Streptophyta > Magnoliopsida > Poales > Poaceae > Puccinellia > Puccinellia tenuiflora. The sequence continues at coordinate 306,501 of QRDG01000808.1, forward strand.
CATATTAAACTAAAAGAAGTTACCAACGTAGTAAACTAAAAGTTATCAATGAAAGATAACTAAAGTTACCACCCGTGCAAACAAAAAAGTTATGACATGAATCATAAACTAGAAGTTACCAACCTAATAAACTATAAGTTACCAACCTGATAAACTAAAAGTTATCAACAAAGGAAAACTAAAGTTACCACCCATGCAAATTGAAAAGATATAAAAAAAGATGATGGTTGAACCTCTTGGGGGTCAACTTCTTTGGAGCAGGAAGATCCTTCCGATTGCCACACGTTGAAGTATGAACAGTTGGTGGCGCAAGGGCGACTCCGCCCGACGAGAGCTCGGCAACAACAATATCGAGAACAGTGTTGTGCCTTTCCCTTAAGGTTCTCAACTTCTTCTTCTTTGTCACTCCGATTCCAGTGCCATGTGCATCAATAGTTGAACCAGTAACTGCCGAAGCGATGTCTTTCTGCGGAGCAGATATGATGTGTTCACTTGCATTCATTCCTTCGACATGTCTACTGGAATGAACTGGAGGTGCACAAACTTTCAACCCAACGCTGGCATCATCAATGACAGGGTGCTCTGTGTGCGAATCTTCCTGCGAGTCTCGGATTTTTTGCCTAGCAGCAAACATATAATCCCCTAGCAGTACATCATCACTTGATTCGGAATCAGGGCTTCTAGCATCCACAGAAAACTCATCCGTTGGGGGATGGTTGTCATCTATCGGTGCACTATGACCTGAACCAGAAGAGCATTCAGGCTCACTAACAGTGGCACCTGCAGCTGCATGCTGATGCAAGCGACGACTGCTATCATCCCTGACCAGGTGATCCGTATCAGAAACGTGGGGTTCTGCTGGTTCACTTCCACCTGAACCAGCCAAGTAGCAACGCTTATTTGCAATTGTACCTCCACGCTTTCTTGCAGCTGCACCTCCATGTTTACATGCAACTGCAGCTCCACGCTTACTTGCATCTCCATCTCGATGCTTACTTGCAGCTGCATCACAGCGGGTAACCCTACCACCCGGTCGCGATGATGTATCCTTGGAACCAACTAATCCTTCAGAAAACCTACCAAACTGTTCTGCCATGTCCGCTAAGGCACTTGGTTGCATACTTGTCCAACCTCCCACAAGGGAACCCATCAGGCCAACAAGACCAGACGCAAAAGTGCCCATCAAATTAGCAACTTTAGATTTTTGCTGAAAAAAAATAATAATAGTGAATCATAAGCAAAAACAGAAGAAAACACAAAAGGTTATATAACTGATCATGATAAAAAATGAAGTCAACTGCGAACCAAAAAATATGAAATACCTCTCTCGAACAGCCTGGATGAGAGCATGTGTCAATCCACCTGTTGAAGCCTTCAACTCCACCGAAGAGGGAGTAATTCATACCAAACTGGGGTTTAAGCTATATGAACAAGAAACAGAAATTACAAAAAAAAAGTTACAAAAAACTACCAACAGATAATCACTAAAAAAGCTATCTAGATAATAAACATAAAACTTACGCAAACACAAATACCTGAAGCTTGCCATAGGACTTTCCATCAGGTTGCAAATCAGCATAAAGAACGGCATCCATGAGTTCTTTAGACCAGATGTTAACAGCAAAACGCTCATCTGGGAGACTGAGGTCCAGACCGCTTACATCAAGCGAATCAATATATAAGAGCTACAAAAAACAAAATAGTAAGGAAATGGAAGCCATGCACTAACTAACAGAAAAAGGAACAAAATGCAATTATGAGATTGGATATAGATAATATACCGGCAAGAGGAAAAGACAAGCCGTGTTAAACTTTCCCTTAGAAAGCTCTGCATGGAGTTGATCAGCGATAAACTTACACCAATTCATCTTGTCCACATTATCAATGTTGTCCTATGGAAAAAAAAAGACACAATTATGATTTAAATCCAGATATCAACAAAGTTACCATGCTACAAGAGATAAAGTTACCAACTGGAAAGAATAGAAGTTACCACATGAGGAAGACTAAGTTACCATGCTACAAGAGATAAAATTACCAGCTAGAAAGAATATAAGTTACCACATGAGGAAGACTAAGTTACCATGCTACAAGAGATAAAAAAGTTACCAAACTGAAAAGAAAACAAGTGACCATCGGAAGGCACAATAAGTTACCAAGCTACAAAAGATAAAGTTACCAACTGGACAGAATACAAGTTACCACATGAAGGCAGACTAAGATACCATGCTACATTAGATAAAGTTACCAACTAAAAAGAATACAAATTACAACATGTAGGCAGACTAAACGGTTACCATGCTACAAGGAGAAAAGTCGAGGACAGAAACACTCACCATAACATAGTAACACCTGTTGCTCACTCTATTGCTGGTTGTAGGGCGTAAGATAGTACACATAATGTACATCACAAACACTTGCTTGAACGCATTATCAGAAGCTGTCATGTCTTTTAAAATCTCAAATACTCGAGTGATTTTGGGCGTGCTACCATCTTCAGGGAAAAGTGAAGGACCAAGCCTAGCCTCTATTTCAGCAGTGATAGCATACACAATAGGATCGCACTACTAGGGAAAAGCTTACCCGTGGCGCACCAAAATGGCTTACCCGTGGCGCAGGGGCCTGCGCCACGGATTGCCACGCCGCGGGTAACCACACTTACCCGTGGCGCAGGCTTGGGTGTGCGCCATGGCTAATGAAATATACCCGTGGCGCACAGACCCATTATGCGCCACGGGTAAGGTGCGCCACGGCTACACTGACAGGTGCGCCACGGCTAAGGTATTTTCTGTATTTTTTATATACTGTGTATTTATATAGATGCTAATACAGGTATTTATAGACATATATTCTATAATACATTTTGCAAAATAAAATACATAGATCACATGCATTATAACTGGTCATAGATATAAGTAGACAAAATTATATACATCACACATGTGTCTCCATCGGAATCGAGTAGCAAGTTAGATCATCACATTACAAACACAAATTTCATCGATTGTTTGAACATAAGCTATACACAGCTAGACAACATAATGAAAGATAAGCTAGGCGTCGATGGTCTTCGGGGCCGGGAAGGGGCGGATGCCGTCTTTCGTCGTGAAGGGTCGGATGTCGCCTTGCGCCGTTATGCGCCGTTCCACCTCCGCATTATCGAGTGGAGCGCCGTCGTAGTAGAACATGCCTTGATCAAAAAACGCCTAAGTCAAAATTTCGTTACAAACGTAATATTAAAATTTACGAAATGCGAGAAGTTAACAATGGAAAGCCTCATATATCATTGCCGTGCAAAACAAGGCAAAAAGAGTGTGTACAAGACCATGTATTAATACAAACACTCCAATTGTATATACTATAAGGCATTGTAGACACTCTCCTTGTCCTTTACCATGGCATAGTTTAAATCATCGGCTTTGTCAATTCATAGAGAAGAAACAAAATGATTTGAGTTTATGCCTCATACTTAGATTGGACACACATTGATCAGGAACGGGGCAAGCGGACCAAGTAAGAGTATGCACAAGATGTTTATTTGTGCATATCACAAGGTCCGCTAGCACCTCCCTGAATCACATAGTGTGACACAACATTTTAATCATCGGCATTCAGAAAGAGAGAAAAAACAAAATGATTTCGGATTTGTGCCTCATACATATTTAAATTGGACACACATTTCAGAGACGGAGCAAGTGAACCAAGTAGGATGCACAAAATGTTTATTTGTGCATATCACAAGGTTCACTAGCTCCTCCCTGAATCATACAGTGTCACAACATTTTAATCATCGGCTTAGAAGAAAAAACAAAACAAAATAAAAATGACTTAGATTTGCGCCTCATACTTAGGTCGGACACACAAGTAGACCTGCAGGATACTCGGCAATTCATTATTGTGTCACCCAAATCCAGTGGCTGGATTCAACCTACCTGAGGGCTTGTGTTTCCAACAGCATCGTTGTATTGTCTTTATTCACCGACCTACAGGAGGTGGATCCAATGGCTGGCCGGTGAACAAAGACAACACAATAATGCCAGGGAACATGCCAGCAGGTAGGCTAAATCCAGCCATTGGGTTCGGTGACAAAGGTAGACGCTCGTTGTGTGCCGTTCGCTGCAGGGAGGCTAAAATGCCTAGTGTCACAACATTTTAATCATCGGCTTAGAAGAAAAAAACAAAACAAAATAAAAATGACTTAGATTTTGCGCCTCATACTTAGGTCGGACACACAAGTAGACCTGCAGGATCTTGTGAGCCAAGTATGATGCACAAGACTTGGTACTTGTGCATATCACAAGGCTCACAAGACCTGCAGGCCTACAACCTAGTGCCACAACATTTTAATCATCGGCTTTCGAATAAACAGACAAAACAAAATAAAAATGACTTAGATTTTGCGCCTCATATTTAGGTCGGACACACAATTATTAGTAGCCCTGAAGGATCGGCAGAGCCAAGTAGGATGCACAGGACTTGTACTTGTGCATATCACAAGGCTCTGCAGACCTTCAGGGTTACCACATAGTGCCACAACATTTTTAATCATCAGCTTTCGAAGAAAATAAGTTCCAAACAAGCACAGAATTCAGTCCGGTGGTTAGGAAAGAAAATAGCACATATAATGTAAGAGAATACCAGCAAGTAGCAGCCACGGACCATATACATCTAGTGTACCTACTCAACCAGAGCAATTAGCTAAAGCCATAACCATTAGGGCCATTAAAGCCAGCAACTCACCTAGTAAGCCTAACTAGTGTCATTGACCGGAACAATCAGTGTACTAAAACATAATACAACCAGAACAGAGAAATTACACAGCAAGTACCCTCACACTCCCAACTATAGCCACTGAATCAACTAGCTTCACCGAGCGCCGCCTATAGCGTCGATCGATCTCGGTCAAAATGAGATGATTAAATTTTTTTACTACCATTACATTGCCTAGCTAGTGCTGACGAGGAGCTAGCTGGGATCCTAGCTAGGAATCGATCGATGGAGCAGCTGAGTGTCTTTGATCCGTACCAGGAACGGTCGATGTGTGCGCGCGGATGGATGGATTACGACGTGTCTCTGCCATGCCATAACCAACGCGAGGCCAGCACTTACTGTACTACATAACCAACGATGTCTCTACCGCGCCACCTCGAACCACCGTGTCCCAAGATCTACTGCCGACTGATGAGCACGTACTACTACGTCAATGGTGAAGCAAATTAAGCAGCATCGTCGAGCTTGGCAATGGCGAGAGGGATGTGGACGAGGACGGGGCACTGACCTGCAGTCGTAGGAGCAGTTGGCGAGGGAGAAGGGGACGTAGGAGGTGCAGGCCGGGTGTCGGACGCGCACGGGATGGGCGACCACGACCTGGAGTCCGCCGGCCGGAACACGCGCCGACGTCAGCGGCATCGCGAACGCCGACGACTCGGGCGAGGTCGTCGCCTCGATCTCCGCGGCGCGGCGACCGTGGCGAGGAGAGGTCGTCGACGCAAGCCTGGCGGAGATGTAGGCGTGGCGGTGCTGGTCGTCCCGCGCGCGGTCGGCGAGCGACGCGTCCGGAGTGGCCTTGACCAGCCGGAGCCGCGCCGACGACCCGCTCCTACCGTCGATCTAGGGTTAGGGGCGGGGTTCCTGGTGGCGGAGGCGGAGGCGGCATGGGGAGGAGGCGGCGCGGGGAGGAGGCGGCGGCGGCCGGGGAGGAGGCGGAGGCGGCGCGGGGAGGGAGGAGGAGATCGGGGATCGAGCGGCGCCACTGGGGATCGAGCGATGCGCTCTAATTATTTCCCCTTTGTGGGCCGGGTGCTACACTTACCCGTGGCGCAGGTTATTACTGTGCGCCACGGCTACGCGACTACCCGTGGCGCACATGTTTATGCCGCGCCACGCCTGAGTGCGCACAGGCCGGCCGACCAGGGCCCATCTTAGCCGTGGCGCACCTCTTAGAAACCTGCGCCACGGCTAAGTTGGTGTCAGTGGCGCAGCACCAAGAGGTGCGCTACGCATACTTAGCCATGGCGCACCACGCTGACAGTGCGCCACGGATACGTGGCTTACCTATAAGCCTTTTCCTAGTAGTGTCGGGGCCCATAGGTAGTCCAAGACTACGGAAAACTAATTGATCAGTCAACGGTATCCTTCCACGCCCTGGTATAACAAATTCACGACTGCCCGAATCATATGTTCCAGAAAACCAGGCAATTAGTGGATTGTGTAGAACAGGGCACTTGATGTCAAGCATGCTGTCCAACTCCATGTTACCCACGGCTGCTTTCTGATCAACAGACATATCCTCACACAGAATGACAACCCCTTTTGGAGATGCCCTATTGCGCTTCGGTTGGGCACCATGCTCTTCACAGTCCTCTGCCATGGCATCAACAGCCTTCCGTTTCCTCCCCATTGAAACACCTAAATCATAAAGTCAATAAAATGAGAGACAAGCATACATACAAAAACAAGTGAAACAAAAATGAACACCAATATTTCTGAAAGTACAGTATTCTGATGCTTCATATAAACCGTAGAAAAACTGAACAACAACTATAGTTACTTGGACAACTATCCCACCCTGTCATAATCAGTGAACAAAGCATATTCATCTTAAAATGGTAGCAGCAACAACTAGCAAAAACTGTATTCACTTAAACCCAGATGAGACAAACTCGCAGATGCTTGCTCACGTACACAAAATACTCTAGAACACCTAGAACGTACTATCATGAATGCCATAATTCCCCCAACCAAAATCACAACCAAAATCATCGCCGCCTAAATCCCCAAAACCAACTACCCTATTTAGCAACCGCATGCCAAGGGTAACAGTGGCACATCCCCATGTTGAAGCACTCGGGGCGGAGGTTCAGCGAAATTGACCGGATAAAAAGGAATCCCTCAGCAAAACGCATCCGCTAGGCCTTCGGTAATCACAACCAAAATCATCGCCGCCTAAATCCCCAAAACCAACTACCCTATTTAGCAAACGCATGCCAAGGGTAACATTGGCACATCCCCACGTTCAAGCACTCGGGGCGGAGCAAAAAATCCTCCATAATTAGCAACCGCATGCCGATGGTGCGCGGCGGTCATCCCCGTGCACGCACTTGCGGCGGCATTTTGGCGAAAAACGGGCGGACACGGAGGAATCGCGGACCAGAAATCGCATGCCCTCGCCTCCGGTCACCGGAGGAATGGCTAAGGGTGCCCTAATGAGCAACAACGGTAGGAAAAAAAGGTGGGGATAAGCATCACTTACCGCCGGTGCACACGCTCACGGCGGCGATTTGACGAAATCGGCCGGAGAGTAGAAATCGCCGACGAATCGCCTCCCGGTAGCCACGGGAGAGCGAGAGAAGGAAGAGAGCGAAGAGGGGAGGAGAGAGACGAGGGCGGCGGAACGGTCTGGAAACTGACTGACAGCGGGACCCGCATGTCAGCGTCGAAAAAACAAAAAGAAAAACGGTTGGCGCGAGGAGACGCGAGCGACGTGCGCGAAAAGAAGATCTGATCCGTCCATCTCGGATCCAACGGCCCGCGTTCGTGCTTCCGGATTCGCCAGTTTGAAGATGCTTCTGAATAGATAAACCGTTAATCATTACTGGTTCTAGGAAAGACCAACTTATCTTATCGTAAGCGTTTTCAAAATCGACTTTGAAAAGCACAACTTCTACTTTATTTTTATGCAACTCATGCATAACCTCATGCGAAAGCACCACTCCATCTAAAATAAACTCTTTTTTTATATTAAATAGCCGTGCACATATATTGCGTTGTAGATCATGCAAGCAACTAGCGTAATTTGCCATCTCAAAAATAAATAAATAACTAGGGCAATTTGCTAGTAGCAGCATTGAACCTGTCAAAAGAAAGCCTGGCAGCGTTTTCTTCCCCGCCGGCAGGAGAGAATTTTTGGCCACCCGTGCACTGATCTGTACAGCGCAGTACAGAAGTAGCAGTATCATTCATGCAACTGCCGGACGCACCAAGCCTGCCGGGACCCTCTTCACCTGCGACGCATGCATCATCGTCTTGGTGACACTTACGTTCAGTTCCACACAGTCTCTCTACCCTTATCCGGTACAGTTCTCCCCCATTATCGCCCTCCTGTTCATCCTACGTGCAAGCTCCGACAATGGCCGTGGCCACTAGACGTTCTGCTGTTCTGCTTTGCGTGCGCGGTTTGCGGATCACGGTCTGTCGGGAGAAATCTCCCGTCGATGCGTTACGATCGTGTATGTCCAGTGGATGGAAGACAAGATTGTTCCTGGCGCGCGAAGTAGCGACTGGGAGTCTGGGAGGCCAGATGAGAATATCTCTCCGAAGATCGACCACACAGCCGCCTGCACACGCACGTACTGCTTGCTTGACACGGACAGACCTATGATCTATCTATCTATCTATCGATGCTCGATCTTTCTGGCGAGCTTCGTTCGTTTGCACTGTTCGCCAGACAGACCACATGCATCTATATCTATCTGTCCATCTAATATATCATTCTCTTCTTCTACCTATATGTCTCCTTCACGATTTTCCTGGTGAGCTTCTTCAGACCTTCAGTGATGCCTCTAAAAAAATGAGTACCAGCTCATGCGCGCTCTCCAGAACACTAGCTACTGTCAGTGCAAGCAAAGGAGCCAATCAATTAACAGCTTACAAACAATAATGCACTCCGATCCCAAAGGACCGTGTAGTGACCCAGGCGATACGATAATGTATGAAATGTGCCTGGCCTTGGCTACAGAACATTTCCCGGCCGGATCGCGAGGTGATTCAGGGAGGTTTTCCCCCATGTGGTCGATGCGTGCTTGCCTGCTGATTGCCGGGATCGACGACGAAGCCATGAAAGGATAGCCATTTTGGCGTCGCAGCTATCTTTTCGAGATGCATGCATGGTCGATCGAGAAGCGCCGGCTTATTTCCCGCTGCCTCAAACACGAGAAGCTAGCATATTTTACTAGCAGATGGAATGGGAATAGATCACTTTCGGGAAGACCTCCCACATGTGCTCCTCGTCCTATCCTGAAACGGAAGCCTATGATGATGGGGTTGCCGATGTCAACGATCCATGGAGGACCATGCAATGCGTGATTGGAAAAGTCTGCTATACCACCTGAGTACGCGACGGCGAGAAGCCGGCCGTTCACAATGGTCCCGTGGCTAGCTACCTATTTTTGTACCAAGCTAAGCATAGTAAGAACTTAGAAGTATATATTGAGCTTGACCTGTGTCTCAAAAAACACAAAGGAGGGTGGAGATCTATTTGATGGTCCAGAATGAATGTTCGCCACCAAGAGCATTTAGTATGACTGATGTGATTAGATAAACAAGTAGTAGTTTGTATATTGTTCATCTTACCTGTACCTCTTTTTTTTTGCCATTGTGGATGGCTTGTTTTTTTTTTTAGATCATCAGGGGTACAACCTCCGGCTCCATTTATATTGTGGATGGCTTGTTGTAAAAAAATACTATGAATATAAAAAATGGACGTCGTTTTGGACATGTCTTAAGTCAAACTTTTGATACTTTGACTATAAATATTATCTCTAATATTTAGATTGACAACTTGTAAACCATATGTTTGGATTGCCTCATTATATATTTTTGTGTGTGATTTAATCATATGCTATAGTAAAAATAGTGGTCAAAGGTAAATATTAAAGACCGTTCCAATGTACAAAGGGACATCGATTTTTGATGTGGACGTAGTAGTAGAAAACAAACGAGGGAGCGAACACCAATTAAAATTTACATGTATGTCAAATAAATTGTTCACATAACTTGTAGTAATTGTATTGACAGCTCAAAATGGTATGTGTCGTATATGCAAAAAGAGTGTACGTGTTGTCCGTGCATGTAGAATAATTCTTTCACACAAATAATTGGTCTGAGGTAAAAAAAGATTGCATATGAACTGTCTCTAGATATTTATTCGCTGCACATGAATTAAGCTTGTTCATTTTCTTTTCTTTTAATCATATATGAAAAAAAACTCAACTTGTTAAAATTGTTTCATATTCCACTCAAAAATTGATAATCAACCATGTGTTAAATTTTGATATTTATTCAAGCAAAAAATGGTAGCAAGCAAAAAATCCATTCCCTAAACACTTTGTAAGTCGAATTGATAAATTTTTATATGTGTGAAACACGTGAATAAGTAAAAAAAAAAACTAAAGGACATAAGATGGAAATATTAATGAGAAAATTAAAAAATAAGATAATGTTGAAACAGAGAAATAAAAAATGAAAAGGTAACACAAAATGGGCTGGTCCGTTTAGAGGAGAGGATTAGTTTCTTCTATGGGTAGCGCCTCATATCTCCTTCGCCAGTTTGGGCCACACAATTGGCCTGGGGCATTTTTTTCGGTTTCTTCTTTCCATGTTTCCACCCCCCTCAAAAAAAGGCATGTTTCCTTTTTTTTTTTAGAAACACAGTACAACGTAGAAACGTAGACGCTCTATGTTTTTTTTGTTCGACTGTGTGTATATATTTTTATTTTAAATGTAGTTTTCCATGTGTTTCATGAAAATGAAAAATTCTGAGTTATTATTATAAACATTTCAAATTTGTTAGGCATTTGAAAAGTCTTGAACGAGTGTGAGGAATATAGGAAGAAAATTCATGGACAGTTGAAATAACAAAATCTCTTTATATATATAATTTTCTCATGCCTGTCATAATACTGTTCACGAATTGTAAAAATATGTTACTGCTAATTGTATGAATATTTTGTATGATATATGGATATTTTTTATATAAAGGCATATACTGCGGGAACAAATTTCTAAAGAAAGATAGCTATAGGATTTGGGAGTATTTCCTGCTGGACCAACCCATGTAGCTACGCTGCAAGACCATGCAATGCGTGATTGGAAAAGTCTGCTATACCACCTGAGAGTCGCTCAGCGGAATTACTTAATGTAGCATCCTCCGACGGCGAGAAGCCGGCCGTTCACAAACTGATGGTCCCGTGGCTAGCTAGCTATTTTTGTACCAGGCTCAGCTTAGTAAGAACTTAGAAGTATATATTGAGCTTGACCTGTGTCTCAAAAAACACAAAGGAGGGGAGAGATCTATTTGGTGGTCCAGAATGAATGTTCACCTCCAAGAGTATTTAGTATGACTGATGTGATTACATAAACAAGTAGTACTTCTGTATTTGTATATTGTTCATCTTGCCGGTACCTTTTTTTTTTTTTGGCCATTGTGGATGGCTTGTTGTAAAAAATGACTGTGAATATCAAAAATGGATGTTATTTTGAACATGTCTTAAGTCAAACTTTTGATACTTTGACTATAAATATCATCTCTAATATTTAGATTGACAACTTGTGTAAACCATATGTTTAGTTTGCCTCATTATATTTTTGTATTGTGTTTTAATCATATGCTATAGTAAAAAAATAGTGGTCAAAGGAAAATATTAAAGACCGTTCCAATGTACAAAGCGACATCGATTTTTGATGTGGACGTAGTAGTAGAAAACAAACTAGGGAGTGAACACTAATTAAAATTTTCATGTATGTCAAATAAATTGTTCACATAACTTGTAGTAATTGTTTTGACAGCTCAACATGGTATGTGCCGTATATGCAAAAAGCATGTACGTGTTGTCCGTGCATGTAGAATAATTCTTTCACACAAATAATTGATCTGAGGTAAAAAATAATATTGCATATGAATTGTCTCTAGATATTTATTCGCCGCACATGAAGCTTGTTCATTTTCTTTTTTTAATCATGTATATGAAAAAAACTCAACTTTTTAAAATTGTTTCACATTCCACACAAAAATTGATAATCAACCATGTGTTAAATTTTGATATTTATTCAAGAAAATGGTTACAAGCAAAAATCATTCCCTGAACGCTTTGTACAGTCGAATTGATAAAATTTTATATGTGTGAAACACGTGAATAAGTAATAAAAATTAAAGTAATTAAGATGGAAATATTAATGAGAAAAATAAAAAATAAGATAATGTTGACATAGAGAAATAAAAAAATGAAAAGGTAAAACAAAATGGGTCGGACCGTTTAGAGGAGAGGAATGGTTTCTTCTATGAGTGGCGCCTCATATCTGCTTTGCCACGTTGGGCCACACAATTGGCCTAGAGCATTTTTTCGGTTACTTATGTTTTTTTATTTTGTTCGATTGTGTGTATATTATTATTTTAATACAAGTTTTACTATGGTTGGGGAATTTAGGAACCATCGAATCAAATCAATCCAACGGTGGAAAAGTAGGAAGTACTATAAAGTACCAAAAAGAAAGTACTTAGAAGTACTAGAAAGTACTGACTTATTTTTTTTTTTAGAAAACTGGGAAGAAATCGTGTAATCCCGATTCATGAGCAGTTATATTTCCTAAACTGGCAAGCGATCGTGTAATGCAAGGGAACTTGTAATCCCGATTTTTTTAGGAATGGATCTTCTAAGATATCTAGGATACGACCTGCAGTCCCGAAGATAACAAACTCATACGATTTTTAAGGATCGAACTAGGAGAGTTTTAAAGAAAAAACTATCTATTTCTACGAGTTGTACATGACAGGGAAACGTATCTACCAAACGGCCTGTGGATTTTCTTCCAGATTTTTTATAGGCAATCAGCTGTTTATGGCCAAGAATGTACATGCATGGTTTGATCGATTGGTGTTTGAGTAATTCACCAGCATGTACATGTGCATGGCTTGCAAATGTATGCGTCAAAACCTGTTCGTTATCATTCAGTTTGAATCGATAAGCATCAGAGGCAACGACGAGTATATGCACGAATAACTTCCGAAGATTAACTTCTTCCTAAAATAACGGGAGGATAAAAATGATTTCAATGCACCCGGCCGATGAGGCCCACCCATAGTCGTGGCCAACCTCAGGAGATATCCGCAGCGGTTTGTCGAATAGAAAAGAAAAAAACACTCATATTAACTGTGCCAAATCAACGGACATAATTAATTCGGTCGGTAGTACTGGGAAGTACCGGAAAGTATCTGCCAATCACCCTAAAAGAGTTCTTATTTTAAATGTAGTTTTCTATGTGTTTCATGAAAATGAAAAAATTCTGAGTTATTATTATAAACATTTCATATTTGTTAGGCATTTGAAAAGACTTGAACGAGTGTGATGAATATATGAAACAAATTCATGGACAGTTGAAATAATAAAATCTCTTCGTATATATAATTTCGCATGCCTGTCATAACACTGTTCATGAATTTAAAAAATATGTTACTGCTAATTGTATGAATATTTTGTATGATATATGTATATTCTTGGTATAAAGGCATAAACTGTGGGAACAAATTTTGAAAGAAAGCTAGCTATAAGCTTTGGGAGTATTTCCTGCTGGACCAACCCATGTAGCTACGCTGCAAGCCCATATCATAATATGTTTATGTTGCTCCTGTAGATTGTTTTTTTTCTTTGCAACCACAGTACCACTCCGCATTACCTATTTGCCTGATCGGATATCGCATATATTCGTCACCATTCTTCGAACACTTCTTGTTAATTAAGCTCCCAGGATTTTGTGGAAAACGAATCTGTTAAAATATGCAATCTCAACTCAACCCAAAACTATAATGACAGTGTTGCGCTTTAAACAGGGCCCCACACTCGCAAATCGGGAGTCGCCAAGGTGTTTGATCAGCCACACCTAAGATTCGGGTACCCGCGGCGTCGAGGGAGATGCTCCACAACTCACACCGCAGGAGGCCGGCTTCCAGCGCGGTACGCAAGACAGTAAGCCGGCGCTTTTGATACCAGACGCCCCAGCTCCTCGGGAGGGACCCCGTCAGAGGAAGCCGGCAGCGATTGGCTGCTCCAGGTCGGCCTGACCGCCCCTAGAGCCTCGTGGCTCCGCAACTCGCCGGCATGGCCGGCTTATGGAAGAACGAGAAGCATAGGTACAAGGGTAAAGGTATACGAAAAGATAGATAGATTGATTTGTCGATTGGGTGTTGTTCTTTTCAATCGGCCGTGCACCTTTATATAGGTGGCCTGGTCTTTGGCGTACAAGAAAAGGACTCATCTAGGCTTTCCTTACAAGAAAAGTACACTAATCCACGTCCTAAACCCTAGTCCTGGTCCAAGTCGAACTCCTGTCCAGATTCGCAGCTCCTCCTGTCCTGCTTCTTGCCGTGGACACCAAAGTCACATATTAACTCGGATGGATATGGCCCAAATACCAAACTTGTACGTCTCGACGAGGCGAACAACTCTCGCGATGATCACTTTTCCATCTGAAGCCATCTTGACAGCTATCCGGGTCCATCTTGATCTGCTGGTCTAAATCTGGCAGGTGACAGGTTAAGTCGGCCGTTCTCTGTCATGGCTCTACAGGCTGCACCTTAACCCGGATCGTGATGACTCCAAAAGGATAGTTGTAGGTCTAGACGACACACACAACTTCCGCGTTAAGCACTCCTCCATATGAGGTATCCTTCATGGCGCCATAGTACGAGTTAAGGTCCTTCTCGGCATGTCGCCTTTCCTCGGTGGTGTTTTGCCGGGTTGCCAAGCTTTCCCGGGTCCTTGAGCTATCTAAATCGGCTACAAGCCTGATTATAGCACGACCCGGCTCCTTCGATAATGCCAGCTCCTGGACGATGTCGACTCCTGGGAGAATGCTGACTTCTGGGGAATGACCAACTCCTGGGAGAATGCCAACTTCTTGATAATGGTCGGCTCCTTGGACAACGTTGGCTTATTGCCAGCTCCTGGAACCGAGACAGCTCCTGGATGGCCAAACGCCGGGTCCTGGGACATGGTGGCCTGCAGCCTGGTGGCTTGCCAATATAGCTCCTTCTCCTTTGTCCGTGTCTTGGGATCCTTCTGAGTGTGTCTCGCCTAAACCAAGGACACCCAGGGCCATGCCGGCCAAGTGCCAAAAATGGGTGCGAACACATGCCCCCCTGTTTTCTGGTAGAGCTTGCGTGCCAGAAAATAATTTGCCTAGGGTCTTGGTATTAGCACGATGTCAACACTCCATCGGCCTTGTATGCTAAGGACGATAATCCTTTTATCGGCCATATGATTAGACTAGCTGCCACCTGGGTAGAGCCACTTCAGAATTTTAATCACCTTGATAACACAAGCTCCCTCATGTATGCATCTCGTGGTGCAGCTTTCCTGATCATCAACTCGGATCCTGCAGATAAGAGAAACAGATACTTTGCACTAAATCCTTGTTAGAAACCGACTCAATAATTAAGTCGGCCTTGCCGGCATTGGCGAAACTAAGCATCGGCTTCGAGGATAAAAACCATGAGCCAGATGTTGACTTTGCCAACACAATGTATTCTTGGGGCGATATGCAAATATCGGCCATGCGTCCTCATCTCAAAGGACTAGGGGAATCCATCCACCAAAGCGTGAATAACCGAAATAACTCAGATATTTCGGCTGGGGATAAATGTCTAGATGCTGGCTTTGATGGTATGGTTGAAGAACATGGATGACGTGCCGTCTGAGGTCTCCTTTGATGAGATGAAAGTTGCCGACTTCGCCTGCCGGCTCCATGTTTGCCCTTCTCTACTCCTGTCGGCTTCTCAACAGGAGCCGGCACGCCAATCCCTGCTTGCGGACTTTGCTTGGGAACCCACGCCATGTTCCTCTTCTTCAGTTCGTCGGCCCTAAGCCACTCCAGCTGTCCTTTTTGCCAATGTGATAAACCGATTAAGCATTTCGGCTGTGACTTTGATTTATGCATTGGCAGCTTCTCCTTGGGCTTGGGCACCCCCTGCTTGGCTTGTCCAGACTCGACAATTGGGTCCTCGGAAGCAACTCGCCTCACTTCCTTGCCCTTAATAGCCAACGTCAACTCGGCTGGCTTTTTGATACTTGGAGTCAAACCTGAATCAATGCACTTGCGGCCATCCTTCTTCACTCGGTAGACTTGCTTCACTACTTCCTTCTTCCTCCACGAGCTCCGGGTCGACTCATCATTGAGTCGATCTTTATTATGTGTTTGCCGGCTTGTCCTTCTCGGAGCTGCGTAAAGTTGGCGAGGTGATTTAGTATAAGACGGATGGTGTGCCCGCGAGTCATACCTGTCCCTTGATGGATATGAATAGAAGCCGGCTTGGGAAGGTATGGATGACTTCGGCATTGGCGTCCTGAAAGGAGTACGTGGAGCCGGTGCGTCAAGTTGCTTCTTTCGCCAATCCCGTTTTTCCGACTTGCGCCCTGAGGGTGACTTCGATGCCTTTGCGTCAGCTGGCCGATGAGCACTTTTCGCTTCGCTTATCCTCTGGTATTTCTCCAATAATTGAGCGAAGGTGACTTTTGATTTCCTCCTCCTATGCTTATCACTGCCTTTGTCTTCTTTGGCTTGGCTGGCATCGGTCTCTGAATTTTGTGGTTGCCCCCCAGCGTTGGGCGTCTTCGCTACAGCTTTGATGGAACGTCCGTCCTCAAAATTGTCGACTCGATTGCCGACTTGAATAACTTCTTTGATTGACGACTCGATCTCATCAGCTTTATTGTGTACCTGTCCATCTTTCGATGAGTCGGCTTGAGCTAGCCGATTCAACTCTTGGTTGCCATCAAGTCCAGTTTGTGCCAACTGATCGTCATCTTGTGTCCCACCAACTTCCAATCGTCCCTGAACGGCCAATTGTGCAGTTTGATGATGCATGTTGCAGTCTTGAACACCCGGCTCGCACGAATCCTGGACTCGTCCTTCTCCTGACGACTCGGCATAGTGATCGTCTATGATAATTGGATTAGCCAGCGATGCACCGACAATGCGATCATCTACGCCCGGACTGAAGGTACACTGCTTGTCTTGTAACCGATAATCTGATACCGGCTTTGGATTTAAGCAACCGAGTGGTGCCGGCTCAATGTCACCCGACTTGGCTTTGCATCGTATCTTGTCCTCCTTTTCCGATGCTCTCGAATCGGCTATTTGGAGGAGCTGGGAACCTAGCTTTATGTTTCTGCAATCAAAATAATTACAGAATATACGTCTCATCTGAGACCAAATGTTAGCCAGGCACGTAACAAGCAAAATTGTCCATATGAATATGAAATTTAGCCAGCATGACGAGAACAACTTTGGTTGTGACAAATTGCCACTATCAGCCTCTATGCTTGGTATTATATGTTGACCGGCATGATTAGCGACAAGATTATTGCTAACAAACAAATTACTCATCTCGATCGGTCTTTCAAAGTTAACTAGAATCAAACTAGTACATGTATCAATAATATAACTCCGACCTGATCGAAAAACAAGTAAACTGTCGGCTAGGCGTACCTCTTCGAAGATGCTGGGAGAACTCGGTGGTGGCGTAAAAGGAACAATGCTTTGCTCCACCTCTGGATAGCTCTCCAACGCTTCGACTTCCTCTTCCGGATCCCGAGTCACGTCTTGTGTAGGCTCTTCATTAACCGAACATTGTCCGGCTTCATCATCTTTGGCACAGAACTCGTAGGGTAGCAAGTATGCTCCCTCACATCCAGAAAAGTCGAGCACAGCCGACTCCCGTCGGTTACCGTGCTTTGGCTCGACGAATTTCTCTTCTGTCGGCTTGGTAGACTCGGCATGTGCGTCTGCCTCGGCATTACCCGAACTGCCGGGTTCGGTTTCCGCTAAGTCGGTTGTGTCTGCCGGGTCGATCTCATGCTGTTGATTGGACTTGGCACATGCATTTTCAAACCCGGCTACTGCCGACTTGACCGTACTAGCCGAGTCAACCCTTTCCTGGTCGGCTCGCAGAAATTTGTCTTCTTTCTTTGGCAACGCAGAGGATTCAGCATGATTGTTGCATGGGGAATCGGACCTGGCAATATCTTCCTCGAGCTTTGCATAAAACTGCAAGTCTTCCTCCTCACGCTTTTTCTTGAATGCTTCAAATTCTTCTCTGCGCTTCCTTTTGAAAACTTCAAAGCCTTGACGCTGTTCGTCGGATAATTGTTCCCAAGTTGGCGTAGTGAAGTCACCGGTGTTAGCTGCTGCATCTCTGGTACCCAGCTTCCCGGATTTATCCGAGTTGTTTGACTCGGCTGTAACCGACGTAGTTGAGTCGGTCGTACTGGTCGAATCAACCTTTTCCCGGTGTCTGATTTGCAGCGTTTCACCTTCTGTAGTGCGTGTAGCATCATCATAGGATTGCCCCCCGAGTCCATTGAAATATTTCGGCTGTGGTGCGCCGAAATTTTGCAGTGGTGAGTGGGAGGTATTATTGGCTGTAATAATCTGAGTCGGCACCTGTACTCCTGTAGAATTTCTATATAACAGGTCATAAGCAATAAGTTTAGCCGATTCACAGAAATCATACAGCGCCGAGTCACCAACTCCAGGAGGCGATGTATAACTCGGCTGAGAGCAACTTGGCTGAGAGTAGCTCGGCTGAAAGTAACCGGCCACATAGCTCGTAGAACCATAGCCGATTCCCTCATCCATCGGCCTGTTTAAGGATGATCCCGCATACTGCGAGTTGGCAGCCGATGAATAAAACTGTGAGACATCTTCCAGCCTATGAAGTGTCTCAGGTTGATTAATCGAGTACTCAATGTTATTCATCGGCCTATAATCTGGGGCAGTCGATGCATGAGAACTCGGATCTGTTTGTCGTGTGTAGAATCGGTGATCCTCTATCGGCCTCTGCTCATAGCTATATGGAAGATAACTAGAACCAGCCGATATAGGATGTCCATCCACACCGACATAAGGGCAATTTGCATCTACATAATTTGATTGGTTATACATGTTACCTTTGTAGAGTGCTACCTCTTGATGCGCTCCTAATTGCAAGAACGGGCTGTGGATTGTTTGACGCTTCGTCCCCAGCGGAGTCGCCAAAAAGTCTGTTGCGCTTTAAACGGGGCCCCACACTCGCAAATCGAGAGTCGCCAAGGTGTTTGATCAGCCACACCTAAGATTCGGGTACCCGCGGCATCGAGGGAGATGCTCCACAACTCACACCGCAGGAGGCTGGCTTCCAGCGCGGTACGCAAGACAGTAAGCCAGCGCTTTTGATACCAGACGCCCCAGCTCCTCGGGAGGGACCCCGTCAGAGGAAGCCGGCAGCGATTGGCTGCTCCAGGTCGGCCTGACCGCCCCTAGAGCCTCGTGGCTCCGCAACTCGCCGGCATGGCCGGCTCATGGAAGAACGAGAAGCATAGGTACAAGGGTAAAGGTAGACGAAAAGATAGATAGATTGGTTTGTCGATTGGGTGTTGTTCTTTTCAATCGGCCGTGCACCTTTATATAGGTGGCCTGGTCTTTGGCGTACAAGAAAAGGACTCATCTAGGCTTTCCTTACAAGAAAAGTACACTAATCCACATCCTAAACCCTAGTCCTGGTCCAAGTCGAACTCCTGTCCAGATTCGCAGCTCCTCCTGTCCTGCTTCTTGCCGTGGACACCAAAGTCACATATTAACTCGGATGGATATGGCCCAAATACCAAACTTGTACGTCTCGACGAGGCGAACAACTCTCGCGATGATCACTTTTCCATCTGAAGCCATCTTGACAGCTATCCGGGTCCATCTTGATCTGCTGGTCTAAATCTGGCAGGTGACAGGTTAAGTCGGCCGTTCTCTGTCATGGCTCTACAGGCTGCACCTTAACCCGGATCGTGATGACTCCAAAAGGATAGTTGTAGGTCTAGACGACACACACAACTTTCGCGTTAAGCACTCCTCCATATGAGGTATCCTTCATGGCGCCATAGTACGAGTTAAGGTCCTTCTCGGCATGTCGCCTTTCCTCGGTGGTGTTTTGCCGGGTTGCCAAGCTTTCCCGGGTCCTTGAGCTATCTAAATCGGCTACAAGCCTGATTATAGCACGACCCGGCTCCTTCGATAATGCCAGCTCCTGGACGATGTCGACTCCTGGGAGAATGCTGACTTCTGGGGAATGACCAACTCCTGGGAGAATGCCAACTTCTTGATAATGGTCGGCTCCTTGGACAACGTTGGCTTATTGCCAGCTCCTGGAACCGAGACAGCTCCTGGATGGCCAAACGCCGGGTCCTGGGACATGGTGGCCTGCAGCCTGGTGGCTTGCCAATATAGCTCCTTCTCCTTTGTCCGTGTCTTGGGATCCTTCTGAGTGTGTCTCGCCTAAACCAAGGACACCCAGGGCCATGCCGGCCAAGTGCCAAAAATGGGTGCGAACAGACAGCGCACGAACTGATAAACCAACATACCAGTTTTTTATTTTTTTAGACGAAAGGCTCAAAATGAGATTGATTTTAAATTAAAGAAGTCATCTACTAGCCAGGAGTTACAGCAAGGACCACACACGGCAGGTCGGGATTCTGGTAAACAGCTTGGGTTGCAGCGTTAATCAGCCCAACTCACCGGTTCCAAGCAAAACACTAGTGTACAATCGCATCAATAATTCTTTTATTTGTGGATCACGTGAATAATTAAAATATAAACAATAAGTGGAAAAGTAATTAAATCAAAGGAAAATAAGATGGAGATATCAATGAGCAAAAATAAAATAACTATGAAAAGGAGAAATAATAAACAATGAATAGGTTAAAAAAATGGGCCCAGCCCGTTTTGGGGGAGAGGGTACGGTTTGTTCTATGGGTGTGGCTGCCTGCCTACCCCCTGAGCAGGGTTGGGTCGACAAATTGGCCTGGAGTGGGTTTTTTTTTTAGTTTTCGGTTTGTTCTTTCAGTGTTTCCTTATGTTCTTCTTCTTTTTTGCGAAACTCCTTATGTTCTTCTTTTTGTTCATTTGTGTGTATTTTTATTTTAAATGTTGTTTTTCAGTTTCATGAAAACAAAAAATCTGAGTTATTATTACAAAAAGTCATTTTTGCTAGGAATTTATAAAACATGAACAAATGTGAGGAATATATGAACTCTTTCCTGGACATTTGAAATAATGCAAAATCTCTTCTATATAGAATATTCTCCTGCATAAAATCTGTTCAAATATTCGATCTGAACTCAACCCACACTACACTGACAGAGCAGGCACTGATAAGTGATAACCCAACACACCAGTTCCACACAAAACACAAAGCTTTTTGCATCAGCTAGCAGACCAATCGATAAAGAACGAAACGTGAGGCGACGTGATCGAAGAACTGGCGGCCGCCTAGCTACTTGCTGTTGTACATAGTCGATCGGGGCTCATTGGCACTGAGGGCTAACAGAGAAGTCGGCGACCGGGAATGACTTGGACCCCAACCGTGCATGGAACCTAAGCTGGTCGCCGTCGCGGCTGACCTCCCGAATGCTGACCCACGGGATCACGACCTTCACCTTGACGCCCTCGAGACCGGTGATGGATCCGTTCTGGATGTTCCCGGCGACCCGGGTGCTGTAGCGGATCCTGAACCCGTCGACGCGCAGGTGGCAGTCGTCGGCGAGGTGCCCCTCGAAGGAGCCGTCCGGCCGGAGCACGTAGTCCTGCACGCCCACCGGGAGGATGCCCGGCGGGAACCCATATTGCTGCACCACATTGTATGCCGTGGGGGGCTGGTTGGCGCTGGTGGCGGCGAGAAGGACGGTTGCCACCGCTGCCAGGAGGAGACAATGTTTCGTCATTGCTGATGCTTGGGATATCAGGTGGAGTAACTAATTGGACGTCTCAAGTTTCGTAGATGTACGTATTTGTGTAGGAGCATACCGTATATATGGAGATGCATGGAGCTGGAAAAGCTTTCATGAACATTAAATGAGTATCTACAAAAATCAGTAAGAAATACAAATTAGATATGCACGAGATATACATGATCATTCAGTATACCAATCGTAGATACAGTAAATCTTTACGATTATTCGGATGAATTTTGTTGAATTATTGATATGTAGTTTTTTTAGGGGGGGGGGGGGGGGGGGGATTGAGATGGAATTAATTGCTATTGTACTTTCGTAAATCTCAAATAGACGGGAAATTCACATTAGCTCCCGAACTCACATGCTCTTTGCTGAAAAATAGTAAAATGTTTAAAAATATTCTGAAAAAAATTGGTGACTAACATATACAAGTTTTATACATACATAAAAATTCGAGGTGAAGTGACTAATCTATTCAAATATT
This sequence comes from Puccinellia tenuiflora, assembly GCA_012064385.1. Lineage (NCBI taxonomy): Eukaryota > Viridiplantae > Streptophyta > Magnoliopsida > Poales > Poaceae > Puccinellia > Puccinellia tenuiflora. The sequence goes on from QRDG01000808.1 coordinate 328,515, forward strand.
CGATCTCAACTCAACCCACACTACAATGACAGTGCACAAACTGATAAACCAACACACCAGTTCCAAACAAAACACTAGCTTTGATTGTGATGTGTGTGTGTGAGTCTTTCTGGTACGTCTGTGCCATTGATCGAGTCTCTTGGATCGATGGCGTTTTGTGTGTACACGGGGAACTGGTTGGACAATCGATTCTTCAGATCATGATGGTCCATGCTAAAGACGGGGCGTTTGGCTTGAGTTGAGAATGTCAAGTATATGAAGGTAATGATAGCTTGGCGAGTGGAGGTGACAACACAGGGATGTTGAGACATGGTGATGCTCTATGAGTATGGGGTCTTGAGCTCTGAGGTGAATATCCTTGGTATAAGTTTACCTAGCAATTGCGTTGATTAGTCATGGTTACCTTGTTGAAGGCATTGTATGGAGTTTCGAAGACCTACTCTCAAGGGTGAAAACCTAGGATTTGATTTTGTTGTCTGGATCTGGCAACGACACCTTTCTGAAGGCGTTGCTTATGAAGAACCTTTCTCGCAGTCATGTGTTGTCTAATGAAGTGGTTGTTGTCGTTGCTGTTGCGTCAATTTTTACTTTCTTTTTCTTTTTTAGCTGTGTGCATCCTCGACATTTCGATTGTTTCTGACATTGAGTTGTTGCAGAGGCTAGATGTATTTTGATATAAATATATTATGTCTTATCGAAAAAACAAAACACTAGCGTGCAGACCAATTGAGTAAGAACTAAACGTGAGGCGGCGTGATCGAAGGACTGGCGGTTTGCCTGCTTGCTGATGTAGACAGTCGGGACTCGTCAGTGGCACTGAGGGCTAACAGAGAAGTCGTCGACCGGGAATGACTTGGACGCCACCCCCTGCAGGTAGATCCGAAGCCGGTCGCCGTCGCGGCTGACCTTCCGAATGGGGATCCACGGGATAACGATCTTCACCGTCACGCCCTCGAGGTAGTTGATCGTGCCGTTCTGGATGAACCCGGCGAGCCGAGTGCTGTAGTGGAGGCTGAAGTGGTCGATGCGCACGTGGCAGTCGTTGGAGAAGTGCGCCTCGAAGGAGCCGTCGTCCGGCCGGAGCAAGCAGTCCTGCACGCCCTCCGGGAGGATGCCCGGCGGGAAGCCGTATTGCTGCAGCATATTGTATGCCGTGAGAATGGTCCTCGGCTGGTTGGCGCTGGTGGCGGCGAGAAGGACGGCCGCCACCGCCGTGAGGAGGAGACAATGGTTCGTCATTCCTGATGCTTGGGCTTTCGTCATTTGTGTAGGAGCATATATACTGTATATATGGAGATGGAGCTAGGAAAACTTTCATGACCAATAAATGAATATCTACAAAAACCAGTAAGAAATAAAAATTTGAATCGCACCAGATATGCATGGTCATTTAGTATCCCAATCGTAGATATAGTATATTTTTAAGATTATTGGGACTATTATTGTTGAGAATTATTGAGATGAAATTAATTACTATATTGTACATTCATAAGCTCAAATTGACCATTACATCCACAAGACGATCTGAATTGGCCTACTATTACGCATAAAAAGATGGGAGGCCCCTTAGCATCTCTATTAGATACGTAAAAAGGGGGCATGGTAAAAAATAACTACATGTTTTTAAGTTTTATTAGTGGGTAAAGGCCTAAAGGGTAGGGTGCCCATTCGGTTAATATGGTTTTGGCGGTTTATACATTTCTTGGTTAATACGATTTCAATACTTTGGTAAATACGGTTTTGTACTAGAATATTGTTTGGTTTCGATAATAACCAATCAATTTCGGTCCAGTTTCATCAAAAAAAAAAATCGGTTCAGTTTCACTAATAACCAGACAGACCAAATGTATGGAACTCCCATGACGGTGGTCCGACACGGAGCTCCCACAACAGCGAAGTCCCTATGGTTGGTCGGGGCGCAGGAGGTGGGCCACGCGGAGCAGGGCGACGGGTGGCGCCCCACGCATGGGAGCGGTTGCCGTAGCGTACCTCACGTGGTTGCTCGCGCGGCGGTGTGCGCCTTGCATATGTGGCGGGCAGTGCACATGAGACCAGCGGCGACGTGCGAGATGGCGATGTGCGACAGGGCTGTGAACGGGCGGATAGTAGTTGACATCATATCGTGGGAAAGAGGACGAGACAAATTGTTGGAAAAAAAAGGAAATCTAGGCCAATGACACGTGGGTCATATATATACATATCTCAAGCCGGGTCAGGCATCGGATCGAGCCGAAAAAAGCCCGATGCTGAAAATCCAGACCTGAGCCCGGCCTGACCTGACTGTAGAAATTAAATTAGAGGAGTGCCCAAGAAATCCCGACTTGGCCCGAAATCCGGATGGCCTGTTGGATCATCAAACACAGCGGGAGTGATTTGTTTCCAACTTGAACAGGCCAACCTCACAGGCCCCAAAGAAACTAGTCTCCCGCGCAGACGAACCCTGGCCCGGGCTATGAACCTTCGCCGCACCGACGCCACGACCACGAGTTATGCACGGAATCGCGCCGGTGGCGCGCGAGTCGGCCCGGAGCCGGCTGTCCCGCCGACGACTCCGCAGGCGGGTACGAGAATTCATACAGGACGCCGTGGCCGGCACAGCGCTTCTCGCTAACCCAGGCACAGCTAGCTAGCTCTCCCTGAATCCCGAGTATACGCAACCGATCGCGGAGTGTTTTGCAGGCGTGGGGCGTCATGTTTTCCGTGAAGAATTCAGAGGTTTCATCGGTAGGAGAGACGGTGGTTTGTAGCCGAGCGCGTGGGCATTTTGTTAAGAAACAGGCGTGCTAGCCTCCTACTCCAATGATCTAATCAAATCACTCCCTCTAAAAAATCTAATCAAATCACAGTAGAAGTGGATCGATGGTTGGTTCTTTTCAAGGTTATGTTCGGGCTGCCCTCTGACGACACACATCGAGGCAGCCTTCCGGCGACGCAAACGCCGGACGGAAGAGACGAAGGAGACACCAATACTTCTCCGGCGCACGAACGCCGCAGCGCACACATGTCTGTATCTTGGCTTTATTTCTCACTACAAATTGAACGCATACATGGAGGTATTCACGCACACACGCAGTACAACCTAGTGGAGCTCTCCTCTCCTGCCGGCCGGGAACACACCACGGTCCGACGAGACTACATCTCTCCACACCGGTCACTAACCCCATGCCTAACTAACCACTAAGTGTATGCACGCGTGAACACTATTTTCTCATCAGCCTACACACAACCTGGCTAGCCTAACATGCAGGAACTGCCGCACGGGGACTCGGCCAGCTTGCTACATGCCGCGCCCAACAGAAACGCAACGGTGTGACGTGGTTTAGTGCTAACAGGTTATAATAACAAGGTCCGAGTCTGTGAAGATACGGATGTACGTACTAGCCTTCTGAGTACAGTGCTCCCGAGCTCATATGCCTCGTGAGAGAGGAGTCCAAACGAAAAAATAAAAAACATGGAGGTCATCAAAATAAAATAAAATATGTAATAGTCACAGAGTCCAATAACTAGCAATACGGGAGACTCGACCGGAAAGTCGAAATGGAAGTCGGGCTACATGTAGCCCGGTTTTCCAAAAAAAAAATGAATCTGCAAATTTTTGTATCAAAAAATTCTGAAAAAAATCATAGTTGTAGATAATACATTGATCTACCACTGTGAAAATTTTCAATAAAAAATTCCTTGTATTCTGTTCTGAGCAAAAAAGAGAAAATCCGCAGAGCTGACTCGGTGAACAGTGCGCAATCTAAAAAAATTGAAATCTTGCCAGATTTCTCTTTTTTGCGTAGATCAAAATATTTAGAATTTGCGCTTGAAATTTTTCACAGTGGTAGATCATAGTATTATCTACGACCATAATGTTTTTTAGAATTTTTTGAAAGTCAAATTTGCGGATTCAATTTTTTTTGGAAAACCAGGCTACATGTAGCCCGGCCTCCATATCGCCGCTCTCGAGACTCGACAAGCTTTATAAATCGTTGGTACAAATTAGTTTGTGGTTGTGTGCAATTAGCTGATCCTTGTTGAGGTGTAATAGTTCATATTGATTCGACAAATATTAGTTCTCAATAAAGGGAAATACTTTCCTCTAGATTACATCATCAGTTGCACTCGAAGGTTCTCAACAACTTCTCTAAATAAAAGTAGCAATTGTCAACCATAGTCTTTAGGCGATAAAGACTTTATTAAAAAAATGAGATTCATATACCAATTAAAAGAATCGATATGATCGACTAGAGGGGGTGAATAGGCGACTAATAATATTTGGTTTATTTTAAATATTAGGGATACAGTAATAAAAAAAGGTTGTCTAGATGTGCGGCTAGATGGAAAATATAGGTGATGATAAGCACGATACAATAAGAAAAAACAAATAATAAGATAAAGTTAAGAGATAACTGCAAGCGTGGAGAAGATTTTCCAAAATTCCTTCCACAATAAACGCAAGAGTATTCACAAAGGCCACCAATGGCACAAAAGACTCACCTTATTTTCATCGGGCTTTCCCCACAAAAAAGTAGGCTCGATCCACTAAGGAGGAACTTGAAAGCGGGCATCAGACCTTTACACAAGGCTGAGACAACTCCATAACAATTGGATGCTCCCAACAAATTTTTGAAGCCCGTCACACCAAGATGAAGCTCCGAGCACCAATCTTCCATCTAGGGTACACAGTGCACCGCAAGAGTAACAAGATCCACTAGGGATTGGGCAGGGGACTAAATTTCGTTCGGTCGAGATGTAGATCTAGGTATGCTCCTTCACTCCTCAAAAGATCAAAGTATTTTGGCGGAAGGAGACGGTGATCTAGGCAAGTGAATGCTTGTATTAATGGAGGAGAGAGGGTAGGAGTCACATCTTCCCCTTTATTTTGAACCAAAACTCTAGGGCAAAACCCCACAGCATTTTTTTTATTAAAACTAAACCAAAGGAGGCTCTTTACAAAACACACCATCCTCTTGGGGAAGAAGGTGGACTTAAATACGGCCCCTAAAAATCCAACCGTTGTGCACACAGATTTGCTTGAGCGGTAATACCGCTCGCATACTACCTCTCTAGGGAAATCAGGTCTTTGTGGATGCCCAGGCAGTGCTAGAGCAGCGTTGCCACGCTACCACCGCTAAAGTACCAAGGCCGGCACAAACCGCGAGCGAAACCGGTAGTACGGGTTAATTAATTCGAGAATTAATTTGAGCGGTACTTCCTGGTCACTCCCGCGCCCATACCATGGGTCGGTACTTCCTTGTGCGGTAGTAGAGTGGTACTTCGACCGGTAGTACCGCTCAAGCGGTACTAGGCCCGGTACTACTCCTGGCCAATGTATTGGCAGTATAGCTCCCAACAGGTAACGGTACTACCGGTGACGTGGCTGGTACTACCGTACCTGGTGATTTTGTGTGTGCAAGATGAAGGTGAACACTCAATCAAAATGGGATGGCTTTGGGGGTGCATTCCGTTTGTGTATATTGTAACAAATCCATACAAAACCTATCCTTAGTGAATCCCCTCTTGATAGTATGTGGTTCCTAAAGTCAAACACAAAGTAAAAAAAGTTTCTGAACACCGTCTTCGCTTTTATAAAAGCACGGGCCATTGAACCATCTTGTGTCATTGTCGAAAACACATATAGAGCTCATAAACATGATTAGTATGCTAATTGTGTTGTCATCAACATCAAAAACACTTAGGGAGCGAAAATCTGTTTTTATCATCACCTTATTGTTCGGGCATTCAGAAGACTTTTGACAACTCCCGCTACATTTGATGCATTCAGTGTCTCTTTTTTTCCTTAAGAAGCTTGATATGATGTTGGTGTCGGTTTCTTGAAGGTAGGAGATCGACTTGATGAAGTTGACAGTCTTGTGGGAGGCTTAGTAGAACTTGTTGTTGAGGACTGGGCTATGGGAGAAGTTGATGAATGTCTTGTGGCAAAGTAAGGTTAGGTCTTCTTGTACTTGATGTCTTGAAATACTTATCTTTCCACCTTTGACGTTTGGTGAACCAACTCAACTAGATTATTGTGTTGTTGTATTTCGGTGACACACTTTATTGGGTAATTCAATCCATTCATGAAGCGAGCCATGGATTGTTGTTCCAAATCCTCTATGTTTGCTCTCATCACGGCAATATCCATGTCCTTATAGTATTCCTCAACGGTTTTTGTTTCTTGGTTAAGCTCTTGTAACTTATTGAGGATGTCTCTAGTGTAGCATGTGAAAGTGCATGGTTGCCCCCATGCATGGTTTTGGTAATTGATGACAATCTCTATGGACTAATGTTTGCATTGAGCTATATTTATAGGTGTGTCCATTTGCATTGCTTGATCTCCATTTGTTGGAGTCAAGGCTAAGGGAAGAAAAGTTTATGTTGATCAAGGCTTCGTGCGGGTTGATCATCACTCAAGGCCAAGTGAAGATATGCCGAAGAGTGCATCTCCCATCTTGGTGTATGGGGGAGCGTCATGTGAATCTTCACCAAAGCGCAATCGAGGAAGGTGGTGCATCTTGAGGAGATGAAGATCATCTTCATCGACCTCAAGTGGATTTATTGCGCAAGGCAAAGGTATGATCTTGATAGGGTTTCTTTTTTACCGGTCTCATGTTGTTTAGTGAGAGACCGGATTATAGGATAGATAACCGTACTATCAAGAGGGGCTCTCGACCGAAAATCTTGACCGTATCGTCATAGAGAGCACAAACCTTTGCATCCATGCAATCATCTTTGCTGGTTCTTATTTGTCTCTTATCGTGGTGTGGTCCTAGTGCTTGTCGTGCTTGTCATGACAAGGCTAAGTTCACCGAAAACAGTTTTCATATGCGTTCCCTATTGCGTTTTCGGTATTGGAGATTTTGCCGGTTCATCCGTGCGGAAGATTTCTCTCTTCCATTTCTTTGCAAAATCTCCATTGCTTGTTTGCCATTTTCAAAGGTAGCTTTTGTCGTCCTCTTTCCAACAAAATTGGTTTTACTTCTTTCGGACCTCAATTGCAAAAGATACGGCTTTTCCGGTTTTCAAAACGGAGGTGTAAACTTTCCCCATTTGTTTTTATAATATTTTCTTGGACTATGATGTTTCTCTGCATAATCTTGTTGTGCTTGTTGTGACGATTCCAATGAGTCCAAGATTATCGAAAACGGAGTTCGTGGGTGAAAGTTATCGCGGTTTCAGTTTTCGGGTGTTCTGCTGTTTTCTCTGCCGGTACTACCAGTCAATCTTGCGGAACTACCGCAGGTTTGTTCCAGAACAACTTCTGAAGGCCACTTCCGCTTACGAATTTCGGTTCTGTTTCCAAGCGGGTGGCACCGGAACTTGTTCCGGTACTACCGCTTTACCGGAAGTACCGTGCCTTTTTCCGGAAGTTCCGGTTCCTTGTACCGGGCCTAGTACCGGGACCTCTTCCACCTAAGTTTTTCAGTTTGCTGCTTTTCAGTGACCGGAAGTACCGGCCACCCGAGCGGTACTACCGCCGACCACTTCCGCGGCTACTTCCGGATACCACTTCCGCTTATGAAAAGTCGTTTCTGTTTCGAGCGGAAGTGGCACCGGAAGTAACCCCGGAAGTACCGGTAAACCGGTACTACCGGTGCTCACAGTGGAAGTACCGCCCCGGCGGGTTTTGCAGAGTACCGTCGGTGTGCTGATTTCTGTAGGGCGGTAGTACCGCCCTCTGGGCCGGTACTACCGGTCCTGCGGGAATCTATGCCCCAACGGCCAGTTTTTCTGGGCTACCTATTTAAGGAGGTTTTCTTCCCCAACGGTTCTTTAACCTTTTTGAATATCTTGAGCTCACTTGCTTTCCTCTCTCCTCCATTGTCGCTAACCTTGTGAGCTTGATTCCTCTCAATCCCACTAATGATTCTTGCCCAAACTTAGGGATTCAAGAGAGGAGATCTAGATCTACCATTCCACCAATCAAAGTCTCCTCTAAGTGAAGGGAACCTAGTGGATCTAGATTTTGGGGTTGCTTTGTGTAACAGCCCCAGCTTGGTAATGCAAAATACGAAGAATTTTTCCACTTTTTGCATTCTTGTTTGCATCATGGCATCCATATGAAATTGCTATGTCTTACCATATCACTTTGAAACCCTTTTACAATGGGGAAGCCCAACGTTCCCAAATCCTCTAACCCAAATGCAATGCCCAACTTGGCAACAAACTAAATGGACTTCCAAATGGTTTAGGAAGTTCCAAGTTTGCTTTTTTATAACCAATTCTCAATTTCCAAGTATTGCCAAATAAGAAATGAATTTGAGAATACAAAATTGGGTTAAATAAAATTCTATTTTTGGAACCAAGCTAGCTTTCCAAAAATTCAAACTAAAATCATGGGGAGCTTCATTACTATATTAGGAGCCTCCATGATTAATTTCATTATTTTTGGAAATAATTAAGTGCTTCAAATAATTGTATTTTGCAAATTGTCAAAAATGACCATATGGCAACAATATGAATAAATCTGATTTCAAACATTTAATTTTGAAGCCCAACTTTTTGTGGAGGTTCTAAAGGGTAAGGGGAACTTGTATGAATTTTTGTAAATTTTATAAAAATGTTTCACTGCCTAAATTAAATCAATTAGTTAGCTCTTGGACCTTTTTGCAATTAAAAGAATTGGCGCCAGGGGGTTTTCGCTAAATGGTCTTCTCCCTCCTCACTGTCGCCACAGGGGAGCGCCCATGCCACTCTGCCTCTACGCCGCTCCCATGCCGCCCGAGACCGTGCCCTTCCGCGTGGAAAAGGAGGCCCCGACAGTCGCTCACCTGCTCCCCTCACCCTCCTCCCGTAAATTTCGGATCGAGGTAGGTCTTCGTCCTCCCGAGCTCCACCGTAATCGCCGTGCTTGTTGAGCTCGCCGCCGCTGTTCGAGTGAGTGCGAAGTGGATCGAAGGCCACCGCGCGCTCCGCCGCTTCCCCCTCTCCCTCCTCACTGTCGAAATCGAGCCGGGGTGGCCCGGGTTCGACGGAATCGTCCTCGACGTACCTCCGCCTCCGTCGCCTCTCGCCGGGACGATTCCGGCGACCTCGTCCTTTCCCCGCCGTCGCTGACCCCTCTACGAGGTTCCGGGTGAGCACCGTGTACATTCTAGCCCCTCCCTCTCCCTTTCTTTCCGTCCTCGCGCCGATCACCCTCGGTCGTCGCCGGCGTCACCATCCCCGTGAGCCTGGCATGGGCTCCGGCCTGACCGGCTACGAGGCCGGCCGGCTCGGGCCAGTGCCCGGCCTGGACCCCGGTCTGGGCCGGCACGAGGCCGCCCACTTCGGCCACCCTCCCGGCCTGGGAGCCCAGCCTGGGCCGGCCAAAGGCCGGTGGCCTCGGGCTGGTGCCCGGCCTGGCCGGCTTGAGGGGCATGTCTGAAATTTTGGATTTTCTTTTTAAGAAATAAACTGAATTAAAACTAACTATTTGAGTTTTGATCCAAATTTGACAAATCAAATACCAAAATGTTCAGAAAAACAAACCCTATGTGTTAGAATCATTTTAACTTTTTTTGAAGTTATATTCTTGCTATTTATTTAGGATTTCCTAAAATGGTATAAATGATACCTAAATTGGAAAAATTCATAACTTGTGAAATATTTAACCAAAATTTATAAATAAAATATCACAGTGATCAACATGTCAAATACCATTAAACCATGCTAATATCATGTCATGATCACAAATATTTATTTGATGTTTTTCTTAAATTGGTTAAACGAATTAAATTCAATTAATTATTTAATTCACAATTTAATCATCGATACTCGGAAAATCACAAATGAGGTACCAAAATGATCGGAAGAACAAAACCTATCTAATTATGTCATATTCATGCATATTTGAACCAATTGAGTAATTTAACAAATGTATGAACAAAGTGGTCATTAAGTTAAATATGGGGTTGCTTCCAAATAATTGCACTAATTATTTGGCTCCCCATTTAATTTTGCTATTTAACTTATATGATGGTATCTTTGCATCAATTTGACATGTCATCATGTGATTGAGCATTGCACCTTGTGTTCATGTGATTTATTTGTTCTTTTGTATTGTTTTTGGGTATCGATAGATTCCGGAGTCGAGGGTCTCTCTACCTACCCCGACGAGCCGAACTACACGCCCCGGCAGCAAGGCAAGAGATAACCTAACCTTCTTGGCATCTAGAATCCTATTGTTTCAAAAACTTATTTTATCCACCATAATATTGCATGCGGTTCCAATGTCTCTTTTGATCAAGATTTATAGGATCCTATGAATGCATGTTTATCCCCTGAACCATCACATGCTTCCCCTCCTATGAACCCTAGAGTTGATGTGTTGGCCGGATACAAAATATAATTGTTATTTATATGCTTAGCTATACTTAGCCATGCTTAGTCAGAATGCTAGTTATGTTCGTTGATTAAATCCCATGATGATGATGATGATGATGGAATGTTCGGACATGGTGGTTGTTGTTGGTACTTAATTAAGTTGCTAAAAAGGCTTGGGTGAGTTGCCATCGGGGATGGTGTTTTGCCTCACTCTTGCCCCTAAGTGCGAGTTCCTGTCTTCGGAACCAAGGTCTGAGCGTGCTGCCATTGGTGGGGACATATGGAATCCCCTTTAACTAAATAACTTGTGCGGGCGTATCCAAGGGTCCTCTAGTTTGCTTTTCCATTTGCCGTGTGTGTGAGCGGAAAAAGGAATGATGAGGATGGTGGTGTTTAGGACGTGGCGATGGGGCAGGGGCTGAAATAGGCTGGGTAAACTTGCCTTGTGGCCACATATGACTCTTGGATAGTCTCACGCGAGGTAAAGGTTTAACCGTGCCCACTCGCCGGTCTTCCCCGGAAGAGGACCAATCAGGTGAGCCGGACGGTACCGGTGGGTAAATTAGTACACCCCTGTAGGGTAAATCTTTTCGAAAAGCCGTGTCCGCGGTTATGGACGCCTTGGGAATGGATTTACGGGATCATAGAAAACTTTAACCTTAATTAAAATTTTGGCAGCTAAAGGTTGCATACAACGGTTGATAAAAGGTTCATTTCCTCGAGGGTGATTCGAGGGAGTGCCTTTGGTGGAGATGAGTGGGTTTGGTTACAAGATGGTTCGATGAGAACCAAAATGAAAGTTTACTCTCTTACCCCTTTTATGAAAAATATTCTGAGTAGACAATGCCATGTGTCAATCATGTTTTTAGTAATGAAAACTAGCTTTATGCAAAACAACTACATATACAGCATTAGAGCCTCCGTCAGCATTGGGCCATATCGCCCTACTAAACTTGCTAGTACGTCGTACTCAGTCTCTCTTTGCTACATTTATATTTGTATTTCAGAGGAGGACGACACCGAGCAGCTAGGTGGGTTCTTCGTGGACGTCGACTAGTAGTCCGGGGTTCCCAGGTGGCAGCTTGGGACCGTGGAACAAGCTGGCTTGGGTTATGTTTATCTGTAGGCCTCTTAGGCCATAATTTGCATCTTGTTGTTAGACAACACTGAAAGGACACGGATGTCGCCTAGAGGGGGGGTGAATAGGCGATTTAAAATTATTACGGTTAAGGCTTGAATGAATGCGGAATAAAACTAACGTTTAATTTATCAAGCCAAAACCTAAACTAGCTAGGTTCACCTATGTGCACCAACACTTATGCTAAGCAATATAATCAACTAGGTGATAGCAAGATATATGACTTTAAGCTAGATGTCTATCACAAAGTAAATAGCATAAGTAAGAAGCTCGGGATAGAAATACCGAGGCACTTGGAGATGATGATTTTATCCCGAAGTTCACTTCCCAATGGAAGCTAGTCTCCGTTGGAGCGGCGCGGTGTTCACCAATGTGAAACACCGAGTAGCCTTAATATGGCACACCGTATCTCCGTTGTGTCTTACCACCAATGTGGCGAGGCACTTGTCACTATGTTGCCGTTGAGGTTGACAACTAGAACCTTTACAAGGGTGAAGCTCACTCCACAAGTTGGAGGGTCTTCACCAAATGCACCGAGCCGCCAAGACTCGATGCCCAAGGCTGGGGCACACACCACAACTCAATTGATGGCTCCCGGCAATATCTTCGTAGCTACCAAAGCTCCGAAGCAACAAGGTTGAGCCACACTCCACAATTGGAGGCTCCCAACAAATCCCGTAAGCCACCAAGACTCCGAGAAATCAAACCGTCTAGGGTACCAACGTGCCCTAGAGGAACAAGCTCTAGGGCACCAAAGTACCCAAGAGTAACAAGCTTCTCAACTTCACTTTCCACGAATCACCGTGGAGAACTCAAACCGATGCAACTAATGCAATGGCAAGAACACACTAAGTGGACAAGTTCTTCCAACCCGAATCCAACCAAAGCAACTAATGCTTGGGAGGGATTTGGGAGGAAGAACAAGGAGAAACACAAAGAAACTCCAAAGATCTAGATCCAAGGTGTTCCCCTCACTTAGAGGAGAAACCGATCGGTGGAAACGTGGATCTAGACCTCCTCTCTCTTTTCCCTCAAAAACTAGCAAGAACTATTGGAGGGATTGAGAGTTAGCAAAGCTCTAAGAGGTCAACAATGGTGGAGGAAAACTTGCTCAAAGAGTGCCAAAGGGTGAGGGTGAAGATGGGGAAGAAGCCCCTTAAGTAGTGGCTCCAAAATATGGCCGTTGGGGCCATTTTCGCGCAGCAGCCAAGGGGAGGCCGGCCTGGCCGGCCTGGCCCGGCCATGATGGCCGGCCTGGCCACAGAGAAGGCCCAGCCATGCCCCGGCCATGCCCCGGCCATGCCCCGGCCATGCTGGGCAGCCCTCCCCCCCTTTTTCCTTTCTTTCTTTTCTTTTCTTTTTCTGCCTAGAAAACGTCCGGTACCGGAAATGCAATAACTTTTGTATCCGGACTCCGTTTTCGATAATCTTGGACTCGTTGGAATCACCACAACAAGCACTACAAGATTATGCATAAAAACATCATAGTCCAACAATATATTATAATAACAAATGAGGAAATATTAAACCTCTTTCTTGCAAACCGGAAATGCAATATCTTCCACATACGAACTCCGTTTTCGATAATCTTGGACTCGTTGGAATCGTCACAACGAGCACAACAAGATTATGCAGAGAAACATCATTGTTCAAAAGAATATGGTAAAACCAAAATATGAAAGGTAAAACCTTTCTATTGAAAACCGGAAAACCATATCTTTTGCAAATGAAGTCCGAATGAAGTGAAACCAACTTTGTTGGAAAGAGGACGACAAATGCTACCCTATATCATGTGAGAATATTGAAACCAAGTAAGGGAGGTTTTGCTAATAAACGGAAGAGTGAAACCTTCCGCATAGATGGACCGACAAAATCTCCGACACCGAAAACTCAATAGGGAACACATATGAAAACCGTTTTCGGTGACCTTGGCCTTGTCATGACAAGCACGACAAGCACCAATACCACACCACGATAAGAGCCAAATAGGAACCAATAAGGATGATACCAAGGATGCAAAGGTTTGAGCTCTCTACGACCGATACGCTAAAGCTCACTTGAGAGCCCCTCTTGATAGTACGGTTACCTATCCTAAAACCCGGTCTCATAACTACACCGCGAGACCGATAAACTAGAGACCCTATCAAGATCATACCTTTGCCTTGCGCATTCCACTTGAGCTAGATGATGACGATCTTGATCTACTCTCAAGTGGATCACCTTTCTTGATTTTGCTCCGCTTGGTGAAGACACGCATATTGCTCCCCCATACACCAAGATGGGAGAGGCATTCTTCGACATATCTTCACATGGCCTTTATCTTGATGATCACCACATGACGCCATCCACCATGGACAACATAGGATCTTGATCAACAAATGATCTTCTTCTGATCACCACGTGACGCCATCCACCATGGACAACATAGGATCTTGATCAACAAATGATCTTCTTCTTCACATGCCCTAATCTTGTATGTTGATCAATTTGCACTTAGCCTTGATCAACATATAGTCTTCTTCTTTTAGCCTTGACTCCAACATATGGAGTCCAAGCATTCCTTATGGACCAACACTGCAAATATAACTCAAAGCACACATTAGTCCATAGAGATTGTCATTAATTACCAAAACAACACATGGGGGCAACCATGCCCTTTCAATCTCCCCCATTTTGGTAATTGATGACAATCCCTTTTGAGAGGGTTTATATAATGAATTAAGCAACCTTGCAAGACAAGGATGCATGAGCATGAGAGGCAAATGCTTAAGAACCAAACGAAAGCATAAGACCGATTCCCTTAAACCCTCTAAAACTTCTCCCCCATTGGCATCGATTGCCGAAATGGGAAGAAAAATTTTAGATGGCCAATATAGTGTGAGTTCCTCCACAAGTATGCATTCCTCAAGATATGAGTGAAATTAAATGCACATATCCATTGATGAATAATAGAGGAAATCAAACTATATTGAGGATCCAAAGATGGCAAAGGATGAAATCATTCTAAAACATCTCCACAAAGGAGAAGAGCAATCAAGAAGATCCTAACTGAGAATTCTAAAAAAATAGAGAAGCTCCCCAATGTTCATACACTATTGCGGAGTGGACAAATATGGAATCCTCACTCCCCCATAATCATCTAGAACACTCACAAAGTGCAAGGATGTAACCATTAAAGCAAAACAAAGCACTTGCACCAAAGATGTGGTTGAGCCATATGGAGATACCAATTAAAAGAAATTATTAATGAAGGCCCAACCAAGAGTATGTGTGTGTGACAAGACAATTAATTTGATAAGACACATAGTCTTAACCAAATGGAGATAAGTTATCTATCAAGCATTGACACACATAACTTACAAAGAAGATTTTTCAAAAAGAATATGTTCACAAACTCGAGGATACCAATTTTTTTTTTTTAAAATTCAACATAGGATTGGCCCAACTGAGATAAAAGGAAGATCTTTTTAAAGGGTATGTTCACAAGCTTAGGGGTACCAATTGGAAACTAAAACCAATTGAAGATTCCAAAAGATAGTGAGAGAATTTAGCCGATAAAAATCAACATGCTCACCAAGGTAAGCATGAAGACATAGATCCTCACAAATACATGAGTGTGCAAAGATACCGATAAAAAATGAGACAAGCACTCATGAGACAAAATTGGAGCCACCAAAGAATTATAGATAAAAGCAAGGTAGCTCAAAAGAATTAGGATACCAACTAAAAGGTGACCTCTCTCATATGTATAGGTTTCTAAGTAGACAAATCATTGATGATATACATCCACAAAGAAACTTGCACATATGAGATGGTTGATAAAGTGGAAACCATGGTATCCAAAAGGGAAGTCATGAATATACAAAAGATATTATTGATTAAAAGTATAGCACATAGCTCAAATTTATCTCATTGTATATAAATGAACTTCAAAAATATCAAAGACATCACACATATCACTAAGGGAACAAGAGATAGTGAAGATGCTTTGAGATAGGCAACAAGTATCACAAAGAAATAATACCAATTGAAGAAAAGGATTTTTGCACTTCCATCACAAATATCACAAAGATATACCAAGTGAAGGAAGGAGCCAATGCCATAACAATTGTACATTTAAAGTTTTCATGCCAAGGGGCAACCTACACAAGGTTGAATACAAGGAAAATATGCATGGGATAGATACTTGTTACCGAAATAGCATTGGTGATGATGAAGATGAGAATTTTTGTTTATCATCAAAACTTGACTCCAATAATCGCATGGTGAGAACACCTTCCTTATGAATGAGGCAAGCATCCAATGCATCTCCATTGTACCTAAAACAAAATTCAAGTACAACATGGTTCCCAAACTCATTGGGTTCCATAGTAGTTAGATACACTACAATACATAGGAAACACTCCACATAAATATGTGCATATAGATGAACTTGAATTTCATGCACATCTTAGCCAATTTAGGATTTGGTGGAGTATCCCCTATATATTGGATCAAGAAAGACTAGCATGCCATAAAATAAATGTATTAGTAAATATGCATGCATGGACTTACAGGAACCAAATGAGATACGGTTTGGACAAAACACCAAGTAAACCAAGAAGAGAGCACACCAAAGTGTGACACAAAAAGGTTGTCCAAATTATATCAAAATCCAAATCAACACATGATTGAGGAAAGAACAAATCAACATGTGATTGATTCCAAAACACATCAACACATGAAGTGTGATATCAATAGGAATCAAATCAAACAACACATGAGAGATAAGACACCAATTGAAAAATAAGATACCAACTAGGAGACAAGATACCAAGAAGAGGATAATACTTGACCGGAATCAAGTAAAGTAAAATAAAATAATAAGGTACCAAAATTCTCACAATAAATATCAATTGAAGCAAATATCTATGGAGGAGATACTAAATTCCAATTAATACTAATTGAAGGTACCTAGGCAAGGCCAATGAGCATATAGGATGAAAGAAAGAGTCATGCTCAAAGGGTTTTCTCATTCTATAGGATAAACATAAAACAAGAGATGAGAATGCAAGACTCCCAAGAGAGAGCAAGGTTACACTAAATAAACCAAACACCCTCTACACTTTTCATGATGGCACAAAGCATCAAGAGATTTACAACACTAAACACTACCAATTTGAGAATTAGGATCCTAGCAAGAGGCAAAGAAGGCAATGGGAATCAAAATAAATATTTTGGCAAGAGATGTGGCAAATAAACACCAATGCCAATGTAAGGATAATCAAAAATATTCTACCATAAACATAAGTATGGATTGTCCAAGGACAATGACCATTTGGAATTATTTTCCCGGTGATAGAGGTATCCAAGAATATCCTCACAAGATAAAACATATGGCAAGGGATAAGAAATAAAACACCATATTTTAATAAGGTTTGTTGGTAGTTCCAACTATTCAAACCAACCGGCAATGCCATGGTTAGAATAATATGAAACAAATGGTTTCTCAACTAATGTATGGAAGTGCATTTTAGAGAAAAACCACACCAAGCAAACTCACACAAACAAGAGCCAAACGATAGCTAGAAAGCAAATTGGAACTTGTTCGAGCTAATATGCCACATAGGAATAAGATAATTTATAATATCAAATCTAAGTGGCAAACCTCAAATGTTCACATTTTGTAGGATTGTAATATGCACATAGCTTATTACTCCCCCGCAATGTGATAATTCATTTCTTCTTAACAAGAGGCAAATAAAATCAAATAGAGATAATTAATAGACATTATAGAATTTGAATTTCTCATGAGCATGACACACCACATAGTTACTAGATAATCTTGATATATCAATACTAGGTGGTGTTACTCATATACACACATTTTTAGGTTAGTGAAGTGCACAAAGCATATCACTCCCCCAAAATGGGATAGTCCATTAATTTCTCAAAAGTGCCCATTGAAAACAACACAAGATCCAATAAGGACTCAACACAAAGTTTACACATATATGGAGCGCACATTAACATACACAAACTTGATTGTTTAAGGTAAGTAATAAGCACAACATATACAAGCACATGCTAGGAACAAAACTAACACATGCTAGGGAGCAAGCAACTTTCAATAAATATATATAATTTAAATATAAGTTACCGCAAGAAGGAGCATTGGATATCAGGGGCGGACCTAGCGTCCCTGCTCCCCGGCGCTCGCCCGGGCTTCCGGCCGGAGGCGTAGTGTATTCATGGTGTATTTGTACAGTAGATTGACAAAAAAAAATCATTTTATGCCATAAAGTTACTGTATGCCCGGGCTTCCAATTTGTGCTGGGTCCGCTACTGTTGGATATGAGATATGACAATATAATCCAAATAATTTGGCTAGTGGAAATAATCATCAAGAAGATCCCTTAATTCTTCAATGATAGCCAAGTCTCCAATGTCCTTCATCACAACCTATTGATCAAGTTTGAGCTTGTTGGTCCCCAACCAAGTTGGGTCCTAAGAGGTTAGTCACAATAGGCTTGGCAACCCAAATGGTTCTTTTCTTGACACCACTTTGAGTCCCCACATATTTGGCAAACACATTGCCAACCCTATCCTTTCTAAGAGAATAGACATCATCAATAATTATGGGAGGATAGAGTACCGTTTGTGCATGAAGAAGCCAAGTGACCCTTCTCACGGCATAAGTAGCAATATCGACTCTTTTCTTTCTTCTTAATAGGCTCCTTAACTTGAGGAGCAATGACTTGAGTCTTCTTAGGAGGTGGCCCTTGTTCAACCCGAGGTTGAGCATGAGATTGAACAAAAGGCCGCTTCCCTAATTGCTTCTCACTAAGAGGCTTCTTCTTCATTGGGCAATCCCTAACATGATGCCCTTCAATTTTGCACTTGAAGCAAACAATCTTGACCGAGTGATTGACTTGTTCTTGACCCTTCTTCTTACCCGACCTGGCCGGCTTGAGGGGCCTGTCTGAAATTTTGGATTTTCTTTTTAAGAAATAAACTGAATTAAAACTAACTATTTGAGTTTTGATCCAAATTTGACAAATCAAATACCAAAATGTTCAGAAAAACAAACCCTATGTGTTAGAATCATTGTAACTTTCTTTTGAAGTTATATTCTTGCTATTTATTTAGGATTTCCTAAAATGGTATAAATGATACCTAAATTGGAAAAATTCATAACTTGTGAAATATTTAACCAAAATTTATAAATAAAATATCACAGTGATCAACATGTCAAATACCATTAAACCATGCTAATATCATGTCATGATCACAAATATTTATTTGGTGTTTTTCTTAAATTGGTTAAACGAATTAAATTCAATTAATTATTTAATTCACAATTTAATCATCGATACTCGGAAAATCACAAATGAGGTACCAAAATGATCGGAAGAACAAAACCTATCTAATTATGTCATATTCATGCATATTTGAACCAATTGAGTAATTTAACAAATGTATGAACAAAGTGGTCATTAAGTTAAATATGGGATTGCTTCCAAATAATTGCACTAATTATTTGGCTCCCCATTTAATTTTGCTATTTAACTTATATGATGGTATCTTTGCATCAATTTGACATGTCATCATGTGATTGAGCATTGCACCTTGTGTTCATGTGATTTATTTGTTCTTTTGTATTGTTTTTGGGTATCGATAGATTCTGGAGTCGAGGGTCTCTCTACCTACCCCAACGAGCCGAACTACACGCCCCGGCAGCAAGGCAAGAGATAACCTAACCTTCTTGGCATCTAGAATCCTATTGTTTCAAAAACTTATTTTATCCACCATAATATTGCATGCGGTTCCAATGTCTCTTTTGATCAAGATTTATAGGATCCTATGAATGCATGTTTATCCCCTGAACCATCACATGCTTCCCCTCCTATGAACCCTAGAGTTGATGTGTTGGCCGGATACAAAATATAATTGTTGTTTATGTGCTTAGCTATGCTTAGCCATGCTTAGTCAAAATGCTAGTTATGTCCGTTGATTAAATCCCATAATGATGATGATGATGATGATGATGGAATGTTCGGACATGGTGGTTGTTGTTGGTACTTAATTAAGTTGCTAAAAAGGCTTGGGTGAGTTGCCATCGGGGATGGTGTTTTGCCTCACTCTTGCCCCTAGGTGCGAGTTCCTGTCTTCGGAACCAAGGTCTGAGCGTGCTGCCATTGGTGGGGACATATGGAATCCCCTTTAACTAAATAACTTGTGCGGGCGTATCAAAGGGTCCTCTAGTTTGCTTTTCCTTTTGCCGTGTGTGTGAGCGGAAAAAGGAATGATGAGGATGGTGGTGTTTAGGACGTGGCGATGGGGCAGGGGCTGAAATAGGCTGGGTAAACTTGCCCTGTGGCCATATATGACTCTTGGATAGTCTCACACGAGGTAAAGGTTTAACCGTGCCCACTCGCCGGTCTTCCTCGGAAGAGGACCAATCAGGTGAGCCGGACGGTACCGGTGGGTAAATTAGTACACCCCTGCAGGGTAAATCTTTTCGAAAAGCCGTGTCCGCGGTTATGGACGCCTTGGGAATGGATTTACGGGATCATAGAAAACTTTAACCTTAATTAAAATTTTGGCAGCTAAAGGTTGCATACAATGGTTGATAAAAGGTTCATTTCCTCGAGGGTGATTCGAGGGAGTGACTTTGGTGGAGATGAGTGGGTTTGGTTACAAGATGGTCGATGAGAACCAAAATTAAAGTTTACTCTGTTACCCCTTTTATGAAAAATATTCTGAGTAGATGATGCCATGTGTCAATCATGTTTTTAGTAATGAAAACTAGCTTTATGCAAAACAACTACATATACAGCATTAGAGCCTCCGTCAGCATTGGGCCATATCGCCCTACTAAACTTGCTAGTACGTCGTACTCAGTCTCTCTTTGCTACATTTATATTTGTATTTCAGAGGAGGACGACACCGAGCAGCTAGGTGGGTTCTTCGTGGACGTCGACTAGTAGTCCGGGGTTCCCAGGTGGCAGCTTGGGACCGTGGAACAAGCTGGCTTGGGTTATGTTTATCTGTAGGCCTCTTAGGCCATAATTTGCATCTTGTTGTTAGACAACACTACCTCGCTTCCGCTTGATGAATTGTTGGGTCTGTGACCTTTTGTGTGTAATATTTGTATCTTCCTCGTATATGAGTTGCTATATGGATCTTTGTGTCATAGAGTCTGTGATGTGCCAGTTGTTCCACAAGTCTTGATCTCTTAACTATACATGACAGCTATGTCTGAGCTTATGGCATGATCGAAGTGTTGTGTGCCGATGATCCATTCCGAGCACACCTGCCAAAGGTTTTGGCCTGGGATTGATAAACCCAGTAACCTTCGATTGTGTAGCATGACCGGTTGCACAAAGCTTCACTGTATAGTTCTGGGGTCGGGGCGTTACACTTTGTGTTCATCCCCTTTGTTCTTCCTTTCTTATTCCCCCCAAAGCATTTGTTGCTTGGTTGGAATTTGAGAGTGAAGGACTTGACCACTTTGTGTGTTCTTGCCTCTTGCATTAGTTGCATCGGGTTGCTCTCCCTACGGTGATACGTGAGGATCGACGTTGAGAGGCTTGTTACTCTTGGGTGCATTGTGTTCCCAAGAGCTTGTGCCTCTTGGGTGCATAGTGTACCCTAGACGGTTTGTAGGTGCCGCGAAGACTTCGAGTTGTGAAGCTTCGGCATGAGTTTGGGAGCCCCAATTGAGTTGCGGGTGTGTGCCCCAAGAACGGTGTAAAAGGGCTCCGGAATCCGCCTCGAATGATTCCGATAGTGGAAGGTGAACCAATCTCTTGGGTGAGGTTCATCGGAGAATAGGGTGAGGCCTTTGTGTCATCTTGAGTAGGCATCTTGTGGCGAGCTCACACCCCTCCAACGAGATGTACTCACTTAACAAGGAGGAACTCGGGAATACATCCTCGTCTCCGCGTGCCTCGGTTATCTCTACACCCGAGCTTTTACTTATGCAAATTTACATTGTGATAGCCATCGTGCTTGAAGTCTATATCTAGCTATCACCTTGTTGCTTGCCTTGTTTAGCATAAGTTGTTGGTGCACTTTAGGTAAACCTAGAATTTTAGGTTGTTGGCTTGTTAATTTAAAC
Organism: Puccinellia tenuiflora; assembly: GCA_012064385.1. NCBI lineage: Eukaryota > Viridiplantae > Streptophyta > Magnoliopsida > Poales > Poaceae > Puccinellia > Puccinellia tenuiflora. The sequence goes on from QRDG01000808.1 coordinate 350,045, forward strand.
ACCTAGTTTTATTCCGCAATTTGAAGCCCCTAAATAGAAAAAGTTTTAATCGCCTATTCACCCCTCCCCCTCTAGGCGACATCCGGGCATAGCTTGTTCTTTCAATTGTTTGGCCTTACCGCCTAGAGAGTAAAGATGTCGTCTAGGGATTTAGTGCACAATTCCTTGTTTAGATTTAATGGCACAAATTTTAATGTTTGGAAAACTCATATGCTTAATCACTTACGGGTCTTGGACCCCAATATTGAGCGTATCTTAGATATAGGTTTTTCTCCTCCAAAGGATTACGAAAGTACGACTTTAGAGGATGAGAAAAACTTATATCTAGATGCTCTAGCTTCTAATGAGTTTTGCAAATTTGTGAGTATTGTAGTTTTCGAGTCAATCATGCCTCTCCGGGATGTTCATGAGCTTTGGACCAAGCTACAAGAAAAATATGGAGTGTCCAACTCTATTGAGGATGATTGCTCTCCCTCCACCTCCGGCCGTGATGAGCTCTCGTCTTTGTCTACTTCACCAAAATATGGTAAGCCACAAACCAATGTAATGGTGAGTAGTGAGCTCTTTTATGATGATCTTCTATCTCTATCTTGTTGCAACGCCTCATCTTTGGACTTAAACTCTTCTAGCACTCCAAATGTCATACATGCTAGTGTTGATAGTCCTTGTATATCATCCAAAAATTGCTTAAATAAATCTAATGATGATATGCTTACTTTATCTTGTTGTCATGATAAAAATGATTGTGTTTCCTCTAACTCTTACATGAATAATAATGTAGAGGAAGCCCAATTAGCTATGCAACAAGATGTGAACTTGAGTAGTTCAAAAATTAATTGATCTTCTTCATACACCTCTCACTGCCTTATGGCTAAGTCTTCTTCTATTAATGACAATGGTAATGATCATGATAATGATAATGATAATATTGATGAAGAAGATGATGTGGAAAAGGTTAATGCTCTCCTACAAAATAAAGGTCCAATGATTCTTAAAGCCTTCCCTAACAATAAAAATGCTCAAGCTATTCTCTTTGAAATTATGGAGGCGCTAATTGAGCGCGGGGAGACTAATGAGGCCTTGGAAGCAAGCCTTGAAGAAAATGGTAAGATCGAAAGAGATGATGCTATGGAAAAGGCATCGTTAGAAGATTCTCTTGAGAAAGAGCATGAGACTCATGCTTCTCTAGAGGAGAAACTAGAATCTATCGAGGAGTCTCATAATGAAATAATTGCTAAAATCATTAAAGAACGTGATCATGCTCATGCAAAATATAAAGTGTTTAAAATGGAAAATGCTAGATTAAATAATGAGCTTGACAAGTTGTCTTCTTCTATTCCTAAGGTCAATGATTCTTGTGCTACTAACTCTATTTCTTGTGAAGCATCCACTTTGAAGGAGAATGTTGAGCTAAGGGCTCAACTTGACTCGCTAACTAGCAAGTATAGGATGTTGGAAGAAAGTCATAAAAAGCTATCTAGCTCTAATGACGATCTTCTAGCATCATATGCTAGTCTAAAGTTAGCTCATAAGGCCATCACTACAAAGGTAACATCTAGTGAGTCTTATGTGGATAATAGCACAACCGTAACTAAAAATGCTATATTGCCATGTGCTAGTCCTAGTAGTTCGTCCACTAAAAATATTGCTACATCTTGTGATGAATTACTTGCTTTGCCTTGTTGTCATAACAATGAAGCCTCTACTTCCTCTAGTGCATTTGTTGTCACTAACCATGTAGAGGAAATAAAAGACCTCAAGGCCCAAGTCACTTCTTTGAAGAATGACTTGGAAAAGCGTCATGAAGGGAAGCGTGCACTTGACAACATGTTGAGTGTGCAACAATCCCCTAATGACAAGAGTGGACTTGGATTCAACTCCAACAACAAGAACAAGTCCAAGGTTGAGAAGAAGAAGAAGGGCCAAGTTCAAATCAAGAATCCGGCCAACATCATTTGCTTCAAGTGCAAGGTTGAAGGGCACCATGTTCGGGATTGCCCAATGAAGAAGAAGCCTCTTAGTGAGAAGCAACTAGGGAAGCGGCCTCTTGTTCAATCTCATGCTCAACCATGAGTTGAACAACGGCCACCTCCTAAGAAGACTCAAGCCAATGCTCCTCAAGTTGAGGAGCCTATTAAGAAGAAGAAGAGTCGGTGTTGCTACCTTTGCCGTGGCAAAGGTCATTTTGCTTCTTCATGCACTAACGGTACCTCATCCAACCCTATCATAATTGATGATGTTTATTTACTTAGAAAGGATAGAGTTGGCAATGTGTTTGCCAAATTTATGGGAGCTCAAAGTGGTGTCAAGAAAAGCACCATTTGGGTTCCCAAGCCTATTGTGACTAACCTCTTAGGACCCAACTTGGTTGGGGACCAACAAGCTTCAACTTGATCAATAGGTGTTAATGGAGGACATTGGTGACTTGGCTATTTTTGAAGAATTAAGTGATCTTCATGGGTTTATTTCTCAAGCCAAGTCAATTGGATTACCACATATCTATCTCATATCCAATGCTTCCTCCTTGCAGTAACATGTATTTAACTCTTATATACATTGAAAGTTGCTTGCTCCCTTGCATGTGTTAGTTTTGTTCCTAGCATGTGCTTGTATATGATATGCTACTTTCCTACTTGTCTTGTTACTCAAGGTTATGTAAGATAGTTGTGTATCATGTATGTGTAACTTTGTGTTGAGCTTTATTGAATCTTGTGTGGAGTTCATTTGGCTCTTTTGAGATGTTAATGGATTATCCCATTTTGGGGAAGTGATGTGCTTTGTGCACCTCACAAACCTAAAAATGTGTGTACATGAGGCACACCACCTAGTATTGATATTTCAATATTATCTAGTTACTATGTGGTATGTCATTTTCATGAGAAATTCAAATTCTACAATGTCCATTAATTTCTCTAGTTGGTCTTATTTGCCTCTTGTTTAAAAATAAATGAATTATCACATTATGGGGGAGTAATAAGCTATGTGCATATTACAATCCCACAAAATGTGAACATTTGAGGTTTGCCACTTAGATTTGATATTGTAAATTATCTTTTTCCTATGCGGCATGTGTGCTCAAACAAGTTCCAATTTTCCTTTGTGGTTACCCTTTGGTTCTTGTTTGTGTGAGTTTGCTTGGTGTGGTTTTTCTCTAATATCCATTTCCATATATTATGTGAGAAACCATTTGTTTCATTTTATTCTAACCATGGCTTTGCCGGTTGGTTCGAATAATTGAAACTACCAACAAATCTTCTTCAATATGGCGTTTTATTTCTTATCTCTTGCCATATGCTTATTTGTTGTGAAGTTGGTCTTGAACATCATTCCTTTATACCACCGAGAAATATCTCTATATACTTCTTGTCCATGACAAGTGATACTAGTAATTGTGGTGGATTTTGTAGACCATCTTCACATTGGCTCTTGCGTTGATTTGCTTTATCTATTGCCTTCCTTGCCTTTTGAATGGATCCTATTTTTCAATTGGTAGTGTTTAGTGTTGTAAATAAAATATGGAGAGTAATGATCCCTTGTGCATGCATTTTGTATTCAAATGCAAATATCAAAGATAATGCATGAATATTGGGGGAGCATTCCTTTTTATTTAGAACACTAACCTATCTATCAATTTTTGATCGTTTCAATTGGCGTTTGATTCTTTATCTTATGTTTTGTTACCTTCAATTGGTATTAATTGGAATTTAATATCTTCTCCATAAATATTTGTTCCAATTGATATTTATTGTGGGAGTCTTGATACCTTTTTGCTTTATCTTACTTTACTTGATTTCGGTCAAGCTTTCTCCTCTTCTTGGTATCTTTTCTCCTAGTTGGTATTTTTTTGTTTTGTTTTTAGTTGGTATCTTATTTTCATTTGGTGTCTTATCTCTCATGTGTTGTTTGATTTGATTCCTTTTGATATCTACTTCATGTGTTGATTTGATTTTTCCTTAATCATGTGTTGATTTGGATTTTGATATAATTTGGACAACCTTTTGTGTCACACCTTGGTGTGCTCTCTTCTTGGTTGACTTGGTGTTTTTGTCCAAATTGTATCTTGTTTGGTTCTTGTAAGTCTATGTATGCATGTTTACTAATATATATTTTATATGGCATGCTAGCCTTCCTTGATCCAATATATAGGGGATACTCCACCGAATCCTAAATCGGCTAAGATGTGCATGAAATTCAATTTCATATCTATATGCACATATTTATGTGGAGTGTTTCTTATATATTGTAGTTTATCTAACTACTATGGGACCCAATGAGTTTGGGAACCATTTTGTACTCTAATTGTGTTTTAGGTACAATGGAGATGCATTGGATGCTTGCCTCATTCATAAGGAAGGTGTTCTCACCGTGTGATTGTCGGAGTCAAGCTTTGATGACAAACCAACTCGCATCATCTTCATCGTCAATTCATCTCGGTAACAAGTATCCATCTCATGCATACCTTTCTAGTTTTCAACCTTGTGTAGGTTGCCTCTTGGCATGAAATCTCGTAAATGCAATTGTTGTGGTTTTGGCCTTTTCCTTCACTTAATATATCTTTGTGATATGTGTGTTGAATTTGCAAAAACCTTTTCTTCAATTGATATCATTTCCTTGTGATACTTGTTGCCTAACTCAAAGCATCTCCACTATCCCTTGTTCCCTTAGTGATATGTGTGATGCATTTGATATATTTGAAGTTCATTCATATACGATGAGATAAATTTGAGCTATGTGCTATGCTTTTAAGCAACAATCTCGTTTGTATATTTATGACTTCCTTTTGGATACCTTGTTCTCTTTTTCCCGAACCATCTCATATGTGCAAGTTGCTTTGTGGATGTATATCATCTATGGTTTGTCTACTTAGAAACCTATACATATGAGAGAGGTCACCTTTTAGTTGGTATCCTAATTCTTTTGAGCTACCGTGTTTTCATTTATAATTCTTTGGTGGCTCCAAACTTGTCTCATGAGTGCTTGTCTTATTGTTTATTGGTATCTTTGCACACACATGTATTTCTTGAAGATCTTTGACTTCATGCCTACCATGGTGAGCATGTTGAATTTTATTGGCTAAATGTTCTCACTAGCTTTTGGCATTTTCAATTGGTTTTAGTTTCCAATTGGTATCCCTAAGCTTGTGAACATACCGTTTTAAAAGATCTCTATCTCGGTTGGGCCTATCTTATGTTGAATTTTTGAAAATTGGTATCTCCGTATGGCTCAACCACATCTTTGGTGCAAGTGCTATGATTTGCTTTTGCATTATGCACTCTTGCACTTGTTGCGTGTTCTAGATGATTTCGGGGGAGCGAGGATGCCATTTTTGTGCACTTCTCCATAGTGCATGAACATTGGGGAGCTTCTCCGTTTTTATTTAGAACTCTCGCTTTGGATCGTTTTGATTGCCTATCTCCTTTGTGGAGATTTTTAAAAATGATTTCATCTTTTTGCAATCTTTGGATCCTCAATATAGTTTGATTTCCTCTAAGTGTTCGTTAAAAGGGATTGTCATCACCTTTTTGGAGGAACTCATATTATATTGGCTCTCTAAATTTTTCTTCCCATTTCGGCAATCGATGCCAATGGGGGAGAAGTTTAGAGGGTTTAAGGGAATTTGGGTTTTATGCTTTTGTTGCATTTGCCACACATGCGCTTGCATCCTTGCTAGTTTGTCTTGCAAGGATGCTTTATTCATTATATAAACCCTCTTAATAAGGGATTGTCATCAATTACCAAAATGGGGGAGATTGAAAGTGCATGGTTGCCCCCATGCATGGTTTTGGTAATTAATGACAATCTCTATGGACTAATGTTTGCATTGAGCTATATTTATAGGTGTGTCCATTTGCATTGCTTGGTCTCCATTTGTTGGAGTCAAGGCTAAGGGAAGAAAAGTTTGTGTTGATCAAGGCTTTGTGCGGGTTGATCATCACTCAAGGCCAAGTGAAGATATGCTGAAGAGTGCGTCTCCCATCTTGGTGTATGGGGGAGCGTCATGTGAATCTTCACCAAAGCGCAATCGAGGAAGGTGGTGCGTCTTGAGGAGATGAAGATCATCTTCATCGACCTCAAGTGGATTTATTGCGCAAGGCAAAGGTATGATCTTGATAGGGTTTCTTTTTTTACCGGTCTCATGTTGTTTAGTGAGAGACCGGATTATAAGATAGATAACCGTACTATCAAGAGGGGCTCTCGACCGAATATCTTGACCGTATCGTCGTAGAGAGCACAAACCTTTGCATCCATGCAATCATCTTTATTGGTTCTTATTTGTCTCTTATCGTGGTGTGGTCTTGGTGCTTGTCGTGCTTGTCATGACAAGGCTAAGTTCACCGAAAACGGTTTTCATATGCGTTCCCTATTGCGTTTTTGGTATTGGAGATTTTGCCGGTTCATCCGTGCGGAAGATTTCTCTCTTCCATTTCTTTGCAAAATCTCCATTGCTTGTTTGCCATTTTCAAAGGTAGCTTTTGTCGTCCTCTTTCCAACAAAATTGGTTTTACTTCTTTCGGACCTCAATTGCAAAAGATACGGCTTTTCCGGTTTTCAAAACGGAGGTGTAAACTTTCCCCATTTTTTTTTATAATATTTTCTTGGACTATGATGTTTCTCTGCATAATCTTGTTGTGCTTGTTGTGACGATTCCAACGAGTCCAAGATTATCGAAAACGGAGTTCGTGGGTGAAAGTTATCGCGGTTTCAGTTTTTGGGTGTTCTGCTGTTTTCTCTGCCGGTACTACCGGTCAATCTTGCGGAACTACCGCTGGTTTGTTCCGGACCAACTTCCGAAGGCCACTTCCGCTTACGAATTTTCGGTTCTGTTTCCAAGCGGAAGTGGCACCGGAACTTGTTCCGGTACTACCGCTTTACCGGAAGTACCGTGCCTTTTTCCGGAAGTTCCGGTTCCTTGTACCGGGCCTAGTACCGGGACCTCTTCCACCTAAGTTTTTCAGTTTGCTGCTTTTCAGTGACCGGGAGTACCGGCCACCCGAGCGGTACTACCGCCGACCACTTCCGCGGCTACTTCCGGATACCACTTCCGCTTATGAATAGTCGTTTCTGTTTCGAGCGGAAGTGGCACCGGAAGTAACCTCGAAAGTACCGGTAAACCGGTACTACCGGTGCTCACTGCGGAAGTACCGCCCCGGCGGGTTTTGCAGAGTACCGTTGGTGCGCTGATTTCTGTAGGGCGGTAGTACCGCCCTCTGGGCCGGTACTACCGGTCCTGCGGGAATCTATGCCCCAACGGCCAGTTTTTCTGGGCTACCTATTTAAGGAGGTTTTCTTCCCCAACGGTTCTTTAACCTTTTTGAATATCTTGAGCTCACTTGCTTTCCTCTCTCCTCCATTGTCGCTAACCTTGTGAGCTTGATTCCTCTCAATCCCTTCAATGATTCTTGGCCAAACTTAGGGATTCAAGAAAGGAGATCTAGATCTACCATTCCACCAATCAAAGTCTCCTCTAAGTGAGGGGAACCTAGTGGATCTAGATTTTGGGGTTGCTTTGTGTTCATCCCCTTTGTTCTTCCTCTCTTATTCCCCCCAAAGCATTTGTTGCTTGGTTGGAATTTGAGAGTGAAGGACTTGACCACTTTGTGTGTTCTTGCCTCTTGCATTAGTTGCATTGGGTTGCTCTCCATACGGTGATACGTGAGGATCGACGTTGAGAAGCTTGTTACTCTTGGGTGCATTGTGTTCCCAAGAGCTTGTGCCTTTTGGGTGCATAGTGTACCCTACACGGTTTGTAGGTGCCGCGAAGACTTCGAGTTGTGAAGCTTCGGCACGAGTTTGGGAGCCCCCAATTGAGTTGTGGGTGTGTGCCCCAAGAACGGTGTAAAAGGGCTCCGGAATCCGCCTCGAAGGATTCCGATAGTGGAAGGTGAACCAATCCCTCGGGTGAGATTCATCGGAGAATAGGGTGAGTCCTTTGTGGCATCTTAAGTAGGCCTCTTGTGGCGAGCTCACACCCCTCCAACGAGACGTACTCCCTTAACAAGGAGGAACTCGGGAATACATCCTCGTCTCCGCGTGCCTCGGTTATCTCTATACCCGAGCTTTTACTTATGCAATTTACATTGTGATAGCCTTCGTGCTTGAAGTTCTATATCTAGCTATCACCTTGTTGCTTGTCTTGCTTAGCATAACTTGTTGGTGCACATAGGGGAGCCTAGTAATTAGGTCGTTGGCTTGTTAATTTAAACATATAGTTTTATTCCGCAATTATCAAGCCCCTAATTAGAAAAAGTGTTAATCGCCTATTCACCCCCCTTTAGGCGACATCTCGGGCATAGCTTGTTCTTTCAGCATGGAGGAACAAAATGAACACGGATCTCTCAAGTGTTAATTGGATATTCTCCATTATCTTCACGGTTAGCTTACCCTTGTTCCCACCATAGAAGTGCATAATATTCAAACCTGAGTGAATCCATTGCCATCATTTTTTCTTGTCAATACTTGTGCATGCAGAAGATCTTGTCCATCTTTAGTGCTGGTGAGAGATAAGATTCATGGTCATTTATCCTCGTGAACTTGGGCATTGTAAACTTGAGCTTGCCATATTTCTCTTCATTGTAGTTGCGATGGCGACGTTGTCGAACACTAACTTCCCTATCATCTCATTGATGTGGGCAATTGTGGCGACGCTGTTCATATTCTTGGTCGTCACCCCGATGGCGATATGGACGGTCTAACATTCATTGTACATGGGGTAGGTCAACATCTTAATGCCCATGGTCATTTTCAGATGGGGTAGTTGAATTGGAGAATGGATAGTTCCTTTTGAAAAAACTGGTAACTGCATCCGAACAATGTGATGACTACATAAAAAATCTGGAAGTTGTTTAAAAAAAATCAGGTAACCGTATACGAGCAATGTGATAGCTGCAATGAATTATCTCATAGGTTATTTTTAAAATTTTGTAAACATGAGTAAACAACAAGGCAACTATTTTAAATTTAGAAAACCTATTTCTAAACGACCTGGTAACTATGTATGGGAGAACCGAGTAGCTATCTTCGAAAAAAGTCGATAGATACATCATACATCAGCTTACCCATTTTTTTAAAAATCTGAATCTTAGAAAATCACTGAGGCGCCGCGGTGTAATCCGGCCCTTCTATTTTTTTTTTTTTTTGAACAGATAAAGGCCTCGAAAGGCCTGGATGCTTCATTCAACTTGGACGGTTACAGACCAGTTTACAAACAGGACCCCAAAAGATAACAGAATTGCCATACAGCCCTGGAAATAAGCACAGAGGACCCTAAACAGCTGAGGGAAAACTCGATCCGGTCCTTGGTCGCCGCCGCAGAACAGTTCAACGAAAAGCAACTAATGTTTTCTTCCTAGAAAGTCAATGCCCTAATTAAGAATTCCATTTGTTTTTCCAAGAACAGGTTTCAGCCTGTCATTGACCCCCTGAGCACCAATTAACCAGCGAAGAATAACACGTTAGCTGGTCCAATCACCGACGAGACGAAGCCTTCTGCCCTTCTCCATTTCTCCTCTCGTTTTTTTACCGCGGGGAGGGGAGCCCAGCGAGAGCCATCATTCAGGCCACGCGACAGCGGCCTCGCTTGGCTCTTGCGGTGTTTTGCCATTTCCCCAACCCAACTCCGCCGACCCCGAGGCAGGCTCCACTTCACTCCTCAGCTCCACGCAGGCCAGATCCAGCCCCGCGCACGCCCGCCTCATGGCCGCCGACACGGCGGCCGCACGCGTCCTCGCCATCGCCGTCGCCGTCGCGGCGCTCTTCTGCCTTGGCGAGGCGTCGGTGCACGAGTACAGCGGCCTCGGCTTCCTCAACAAGGGCAATGCCTTCATCCTCCACGCCGGCAGCGAGGGCCTCTACGCCCCAGTCTCCCCCGCCAATGCCACCGCTGAGGACGACGACGACGCCGCCTCAGTGCCCGACGCATTCATCAGGTAACTCGCAGTTTCCGCTCCCCAGTTAGTTGAGTCCGGCCTCACGGTCGGCGGCGTAGAGTCGAGCGTCTTCCCTGCAGCTGAGAAACCAAGGCGGATCTTGGATCCCGCCGCCGTCTCGGGGGTTCTTTTGGGCATTTTGACGGTTTGTGCTAGATGTGTCAAAGTGAATAGGAATGTTGTGAGGGGCGCAATTTGGATCTTTGCAGCAAGTGCTCTCACTGGCAGGGGCGCAATTCCCGCTGGCAGCTAAGCAACCGAGTGAATTGTTGAGTTAATTATGCTTGCTTACTTCGCAAGTTTATGGCATGACTTTGGTCTAGGCGTGTAGCTAGCATATTTTATTTTATGCCGACTACTTGGTCGTATCATATCATGGGATAGCACAACTCTGGAGTGTTGAGGGACAAGGTCAAGCAAGCTTTAAATTTGTCCAAGTTGTGTTTGCGCAAGTGTAATTCTTAACTTATTATGCATGCGTCCAATAAACTAAAGAGCGAGCCAAATGGCACCATGTTCTTTGAATGTAAAATTATTGTGGAAATGCACACTATGTTTAATTAGGGACGTAAACATGCATTTTACACTCACTGTTTATTTTTTGCTACTTTGATTGAACGGTTGGAATTGCATTAGTTCGATTCACTTTAGTTAGATGCTTAACTTGTAGGCTTGAATTTCAAATCTCTACCCCTTTTCAGGTTTGACAAGATTACTTTTAAAAGACCAGAGGAGGCTGCTGATTCTGTGAAGGAGGCTAGTTCAGCAAAGGTTCAGATAATTGTGTTTGAAATAGAAGACCGTGAAATGATTGGTGGATCAGCATATGGAGGTCAGAAAGCCATTTGTTGTACATCAGATCTTGCAAAGTTAGGAGCTTGCGCTGAAGGCTCCGTCATCTACCGCCCATCAAAGGTGAATCCTGGCTGGCCGCAGTTGCTTGTTGCTTCTTTTGATGGAAGTGATCTGATTACAACGCTACCATCAAGGACCATTCCTGTAAGAAAAACTGGGATGTACAATATGTACTTTATACACTGTGACCCATCACTTGCTGGGCTGGAGATCGAGGGGAAAACCATATGGAAAAATCCGTCTGGGTACCTTCCAGGTCGGATGTCGCCTCTTAAGAACTTTTTTGGACTGATGTCTTTTGCTTTCGTCATACTTGGTATCTATTGGTTCTATCAATACATGAAGTTCTGGCGAGAGGTTCTTCCACTCCAGAACTGTATTACTCTTGTTATTACATTGGGCATGCTTGAGATGGCATTGTGGTATTTCGAATATGCTGAGTTCAATGAGACTGGAGTTCGGGCAAAGGCCATCACATTTTGGGCAGTAACATTTGGGACTGTTAAAAGAACTGTAGCTCGTCTTATTATCCTCATTGTCTCAATGGGGTATGGAGTTGTGAGGCCTACTTTGGGTGGTCTGACATCAAAAGTGGTCATGCTTGGAGGAACATTCTTTGTAGCTACAGAAATTCTTGAGCTGGTAGAAAATCTCGGTACTGTGAATGATCTATCTGGAAAAGCTCGGCTGTTCTTGGTCTATCCCGTGGCGATCTTGGATGCTTCTTTCATTGTTTGGATATTTATTTCTCTAGCAAAGACACTTAGCCAACTTCAGGTGAACTGAACCTCTTTTCTGCTCATTATTCCTTATTAATTCATTTGCAGTATACATTATAATGCACTGTTCTTTTTCATTTGTACTATTTATCTTTCAGGTAAGAGGTAAATTTACCCCAAATTATGTAATAAAATGCACTGACCATTTGGTGAATTTTGTTTGTGTTCTCCATAGGCAAGAAGGTTGATGGCCAAACTTGACATTTACAGGAAATTCACGATTGCATTGGCTATAACTGTTCTAGTGTCTATCACCTGGATTGGCTACGAGGTATGCTGATGTATTCAAAACTATGTTTGGATTGCATAACCAAAATTTTGTTTAGTCACACAAAATTAGGGTAGTTTATCTTCACCCTTTGTTGAGGGAGTATACTTTCAAATCGTACATTTCTATCTTTAAGAATCTAGCCGTTTTCATGTGCAGATGCATTGTACTATATTTCACTTGGATATGCATCTACTTTTGATTCGTTGATAATAGTCTTGCAACCTTCTGCAGATTTACTTCAAATCAACAGACGTGTTCAATGAGCGGTGGCAGTATGCATGGATAATTCCTGCTTTCTGGCATGCCCTATCATTCTCACTTCTTTGCGTCATTTCCTACTTGTGGGCACCTTCTCAGAGCTCAATGAGGTATTGTCCTGACCCTCTGGTGACCTTGACCTAGATAATATGTTAATTGTTCGTCGTTATACCATTGGGATTTGAGAACACAACATTGTAAGCTGTCTCTTCATTCATGCTAAACCATGGACCATTTCTTATTGCGATGCATTGCCTGCTACCGCAATCTTGCCACAGATACAAGTGTGCAACCTAACAGAATGCTGTCTGGATTTTAGTCTTTAAACTTCAAGGCTGCTATAGACTCTACATAAAATTGCATTTTCGTAGAATCGTAGTACCTTTTTTTTGGGTGTAAACACTTGTATATGGGCATATGGCATCATGTAAGAACTTTGAGCATAGCAAAGTGCAATAAGATGTTGCGCAACAGTGCGGTAGGAAATCGGCCACATTTTGCAGATAGAAACAGACAAGTTTGAAGCTCTTTGGCTTTACATTTCAGATTTACCAATGATGCAAGTGAAAACTTCGATCGAGAGGACAGCCTGTCATTGATAAGGCCACGGCCCATTGTTTCCAAGAACGGATGGAGCGTAGCCTCCACACCAGATGCCAAAGCAACTAAGAACATGGATACCATGACGACGTCTTTCGACGACGAAGACGATGAAGAAAACAAAAGGGAGTAGCGCATCTGATGAGGGCGAGAACATTCAGCCACATCAGGTCCTTTGAAGTCGGTGCTAGAGCAGTTTTTTTGGTATTTAGCAGAGGTTAATTCTAGTTATTGGGGCACGTCCTTGGGAGGTTTCTTCCTCGTTACATTCATTTCCTCCATTGTTTCTCCAACCGTACATCGCTGTATGGATGATATATGATAGGAACAGTTAAGACCTGTGGTGTTACGAGGGATATGTGGTGTATAATATCTTCTTTTGTAGATGTCATGTCGCTTCTAGTTTGTGTGAACACGGAGATTGGCAGTAGAAGTACAATTATATATTTGCTACAAATTTGCTGAAATTTTCCCTTTACTATATCTCGAGATTAGTTTCAAAAAAAAAATCTCGAGATTAACACGCTAACGTCTTGTTTATTTCTAACGTATTTGAAGTGTATTCTAAGCTGTTTGAGGGGATTGTCCCGGATCTTGAAAAAACAGTTAATAGTTTGCTCAGCACGCTGATTTTGAATGGGATAATCCAAAAATATCCTTCACAAACCATGAAGTGTCTTGTTTTTTTGCTAGATTAGAAGCGCTACATCGTGCTAGTGTATTGGGGTGGAAAACTATTTGAGGATTTGAGAGGATTGGATGAAAGGAAGATTTCACTAATTCTCCTCTCATCTCAAATCCCATTGAGATGAAATTACATTACACCCCTAATAAATAGAGTTTTGCTATATCTCAAGCGACTGAAAATTCGCCAAATCTCAGTCGATTCTAGGGAGGGGAAGCAGGCGAAGCCCGAGGGGCGGGGACGCCGGCAAGGCCTCGGACAGGACCTCACCGGAGATGGGGACGACGCTGCAAGTGGCGGCGAGCCGCGACGTCGCCGGTGGAGGCGAGGAAACAGGCGCGACGTCGTTTTGACTATCGCTCGGATTAGGTAGCTCCCTTGCCGGAGGCAGGGACGCCGGCGGCGAGCGGTAGCGAGACACGACGTCGCAGCCGGAGGGAGAGGAAGGCGGCAGTGGGTAAGCCGGAGAGCAGTCGTTCGCGGGCGGAGATGGGAGTCTAGTGGTAGAAGAAGATGATGGCCCGTTGAAAATCGACTGACGCGGACTGGATTTCCAGGCGACTGAGCGGACCCTAATAAATAACGGGCCTAATTAAATTCCCTCGCAATTGTTGTGGTAATACACCGACGAAAACAAAATGAAACCCGAGTGCAGTGTTTCTACACCCGAGCTCACATGCTCTTGTTTTTTCGAAAAATAAAAAAAAGAAAATATTGTAAAAAATTCTGAAAAAAATTGGAGTCATATATATATAAGTGTTTCACATTCGTGCAAAGTTTCGAAAGGAAATGAAATTTACTGTGTGCTCTGTACAAAAAAAGGATAAAATGTGTGGTCAAAATAGATCTGAAAACACATTTTTGAAAATTCTGATTTTTTTTTGCACAGAGCATATAAACTGTCATTTGATTCTGAAACTTTGCACGAATGTAAAAAAATTATATACATATGACTCCAAAAAATTTCAGTTTTTTTATAATTTTTACTGTTTGTTTATTTTTTCGAAAAAAACCGTAGCATGTGAGCTCGGGCTGACTTTGGAGTTTTGCAATGAAACCCACGCTTCCCTATACTCTTTTTTTTGAGAAACACAGTACAGACGCAGACGCTCACAAACACGCACGTACAGACACCCCTATGAACGCACGCACGCAAACCCTACCCCTATGAGCACCTCCGAGAGACTGGTCCGGCAGATCTTGAGGTTGACGAAGTCACCACGGGCGCCTCGCTGTTGACGGGCACGTCACCTACCACTGAAAGCATAGCGCCGGTTAAATCCTGGAAAATCCAGGAAAATGCGAGCACCCATGCCAAGTCTGTGACTTGAACCTGGGTGGGTCGGTTCCACCACAAGGAACCAAACCAGCTGAGCTAGCTGAGCTGAGCTAGGGTGTGGATAGTGTGGGTATTCAACCCGAGCATCAGACCATACACGTGTGTCATGAACTGATCCTGGCCATCCAGTAACAACAAAATTGATTCTCAAATCAAAATCACAAATTGCCATCACATTTTGACTTGTATATCCTCGTTAGCTAGTGGAGCATGTCGAAACTTGGCTGCATCTGGGCATCTCTGGAAAACAAATACAACAACATGAGTACACCATTTTAATGTTGGGCATCTCTGAAAAACAAATTATGCGTGCAAATGATGTAAAAGAAATGATACCTGTATCTCAAGTTCCCACCAATCATCACTAGCATCAATGGTCTTGGTGACAGGATCTCTTCCGAGACCCGATGCATTTTGATTCAGTGACTTCCATGTACTATACTCTTTTTTTAGCGTCTCCCACCTATTTTTGAATTGCTTGCGAACATAGTTTCTTTTAGTGCGTTCATTGAACTTCTTTACTAAATTGGCATAACCAGTTGGGTTCAAATAGCCTTGATGACGGTTTCGGGCTAGCACTTCCTCAATACACACGTCAAGAAAAACTTCAGATGCAAAGGCATCCCAAACAGCTTTCCTAGTTTTGAAAGATTTGCCATTTTCCATCTAAAATACAACATCATTGCAACAGATTGTATAAACAAACAAATTTAGGGATAGACAAACATATAGCTGTAGAGGATCTAAAATACAACATCATTGCAACAGATTGTATAAACAAACAAATTTAGGGATAGACAAACATATAGCTGTAGAGGATCTAAAATACAACATCATTGCAACAGATCTAAAATACAACATCATTGCAACTAATTACTGACCACCAATCAGACTTGAATAAACAGAGAGATGGTGGCAGACCTTGTGCACTGCAGGGAGGCTTGAGGAGGTCGCTGTAGAGGATCCCGTCGGCCAGAGATCAGGCGCCGGGAGCAGATCCACTCCCGTCCGCCGAGCTCAAGATCGAGCTCGCTCGGGGCGGACAAGGCACCGAAAGGGTCCGGTGCTCTATCCCTCCGCCATGGGACGGAAACGAGGTCGTCCTAGAGGCGGCGGTGTTGCTAGAGGCGGCGGCGGACGGGGGGAGCAGGAGAGCAGAGAGAGAGGACGGGGGGAGCAGGAGAGCAGAGAGAGGAACCCTGAAAGAACAAACAATGCCCGGATGTCGCCTAGAGGGGGGGGGGGGGGGTGAATAGGCGATTAAAACTTTTTCTAACTAGGGGCTTGATAAGTGCGGAATAAAACTAGGTGTTTAAATTAACAAGCCAACAACCTAATAATCTAGGTTCACCTATGTGCACCAACAACTTATGCTAAGCAATTCAAGCAACAAGATGATAGCAAGATATGAACTTCAAGCACGAAGGCTATCACAATGTAAATTGCATAAGTAAAGCTCGGGTATAGAAATAACCGAGGCACGCGGAGACGAGGATGTATTCCCGAGTTCCTCCTTGTTAAGGGAGTACGTCTCGTTGGAGGGGTGTGACCTCGCCACAAAAGGCCTACTCAAGATGCCACAAAGGCCTCACCCTATTCTCCGATGAACCTCACCCAAGGGATTGGTTCACCTTCCACTATCGGAATCCTTCAAGGCGGATTCCGGATCCCTTTACAACTCTTCTTGGGGCACGCACCCACAACTCAATTGGGGGCTCCCAAACTCGTGCCGAAACTTCACAAGCGAAGTCTTCGCGGCACCTCCAAACCGTCTAGGGTACACAATGCACCCAAGAGGCAACAAGCTCTTGGGAACACAATGCACCCAAGAGTAACAAGCTTCTCAACTTTGATCTTCACGTATCACCGTGGAGGGAGCAACCCGATGCAACAAATGCAAAAGGCAAGAGCACACAAAGTGCTCAAATCCTTCACTCTCAAATTCCAACCAAAGCAACTAATGCTATGGAGGGAATAAGAGAGGAAGAACAAAGGGGATGAACACAAAGCAACCCCAAAATCTAGATCCACAAGTTTTCCCTCACTTAGAGGGGATTTTGATTGGTGGAATGGTAGATCTAGATCTCCTCTCTTGAATCCCTAAGTTTGGGCAAGAATCATTGGAGGGGAAGAGAGGAATCAAGCTCACAAGGATTAGAGCAAAGGGGAAGAGCAAGAACAAGTGAGCAAGGTGTCTAACCAGGTTTTGGGGGGGAAGGAGGCTTTTTATAGCCTCCCCCAAAAACTAGCCGTTGGAGCCTGTCCAGGCCGGAGACTCCGGAGTAAGTGACCGGAGACTCCGGCCTGCTGGGTCATCGGGGAGGCCGGAGATTCCGGTCCATGGGGGCGGAGACTCCGGCCAGACCGGAGACTCCGGGCACCCTCCGGGGTAGATCCAAACAGAGAAAACCAGAACTGCCATAACTTTTGCAAATGAAGTCCGAATCGAGTGAATCCAATTTTGTTGGAAAGAGGACGACAAGAGCTTACCCTACAAAAACTGAAAATATGAAAACAAGCAAAGGAGATTGTGCGGAGGGATGGAATGGTGAGACCTTTCCAAGCGGATGAACCGGCAAAATCTCCAACACCGAAAACTCACAAGCTTTTCATCAAGACTCCGTTTTCTATGATCTTGGGCTTGTTACGAAGATAATCACAAGCCCTACAAGATCATGCATATACACATCATAGTCTATCATGTGAGGAGGAAAATATAAGGCGAGAGTTTGACCTCAAAAGAAGAGACAAACCGGTAAAACCTCCGATATCAAAAACGCAAGAAGATATTCATGAGATCCGTTTTTGATGAACTAGAGCTTGGTATGGAGATGAACACAAGCTCTAAATTCTCACATGGATAAAAGCCAAATAAGAACCAATGAAGATGGTTGCATGGATACAAAGGTTTGAGCTCTCCACGAACGATACGATCACGATACTTGGTCGAGAGCCCCTCTTGATAGTACGGCTATCTATCCTATAATCCGGTCTCTCACTAAACAACATGAGACCGGTAAAATAAAAGCCCTACCAAGATCATACCTTTGCCTTGCGCTTAAACCACTTGAGGTCGATGAAGACGATCTTCATCTCCTCAAGGCAAACCACCTTTCTTGATTGCGCCTTGCTTGATGAAGATTCACATGATGCTCCCCCATACACCAAGATGGGGAGAGCACTCTTCGGTATATCTTCACTTGAACTTGAGAGTTGATCAACCCGCACGAAGCCTTGATCAACCCAACACTTTTCTTCCCTTGTGCTTGACTCCAACACATGGAGATCAAGCAAACCACCTTGACTCCAACACATGGAGACAAGCTTGGCCTTGATCAACAAATGATCTTCTACCTTGACCTTGACTCCAACAAATGGAGACAAGCAAGCTTGGCCTTGATCAACAAATGATTTTGACACAAGCTAAAGGACAACCTTTGCCTTGCGCTTAAACCACTTGAGGTCGATGAAGACGATCTTCATCTCCTCAAGGCAAACCACCTTTCTTGATTGCGCCTTGCTTGATGAAGATTCACATGATGCTCCCCCATACACCAAGATGGGGAGAGCACTCTTCGGCATATCTTCACTTGAACTTGAGAGTTGATCAACCCGCACGAAGCCTTGATCAACCCAACACTTTTCTTCCCTTGTGCTTGACTCCAACACATGGAGATCAAGCAAACCACCTTGACTCCAACACATGGAGACAAGCTTGGCCTTGATCAACAAATGATCTTCTACCTTGACCTTGACTCCAACCAATGGAGACAAGCAAGCTTGGCCTTGATCAACAAATGATCTTGACACAAGCTAAAGGACAACCTACACATAGAGCTCAAAGCAAATATTAGTCCATAGAGATTGTCATTAATTACCAAAACCATGCATGGGATCAACCATGCACTTTCAATCTCCCCCATTTTGGTAATTGATGACAATCCCTTTTTAAGAGGGTTTATATAATGAATAAAGCAACCTTGCACGACAAACAAGCAAGGAAGCAAAGCGCATTAAAGGCAAATGCAACAAAAGCATAAAACCCAAATTCCCTTAAACCCTCTAAACTTCTCCCCCATTGGCATCGATTGCCGAAATGGGAAGAAAAAATTTAGAGAGCCAATATAATAAGAGTTCCTCCATAAAGGTGTGCATTTCTCAAGATATGAGTGAAACCAAATGCACTTATTCATTGACGAATAATTAGAGGAAATCAAACTATATTGAGGATCCAAAGATTGCAAAAAGATGAAATCATTTTAAACATCTCCACAAAGGAGAAAAGCAAACAAAAAGATCCAAAGCGAGAGTTCTAAATAAAATGGAGAAGCTCCCCAATTTTCATGCACAATTGAGGAGTGCACAAAAATGGTATCCTCACTCCCCCAAAATCATCTAGAACCCGCAACAAGTGCAAGAGTGCATAAAGCAAAAGCAAATCATAGCACTTACACCAAAGATGTGGTTGAGCCAAAAAAAAAGATACCAATTTTCAAAAATCCACCATAAGATAGACCCAACCGAGATAAAAGGATCTTTTAAAGAAATATGTTCACAAGCTTAGGGATACCAATTGGAAACTAACACCAATTGAAAATGCCAAAAGCTAGTGAGATCATTTAGTCAAATGAAAATTCAACATGCTTACCATGGTAAGCATGAGGTAAAAGATCTTCAACAAAAACATGAGTGTATAAAGATACCAATAAACACTAAGACAAGCACTCATGAGGCAAATTTGGAACCACCAAAGAATTATAGATGAAAAACAAGGTGGCTCAAAAGAAATAGGATACCAACTAAAAGATGACCTCTCTCATATGTATAGGTTTCTAATTAGACAAACCACAAAGATATACATCCGCAAAGAAACATATACATACGAAATGGTCCGGGAAAAAGAGAACAAGGTATCCAAAAGAAAGTCATAAATATACAAACGAGATTGTTGCTTGAAAGCATAGCACATAGCTCAAATTTATCTCATTGTATATAAATGAACTTCAAATATATCAAATGCATCACACATATCACTAAGGGAACAAGAGATAGTGAAGATGCTTTGAAATAGGCAACAAGTATCACAAACAAATAATATCAATTGAAGAAAATGTTTTTGCAAATTCATCACACATATCACAAAGATATATTAAGTGAAGGAAATAGGCCAAAACCACAACAATTGCATATAAGAGCATTCATGCCAAGAGGTAACCTACACAAGGTTGGAACTAGAAAAGTATGCATGGGATAGATACTTGTTACCGAGATGCATTGATGATGAAGATGATGAGAGTTTGTTTGTCATCAAAGCTTGACTCCGACAATCACACGGTGATAACACCTTCCTTATGAATGAGGCAAGCATCCAATGCATCTCCATTGTACCTAAAACACAATTAGAGTACAAAATGGTTCCCAAACTCATTGGGTCCCATAGTAGTTAGATAAACTACAATATATAGGAAACACTCCACATAAATATGTGCATATAGATATGAAATTGAATTTCATGCACATCTTAGCCGATTTAGGATTCGGTGGAGTATCCCCTATATATTGGAACTAGAAAGACTAGCATGCTAAATAATATATATACTAGTAAAAAGCATGCATAGACTTACAAGAACCAAAAGAGATACAAATTGGACAAAAACACCAAGTAAACCAATAAAGCACACCAAGGTGTGACAAGAAAATGTTGTCCAAATTATATCAAAATCCAAATCAACACATGATTGAGGAAAAATCAAATCAACAAATGATTGATTCCAAAACACATCAACACATGAAGTGTGATATCAAAAGGAATCAAATCAACACAACAAATGATTGAAAAGACACCAATTGAAAATAAGATACCAATTAAAACAATAAATATCAACTAGGAGAAAAGATACCAAAAAGAGGGTGATACTTGACCGAAATCAAGTATGGTTAAAATAAGGCAAAAGGTATCAAGACTCCCACAATAAATATTAATTGGAACAAATATCTATGGAGGAGATATTAAATTCCAATTAATACCAATTGAAGGTACCAACACAAGATAAAGAATCAAATGCCAATTGAAAGGATCAAAAATTGATAGATAGGTTAGTGTTCTAAAAATAAAAGGAATGCTCCCCCAATATACATGCATTATCTTTGATATTTGCATTTGAATACAAAATGCATGCACAAGGGATCATTACTCTCCATATTTTATTTACAACACTAAACACTACCAAATGAAAAATAGGATCCATTCAAAAGGCAAGGAAGACAATAGATAAAGCAAATCAACGCAAGAGCCAATGTGAAGATGGTCTAAAAAATCCACCACAATTACTAGTATCACTTGTCATGGACAAGGAGTATATAGAGATATTTCTCGGTGGTGTAAAGAAATGATGTACAAGACCAACTTCACCACAAACTAGCAAATGGCAAAAGATAGGAATTAAAACACCAATTTTAAAAAGGTTTGTTGGTAGTTTCAATTATTCGAACCAACCGGCAAAGCCATGGTTAGAATAAAAAGAAACAAATGGTTTCTCACACAATATATGGGAATGCATATTAGAGAGAAAGCACACCAAGCAACCTCACACAAACAAAGAACCAAAGGGTAACCACAAAGGAAAATTGGAACTTGTTTGAGTAAACATGCCACATAGGAAATGGATAATGTACAATATCAACTCTAAGTGGCAAACCTCAAATGTTCACATTTTTATGGGATTGTAATATGCACATAGCTTATTACTCCCCCATAATGTGATAATTCATTTTATTTTTAAACAAGAGGCAAATAAAACCAACTAGAGAAATTAATGGACATTGTAGAATTTGAATTTCTCATGAATATGACACACCACATAGTGACTAGATAAGATGAAATATCAAAACTAGGTGGTGTGCTTCATGTACGCACATTTTTAGGTTTGTGAAGTGCACAAAGCATTTCACTCCCCCAAAATGGGATGGTCCACTAATATCTCAAAAAGCCAAATTAAATCCACACAAGATCTAAAAAGCTCAACACACAAATTACACATACATGATATACAACTATCATACACAACCTTGAATAACAAGACAAGTAGGAAAGTAGCATATCATATACAAGCACATGCTAGGAACAAAACTAACACATGCAAGGGAGCAAGCAACTTTCAATGTATATATGAGTTAAATACAAGTTACCGCAAGGAGGAAGCATTGGTTATGAGATAGATATGTGATGATCCAATTGACTTGGCTTGATGAGATAAAATCATGAAGATCCCTTAATTCTTCAAAAGAAACCAAGTCACCAATGTCCTCCACAAACACCTATTGATCAAGTTTGAGCTTGTTGGTCCCCAACCGAGTTGGGTCCTAAGAGGTTAGTCACAATAGGTTTGGGAACCCAAATGGTGCTTTTCTTGCCACCACTTTGAGCTCCCACATACTTGGCAAACACATTGCCAACTCTATCCTTCCCAAGAGAATAAACATCATCAATTATGATAGGGTTGGATGGGGTACCGTTAGTGCATGAAGAAGCGAAATGACCTTTGCCACGGCAAAGGTAGCAACACCGACTCTTCTTCTTCTTAATAGGCTCCTCAACTTGAGGAGCGTTGACTTGAGTCTTCTTAGGAGGTGGTCTTTGTTCAACCCGTGGTTGAGCACGAGATTGAACAAGAGGCCGCTTCCCTAGTTGCTTCTCACTAAGAGGCTTCTTCTTCTTCATTGGGCAATCACGAACATGGTGCCCTTCAACCTTGCACTTGAAGCAAGTGATCTTGGCCGGATTCTTGACTTGAACTTGGCCCTTCTTCTTCTTCTCAACCTTGGACTTGATCTTGTTGTTGGAGTTGAATCCAAGTCCACTCTTGTCATTGGGGGATTGTTGCACACTCAACATGTTGTCAAGTGCACGCTTCCCTTCATGACGCTTTTCCAAGCCTTTCTTCATAGAAGTGGCTTGGGCCTTGAGCTCTCCTCTTTTCTCTACATGGTTAGTGACAACACAAGTACTAGAGGAGGTAGATGCATCATTGTTAGAGCAACAAGGCAAAGCAAGTAATTCATCACAAGATGTACCAACATTTTTAGTGGATGAACTACTAGGACTAGCACATGGCAATATAGCATTTTTAGTTATGGTTGTGCTATTATCCACATGAGGCTCACTAGATGTTACCTTTGTAGTGATGGCCTCATGAGCCAACTTGAGACAAGCATAGGATGCTAGAAGTTCATCATTAGAGCTAGATAGCTTTTCATGATTTTCTTCCAACTTCCCATAGGATGCTAGAAGATTATCATTAGAGCTAGATAGCTTTTCATGACTTGCTTCCAACTTCTCATACTTGCTCGTTAGCAACTCAAGTTGAGCCCTTAGCTCAACATTCTCCTTCATAATAGATGCTTCACAAGAAGTGGAGTTAGTAGCACAAGCATCATTGACATTAGGAGTAGAGGAAGGCATAACAAGTTCATCATTTTTAGATAGTTGAGTTTGAAGTTGATCATGAGACAAGATGAGGAGAGAGTGTTCACGTTCCAAAGCCTTTTGAGCTTTGTCACGCCTCTCTATATCCTCAATTAGTCTAGCATTGCCAACCCCAAATTCAACCTTTTCCTTTTTAAGCATTTTATATTTGGAAATGGCATGGTCACGTTCTTCTATAAGTTTAGCAATAATAGCATCGTGAGATTCCTCAATATTCTCAAGTTTCTCCTCAAGAGAAGCCCGAGTCTCTTGCTCTTCCTCAAGAGCATCTTCTAAAGTAGCCTTTTCATCGCATCATCTCTTTCTATCTTACCCTTCTCTTCAAGGCTTGCTTTTAAGGCCTCAATAGTATCCCCACGCTCAATAAGAGTGCTCATGATTTCAAAGAGGTTAGCTTGAGCACTATTATTGCTAGGAAGGGCTTTAAGAATCATTAGACCTTTATTTTGAAGCATAGCATTAACCTTTTCCACATCATCTTCTTCCTCATCATTATCATCATCATTATCATTATTATTATCATTGCTAGAAGAAGATTTAGCCATAAGGCAATGATAGGTGGATGAAGAGGGATAATTAATTTTTGAACTACTCAAGTTCAAATCTTGTTCCACAATTAATTGAGTTTCCTCTACATTAATATTCATGCAAGAGTTAGAGGGAACACAAGCATTTTTATCATTGGAACAAGATAAAGCAAGCATATCATCATTAGATTTATCTAAGCAATTTTTGGATGATATGCAAGGACTATCAACACTAGCATGTATGACATTTATAGTGCTATGAGTGTTTAGGTCCAAAGATGGAGCATTGCAACAAGATAGAGATAAATGATCATCAACAATGAGCTCACTATCCAAATTGCAACGCCTACCACTACTCACCATTACATTGGATTGTGGCTTACCACATTTTGGTGAAGTAGAAGAAAACGAGAACTCGTCACGGCCGGAGGTGGAGGGAGAGCAATCATCCTCAATAATGTTGGACACTCCATATTTATCTTGAAGCTTGGTCCAAAGCTCATGAGCATCCCGGAGAGGCATGATTGACTCAAACACATCTACACTTACAAACTTGCAAAACTCGTTAGATGCTAGAGCATCTAGATATAAGTTTTTCTCATCCTCAAAGGTCTTACTTTCGCAATCCTTTGGAGGAGAAAAACCTATATCTAAGATACGCTCAATATTGGGGTCCAAGACCCGTAAGTGATTAAGCATATGAGTTTTCCAAACATTAAAATTTGTGCCATTAAATCTAAACAAGGAATTGTGCACTAAATCCCTAGACGACATCTTTACTCTCTAGGCGGTAAAGCCAAACAAGAGAGACGAGGCTCTGATACCAATTGAAAGAACAAACAATGCCCGGATGTCGCCTAGAGGGGGGGGGTGAATAGGCGATTAAAACTTTTTCTAATTAGGAGCTTGATAATTGCGGAATAAAACTAGGTGTTTAAATTAACAAGCCAACAACCTAATATTCTAGGTTCACCTATGTGCACCAACAACTTATGCTAAGCAATTCAAGCAACAAGATGATAGCAAGATATGAACTTCAAGCACGAAGGCTATCACAATGTAAATTGCATAAGTAAAGCTCGGGTATAGAAATAACCGAGGCACGCTGGAGACGAGGATGTATTCCCGAGTTCCTCCTTGTTAAGGGAGTACGTCTCGTTGGAGGGGTGTGAGCTCGCCACAAAAGGCCTACTCAAGATGCCACAAAGGCCTCACCCTATTCTCCGATGAACCTCACCCAAGGGATTGGTTCACCTTCCACTATCGGAATCCTTCAAGGCGGATTCGGAGCCCTTTACAACTCTTCTTGGGGCACACACCCACAACTCAATTGGGGGCTCCCAAACTCGTGCCGAAGCTTCACAAGCGAAGTCTTCGCGGCACCTCCAAACCGTCTAGGGTACACAATGCACCCAAGAGGCAACAAGCTCTTGGGAACACAATGCACCCAAGAGTAACAAGCTTCTCAACTTGATCTTCACGTATCACCGTGGAGGGAGCAACCCGATGCAACAAATGCAAAAGGCAAGAGCACACAAAGTGCTCAAATCCTTCACTCTCAAATTCCAACCAAAGCAACTAATGCTATGGAGGGAATAAGAGAGGAAGAACAAAGGGGATGAACACAAAGCAACCCCAAATCTAGATCCACAAGATTTCCCTCACTTAGAGGGGATTTTGATTGGTGGAATGGTAGATCTAGATCTCCTCTCTTGAAACCCTAAATTTGGGCAAGAATCATTGGAGGGGAAGAGAGGAATCAAGCTCACAAGGATTAGAGCAAAGGGGAAGAGCAAGAACAAGTGAGCAAGGTGTCTAACCAGGTTTTGGGGGGGAAGGAGGCTTTTTATAGCCTCCCCCAAAAACTAGCCGTTGGAGCCTGTCCAGGCCGGAGACTCCGGAGTAAGTGGCCGGAGACTCCGGCCTGCTGGGTCATCGGGGAGACCGGAGATTCCGGTCCTTGGGGCCGGAGACTCCGGCCAGGCCGGAGACTCCGGCCAGGCCGGAGACTCCGGGCACCCTCCGGGGTAGCTCCGGACCCCTATCCAGAGGCGCACCACACAGATGCAGAGGGCTGAGGAAAATGAGAGGGCCGGAGCCGGAGACTCCGGTCCATCTCCGGGGTACCTCCGGACCCCTGTCCAGAAGCGCACCACAGCAGACAAACGACAGCGAAAATCACAGGCCGGAGACTCCGGGTCCTTGGGGGCGGAGACTCCGGTGTGACCGGAGACTCCGGACCCTCTCCGGGGTAGATCCAAACAGTGAAAACCAGAACTGCCATAACTTTGCAAATGAAGTCCGAATCGAGTGAATCCAATTTTGTTGGAAAGAGGACGACAAGAGCTTACCCTACAAAAACTGAAAATATGAAAACAAGCAAAGGAGATTGTGCGGAGGGATGGAATGGTGAGACCTTTCCAAGCGGATGAACCGGCAAAATCTCCAACACCGAAAATGCACAAGCTTTTCATCAAGACTCCGTTTTCAATGATCTTGGGCTTGTTACGAAGATACTCACAAGCCCTACAAGATCATGCATATACACATCATAGTCTATCATGTGAGGAGGAAAATATAAGGCGAGAGTTTGACCTCAAAAGAAGAGACAAACCGGTAAAACCTCCGATATCAAAAAAACGCAAGAAGATATTCAAGAGATCCGTTTTTGATGAACTAGAGCTTGGTATGGAGATGAACACAAGCTCTAAATTCTCACATGGATAAAAGCCAAATAAGAACCAATAAAGATGATTGCATGGATGCAAAGGTTTGAGCTCTCCACGAACGATACGATCACGATACTCGGTCGAGAGCCCCTCTTGATAGTACGGCTATCTATCCTATAATCCGGTCTCTCACTAAACAACATGAGACCGGTAAAATAAAAGCCCTACCAAGATCATACCTTTGCCTTGCGCATTAATCCACTTGAGGTCGATGGAGACTATCTTCATCTCCTCAAGGCGAACCATCTTCTTGATTGCGCTTCGCTTGGTGAAGAATCACATGACGCTCCCCCATACACCAAGATGGGAGGAGCACTCTTCGGCATATCTTCACTTGAACTTGAGAGTTGATCAACCCGCACGAAGCCTTGATCAACCCAACACTTTTCTTCCCTTGAGCTTGACTCCAACACATGGAGATCAAGCAAACCACCTTGACTCCAACACATGGAGACAAGCTTGGCCTTGATCAACAAATGATCTTCTACCTTGACCTTGACTCCAACCAATGGAGACAAGCAAGCTTGGCCTTGATCAACAAATGATCTTGACACAAGCTAAAGGACAACCTACACATAGAGCTCAAAGCAAATATTAGTCCATAGAGATTGTCATTAATTACCAAAACCATGCATGGGATCAACCATGCACTTTCAAGAGGGTCCCACTGGTCAGGTTTTTATTATTTAAACTGGGATAAGAACGAGCTGACGTCAACCGACGTCATCGACCACGGCCGGCTCCGGCTTCCCCGGCCGAGGCAAGATGCCCAACAGGTGCACAAGAAGGAGACGAGCCTAGGAGTGGCGGCTCCGCCTCAAAATGGTCAACGGAGCGATTTCCCCACGGCGGTGCGGCGGTGAACTCCGGCGGCCGAACCCAATCACGACTTCCAGGGATCAATCGAGAGGGAAAAGAGGTGCAAAAGAGAGGGTAACTCACCACGGTAGTCGTGGACAAGATTTGGACGGCGAAGAAGCAACGGTGGCGATGGATTCGAGCTCGACGTCCAGCGGCGGCATTCGGGGCGTCGGTCGTGTTCTTCTCCTCCAGTGGCTCCCAGCACCAACGGCTTGCACCAGCGCGAAGAGGATGACGAGGCGGAGCAAATAGACAAGGTCTCCGACCGCGGAGCTCCATCGTTTGCCAGCGATTTGAGGGGCACGACGGCGGCAGTGGGTGTTAGGGTTAGGGTTTCGGGCTCGCTGCTCAGAGAGAGAGAGAGGAAAAAAGAGAGAGAGGCGAGGGGTGAGGAGGAGAGTGAGATGGGGACGTCTCCCCGGGGTCTTATCCCCGCAAGCAAGCTAGCAAGCAGGCAGGAGGTGGCGCGGCGGCGTCGGCTTCGTCCTTCTGGCCGCGAAGGAAGAAGAAGAAAGAAAAGAAAAGGCATTTTTGCACATAACCCCCTGGACTTTTCTGTAATTATAAAAATATTTATAACAGAAACTTCCTGCATTTTTTTAAGGCTTTAGACAAGTCTAAAAATCATAGAAAAATTCATGGATGCTCCTAATATTATAAAGAAGCTCCACGTATTTTTATTTTGAATTTTTGAAATATCCTAGTCACATTTAAAAATAGAGATATGTTTTAGTCATTTAAATGTATTCACCATTTATTTTAGAAGCACCCAAGTTCTTGTGTTCAAAGGCATACTTGCCATGAACATGATCAACTATTAACCATTTTATTACAAGGTTGGGATGCTCGAGTATCTTTTGCAAGATTCATATTTGTGGTCTTTGTCATTGAGCTATCTTCTCCCCTGGGATTTTATTCCATTGGCATGCAGCGGGAGATTGCAAAGGAAAAAGAGCGTTGGAGATAGGTTTTACTAAGAATAGTTTCTGCAGTGAAGTTTCTTGCAAAGCATCATTTGGCCTTTCGAGGATCAAATGAGAAGTTGTATCAACCAAATAATGGTAATTTTCTGGGAACGGTTGAAATGATTGCTGAATTTGATCTAGTGATGCAAGAACATATTAGGCGCATTCAAAGTAATGAAATACATCATCATTATCTTGGCCACAATATTCAAAATGAGTTGATTTCAGTCCTTGCCGATGCTGTGAAAAAGGTAATATTACGCACCATCAAGGATGCCAAGTATTTCTTCATTATATTGGATTGTACATCGGATGTGAGCCATGAAGAACAAATGAGACTAATTGTACGTTGTGTCAATATGAAAACCAACATTCCAAAAGTGGAGGAGTTTTTCCTAGAGTTCATAAAGGTTGATGACACATCAGGACTAGGGTTGTTTAATGTATTGATGGATACATTGGACTCTTTTGATTTGGACGTGGCTGATGTGAGAGGTCAAGGTTATGATAATGGTTCCAACATGAAGGGAAAAAATCAAGGTGTTCAGAATCGGTTGAAGACAGTTAACCCCAAAGCTTTATATATGCCATGTGCATGTCATAGTTTGAATCTCACTCTTTGTGATATGGCAAAATCTTGCGAACAAGCTATTTCATTTTTTGGTATTATACAACGCATATATGTACTATTTTCACGTTCTACTAAAAGGTGGAAGATTTTGCTTGATAATGTTCCAAATTTGACTCTCAAACCTTTATCAAATACTCGTTGGGAGAGTCGAATAAAGAGTGTGCAGCCTATAAGGTTCCAAACTTCCCAAGTAAGATCAGCTTTGAAGGAACTACAGAAGGCTTCAACTGATGATCCAGCTGCCGTAAGTGATGCTCAATCGACTTTAGTTGGTATGGTTATTTGGCATGATATTCTATTTTCTGTAAATATGGTGAGCAAGAAGTTACAGGAAAAAATTGTGTGCATGATGCTACTCTCAAACACATTGAAGGGTCATTTCGTATTTTCAGAAGTACAGAGATGATGGATTCTATTCTAGTATTGAGAGTGCCAAAGCCATTGCATCGAATATGGACATAGAGCCAAAATTTCGTACAAAGCGTCAAAGTAAAAGGAAGAAGCATTTTGATGAAATAAATGATGAAGATGAAGAACTACAACTGTCAGCTATTGAATCCTTCAGGGTTACTTACTTCCTTGTCATTGTTGACACTGCAATTGCTTCATTGACTAGTCGATTTGAGCAGCTGAAGGAATTTGAAAAGGTTTTGGTTTCTTATTCAACTCAAATAATCTCAAGTCTTTGGATGACAGTAGTCTACGGAAGGCTTGCACTAATTTTGCAGAAACTTATACTCATAAAAAGAAATGTGATGTTGATCTTGATGATTTTTTCTCTGAGTTAAAAGTGTTGCAAGTAACTTTGCCAGACAATTTGATGTCAGCTGTTGAGATTCTTCAGTTTGTTACAGCCGCAGATTGCTATCCAAATGTTTTTGTTGCCTATCGGATCCTCTTGACCATACCTGTCACTGTAGCCTCGGCTGAAAGAAGTTTCTCTAAACTGAAACTACTGAAAAATTATTTGAGGTCAACTATGTTACAAGACAGATTGAATGGCTTGGCTACATGTTGTATTGAGAAGGATGTCTTGGACAACATTGATCTTGAAATTGTGCTCAACGATTTTGCATCCAGAAATGCCGAAGAAGGTTTTTTGTGAAAAACTGAAGCATTATTTGAGGTAATCAAATTAGGAGGAAATATTATTTTTTATATTTTGCAACTTGTTTAGACTTTTTGTCGTAATATGACATTGCTTAATTGCTTATATCAATTATTTATGGATGTCTTGGAAAAAATATGTGGTTAGATGTAAACTTTTAATATTTTACGTCATGTGGGTCGATATATTGTAAAAGTAGGGGCCAATTTTTTAAGCTTGCACTAGGGCACCAAAATATATAGAGCCGGCCCTGCGACACACTCTGGTTCATCAGCAGCAGAGCACAGTTGTGCCATCAAGAGGGCGGCCTGTTCTTCATTGTCGTCGGCGCCGCCTTGGACGAGATGTGCCTCCTCCCTCTTCTTCTTCCGGCAATCACGAGCCCAGTGGCACTCGTCGCACCGCTGCTGCCGCCCGTGCCGTCTCGCCCCTTGTCGCGTGCGTCCTCGCGCCCGCGCCCCTTGTTCCGGCTATTATTGCCGGAAGAGCTCGCCCCGTTGCTGCCGGAGGAGCCGTCGTCGTCGCGCTGCTTCATGCGCGCGCCACTGCTCCTCACCTCAGTGAGCAGCAGCTTGCCACTCTTCGCGTGGCCGACGGCCTCTTCTTCGTCGTCCTCCTCGCACACCTTGTGACGGCCCTCTCTGCACCGACACGGATCGTCTTGATCGCGTCTCGAGCTTCCCTCGCCGTCGAGCATGGGAACCATCTCCAGCGGCACCGCGCGGCATATCCCCTCCATGGCTGAACGGTCCCAGAGGCCAGAGGTGCCTCGCCTCCAGGATCACCCGCATGAGCAGGGACCAGGTGTTGTAGTCCGAGCGCGTCAGGAGCGGCGACGCCGGCCGTGTTCGACACGCTGATGTGCCGATGGTGTCCCAAGTCCCTGCTGGCGCCTCTGCTCCTCAGCCGCGACCTCGTCGGCCGTCTGGGAGCTGTCGTTGCCGTCGTCGGCTCTAACCTACAGATAACACACACGCGGGAGAGACGAAAATTCAGAGATACACGATGAACACGCGACTTGACACCTAAACCTGAAGAAACGAACACCTACGGCTACTGATTTAGCAAACAACAACAGTTCGGATCAGTTTGGCAAACAGCAACCAAATAGGAAAAATTGAGGCATATGTTTTTCCTTTTCCAATTTGTTTTCACTTTTCAAGTACCAACAGTCTACATGTGTTTAATTTTCTGGTCCTGTTGTGCTGAAGTGTAAACTGAATTTCTTGTTCAGTACTCTCTACAGTTAACTGAATGTGCTAACGCCGTTGTCTTATCTGACTGCAGTGCGAGAGAAAATCATCATCGTTATCCACTGCGACTGCTGCTGCTAGCTACAAATAGAACTGAACTGACCGGAATGGACTAGCTGGCCAGCCAATACTCAGTCCCTTCTCGCCACGCCAAGTCGACCTCCAAACACGCTGCCTGCTAGTACCAACCATGCAAGCACCTGCATGTCTACAAGCGCGCGTCAACTCCGATGGCAAATGTGCCCCAGATCAACATAATTAAGATGAAACCCTTGTCAGTCAGGTAAAATCTGAAGATGCATGTATCTACACAATCGAAAGGTGATCTTACAACTGAATGCAACATGCGACTACTGCTAAATTTCTTATACTGAAAACGACTAGACAGTGGAATCCATTCTAGCGCATACAACGATGCTGTTGGTACACGACTACATCTCACCTTCGCGCCGCCGAGGATGACACCACTAAAAAATGTCCTCTGTTTCGGAAGCGAGCCGAGTGACCTTCGTGGCGGACGACGTCGAAGACGACGCGGACGAACCCGATGAGCGGTGACGTCCCGGCTTGAACCTTTCAAGCTCCTGGACATGACGGCTTGGCTCGTGGCAGCGTGCACGGCCATCGCGGCGGACGGCGTCGAAGACGACGCGGATGAAATCGTCGACCGGTGAGGTCCCGCCTTCAACCCTTCACAGTGCCAGACGCTCGACGAAGGCGCACCTACTGGACATGGCGGCTTGGATCAGGGCGGCGTGTACGGACGGGGATGGCGGCGACCTTCGCGGCGGATGGCGTCGAAGACGACGCGTATGAAATCGTCGAGCGGTGACGTCCGAGCTTGACCCCTTCATGCTGCCGGTCTTATTCGACGACGGCTCGCCTCCTGGACATGGCGGCTTGGCTCGGGGCGGCGTGCACGGAAGGGGACGGCGGCGACCTTCGCGGCGGACGGCGTCGAAGACGACGCGGATGAACTCGTCGAGCGGTGAAATCCCGGCTTCAACCCTTCAAGGTGACAGACGTATTCGATGACGGTGCAGCTACTGGACATGGCGGCTTGGATCAGGGAGGCGTGCACGGACGGGGACGGCGGCGACCTTCGCGGCGGACGGCGTCGAAGACGACGCGGACGAACACGTCGAGCAGCGACGTCCCGGATTGAACCTTTCATGCTGCCGGACTTATTCGACGACGGCTCATCTACAGTACATGGCGGTTTAGCTCGGGGGCAGCGTGTACGGACGGGGACGGCGGCTGCCTTCGCAGCGGACGGCGTCGAAGACGACGCGGACGAACACGTCGAGCAGCGACGTCCCGGATTGAACCTTTCATGTTGCCGGATATTATCGACAAGGGCGCACCTACTAGACATGCCGGCTTGGCTCGGGGGGGCGTGTAGCCACATGTTTCGTACTGCTAGATTCTTACCTGACGTGGCCACCTGCACTTGATATTACAGTATGAATGAAACGAATTTTTGACAGAACGGACCACTATGCAAAATGAAATGCTAAAAAGGACCACCTCACGGATGAAATGTCAAAACTACCGTGGCGGCAGGTTCCCCAGGCGACACGTGTCACCTGCCGCCACGGTCGGTCAGGTAAAATCTGAAGATGCATGTATCTACACAATCGAAAGGTGATCTTACAACTGAATGCAACATGCGACTACTGCTAAATTTCTTATACTGAAAACGACTAGACAGTGGAATCCATTCTAGCGCATACAACGATGCTGTTGGTACACGACTACATCTCACCTTCGCGCCGCCGAGGATGACACCACTAAAAAATGTCCTCTGTTTCGGAAGCGAGCCGAGTGACCTTCGTGGCGGACGGTGTCGAAGACGACGCGGACGAACACGTCGAGCAGCGACGTCCCGGTTTGAACCTTTCATGTTGCCGGATATTATCGACAAGGGCGCACCTACTAGACATGCCGGCTTGGCTCGGGGGGGCGTGTAGCCACATGTTTCGTACTACTAGATTCTTACCTGGCGTAGCCACCTGCACTTGATATTACAGTATGAATGAAACAACAGGTTGTTAAAGGTCGGAAGAAAATAGTATGCCAACTTTCAGAATTTGGTGCATTCTGATTCCTGAACATGTATACTACAATGCAAAGTCAAAAGAATTCCAAACAAAATATGACACTTACATCTCGACGTTTTTTGTCAGCACATTAAGTTTCGTGAAAAAACGATGTTTTTTTCTTACATGTCTAAAAAGACAAAAAAAAATGTCTTGTGAAGAACCTTTTGTTAGCATCAAAATTTATCTTTTTTTACACACAACATAAAAAATGTCGGTTTCCATGAAACGGATTTGCGAGCACATAAAGTTTCGAGATGTACGCTCGGAGTTTGTGTCTGGATTTTTTGGAGTTTCAAAATTCAGTTAACATATTTTTTAAACCGAGAGCATATGCTCCCGGTCCCGGGTGCCAAAACATCAGCCCCGAAAAAAAAAAGGCCTGCTAAACTACAAGTGAGTACTTTCCTAAATGTAGATATCCTTGTTGAAGTTCTGCAATACACTTCATTTCTAAGTCTAGCAAGTAGCTAGAGGCAATAACAACAATCTGTTTTGAAAGGAGTATATAAACAACATTGACCACAACCATTAGGGACATTACAACCGCAACACCTACGAAGCCTCCAAGGCACTCTGCCCGCGTCACCACTTTCTGACCGTCGGATCTTCTTCTGAATCTTTTTTGGCCATCGGATCTCCCGCGTGGGCTTCTCCTGGGCCGGATGTCCCTGAGGGACGCTGCTCTGGGCATCAAATTGGCGTTTGCTGGTAGATTTGGGCCGAGTACGGGCAAAGCCCAACAACTTAACTGCTTCGCGCACCGCTTGCGCTGTAAAAAAAAATTGGTCAACGCAGACGCGAGCGGGCGAGGAAGAGGTAAGCGGACGGCTCCAGACACGAGCGGAGCGAGGGCGCCGTGCGGCCCGGCCGCACGCGAGAGATCCACCGCGAGAATCAGGGAATGAGAATCGATGATGCGGCTAGCGGCGCGGACGCACGCGACCCGGTCAGGCGTCGGACCCCATCGACGATTGTCGATCGAAAGCGCACAGTTCCATGTAGCTGTGCGGGATACGAAGGAGTGATGCTGATTGAGGGATCGATTGGAGTCCCCCCCCCGCCCGGCGTTTCAGGAGCTAATTCGCCATTGCCACGAGCCAATAATGGCAGCGAAGTGCGCACGGTAGCCCATAGAGCAGGTCAGTTACCACCTTGCTGAGTACTCTTAATTTACTCTTGGCGCGTACATATAGGCCCTGCCAGCCTCCTCACATTGGCCATAGGATCTCCCGTAGTCATGGTTGAAACTTAGGTGGCCGCTTCATCTGCTTAGTTCTCCAATACTCCCTCCTTCCTAGCTCTCTCTTCCACTAATTATTTCCAATACATGGTTCTTTATTACTGAGGCTGCTTCTCTGCTACTGAATTGTTGCAGGTGTTCTAGGTTGGGAGATTCTAGATTGGTTCTGCTGGGTTTGTTCTGGCCAACACTGCGTTCTATCTTCTCCCTTGCCACAGATTCCCCCTCCTCCCTACCTTACACTTTAACTGTTTTTTTTTCAATTTGATGCAGCTGGTGTCGGTGGATGGATTGGCGTATTGCTTCTGCTAGGTTGGTTCACAATCCTGGAGCTGCCGATTTCCTATGGCGAACTACCGGGTTTGTATACATGTGAGAAGTTTGATGGTTTCAGCCATATAGTGTTTGCGTGATTTCTATCTTTATGTACGAAAAGGTTGGCTACTGATACAACGAAAACCTTCACTAATCACTATGGAGTGTTGCATCTAATAGAACTGTTCTGATGATTGTGCATTAACAGGTTGGACAGAAAACAAAGTGCTGATGGGGCACCATACGTGCCTGATTTTGCTGAAGCTTAAGCTTCAATATGCATTATTCCATTAACAGGATTAACGATGGCTGGCATCCAGGCGAGTTCCCGTGTATTTTCATACCTCATCTTGTTCATTCTATATGTGGAGTATATGAATGTCTGCTAGCTTAAATTATTTTTGTGGAGTGACGACTCAGATCATGGCAAGCCTTCCCTTCTACGGTATGATTGTCTTGCACCCTGCTCTCACCAAAGTTCGGATATGGCTCCTCGGCAGGCTAGCTTCTGTTTATTCACTTCAATTCGTTGCCTCTTTTTATTCACTGTAATGTATGCTCCATGTTAGCGTGCCGAGTACAACTAAGTCATCATATTATTTTGCTTCCAGGGTAAGTATCTCCATCTTCTGAACTGCACGTCATATTTTGACTACATCCCATGTTTGGCTGCAGTTTTAGGATTATACTGGTTCTCATAGAGCTAGAACCGGATGATGGCTTATACTGGTCCTCATAGACCTATAGCCGGATGATGCATTTGCGCACCAAGAATCGAAATTGCAAAGCTATTGTAGATGAGCTTGAAAAGGTTTATGTCCACTGTCTATTGCTGTAGAGCACAGAGAATATTTTGACTGACCTCATTTGCTAACGTTGTAGGCAATGTCTATGTATGGTTATGAGATTGTGCAAACGCTGACAGTTAATATTTACCTGATTCGCATGTCAACAGAGTGATGCATGAGATAAACGCAGGTAAGTGCTAATGAGTCAGATTAATACTAGACGGTATGATTTTTATTCTCATTGGCATGCTCTGATTTATGGTTTTGTTCTCTTTTTTTTGTGAAACAGGTGCTAGATTGAGATCGACAGCTAATGACAAAGCTGAAGCAGAGAAGATACTTTAGATCAAAAGAGCGAAGGAGAAGCTGAGTCCAGGTACTTGGCTGGTGTCGGGTGTGGGTATTGCAAGGCAGCGTCAAGGCTATAGTGGACGGACTAAGAGACAACCTCCTCACCTTCGAATATCCCTGGTACCACTGAAAAAGATATCATGGACATGGCTATGGTGGCCAAGTAGAAAAGGAAATTTTCAGTTTTCCAAGAGTTTTGAGTTGTACACAACGCAATATATCATTTCACTTATTTATGGTTGTCTTAGGTAACTGAAAGATTGTTGCCTTTTCTTACTCTTTACAAAACAAAATTATGTGAGAACATGTTATAATCCATATATATTTCAATCAGTCCCTACCAATCTATTCTTCTAATGGACGGGCGCGGCAACGCGCGCCTAAATGATCTAGTACATTGTACAATTGTACAAGTGAGAGGCGGGGCTTTGACTATTTCCATTTAGTCCAGGATTATATAATAAACTAAATGCTTACCAAAATTTGAGCATCCGATCATCGGTGGGGCCGGATGGCTGGTTCGGAGAAGTCGGTGAGGCTTGAAGGTGCCGGCGCTTTTATTTCGGACCGCACCACAAACTTTTGGAGCACCAAAAAAATGCTCCTCCTTATCGCGTTATTTGCCGAAACATCTTGGCATACCAATTGTGATGCTCCTCTCCCTCCAAAGAGGAAAGAAAAAAAATGATAAGTAATTGTAGCGGCCATGCTCACGCACGCCATGCACGCAAATTGTCTCTGAAAAGAAAATGGAGAAAGAAGAAATGAAGAAGCCATGCAGTACGCAGCGAGGTATGTGGAGTGGAGAACCAACGAAGCCACCGTGGAGTCTTGACTGGTGGTGAGTGCGTGTTACAATCTTCATGTTATTAGCTGTGGTGCAATGAGTTTCTTCGTCTTATCACGATGAAAATAAAGATTGTAGAATGTAGAGTGATCATTCTTTTCTTCTTCTGTTTTTGCAGAATCGCACTCAAGGTACCTTTATTCATTATGACCATGAGCCAAATCTTAAAAAAAAAAGCAATGCTGCTTTCCTTTGAGAAAACAAATGCTAGATCAATGGCTTGATTTTGTTCATCCGTATTAGGATCCTAGCTGAACATGTTTTCGGTAAACACATACCCTCACCATTCGAAAAATAAGCATATTGGCTTTCTTACGATAAAAATGTGCAACGTACCACTCGATGTCATTTTCACTTATGGATTGCCGCGGGGTTCCTTGTTTCATGATTTGAGTGATCAACTTCGTAGAAGAATGGTTCATTGTTGATATTAGACACGTATTGGACCATCTTGTGGATGCATCAAACAACACTATATAGTATCTAAATAGCCCCGATAACGGTTGAATTGGTCTCCTACGGTGGAGCACTATATAGTATCTAAATAGCCCCGATAACGGTTGAATTGGTCTCCTACGGCGGAATTTTTTGTCTGAGCTAACCTTTTTTACTAAAAGTCAAACCCACCGATAGTACGATTAAATTTGGTCTCCTATGGTGGTACCGTCCATACTACGATTAAATATCCATATTTTGCCATGGATTCGAACTCAT
This sequence comes from Puccinellia tenuiflora, assembly GCA_012064385.1. Lineage (NCBI taxonomy): Eukaryota > Viridiplantae > Streptophyta > Magnoliopsida > Poales > Poaceae > Puccinellia > Puccinellia tenuiflora. Next base: position 387,674 of record QRDG01000808.1, read on the forward strand.
GACCACCTCACAAAATGAGAGAGGTTCTTAAACCAGGCCATGTGTATGACTTTGTCAGCTTTTGCATACATGTTGTACATACATTTTTTACGCCAAAAAATGTGCCATTGGAACCCCATTTATTGGAGGCTTTTTAAGAAACTCGAAAACCTTATGTTCTAGTAATTTTTGTTGAAAGAAAAGCATAGTACGTCACAAGTATTATCAAATAATAAAATGGGTTTCTGTATGATACGGGTGGAATCTAAAGCAACTGAAGTCATTGAGGCGTGCACATGAGAAGAGGCTTGATGGAATGAATCGATCGTTATTTTTGCGGATTGTATCAACATGATTGCATCGATAGGTAGTGTCACCTTTAATCATTGTCCGAGGGAACAGTGGCTCACGAGCTAGCTCAAGTGTGCTTTTTTAATAAGGATTTTAATAATTGGGTCGATGAACCTCCTAGCTTTCTGTTAGACAGACTTATAAACGATGTAATTTTTTATTTGATGATTAATAAAGCTTCGCAGAACGTCGGAGACGCTGCTGTTTCCCTCAAAAACAAATATTTGCATATGTAATCTACATAAAATAGAACATGTTTTTAACAAACTTTTACAGATACTTCAATCATATCAGTATTGGACCTTTTAAATACCATTTTCGATTTATTCTAAGAGCTCCAGTGAAACTGGGTTCTAAAACGGCGCACTCACATAACTACACCTAGACTGTACACGATTATCCGTTCGTGCGACTCGATGTGCTAAAACATGGGTTGCTTAATGCGAAGAGCATTAAGCACTATTTTTTTTTGACAAATTTCGCGGAGGAATAGATAATGGTAAAAATTACGGTTCCAATCGGTTCGAACCCAACCCAAGTCGTGGAGTGTAAGGAGATGGTGGCCTAGCAATTGATCGGGGTAGATGCCCCTAGATTCAGATATGTATTTCCCCATAGTGTAGGCACCAACGCACGCATGCAGCTGTCACACCGCCGATGGAGGCATGTGGCGGCGCCCGTCCCGACGGTCCATGTTGCCAAAAGGCGGCGTTAAAAAAAAAAGAACCCAATTAAATAATTTTAGGTGAGGTACGGTACTAGTAAAAAAACAGTGGTAGTTTGTCTAAACGGATTGGATTTTGTAGATGCTAATCCAATAGCGTTAACGCCTCCCATGTGCGTGCGGGAGAGGAGCACACCCGCCCGGAAGTAGAAACGAATTTCTCTATCAAAATTTATGTTTCCAAAAAATGTTCCATGAAAATATATTTCAAAAATAATGTAATGATACTTATTTGGCACCATAAATATTAGTAGTTTTTATATAAATTTGATTAAAATTAAAATTATTTTACTTCTCAAAAAATAAAAAATGCATTTTTTTTTGGGACGGAGAGAGAGTAGTTGATATTGCATTTGTTTTCATATTTTTATTCAGATTTGGATTCGGATTCAAATACGGATAGTACAAGCTATGTTGGATAGGATACGAATGAATATCGACATCATAAATATGCGATTGATTTGAGTATCCAGATATGGATACGGTATCGGATGTTGAATATCCGGACTGGATGGATCTGAAGATCCGGACTCGGATACAGTCGGAAAATATCCATACCATTTGCACCCCTGCACATGCACCAACAAGGCAAAATAACTTTGGCAATTTGTTTTCTTTTTAGCAAAAGTTTGGCAATTTGGTAGTACGCACAAATTTTGGCAGGACTTTGTGTATAGGTCATAAACGAAACAGGGCCCTGCTACCGAGTTGGGCTTTTTGGCCCATTTGGCACTTAGGGTTTGCGGGGAATCCTATATATATATCTATCTAAGGCAGCCGCCGCCGCCTCCTCTTCTCCTCGGTCTAATCTAAGGCCGCCGCCGCCGCAACCTCGCCATCCACGTCTAGAAGAAGAGCTGACCGCCGGCGGAGGTTAGGAGGGCGATGGGGAGCGGGGGTGAGAGGAGGGCGATGTGGAGCGAGGGTGAGAGGAGGGAGATGGAGAACTGGTTTGAGGTTAGGAGGGCGATGGGGAGTTTGGGTGACATGGTGGAGGTGGAGAACGAGGGGGGTGAGACGATGGAGTTGGAGAACGGGGGGGTTGAGACGATGGAGGTGGTTATGTGTTCCACGTGCTCCGGTTTTTTGGTGAGGAAGAAGCGCATAGCCATGGATCCTGACGAGGAAGTGTTGGAGGTGGTGAAGGAAGCCGAGAAGATGCGGGACTTGAGGCAGGCGGTCTTGCGGCACGGGCCCTTCCAGGAGAAGGAGCCGGCTGAGGCGACGAAGGAGCAGTGGCAGGTTCTGCGGAGGAGGAGGATGATTATGATGGAGACCAAGAGGTGCCCGGCTTGCTTCCATTCGCTGTTAAATATGTGCGCGGCTTGCTCCCGTTCGCTTGAGGAGGACAAGGCGGCCGGATCGAAGGAGAAGAAGAAGAAGAGCTCGAGGGAGGAGGTCAGCGAGTTGATTCCGTCGCAGGGCGGGAAAGAGAGGAAGAAGATTGTGACGATGGTGGCGAACGCCAGATCGGTGAAGAAGTTAAAGCGATCGAGGGAGGAGGGCAAGAGATCTAGCAGCGGATTGAAGAAGAAGAAGAAAAAGGCCAAGAGCGAGGATAAGGAGGGCAGCGGATCAGAGAAGAAGGCTAAGAGATCGAGCGAGGTATTTCTTCATTTTCACAATTGCTTTCCCTTGGGGTACTCTTTCTACAACTCTAGTCTCGAAATGCTTTTAGCGTAGTGTAAAATTTATCTGATATAGAACACTCATCGATAATATAGTTTGAACTATTTACTAGAAGCGCATGCAGCCCTTTTTCCAATTGCAAATCAATGACCTATGTATAAAAAAGGTTTTTTTTTTGGATTCGAAGAAGAATAAAAGGAATTATATCAATTTTTATTTTCCATTTATTTAGTTTGTTTTCTTAATGAAATCGAAATTATTAACTAATAGACGGAGTGCAGCGGATCGAAGGAGGCAGAGACAGAGGACAACGGATCACGGGAGGAGGCGAAGATGGAGGTCAGCGAATCGACCGGCGGAAATGGGAAGACTAAGATGGTGACTAGGAGGATGGACAAGAAGTACATTGATATTTTGAAGAATCGCCCCCCTGTCAAGCCTTTCACCTTCACTACCTACGATCCCTGGATGCAATGCATGTTTGCTAGTGATATTGCCCAATATGAGGTTGATTGTGAGTTCCATGAGTACTTGCAATGCCAGTCCCTCATCAGGGGGTATGCTGAGTACCAGCTGGAGGTCACCGATGACGAGACGAATGACCACAAGTTAGTGTAGCACTATTGTCATGTGTGGTTGGTGTGGTAACGAGTTAAGGCTGCCTAGCATAATAATAATTTTAGTATAAGTGATGAACCTTCGCTTGTTTCAGAGATATTCTGCTTTGTTAGCTTGTACTAGTAGTATTTAAGTTGTAAAAGCGCTATCTTTTGTGTGACCTAGTAGCATCTCGTTCACCCTGGTGTCATTTTCATATGAGTACCTTGCTACTGATGTTATTCTCACATATTAAGACTTAAGAGTTGATATATATTTTTCTAGAACTCGATTCAGATGTTATTTAAACGAGCTATTGTTGATGTCTCCAACCAGGCAACCTGGTGTCATTGTCATGAGTACCTTGCTACTGATGTTATTCTCACATCTTAAAGACTTTGAGAGTTGCTATATTTTCCTAGGACTTGATTTAGATGTTATTTAAACGAGCTCTCCAACCAGTGCAGCAGCTGCGGTTGTTCCAACCAGCCGCTCTATTGTTGATGTCTCCAACCAGCATGGCGGCCGTGGTTGTTATGGGTGATGGTGTTTTTTTTTTGTATGGTGTTTCTTTTGTTAACCTTCTTTCCTGATTATAACAACCTCAGTGTCTTACTAGCTCCTGTATTTCTTTATTTCCTCTTTTTGGTGCTGTCCCATTTTCAGAAAAGAAATTCCACACTGGTATCTACACTGGTGTGGAGCAAGTAATAACATTTGTGGAGCAAGTAATAACATTTGTGGTTGGATCGGTTGGATCAACAACTTTCTACTCTGGGAACAAAATACTACAATTTCGTCTTTTCATTTCATTTCGACTCTGCCCCTTGTTTACATTTCTGATGTAGCTAGTGACAACTGCTAGCTTCCTTTTCATTTCTGATGTAGCTAGTGACAACTGCTAACTTTCCAGTCTTTTGAGGCAGCCGTTTTGAAGCACTTCAACTCTGGGAAGTGGCATTGGAATATTGCTAGCATATCTATCAAATGTCTTGGTATTCTAACAGACGTGTCTTGAATGATGATTGTTGCCCTACATCCTGTGCGAACACTAAGGAAAATTTCAAGCTTGTTAGATAAGTAAGTGTGTCAAGTTAATTGTCAACAGCGTCAGCAAACATCAATAACCATTACATCTGCACTACCTCAAAAACATTTTGTCGGTACCGTTATTAACTGATGATAGAGTTTGATGCTTTTCAGATTGCAGAACATGAACAGATTGGTGGATCTGAGGAGCTCAGTGATGCCGAATGACTGGATGCTTGGGTCTAGCTACTTTCCTGTTCTAACATATATTCTGGCAATAACAGGTCAAGTGATCTTACCATGTTTACCTTTTGTAGATACTGGATTAGTGAATCTAACAAAACTGTATGTGAAGAGGGTGGGTTCTAAAGGAATTGAACAGCAGGTGATTAATAAAAAATATTGTGGATTTAAAATACATATAAATTGATAGTATATGTACATGGTTCGAGCTGATTATAAAAATATATAGTTCAAAGGTGATTAAGGAGTAGAAATGATTGTGTAAACCTCCAACACATGTGAGCAGTATCACACCCAACAATGCGCCATTGGAGCTAATTAAGGAATATCTCCACAAAGCATTATCACCAGGATTCAGGACATATCAAGGTTAATGGTGTCCCCAGAGATCAAATTTGGTTTAATAAATAACTTATAAAGTTAATTTGGTGTAATAAATAACATAAAGCTAATTTGGTGTAATAAATAACATAAAGCTAATTTGGTGTAATAAATAAGTTGCAGAATTATGAGGCAAGTGGCTTCAGAGATCAAATTTCACAAGAGAAACATGTGCTCTACAGATTTGAATTGCTACGTAACATGTGCTTAACTGAGCTAGAGACAATAACAACAATCTGTTTTGAAAGGAGTATATAAACAACATTGACCATAACCCTACATTGTACAATTGTACAAGCGAGAGGCGGGGCTTTGACCATTTCCATTTAGTCAAGGATTATATAATGAACTAAATGCTTACCAAAATTTGAGCATTCGATCATCGGTGGGGCCGGATGGCTGGTTCGGAGAAGTCGGTGAGGCTTGAATGTGTCGGTCGGACCGCACCACAAACTCTTGGCGCACCAAAAAAAAAAAAACTCCTCCTTATCGCGTATTTGCCGAAACATCTTGGCATACCAATTGTGATGCTCCTCTCCCTCCAAAGAGGAAAGAAAAAAATGATAGGTAATTGTAGCGGCATGCTCACGCACGCCATGCACGCGAATTGTCTCTAAAAAGAAAATGGAGAAAGAAGAAATGAAGAATGACGACATCAGCCATGCAGTACGCAGCGAGGCCACCATGGAGTCTTGACTGGTGGTGAGTGTGTGTTACAAGCTTCATGTTATTAGCTGTGGTGCAATGAGTTTCTTCGTCTTATCACGATGAAAATAAAGATTTTCTTCTTTTGTTTTTGCAGAATCGCACTCAAGGTACCTTTATTCATTATGACCATGAGCCAAATCTTTAAATAAAAAAAAAGCAATGCTGCTTTCCTTTGAGAAAACAAATGCTAGATCAATGGCTTGATTTTGTTCATCCGTATTAGGATCCTAGCTGAACATGTTTTCGGTAAACACATACCCTCACCATTCGAAAAATAAGCATATTGGCTTTCTTACGATAAAAATGTGCAACGTACCACTCGATGTCATTTTCACTTATGGATTGCCACGGGGTTCCTTGTTTCATGATTTGAGTGATCAACTTCGTAGAAGAATGGTTCATTGTTGATATTAGACACGTATTGGACCATCTTGTGGATGCATCAAACAACACTATATAGTATCTAAATAGCAGTTCTTTTGGGCTCCAGCTTGTGCATAAGCCATTCCGGCTTGAGCTGTCCAGAAAAATAGCAGTGAAAATAAGCCCGTGAGAAACTGGGGTCCAGTTCTTTTCGGCTTTCGCTATCACAGCTTATTTTCTGAACTATATGATGAAAAGTCTGTAATGTCCTTGAGTTGATTTTGTGTTTTGACTACCCAATACTGAGTTAGTTGTTACTATTTTTACCGCAATTTTGAGAAAGAAAAATAATCCAGATCATCATGAAGAGCTGAACATTGGTGTAATACAAATATAATACCAGTAGCTACTTTCATTAACATGGACCATGACAGGACTGAATGTAAGGACTGAATGTCTGAAGCAGTGCAGGCACCGATGCATGATTTGACCATGACAGCAATGAACACTAGCATGATCTTGAGGCTCTTCCAACGGAGAAACTGAAAGCTGTTGCTACCGAATACAGGCACAGATGCATGATCTTGAGGCATGCTGGAGAGGCTATATAGGTCGGTCGGACGTTGGAGGTGGCTACTGTGAGCTCCGGCCGGCAGGCAGATTGACCGCAACAGCAGGTAGCTGGAGGTGGTAGGAGGCAGCAGTAGACAGCCGGAGGTAGGGGTGGCTGGCGAGCTCCGGTCGGACACAACCGGAGCTGGGAGAAGGCAGCACCAGAGATGGCTGTAGCAGATGGATCCCCGCCGCCGGAGCTTCGTTTCTCTCTGCCTTGGAATGGAACCGGGAGCAGATGGAGGGGGCGGGAGGAGGTGAAGGCGGCCGGGGCAGGTGGAGGTGGCCGGGACACGCAGGTCCGCCGGCCGGGAGCAGGTGAAGGCGGCCGGATGCCGCGGACTGATACGTCTCCGACGTATCTATTATTTCTTATGATCCATGCTTGTTTTTATTACATTTGCTACATGTTTTGTTTACATCTTATAGAATTTTTATGCATTTTCTGGAACTAATATATTAACAAGATGCCACAGTGCCAGTTCCTGTTTTCTGTTGTTTTTCCGTTTCAGAAAAGTATTTAAGGAAATATTCTCGGAATTGGACGGGACAAGAACGTACGACCTTAGAATTTCGAGGACTACACGAAGTCAAAAGGAGAGACGGAGAAGAGCCTCGGAGGGGCAACACCACATGGCGGCGCGGGACCCCCCCCTCGCGCGCCACCACATGGTGTGGGGCCCCTATGGACCCTCTGCCGCCGCCCTTTCGCCTATATAATCCCCCCGACGAATAAACCCTAATTACCCGAGCACAATTCCATAAAAACGTCTGTCGCTGCCGCCGTCGTCAACCCTAGTTCGGGAGGGTTCTGAAGCTCTCCCCGGCACCCTGCCGGAGAGGGAGATCATCGCCGGAGGGCTCTACACCACCATGCCCGCCTCCGGACAGATGTGTGAGTAGTTCATCTTTGGACTACGGGTCCATGCAGTAGCTAGATGGTTGTCTTCTCCTCTTGTGCCATCATGTTTAGATCTTGTGAGCTGCCTATCATGATCAAGATCATCTTATTGTAATGCTACATGTTGTGTTTGCTGGGATCCGATGAATAGAGAAGTACCTTGTGATGTTGATTATTGATATTATCATGTCTATGTTATTTGTGATCTTGCATGCTTTCCAGTACTAGTGATTGCCTTGATCAAATAGTTGCTTGTATCTCCAAGAGAGAGTATTTATGCTAGATAGTGGGTTCAGTCTCTGTTGAATCTGGGGCAGTGACAGAAAGCTCTAAGGTTATAGAATCGATGTTGCCACTAGGGGTTAAACTTTATGCACAATTCTTCATGCAATTGTCTGTTGCTTGCAACTTAATACTGGAGGGATCTTACGGAATGTTATCTCAAAGGTGGACTATTTAGGCATAGATGTATGCTTGGAACAGCTGTCTATGTACTTTGTCGTATTGCCCAAGCATTTCATATAGACATCATCATCCTTTGTATTATGCAATGTTTATGCATTGTCATGCTTTCTCTATTCTGTCAATTGCCCAGCTGTAATTTGTTTACCCAGCATGTGTAGTATTTTATTTATGGAGAAGACACCACTAGTGAACTGTGGACCCCGGTCCATTCTTTTACATCTGAAATTAAATCAACTGATCTACTGCTTTCATTTACTGCAAACAAGCTTTCTTCCACACATACATTTAATCCTTTGTATTCAGCAAGGCCGGTGAGATTGACAACCTCACTGCTTTGTTGGGGCAAAGTAGTTTGATTGTGTTGTGTAGGTTCCACTGTCAACAGCTCCTTCTCTGGCGCCATTGCAGCCTATTGGCAACCTTCTGAAGCATTCGTCACTCCTACTGGTTCGATAACCTTGGTTTCTAACTGAGGGAAAACTTGCTGCTGTGCTCCTCAAACCTTCCTCTTGGGGTGCCCAACGAAGCATGATTGATTAACACCTCTCACGCCATCACGGACACACACAGGTCGACCGCAGGCGCAAGATCGAGTCGAGCCGGGCCAGGGTGATGCGCAGTCGGGCAGCTCGGGCGGCGGGCGGAGGCGGCGGCGACAGGCGGCGGCGGCGGGCGACGGCAGTGGCGGGAGGCAGCAGAGGAACCTAGGCGTGGGTCTGACTGGGGACGGGATTCTGTTTTCGGGAGAGAAGAAAAAAGAGTTTCTCACGGTGTTTCACTACGGTGGCAGATTCGTGTAATTTCGATGTCTAAAAGGGGCAATGCCAAAAAACGAGTCGGCAGACTAGAGGAAGCCGCGCGCGGTGCCGGGAAGTAAGGGGTACCCCGGCTTTTTTGGACTATGAAGGAATGGTACAAGCCGGCTGGCCCAATAAGCCTCCAAAATTCCAGTTCTTTTGGGCTTCAGCTTTTTTTCACCTACAAGCTGTTGAGAAGCTCCAAAAGAACTGGGCCTAAATAGCCCCGATAACGGTAGAATTGGTCTCCTACGGTGGAGCACTATATAGTATCTAAATAGCCCCGATGACGGTTGAATTGGTCTCCTACGGCGGAATTTTTTGTCTGAGCTGACCTTTTTTACTAAGTCAAACCCACCGATAGTATGATTAAATTTGATCTCCTACGGTGGTACCGTCCATACTACGATTAAATATCCATATTTTGCCATGGATTCGAACTCATGACCAGCTCACAAAAATGAGAGAGGTTCTTAAACCAGGCCATGCATATGACTTTGTCAGCTTTTGCATACATGTTGTACATACATTTTGTAACGCCCCCGGATCGATACTATGTAGATTTGAGCGATTCCCGCCAAATCCGCATAATAACGATCCTAGGACGCCCACCAGGCATAACATGCACGTCGCAACACACACGTTATGCGGGTGGAATTGTGATAACATTACAACAGTTCTCGATGGAACCCACAAAAGAACATATATACAACAACGACTCACCGAGTCAAGAGCATAAGATACAATACAAAGATCTAAAATAACAACGGAAGCGGGTAGCGTCCGACTACGGACAATATACAAATTGGACTAAGAGTCCTGAAGATAAGCAAAGGCCTACCCAGGCCAAGCCGGAGGGATTCCCAAGCTAACGTCGTCAGACTTCGAACCAGTTGGCTGTATTGGAATAGCAGCCCCGAAGGGGTCAGTACTAGTAGAAGTACTGGCAAATAATACTCACAAGATATCAAAGCTGTAATTCCGGGGAAAGAGGGTTAGCGATTGAGGCGGCAGCAAGAAGAACTAACAACTTATAGAGACACGCTACAACTTTTCATCTATCAGAGAAAAAGGTAAGAGAGCGCATAAGGAACCAACTATACTACTCACCACATCAAAAACCCGTCCAAGTATTACTCCCTCGATCAACCACCTACGAGGAAGCCATCAGGGCAACTCACACGGTGGACAAGTTTTATGAGTTATTATTCAAGTAATCTATCTTACTAGTCAAGTTATAATCATTATAAGGTGCAAGTTGTCTATGATCTTTTTAGCCAGCGCATTTCACCAAGTCGTCCATAACCGCGGATACGGCTTTTCGAAAAGATTTAACCCTGCAGGGATGCACCAATGAACCCACACGCATCGAAACTCTCGCTTAGAGGTGTACCGGTGGAGGTTTCTACGCAATACTTCCCTTCTCTACAAACAAGTCCAGTGAGCCACCTAGCTAGGTCTGATCCACCTTGAGAGTCCGACCGAAGCTTCGAGATGGGTGATACGTCGAAAACGTATCTACTTTCCCGAACACTTTTGCTATTGTTTTGCCTCTAACTTGTGTGTTTTGGATACAAATAACACGGACTAACGCTGTTTTCAACAGAATTGCATTGGTGTCTCATTTTTGTGCAGAAAATCAACTTTCGGGAAAATCCGTGGAAAATGCATTATTTCACCGAAGGACTCACGGAGCCAGAAGACGAGACGGAGACGGGCCACGAGGGCCCGACACCACATGGTGGCGCGGATGGTCCTGGCCCGCACCACCACATGGTGTGGTCGCCTCGTCCACGTCCCCGACACCCCTTCGCGACTACATATCTCCTTTCGACCTAAAAATGACGGGGGATTCGACCATTATTCAGAAAACACTCCAGAACGCCACCGCCACCGAAAACCCTATTTCGGGACCAGAAACTCCGTTCTGGCACCCTGCCGGGACGGGGAATTGGAGGAGATCATCGCCATCATCGCCACCGACACCTCTCCATCAACCATCCATGTTCCCCCCATCCATGTGTGAGTAAATTCCCGCTGTAGGCTGAAGGGGATGGAAGGGATTGGATGCGATTGTTCATGTAATAAGTTATAAGATTGTAGGGGCATAGTGCCTTGTACCTATTGGTAGTGCTTTTGACATTGTTGCAACTTGTTGTGCTTAATGCTTGACACTAGGGCCCGAGTGCCATGATCTCAGATCTGAACATGTTATTTATTCATGATAATATCATTGTTTGTTGATCTTACCTGCAAGTTGTATACACATATTGCTGTCCGGAACCCAAGGCCCCAAAGTGACAGAAATTGGGACAACCGAAGGGGATGGCTGTGATGTGAGGATCACATGTGTTCACGGATTGTTAATGGTTTGCTCTGGTGCTCTATTAAAAGGAGTACCTTAATTACCAGTAGATTCCCTTGAGGCCCCGCTGCAAATGGGCTGGTAGGACAAAACATGTTGTGCAAGTTTCTCATTGCGAGCACGTATGACTATTTATGGAACGCATGCCTATGGTTACTTAGTACTCGGTTACTTTATTATTATTATCTGCAAATGCCTTGTCTTGATTATTACATGAACTATTCCATCCATGCAGCGCCCATTCATCCATCCCTGTGCCTACAGTATTTTTAATCCTGCTGTCTACTGCAATAATTACTGTTGTCTTTATTTTACTGTTGTCTCTATTTTACTACTGCTACTGCTATAAAACTGTTGCTACTGATAATCTGTGTCGAGCAAGTCTGTTTATAGGTGCAGCTGAATTGACAACTCAGTTGTTAAGGCTTATAAATATTCTTTGTCTCCCCTTGTGTCGAATCAATAAATTTGGGCTTTACTTCCCCCGAAGACTGTTGCGATCCCCTATACTTGTGGGTTATCAAGACTATTTTCTGGCGTCGTTGCCGGGGAGCATAGCTTTATTTATAAGCTCATCTGAAAGTGGTATTGTTCGCTGCAACTCATTCATCATGGGTAAGCCTAATGATGGGAAGGTCCACATTTTGCCTTCGACTACAAGAAGAGGTACAACTCTGAGTTCCTCTGCTGCTCTTGATTCACCTACTGTTATAAGTCAACTTGTTACACCACCACAAGCATCACGTGCTGGTACCTCTGCTGAATCTGAAATTATCTCTGAAAATTTTGATGAAGTCTCAACTGTGATTGATAAAATTATTCCATTAGGTTCTCTTTTAGATGCTGCTATTGCTAAGTCTAAACAAATTGAAAGTACTGAAACACCTAATGAAAACACCATTACACCTGTTGGTTCTCCTGAGTCTGTTGAACACTCTAGTGATGATCTTGATGATACTTATGTGGAAATTGATGATAACTTTATTGATGAATGCCTTAATACTGATGCAAGTGGTATTAAAGACCTTCTTGCAAAATATGCTGTTAAATATCAACCACCTCTTGATCCTAAATTTGCCACATCTCCCATAAATATTAAAGATAAGGATTTTAATTTCTCTCTTGATGTAGAACACATATCCATTGTTGAGAAAACACCTTTCTGTGGTACTGAAAAAGAAAGTGCTGTGGAGCACATGAATGAACTCTCTATTATGAGTGGCTTGTTTTCTGATGATCTTAAGAAACGCAGATACTTTTTTGCTAAAATTTTTCCTTTCTCATTAAAGCATGATGCTAAAACTTGGTATAATAAATTGCCTCCTGATTCTATTCATAATCCTGATGAATTGCTTGATGTTTTCTTTCAAAAATATTTTCCTGCTAGTGCTCAACAAGCTGCTTTACAGAAAATTTATAGTTTCGATCAGGAAGAAGGAGAGAACTGCCAGCAGCATGGTCAAGGTTTTGCTCTCTAATCAGAGCTCGGCCTGGGCATGATTTGGAAAAGCATGATTTACTTGATATATTTTATAGTGGACTAACCATTGAATCTAGGGCATACCTGGATAGTTTTGCTGGCTGTGTTTTCAGGAAAAAGACCCCAGGCGAAGCTGAAGAATTATTGGCAAAAATAAGCCAAAATCTTGATGATTGGACCATGCTTGAACCAACTCCAACACCTATATCAAAGAAGAGAGGTATGATTGAATTAGATGATGAAAGAATGGGAGAGGCCAAGAAATCTCTTAAAGAGAAGGGTATTAAATATGAAGATGTGAAGAATCTACCACCTATAAAAGATCTATGTAAGCCAATCCCTCATTCATCTACCGTTGAGGTACACTCTCTCCAATACTTTAATGAAGGGGATATCCCTTATTCTAAACCTCCTAGTCAATGCTTAGATGAGTTGGATAATTTTATTGAAAAGCAAAATAATTTTAATATGAGAATAGAAAATCATCTGATAGGAAATTCTCGTGCTATTGATAATTTGCATGATATTGTGGAAAGAACTTCTAATGATGTTAAAATTATGGTTAAACATTTTCATATGGTTCAAACTCAAATTGATCAACTCAGTAAAGTGCAAAAAGATATGCTGGTTAACACTTCTAAAGAAAAAGATAAGCATGTTTATGAAGTGACAACTAGAGGTGGTGCTTCTACTCAGGATCCTCTATATCCTGAGGGACATCCCAAAAGAGTTGAACAAGATTCTCAACAAGTTAAAGAAACTAGTACTCCTTCTAAGAAAAAGAAGAAGAAACATAAAAAGGTTGTAGAATCTCCTGAACCTGTTAATGATCCTAATAGTATTTCTATCTCTGATGCTGAAACTGAAAGTGGTAATGAACATGATAGTGATAGTGATAAAATGATGCTTCTGATAAAGAAAAGAGTGATAAGGAATCTGAAAAGAATGCTAAAAGTAAAGAGTACATTAAAGAAGATTTTATTGGTAAGAAACATGGTAATGAAAGAGAACCTTGGGTTCAAAAGCTAATGCCTTTTCCTGTTAAGAAACATAAGTCAAAAAAGGAAGAACACTATAACAAATTTTGTGACTGGATGAAACCTTTGTTCTTGCAAATCCCTTTGACTGATGCTATTAAATTGCCTCCTTATTCGAAGTATATGAAAGATATTGTTTCTAACAAAAGGAAAATTCCTAATGAGGAGATCTCTACTATGCTTGCTAATTACTCTTTCAATGGCAAGGTTCCAAAGAAGTTGGGAGATCTAGGAATACCAACCATTCCTTGCTCTATCAAAAATAATTATGTTAAGACTGCTCTATGTGACTTGGGAGCAGGAGTTAGTGTTATGCCTTTCTCTCTTTATAAGAGACTTGACTTGGATAAATTGATACCAACTGATATATCTTTGCAAATGGCTGATAAGTCTACTGCTGTTCCTGTTGGTATTTGTGAGAATGTTCCTGTTCAAGTAACTACCAATTGCTTGATCTTAACTGATTTTGTTGTGCTTGATATGCCTGAAGATGATAATATGTCCATTATTCTTGGGAGACCCTTTCTTAATACTGCAGGTGCTGTTATTGATTGCAACAAAGGAAAAGTAACCTTTAATGTGAATGGCACTAAGCACACTGTTCATTTCCCCAAGAAAATTGATAAAGTGACTGGAGTTCATATAATCTCTAATTTGAGAGCTATCAAAGTTGGAAGTATTGATTGTCCCATATATGAGCATCAAGAAGGATATCAAAATATTATGATTGGGACCATATCAATACAATTTAAGGTAACATGATTATTTTGTGAAGTTTAATTCATTTATGTCATTTAAAATCTATTTGGTGGCAAGACTTGATCAACCTTGTTAACAAATACATTTTAAAGCATGGATGGGCTAAACAATGTTGTGTTCCCTACCTTTTGTTTTACCTATTGTAGTATTGCTTAGTTTGCCAAAAGTTTTTGTTGTTGTTGTTGGTGTTTAAATAATTTTTTCTGCCTGAGATTAATTTGCTAAGCACCCAGAAAAGTGCGTTTTTCGAAGTTTTCAAAAATCAATAAAAATTATACCATTGGTCTTATAAAAATATGAGGAATCTGGGAATGCCTGGTGCTGACCAGGGGGACCCACCAAGTGGCAACACCACATGGTGGCGCGGCCTACCCTGGCCCGCGCCTGGGCATGGTGTGGTGCCCCCTGGCCCTCCACTTACCCATTCACCTCCCAGCACACTCTCTCTCCCCGACCATTCCACCACCATTGCTCAAACACGAGTTCTTGCTGCGATTTTTCGAGTTTTTCGATCTCCTTGCTCAGCCCACCTTTGCTGCTGAATTTGGAGTATTTGATCTCCGGTATGTGACTCCTCCGCCTATCCAATTAGAATTTTGTTTGGTAAAGTATTTCTTGAGTATTTTTAGATCATAGGTTTGCAGGTTTGTGAGCTTTTATGCTTGTTTTAGACCTAGATAAACTAGTTTTGATTCATGTATAACTCTCTTGGAAGTCCCTATGATAGTTTCCTTCAACTAGATGTCTTAAAATCAATTTTTGGGATGTTTGTTAAAAATTTCAGAAAATGGATGGGAATGTGCATCAACTCAACCAATATGATTTAGAGCTACATGAGGTTATGAGAGTTCACCGTGAAGAGGCCGTGTTTCCCTCTATTTATCCATGCCCTGAATTCATGAGTGCTACAGGAATTTTACAAGATTTTTAAACTCTAATCTCAAATGCAGGGTTGGCACAATTCATTGAGGGAGAGCCTCACCAATATGCAAAACTAACTATGTCTTTGGTGCAGGACTTTAGATTCAGTTATTCTTCACCTAACCCCATGGTGCACTATAAAATCTATAATTTGCCTGTCGATTTGCCTTTTGGAGATTTTTGTGCAGCCATTAAGGTGCCACAGTGGGGATCGGTTGGGAAGATAAAAGGACAACCAAAAACACTAATGGACCTGTATAAGGAGTTATGCCAAGGGAGAAGCTTCGCAGATGAGGATGGTAAAATTCGAAGTATTCAACTCCCTTCTATTCGATATTTTGCCTATTTTGTTGCCAAGTGTGTTTTGGCTAGGAAGACTGCAAATAAATTATCTGCTTATGATTTAGCCTTCATCTCCGCTGCTTTAAAACGAGATAGGACTTATAATTTGGGTGCTCTGATAGCTTACCGTCTTACTACTAACCGTGAGAAAGGCGGAATTTGTGGAGGTCTTATCGCCTCAAGCTTGCTAGCATTGCATTGTTTAACACCACACTTTTTAGATATTCAGTTTCCCATTGAGAGGCTAGACTTTGTTTCCATGATTAAGCACAAGTTTGTTTCTGTTTCTTCTAACTTGAGTAGTTTAAGTTTTGAGATAACCTTTTTCAAGAAGAAGGCGTGGAAAGTAGTTAAGTCTGAGCGTTTGGTCCTTTTGCCTGCATTTCCTTTGTTTAACCTCTATGGCAGGGAGGGATGGTCTCTCACTGAGGATGAGTTCGACACGTATACCGAGGACCACCCTCAATGTGTAGAGGATGATGGAGAGGGGACCGAGGATCACGCGTTTCATCCCACTTTCACCTCGGAGTTTCTGTATCAGCCACCTAGTTACGACTATGGGCCTTCAGCTTCTTCTTCACGGGAGCCCGAGTACGACTACGCGAGAGACGACCCACCAGCTTGGAGTTCTTATCGTCGCTGGGATTGACCTCCACTTAGGCCAAAAGCCTAAGCTTGGGGGGAGGTATACCGACATCTCACTCATTTACACATCTTGTTCGATCGGTTCTTTGTATATTCATGCTTCGATTTTCTTTCTTTTCGTTGCTTGTTCTTTTGATTTGCTTCCCTAAACATAAAAAGACTAAAAATATTTTCGTTGTTTCTCTTTCTTTACTTCTTTAAGTATTTAGTAGTAGTTTGCTTAGTTAGTTAATTTCGGTTTGTTATTTGAAAAATCCAAAAATATTTTGCTTTGTTGGTTTGTTTCCGTTTGTTCTTGTTTCTAAATTTAAAAACCCAAAAATATTTGTTGTTCTTCTTTGGTTTTGTAAAGTTTTGTTGCAGAGACTAGCGTTCTCCGGTGGCTCATGGAGCTTGGTTATCACTTCATTTTATCCAACTCGCACAAGTGAAAAGCAATAATGACGATCTACGACAATTTGAGATGTGGTGAGAGGCTGGTATGAACTCTATTTGTTTTCATTTTTGTACATATACTCATTTATGTGGACATGCTTAGTTGGTTCATGTGAGGTATATGTCATTTAATGGATGCTTAATTAGTAGTTCATGTTCTCTCATGTTTAGTTCCAATTTATTAATAGTGGATAGCATGCCATGTTAATTTGCTTGCATTGTGTTGTTCATGATTTGGTATGACATTGTGGTATCCTCCTCTGAAGAATTCATTTGATTGACTTGGCACATGCTCATGCATGCATATGACTAAACAAAAAGTCAATAAGCCTTGATGATTTACATTGCTTCAGAGTACTTGTATCACTGTTATGCCTCAGTTAATTCTATTTTGTCGCAAGCATGATTATGATGGTTATTGCTCTCTTGATTGTCGCTACCCAATCTTTGCTAAGCCCTCACTTGTACTGAGCGGGATTACTGCTCGTGCTTCCAAATCCTTATAAACCAAGTTATTCCAAAGTGTCCACCATACCTACCTATCATATGGTATTTTCTGTCATTCCAAGTAAATTTTCATGTGCTACCTTTAAAACATTCAAAATACTTCTTTTGTGTCTCTGTTTTTAAGCTCATAAGGAAGTAGTAGAGAGGTTCATTATATCTGATGTTGAGCAAGGTTTCCCCCCTCTTTTTCACCCGGTGTTGATGGTTTACGTCCTCACTTGAATCAACCCGAGAGCTGGCCGCAAAAGATAAATATAACTTTCACCAAAATCTCCTCCACGCATTGTAAACCTGAGAAACCAGTCAAACCTTGGTCAGTGGTAAACAAGGGAGAAATAAGAGGAGCGTACTCGCTCCTCATAACTTGCCGCTCTCAAAAGTCTAAGACCTTGCTCGACTAGGGGACTAATGGATTCTTTTTGCTATGGAATTGTTGACAAAAGCATGCACCTCTCAAAATCATTTTATCTCTGTTTCAAAAATAAAAAGCTCTAGCACATGATAATCTCTGCTTCCCTCTGTGAAGGGCAAATCTTTTACTTTTATGTTGAGTCACCATCCTCTTTCTTCTAGCACCTTCTTGAGAGCATAACTGTCATTCTTAGTGTAATATGCTTGTCCCAGAATACTATTAATTTTGGTATAACTTTGATGCTTTTATCTCTGATAATATTTACTTCTAGTCTTCTCTTGAACTTCAGAGGTGCCTGGGCATTTATGTTTTGCGTGATTAAAAAAACAGGCAAGCGAGATACCACTTTATCATGTCTTATTATGAGCTTTGCAATCCTGTTTAGAGATATGTTTCATGTTGTTTACTATTAAGATGTTGGTCTCTTTTCATGATTGACATAGCTACTTGGTGACATTATTTGCATGTATCTTGTTATGAATTATTTAAGCATTTGTCCATGTAGTGAGAATATATACATCATATGAAGCAAATGTGTTCGTGAAAGTTCTTTTATCGCACTCAGTTGTTAACTGAATTGCTTGAGGACAAGCAATAAGCTAAGCTTGGGGGGGAGTTGATACGTCGAAAACGTATCTACTTTCCCGAACACTTTTGCTATTGTTTTGCCTCTAACTTGTGTGTTTTGGATACAACTAACACGGACTAACGTTGTTTTCAGCAGAATTGCATTGGTGTCTCGTTTTTGTGCAGAAAATCAACTTTCGGAAAAATCCGTGGAAAATATGGAAAATGCATTATTTCACCGAAGGACTCACGGAGCCAGAAGACGAGACGGAGACGGGCCACGAGGGCCCGACACCACATGGTGGCGCGGATGGGCCTGGCCCGCGCCACCACATGGTGTGGTCGCCTCGGCCACGTCCCCGACACCCCTTCGCGACTACATATCTCCTTCGACCTAAAAACGACGGGGGATTCGACCATTATTCAGAAAACACTCCAGAACGCCGCTGCCACCGAAAACCCTATTTCGGGACCAGAAACTCCGTTCTGGCACCCTGCCGGGATGGGGAATTGGAGGAGATCATCGCCATCATCGCCACCGACGCCTCTCCATCGACCATCCATGCTTCCCCCATCCATGTGTGAGTAAATTCCCGCTGTAGGCTGAAGGGGATGGAAGGGATTGGATGCGATTGTTCATGTAATAAGTTATAAGATTGTAGGGGCATAGTGCCTACTGCCTAGTACCTATTGGTAGTGCTTTTGACATTGTTGCGACTTGTTGTGCTTAATGCTTGACACTAGGGTCCAAGTGTCATTGATCTCAGATCTGAACATGTTATTTATTCATGATGATATCATTGTTTGTTGATCTTACCTGCAAGTTGTATACACATATTGTTGTCCGGAACCCGAGGCCCCAAAGTGACAGAAATTGGGACAACCGGAGGGGATGTGTTGGCAACCATTTTTGGCTCACAAGTAGACATCCTCAAGATGGCCTCAAATGAAAAAGTTGCTGACATGAAAGTTGTAGATCTCAGCAAAACAAGCAATTTTGCTTTTTGAGTCATCTCAATCCGAGGTCATATGCAACTTGTGGAGTCAAAATACTGAAGCGCTGAAAAATCCGCCCAAGCACAGACATGCTCTGTCCTCGGGGTTCAGAAATCCGCCCAAGCACAGACATGCTCTATCCTCGGGGTTCAGAAACGCTGAAAACAAACCGAATTGCTTCCGATTGAATTTTAAAGGTCCAAATGGCATCAAATGAAAAAACACATAAAATGAAAGTTCTTCGTTTTTTCGAGGCGAACAACTTTGTCTTCTACGGGATTTCGATCCGAGGTCGTTTACTGCCCCGAAAACGGCCCGCAAGACGCTGTCAGGTTTTAAACCGAACAGTTTTGGAAAGTTCGGACTTGTCCATCCGAATTGGGCCCTAATTAGGGTTTTGGACGTGAATCCAAACCTTTCTTTGCACGGGAAGTCCAGCCGCCTTTATATACAAGGGTGCCGGTCGATTGAAACACAACATACAATCGTAAAACCAATCTACAAACTTTTCATCTCCTATCCCAGTTTTCTGCTTCTCGTTCGTCGGCGTTCTTCGAGTTGGAGAGCTTCGATCTACGAAGTCCTAGGGGCGAGCGAATCGACCTAGGGCAGCCCATCACCGCCGTGCGTCCAGACGGGGTCTCTCCCGGCCGCGTGGGGTTTCGGGTCCTCAAAAGCGCTCGCCGGATTGTCTTGCGTATCGCGCTTCCGGCGAGCCTCCATCGGCGACGTGTCCTGCGTATCGCGCTCGACGCCGAGGGTACACGTGACGTGTTCGTGTGTCAACACACTTTTTGGCGACTCCGCTGGGGAACATCATCAAGATTCCTCAGCCCACTGAGATTAGCGCCGAAAACACCATCAAGGCTAGCCTCGATGATCTTTCGGCTGATCAGCGCCAA
This sequence comes from Puccinellia tenuiflora, assembly GCA_012064385.1. Classification (NCBI taxonomy): domain Eukaryota; kingdom Viridiplantae; phylum Streptophyta; class Magnoliopsida; order Poales; family Poaceae; genus Puccinellia; species Puccinellia tenuiflora. The sequence goes on from QRDG01000808.1 coordinate 407,821, forward strand.
GCTATTGAAGCAATGAAGAAACAACGTCAAGAGCAACTTGATGCGCTGGAACAACAGCGCAAGGAGGAGTTTGAAGCTTTGAAGAAGAAGCAGGAAGAGGAAGACATGGAAGTACTCCTCTCAAGCTTCAAAAAAGACCGCCAAGGCGCTGTTACTTCGATTGCAGAGCTCAAACTTCCGCCAATGCTCGACAACCTAGCCGAGCCCGCTGTAAGTACTAGCTTATTTTCTGGTGATCAATTGGCTGCAATCAATCATTATGCTACAGATTCTAGTCGTCAAGCTTATGATGCTATGATAGAATATGTAAAAGCTAGTAAAAATACGCCTCATGAGTACACTGGTAACAATTGTTCGACTAATACTACAGGAAACCCTAGTTCAATGTTGCCTATTTCATCGGCGATGCCACAAAACATGCCGATGAACCCTTATTATAGCCAAGATGGTCAGATCATAACCGCACCAGTTTCCCCTAATCCTATTAGGAGTGTGCCTTATTCGGTGATACCGCCGAACCAAGTTACTCGCCCTCTAGTTACAGTCACGACGCCGAACTTTAATTCGGTGCCAACGACACGAGTAAGTCCTACGGCTAATACTACCATCGTTCCTGCATCACAACCACGAACAGATACACCCGTAGATGAGAACATGGCTACTCTCAGGGCAGAATTGCAAAAAATGTTTTATGATAACTTCGGAATTGAGCCAAAGCCAGCAAGCCGGATGTATCAAAAACCTTATCCGGAATACTTTGATGCTTTACCATACCCCAAGGTTACAGAGTTCCTGATTTTGCTAAATTTAATGGGGTAGATAATAAGACAACGTGGGAACATGTACTTAGCACAGTTAGGAGAAGCTAGTACTAGTGATCCTTTGAAAGTGCGCTTATTTCCCTTGTCTTTAACGGGTACACTTTTTCATGGTTTTCTGCTTTGCCTTATGGTTCTATTAATACTTGGTATTATCTAGAAAAAAATTCCATGAGCATTTTTATAGCGGTGATAATGAGCTTAAGCTGTCACATCTTACATCGGTTAGACAAAGACATGATGAATCGGTCACCGATTATGTCAAAAGATTTAGAGATACAAAAAACCGATGTTATAGTTTAGTGATAACTGAAAGGGATATGGCGGACTTGGTGCTTAATGGTTTAAGAACTCACATAAAAGAAATAATTGAAGGTTATGAGTTTCTGAATGTTGGCCAAGTTTTTCAAAGAGCTTTGGCTCAAGAAAGCTGAAGCAAGGAAATTAAAGACGTGCATAGATCTAAATCTGATCGTCCTCGAGTAAACGTGGTTGGATATACTAGTGAAAGTTTGGACGATGAGGCTGATGTCTATGCTGCTGAATTTGTTTGGCCCTCAAAGGCCAAACCATATACTTGTGATGCTCTTAAGCCGATTCGTAAGAATCGTGAAGATGATATGGTTTTTAGTTTCGATGTAGCCAAATGTGATAGAATATTTGATGCTATGTTGAAAGATAAATACATTAGAATATCTCATACTATACCGCCGTTTGAAGAATTGAAACGGCGTGCTTATTGCAAATATCATAATTCATTTTCGCATGCTACTAATGATTGCAATGTTTTTCGGCGACATATACAATCGGCTATCAATGATGGACGATTAAGCTTTGCCGATATGCAAATTGACAAGCAGTCATTCCCAATGAAAACACTAGATTTGCAGGGGAAGAAGATGTTAGTTCGGCCTGAGGTGGCCGGATCTGCTAACAAAGACAATGTTGTTGTTGGTGAACCCAGGAGCAACAAGGAAAGTGACAAGGTCTCAGGAAGGGAAATAGTTCTTGGCAAGCAACCCAACGGCAGGGAGACGTTGAAGATCACAGTAAAAAATCCTGCACTCGGGGGGCAACTACAAGTGCAAGGATATGTTCGTGCCAAGTTCATCAAGCCCAAGAGTCCAGAGGTTGGCAAGTGGAAGAAAAATGAGGTCGATGCAAGATAAAAGAAAATCAAGCCAACCTTTGATATCCTGCTAAACAAATATACACAACAAGCGACTGGTTCGAACTCCAACCGGCCATTGCGTATGAAGCGTCCAAGGTCACCTCCAAGGGAAAAGTCTCCACGATATGCAAGGCCGTATGAACAGTGGGCGCCAAGTCCATGGATGGCGCCACCACCGTACGCGCCATATTACTTCAATGGAGGATGGGTGCAACCCCCAATGGCTCCGCATGCCTTTCATCCAGGATGGGCAGCTCCCAGGAAATTTTTCCATGACAGAATTACTCATCCTGTTCGAGACCGTTTGGGAAACAATGCTAATCGGTCATTTCGAAACAATGGTACATAGAAAATGTGGCGTCCTAAGTTACCATCAGCTGGAGATTCAGAGTCTGGCAAGCGACAAGAGCCTAATGCTAATGCCGATTCTGTTGTAATAGGTGCTCATGAGTTGAAGCTCAAAGAGCCGATTATTGGGGATAAACCGGCTGCTTCTAATGAATCTATTTTGGTTATTAAACCAGGGTCCTCGGCTAATGATCATGAAGCAAGCACAAGCAAGGCTAAGACGAGGGATCCTAAATATACTCAGCCAAAGTGGTGTCCTCCCGGATTGACTAAAACTAAGAAGAGGAGGTTGCAGCGTATGAGGAACCAACAGAAGGTGGAGGATAAGGCAGAAAAGTGGAGGGATGTTTACTTTGATGAAATTCACCCTACACCGGCTAAAATGTGGATTCGTAAGGAGGTGGAGACCACGATTCCTATGGGGATTACGGCAGGTCCTACGCAATCCGAAGGGGAGAACATGAGCATTGTTGTGTCATCTACACTACTTCCCACACCCCCCTCAACTGATGAAATTCCAGAGTCCATATTAGAAGATGATGAAGAGCAAGTGGATTTCGAGAATACGCCGACTAGGGGAAGTATGGATATTAATATGGTGTATTACTTACCTACTGAGTTTCGTGCTGTAGATGAAGAAGGGGAGGTAGCGCAGCTGGACTTTGGTCCTAAAAACGCCATCTTTGAGAAGCCCAAAGAACCGGTGAAACACTTGAAGCCATTATATGTCAAGGGGCACATCAACGGATCGCCGGTTGCCAGGATGCTTGTTGATGGTGGTGCTGTGGTAAATCTTATGCCATATTCGGTCTTCAAGAAACTGGGGTTAGATGAAGATGGCTTGATGAAGACCAACATGGTGCTCAATGGGTTTGAAGGCAAGGAGAAAATAGAGGCCAAAGGTGTTATGAGTGTGGAGCTTACCGTGGGAAGCAAAACTTTGGCCACCGCCTTCTTTGTTGCTGAGGTGCAAGGTAATTACAATGTTATATAGGCCGTGATTGGCTTCATGCAAACGAATGTGTGCCGTCTACTTTGCACCAGTTCTTGATCCAATGGGTTGATGATGAAGTAGAGGTTGTCCATGCTGATAATTTAGTTTGCGTTGCTTTAGCCGACTCATTGGTGGATTGGCAACATCCCAATGCTACTTGCTTAACAGGGCGTGACCTCTCAAATTTTGATTTCCTGAGTGCTACGAAGAACGGCTTCGTGCCTGTGTCTTTAAAGCCGATTAGTAATAATCGGTTACCAAATATGTATCTAGATGGATCCCAATGAAGAGTGGTTGCAGAAGAGACTTGTTGAGTATCGGTCTAATAAGAACGATATGTACGAGTCCATAGAAGAGATAGATGATATGGATAAATTGGGACAAGGTTTTACGTCGGCTGATCCATTGGAATAAGTAGATATAGGAGATGGTTCAGTTCCTAGGTCGACGTTTGTAAACAAAAATCTGAAAGCCGATTATAAAGGTGTATTAATCGGACTGCTAAAAGAATATGTTGATTGCTTTGCATGGGAGTATTATGAGATGCCTGGCTTAAGCCGAGAGCTAGTTGAGCATCGGTTGCCTATTAAAGCCGGTTTTAGACCTTATAAACAACCGGCCCGGAAATTCAATCCGAATATGTATGACCGGATCAAGGAAGAGATCGGTTGTTTATTAAAAGCTAATTTTATTAGACCTTGCAGGTATGCTGATTGGATTTCCAATATTGTACCCGTGGAGAAGAAGGGATCCGGCAAGCTGAGGGTGTGTATTGATTTTAGAGATTTAAATAGAGCTACGCCCAAAGATGAGTATCCTATGCCTATAGCTGATATGCTTATTAGTGATGCTTCTGGTCACCAAGTCATTAGTTTTCTTGACGGCAACGCGGGGTACAGTCAGATTTTCATGGCCGAAGAGGATACGTTCAAAACGTCTTTTCGCTGTCCTGGGTTTGTTGGTTTATTCGAGTGGACGGTAATGACCTTTGGATTGAAGAATGCCGGTGCCACATATCAAAGAGCGATGAATTTAATTTTTCATGACTTGCTTGGAGTCATACTTGAAGTCTATATTGATGATGTTGTTGTCAAATCGAATGCTAATGAATCTCATTTAGCCGATTTACGTTTAGCTTTTGAGAGGATAAGAAAGTATGGACTCAAGATGAATCCTTTGAAGTGTGCTTTCGGTGTATCGACTGGGAGGTTCTTGGGTTTTATCATACATCAACATGGCATAGAAATTGATCCCAAGAAGATAGAAGCTATCCAGAAAGTGCAAGCTCCAAAGTGTAAGAAAGATATGCAGAAATTCCTTGACAAGGTCAATTATTTGAGGCGGTTTATAGTGAATTTGTCAGGGAAGGTTAATGCATTTACTCCCATCCTTCGGTCAAAAAGTGATGATAATTTTACTTGGGGGGCAAAGCAGCAAGAAGCATTTGAGAATATCAAAATTTGTTTGTCTACTCCTCCGGTGTTGAGAGCACCCAAACACGGAGAGCCTTCTAGACTATATATTGTCGCAGAGGAAGGAGTTATTGGTGCTGTCTTGACACAAGAGACCGAAGGAAAGGAGCATGTTGTCACTTATTTGAGTCGACGTTTATTGGATGCTGAAACAAGGTATACATTCATTGAGAAATTATGCTTATGTTTATATTTTGCTTGCACTAAAGTAAGACATTATTTATTGTCTAGCATGTGTACAGTAGCTTGTCAAACCGATGTTATCAAGTACATGTTGCATAGACCGATTCTTAGTGGTAGAATCGGTAAATGGGCTTATGCTTTAATTGAGTATGATTTGGCCTATGCATCATTAAAATCTATGAAAGGCCAAATAGTCGCTAATTTTATTGTTGAACATCGGATTGGCATTGAGCATGATATTAGTATTGACCTTGTCTCTTTGGTGCCATGGAGGTTATATTTTGATGGTTCAGTTTGTAGCAATGGCCAAGGTGTTGGTGTTGTTTATATATCCCCTCATGGTGTTGTTTTTGAAGCCTCTTGTCGCTTAGAATATTTTTGCACAAACAATCAGGCCGAATATGAAGCTTTATTATTCGGGCTAGAACTTTTAATTGCTGTAGGTGCTACACATGTTGAGGCCTTTGGTGATTCGTTGCTAATAGTGCAACAAGTAAAGAAGGTTTTTCAATGTATCGACGAATCACTTAATGCTTATCTTGATAAGTGTCTAGATACAATTTCTACCTTGGATTATTTTGACATAGCTCACATACCTAGGGAAGACAATTGGGTTTCAGATGAGCTAGCACAACAAGCATCTGGCTACCATGTTAGTCGTGGTGTGTTTCATATATCTCATGAGCCGATGCTTGCTTTTGCTAATATAAATGAACCCGAATTGAGTCCCATTGATTCGGCTGCTAATGAAAGATCTAGTGCAGGTACACATGGCGATTGGAGGAAACCCATTATTGAATATATGCAGGATCCTAGCAAGAGGACAGACAGGTCTGTTCGGTGGATGGCTTTCAAATATGCATTAATAGACAATGATCTTTATCGCCGAACTGTGGACGACATTCTTTTGAAGTGCCTGGATGAAGACCAAGCGAGAGATGCTATGGGAGAGGTACATGAAGGCATATGTGGCACTCATCAGTCGACGCACAAGATGAAGTGGTTATTGCGACATGTAGGGTTTTATTGGCCGACGATGATTAATGATTGCTTCAGTTACTATAAAGGGTGTGAGCCTTGTCAGAAGTTTGGAGACATTCAGTTGGCTCCCGCTGCTATGTTGAATCCTATCATAAAGCCGTGGCCATTCAGAGGTTGGGGATTGGATTTTATTGGTATGATTCATCCGGCTTCTTCAAAAGGGCATCGGTTCGTGTTGGTAGCCACTGATTATTTCACCAAGTGGTCTGAAGCAGTACCTCTCAGAAATATGACCCATACGGAGGTAATCAAATTCATAACTAAACATATTATACATAGATTCGGTATTCCGCAAACTTTGACTACAGATCAAGGTACATCATTTATGGCGAAAGAAGTGAAGGAGTTTGCCGAATCTTATCAAATAAAAATGCTCAGTTCATCTCCATATTATGCCCAAGCCAATGGACAAGCCGAGTCTAGCAATAAAATATTAATCAAGTTGATCAAAAAGAAGATTGAAGATCATCCAAGGAGATGGCATGAGGCGTTGTCCGAAGCTTTGTGGGCGCACAGGATTTCAAGGCATGGTGCGACAAAGGTAACTCCGTATGAACTTGTATACAGGCAAGAAGCCGTTTTACCTGTGGAGGTAAATCTGGCTGCTTTGAGATTAGCCAAACAAAATGATTTATCGGCGGTTGATTTTCATAATCTGATGATGGACAATATCGATGAGGTCGCCGATAAACGATTAGCTGCTTTGAAGGACATAGAGAAAGACAAGTTGCGGGTAGCAAGAGCTTACAATAAGAAAGTGAAATTGAAGAGCTTTCAGGTTGGTGATCTCGTATGGAAGGTAATTCTACCAGTTGGTTCAAAGATAGAAAATTTGGTAAATGGTCTCCGAGTTGGGAAGGTCCTTTTGTAGGGTCGCAACATAGAAAACAAAAATTTCCTACGCAAAGATAGCGGAATAAACCCAACATCTAGATCCGATCTACGAGAGGTTGGTAGCAAGAAGGAGATCGAATCTCACCCTCGAAGAAAACCGTGAGCGTTTTGTCGAGGCAGGGGTTGGCTAGTCGATCCCCGCAACTAGACTCGTCTAGTCGCGAGGAGATGTATTATCCAAGCGCCGCACGAGCAACGCCTCCGAGAGATCCACACGTACAGCTCGATGAAGACTCCACGTTCTTGATCCCGCAAGAGGTGGTGGAGAGGCTCGAGATCAACAGCACGACGACGGTGGCGTGGTGTGTATGGTGGAGATTGGACAGGGCTTCGCCAAGCGGTGTCGGGAGAGAGGAGGTGGAGGGGGGCGGCGACAAGGAGGGAGAGGGGTACGGCTAGGGCACCTATGGGGTGGCCTTCGGGTGCCGCACCCCCTCCTCTATGCCTCCTTATATAGGGGGCAGGGGGGGCTGCGCCCCACCCCCATCTAGGGCCGGCGCAAGGGGGGAGGCTTGCCCCCCAAGCAACCCTTAGGGTTTAGGCCGGCCCCCCCCTTCTAGAAGCTTGGCCCGCATGGGCCTATAAGGGAGTGGTGCGGCTGGCCCAATAGGCCAGCCCACTACCCCTTCATGCCTTGTGGGCCCCATACTCCTATGGGCCCCACTTCTAGACCCCTCTAGAACCTTCTAGAACATTCCGGTACTTTACCGATAAATTCCCGAACCTTTCTTAACCTCCGGAAACAACTTTCGTTATATGAATCTTATTCTCCGGACCACTCCGGAACTCCTCGTGATGTCCGGGATCCCATCCGGGACTCCGAATCAATATTCGTTCTCACCATCATTTATCTCGAACCCTAACTACATCGAACATTAAGTGTGTGACTCTGCGGGTTCGCGAATATGTCATATTAATAGCGGGACCGGGATGCCCATATTAATTCCTACATATTCGACGAAGTACTTTACTAGTCGAACCACAATGTCCGGGATTCAATTAATCCAAATACGATTCCTTTTGTTTCATGATATATTACTTGTCCAAGATTCAATCCACCGATATCTCCATATCTGATTAATCTCGTTACCGACAAGTTCTCTTTACTCGTTCTCATAGAATAGGATCCCTTATGACTAGCCACTTAGTCATATGCTTGCAAGCGTTTGGATGCTATACTACCGAGAGGGCCTAGAGATATCTATCCAACTGTTGGACGAACAAATCCTAGTCTTGAAACATGTCACCCAACAACCTATCATAGGAGAACCTGAAAGCCACCTTTATAATCACCCAGTTACGAAGTGACGTTTAATGTCCACAAAGCTCTCCTCCGATAAGCGGGAGTGACATAATCTCATGGTCTAAGGAAACTATATTTGACATCTATTTAATTTGAGTCTTGTCCATTATATCATCACCTATGATACAAACTTCGTTTATTAAGTGATTCATAAATCCATGGTTAGGAAACATCTAACCATCACTTAATTAAACGAACTAGTCACAAGAGGAAAGACTAGGGACACATTACCGTTTATATTCCACACACATGTATTTGTTTCCGGTTAATACAATTCTAGCATGGAATTAAACATATCATGAACAGAGAAATATGATAAACAATAATCATTATTATTGCCTCTTGGGCATATCTCCAACAGTCTCCCACTTGCACTAGAGTCAATAATCTAGTTTACATTTGTAGCAATCTAACACCCATGGCCTCTCGGTGTTGATCATGTTTTGCTCGTGGAAGAGGTTTAGTCAACGGGTCTGCCACATTCAGATCCGTATGCACCTTGCAAATCTCTATGTCACCATCCTTGACATTCTCACGCAAATTGTGATAGCGGCGCTTGATATGCTTGGTATTCTTGTGTGAAGTCGGGTCCTTGGCAAGAGCTATTGCACCTGTATTATCACAGTACAGGGCCAGAGGTCTTGACGCACTTGGAACCACGCTCAGCTTTGAGAGGAACTCCTTCATCCAGACTGCTTCACTTGCTGCCGACGAGGCCGCAACATACTCCGCTTCTGTTGAAGATTTCGCCACCACGCTCTGCTTGGAACTCCTCCAACTCACAGCGCCACCATTCAGAATAAACACGTATCCGGACTGAGACTTAGAATCATCCGGATCTGTGTCCCAACTAGCATCGACGTAACTCCTTACGACAAGCTCTTGGTCACCTCCATATACGAGAAACATTTCCTTAGTTCTATTTAGATACTTAAGGATATTCTTGACAGCTGACCAGTGTTCCACTCCTGGATCACTTTGGTACCTGCTAGTCAAACTTACAGCATGGCACACATCTGGTCTAGTACATAGCATGGCATACATGATAGAGCCTATCGCAGAGGCATAAGGAACCTTGTCCATTATCTCTCTATCTTCTGCCGAAACAGGACTCTGAGTCTTACTCAGAACCTTCCCTTGCAACATTGGTAAGAACCCCTTTTTTGAATTTTCCATTCTAAACTTCTTCAGAACCTTGTCAAGGTATGTACTCTGTGAAAGCCCTATTAGGCGCTTTGACCTATCTCTATAGATCTTTATGCCTAAAATATACGCAGCTTCTCCAAGGTCTTTCATTGAAAAACTTTTATTCAAATAAGACTTTACACTTTCAAGTAGTGTAACATCATTTCCAATCAATAATATGTCATCCACATATAGTATTAGAAATGCAACTGAACTCCCACTCACTTTCTTGTAAATACAGGCTTCTCCATAAGTTTGGACAAATCCAAACCCTTTGATCACTTCATCAAACCGGAGATTCCAACTCCGCGATGCTTGCTTCAGTCCATAGATGGATCTCTGAAGTTTGCATACCTTGTTAGCATCCTTTGGATCAACAAAACCTTCGGGCTGTACCATGTACAACTCTTCCTTAATATGACCATTAAGGAACGCGGTCTTCACATCCATTTGCCAAATTTCATAGTCATAATATGCGGCAATTGCTAACATAATCCGAACAGATTTCAGCATCGCTACGGGTGAGAATGTCTCATCGTAGTCAACTCCTTGAATTTGTCGGAAACCCTTTGCGACAAGTCGAGCTTTATACACGGTGACGTTTCCGTCAGCGTCTGTCTTTCTCTTGAATATCCATTTGTTCTCAACGGCCTTACGGTCGTTAGGTAAGTCTACCAAAGTCCACACTTGGTTTTCATACATGGATTCCATTTCGGATTTCATGGCTCCTAGCCATTTATCGGAGTCTGGGCTCATCATTGCTTCCTCATAATTCGCAGGTTCATCATTGTCTAACAACATGACATTCATGACGGGGTCGTACCGATCAGGAGCGGTACGTTCCCTCGTTGATCTGCGAGGTTCAATAGCAGCCTTGGCTGGAACAGCATGATCAACATCATTTGCTCCTTCTCAGGTGGCGATGGCTGTTCTGGAACAACTTCCAGTTCTGCGCTACTCGGCATCTCAAGAACAGGTTCAATAACCTCGTCAAGCTCTATTTTCCTTCCACTCACTTCTTTCGAGAGAAACTCCTTCTCTAGAAAGGAACCATTCTTGGCAACGAAAATCTTGCCTTCAGTTCTGTGGTAGAAGGTATACCCAATAGTTTCCTTAGGGTATCCAATGAAGACGCACTTTTCCGATTTGGGTTCGAGCTTATCAGGTTGAAGCTTTTTCACATAAGCATCGCAACCCCAAACTTTGAGAAACGATAACTTTGGCTTCTTGCCAAACCATAACTCATATGGAGTCGTCTCAACGGATTTTGATGGAGCCCTATTTAATGTGAATGCGGCTGTCTCTAATGCATAGCTCCAAAACGATAGTGGCAGATCTGTGTGAGACATCATAGATCGCACCATATCCAATAAGGTTCGATTACGACGTTCAGACACACCATTACGCTGTGGTGTTCCGGGTGGCGTGAGTTGTGAAACAATTCCACACGTCTTTAAATGCATGCCAAACTCGTAACTCAAATATTCACCTCCACGATCAGATCGAAGAAACTTGATTTTCTTGTTACGATGGTTCTCAACTTCACTCTGAAATTCTTTGAACTTTTCGAACGTTTCAGACTTATGTTTCATTAAGTAAATATACCCATATCTACTCAAATCATCGGTGAAGGTCAAGAAGTAACGATATCCACCGCGCGCTGCAACACTCATCGGACCACACACATCGGTATGTATGATTTCCAACAAGTCTGTTGCTCTCTCCATCGTGCCGGAGAAGGGTGTTCGAGTCATCTTACCCATAAGGCATGGTTCGCAAGTTTCAAATGATTCAAAATCAAGTGAATCCAAAAGTCCATCAGAATGGAGTTTCTTCATGCGCTTTACACCAATATGACCCAAACGGCAGTGCCACAAAAATGTGGTATTATTATTATTCACTTTGCATCTTTTGGCATCAATGTTATGAACATGTGTATCACTACTATCGAGATCCAATAGAAATAAACCATTCCTCTCAGGTGCATGACCATAAAAAGTATTATCCATATAAATCGAAATACCAAAGTTTTCAGACTTAAATGAATAACCGTCTCGCAATAAACAAGATCCAGATATAATGTTCATGCTCAACGCAGGCACATAATAACAATTATTAAGGTTTAAAACTAATCCCGAGGGTAAATGCAGAGGGAGTGTGCCGACAGCGATGACTTCAACTTTTGATCCATTTCCAACTCGCATCGTCACCTCGTCCCTTGCCAAGCGTCGTCTATTCCGCAGCTCCTGCTTTGAGTTACATATATTAGCAACCGAACCAGTATCAAATACCCAGGTGCTACTACGATCACTTGTTAAATACACATCAATAACTTGTATATCAAATATACCTTGTTTGACGGTGCCAGCCTTCTTGTCCGCCAGATACTTGGGGCAGTTCCGCTTCCAGTGTCCGGTTCCCTTGCAGTAGAAGAACTCAGTATCAGACTTAGGGCCCTTCCTTGACTTCCTCGCAGGCCCGGCAGCTCGCTTGCCGTCCCTCTTGAAGTTGTCTCTTTTGCCCTTTTTCTTGAAACTGGTGGTCTTGTTGACCATCAACACTTGATGCTCCTTCTTGATTTCCACTTCCGCGGTCTTTAACATCGCGAAAAGCTCAGGGAGAGTTTTCTCCATCCCTTGCATGTTATAGTTCATCACAAAGCTTTTGTAGCTCGGTGGAAGTGACTGGAGAACACGGTCAATCCCCAACTCATTGGGAATCACAACACCCAGCTGCGCCAGACGATCACCGTACCCAGACATCTTGAGCACGTGTTCACTGACGGAGCTGTTCTCTTCCATCATACAGCTAAAGAACTTAGAAGAGGCTTCATACCTCTCCACCTTGGCTTGAGTCTGAAACATAGCTTTCAGATCAACGATCATCTGATGAACGCCATGGTGCTCAAAACGCTTTTGAAGCTTAGGTCCTAAGCCGTACAACAGACCGCACTTAACTATCTCGTGGTCCTCTGAACGGGCTGCCCAGACATTCCTAATGTCTTCAGCCGCTCCCTCTGCTGGAGCCTCACCTAGCGGTGCATCTAGGACATACAGTTTCTTGGCAGCTTTGAGGATAATTTTCAGATTCATAAACCAATCCGAGAAATTGCTTCCATCATCTTTCAGCTTGTCTTTCTCTAGGAACGCGTTAAAGTTCATGGTGATGTTGGGAAAGGCCATTGATCTACAACATTATTTGCAAGGTGTTTAGACTATGTTCATGATATTGTGTTCGAAAGATAATCTAATTATAAAACGAACTCCCACTAAACTCAACATCTCTCTGGTTGTTTAGTGACACACGATCCAAAATCCACTACACCACAACCGATCATCACGTGAAGTGGCGCAGTTTCAAAAGGTGAACATCTCCATGTTGATCATATCATTCATATGACTCGTGTTTAGCCTTTCGGCTCTTGTGTTCCGAGGCCATGTCTGTACATGCTAGGCTCGTCAAGGAAACCGTAGTATTTCTGCATGTGCAAACTGGCTTGCACCCGTTGTATGTGAACGTAGAATCTATCACACCCGATCATCACGTGGTGCTTCAAAACGACGAACTTTCACAACGGCGCATACTAGGGGAGAACACTTCTTGATATTGACGTGAGAGATCACCTTATCATGCTACCGTCGAGATCGTATCTAAGCATAAACCATAAGGTGCATAAAAGGATAAACATCACATGCAATTCAATATTGTGACATGGTATAGCCTTTTCTTGTGCCTTTGATCTCCATCTCCAAAGCACCGGCATGATCTCCATCATCACCAGCTCAAACGCCATCACCATGGTTGTCTCCACCAACTATTGCAACTACTACTATTAGCTACTCTTAGCAAATAAAGTAAAGCAATTACATGGTGTTTAAAGTGACACGCAGGTCATACAATAAATAAAAGACAACCATAAGGCTCCTGTCGGTTGCCGTACTCATCGACATGCAAGTCGTGATAATTACAAAACATGATCATTGCATACATCACATAATCATATCTTGAGGCCATACCATATCACAAACCCTGCAAAAACAAGTTAGACGCCTCTACTTTGTTTATGCAATTTTTACGTGGCTTCTAATGGGTCATTAGATAGAACCGTTCTAATCTACGCAAAGCCACAACGGTGATAAAATAGTTGCTGATTTACTCATCCTTTTGAAAGGCCTTCCATTGAAAATTACATCTTCACTAAAGCAAGAGAAACAGACACCCGCCAGCCACTTATGCAAAACAAGTTGCATGTCAGTCGTGGAACCGGTCTCTCGTGCGTGGACGAGTAAAGTTGGTCCGGGCCGCTTCAATCTTACAGTACCGCAAAGATGCATAGTGCACGCGAGAAGGTAGCAACTCAAATTATCAACGCCCACAACACTTGTGTCTAATCGCACCAACATCTACGAATAGATCTAGGCTCTGATAGCACTGTAGGGTCGCAGCATAGAAAACAAAAATTTTCCTACGCAAAGATAGCGGAATAAACCCAACATCTAGATCCGATCTACAAGAAGTTGGTAGCAAGAAGGAGATCGAATCTCACCCTCGAAGAAAACCGTGAGCGTTTTGTCGAGACAGGGGTTGGCTAGTCGATCCCCGCAACTAGACTCGTCTAGTCGCGAGGAGATGTATTATCCAAGCGCCGCACGAGCAACGCCTCCGAGAGATCCACACGTACAGCTCGATGAAGACTCCACGTTCTTGATCCCGCAAGAGGTGGTGGAGAGGCTCGAGATCAACAGCACGACGATGGTGGCGTGGTGTGTATGGTGGAGATTGGACAGGGCTTCGCCAAGCGGTGTCGGGAGAGAGGAGATGGAGGGGGCGGCCGCAAGGAGGGAGAGGGGTGCGGCTAGGGCACCTATGGGGTGGCCTTAGGGTGCCGCACCCCCTCCTCTATGCCTCCTTATATAGGGGGCAGGGGGGCTGCGCCCCACCCCCATCTAGGGCCGGCGCAAGGGGGGAGGCTTGCCCCCCAAGCAACCCTTAGGGTTTAGGCCGGCCCCCCCCTTCTAGAAGCTTGGCCCGCATGGGCCTATAAGGGAGTGGTGCGGCTGGCCCAATAGGCCAGCCCACTACCCCTTCATGCCTTGTGGGCCCCATACTCCTATGGGCCCCACTTCTAGACCCCTCTAGAACCTTATAGAACATTCCGGTACTTTACCGATAAATTCCCGAACCTTTCTTAACCTCCGGAAACAACTTTCCTTATATGAATCTTATTCTCCGGACTACTCCGGAACTCCTCGTGATGTCCGGGATCCCATCCGGGACTCCGAATCAATATTCGTTCTCACCATCATTTATCTCGAACCCTAACTACATCGAACGTTAAGTGTGTGACTCTGCGGGTTCGCGAATATGTCATATTAATAGCGGGACCGGGATGCCCATATTAATTCCTACATATTCGACGAAGTACTTTACTAGTCGAACCACAATGTCCGGGATTCAATTAATCCAAATACGATTCCTTTTGTTTCATGATATATTACTTGTCCAAGATTCAATCCACTGATATCTCCATATCTGATTAATCTCGTTACTGACAAGTTCTCTTTACTCGTTCCCATAGAATAGGATCCCTTATGACTAGCCACTTAGTCATATGCTTGCAAGCGTTTGGATGCTATACTACCGAGAGGGCCCAGAGATATCTATCCAACTGTTGGACGAACAAATCCCAGTCTTGAAACATGTCACCCAACAACCTATCATAGGAGAACCTGAAAGCCACCTTTATAATCACCCAGTTACGAAGTGACGTTTAATGTCCACAAAGCTCTCCTCCGATAAGCGGGAGTGACATAATCTCATGATCTAAGGAAACTATATTTGACATCTATTTAATTTGAGTCTTGTCCATTATATCATCACCTATGATACAAACTTCGTTTATTAAGTGATTCATAAATCCATGGTTAGGAAACATCTAACCATCACTTAATTAAACAAACTAGTCACAAGAGGAAAGACTAGGGACACATTACCGTTTATATTCCACACACATGTATTTGTTTCCGGTTAATACAATTCTAGCATGGAATTAAACATATCATAAACAGAGAAATATGATAAACAATAATCATTATTATTGCCTCTTGGGCATATCTCCAACACCTTTCAAGATCGTAAGAGTGGTTCCCGGAAATTCATATTTGGTGGAATCTATAAAGGGAGATCTACTACCCCGAGCTCTCAATGGAAGATACATAAAGAGGTTCTACCCGAGTGTGTGGCAAGAAGCTTGAAGCACACGTGGCCGATATGTATGTGATTATCGCCCTTAGCACAAATGGCCGATATACTATTATCGCCCTAAGAACATATGGCCGATGGTGTGTTGACATCGTCCTTAGACCAAGATTGCTGCAAGTTATTTTTCGGTACACAAGTTTTACCGAAAAACAGGGGGGCATGTGTTGGCAACCATTTTTGGCTCACAAGTAGACATCCTCAAGATGGCCTCAAATGAAAAGGTTACTGACATGAAAGTTGTAGATCTCGTCAAAACAAGCAATTTTGCTTTTTGAGTCATCTCAATCCGAGGTCATATGCAACCTATGGAGTCAAAATACTGAAGCGATGGAAAATCCGCCCAAGCACAGACATGCTCTGTCCTCGGGGGTTCAGAAATCCGCCCAAGCACAGACATGCTCTATCCTCGAGGTTCAGAAACGCTGAAAACAAACCGAATTGCTTCCGATTGAATTTGAAGGGTCCAAATGGCGTCAAATGGAAAAATACATAAAATGCAAGTTCTTCGTTTTTTCGAGACGACCAACTTTTTCTTCTATGGGATTTCGATCCGAGGTCGTTTACTGTCCCGAAAACGGCCCGCAAGACGCTGTGAGGTTTTAGACCGAACAGTTTTGGAAAGTTCGGACTTGTCCATCCGAATTGGGCCCTAATTAGGGTTTTGGACGTGAATCCAAACCTTTCTTTGCACGGGAAGTCCAGCCGCCTTTATATACAAGGGTGCCGGCCAATTGAAACACAACATACAATCGCAAAACAAATCTACAAACTTTTCATCTCCTATCCCAGTTTTCTGCTTCTCGTTTGTCGGTGTTCTTCGAGTTGGAGAGCTTCGATCTACGAAGTCCTAGGGGCGAGCGAATCGACCTAGGGCAGCCCATCACCGCCGTGCGTCCAAACGGGGTCTCTCCCGGCCGCGTGGGGTTTCGGGTCCTCAAAAGTGCTCGCCGGATTGTCTTGCGTATCGCGCTTCCGGCGAGCCTCCTTCGGCGACGTGTCCTGCGTATCGCGCTCGACGCCGAGGGTACACGTGACGTGTTCGTGTGTCAACCGGATGGCTGTGATGTGAGGATCACATGTGTTCACGGATTGTTAATGCTATGCTCCGGTGCTCTATTAAAAGGAGTACCTTAATTACCAGTAGATTCCCTTGAGCCCCCGCTGCAAACGGGCTGGTAGGACAAAAGATGTTGTGCAAGTTTCTCATTGCGAGCACGCACGACTATTTATGGAACACATGCCTATGGTTACTTAGTACTCGGTTACTTTATCATTATTATCTGCAAATGCCTTGTCTTGATTATTACATGAACTATTCCATCCATGCAGCGCCCACATCCATCCCTGTGCCTACAGTATTTTAATCCTGCTGTCTACTGCAATAATTTCTGCTGTCTTTATTTTACTGCTATTTCTATTTTACTACTGCTACTGCTATAAAACTGTTGCTACTGATGATCTGTGTCGAGCAAGTCTGTTTACAGGTGCAACTGAATTGACAACTCAATTGTTAAGGCTTATAAATATTATTTGTCTCCCCTTGTGTCGAATCAATAAATTTGGGCTTTACTTCCCTCGAAAACTGTTGCGATCCCCTATACTTGTGGGTTATCAATGGACCTAACCGTTGCGTGGACGGTGTCGGGAGGAACACTCATACGATTGCCCTCCTTCCACATGCGATAAACGCCACATGCCGCAACGCCTACAGAAACACCTGAACTACTTGTGGCATTCTGGACAAGTTTGAGGATCTGGTAATAGATTGCGGGGAGGCCCATAGAACTCCCACATGTGGTTAGTGCGCTCAGTCTTGGATCAGCGGAAAAGAACTCGGGTCCTAGACGACACTAGCAGAACAAATCACCACGATTGGCCTTCTGCCGGTGCCTTATCTTTATTATAATATTCCCATCGCAACAGAAATTAAAGATTACCATTTTAGTTGAGCCTAGCTATCATGTTATGAACAATACTAGATAAAAAGATAACAGGACTCAAGCAAAGCACCTAAGCATGCACTACAACTCGCAAGGCCAACAAGATAAACAAACAACAGGGTGATAGGATGTGGAGGTGTGGCTATATCATGGCTGCTAGGCAAACATGAATATAGGATCGAGACACAAACATCGTGACATAAGGCTAGCAAGGAACAAAAGATAGGACGAGTAAGAGACAGAAAACAAGCAAAGATAGCAAGGGAGTATCACTTGCCTGCATTCCAGTAGAGGTAGCAGAACCTGTCGTTGATCACATCAACTCAACGTCCTATTCCCGAAGAAGCAACCAACACTGGACAACGGGAAAGATGCATTTTACTACTAGGGCAAAAGAAGCGGCATGTTGATGATATGAATGCATGGCATGACAAGACATGAGAAGATGCAATTAAGCCAAATTAAACGGAACCGAATTCCGACAATTAATTATATGGTTCACGTTATTTTTCTAACCATCAAATTAAATGTTATTAGCATGTTGAAACAATATATGGGTGAGCTGCACAAAATTAAATGGAAAAGGAACTTCCATTAAATTAGATCTCAAACATTCCATATTTTAATTATTTTATTATTATTTAGGTGTTATACAAAAATACAACCAAAGTGCAACCTACATGATGCAAACATGAGCATAGATGGCATATTCTAATTCTACACATTTTTATGATAAAATTTCATATATAACATTTTTTATTTGGACTTATAGATTAAAAGATATGATTTGATACATAGATTGCAAAAAGAATAAAAGACAGAAAAAGGGTGCCATTTGGTGAAGCCCAAGGGATTCGAACTTGGGCGAGCAGTAGGACATGAGGAGCGCGGCCACTGGGCTACGACTTGGTTGATGTTGGAAATGGGATTCAACGGTACATGAAACATAGAACCGGCGTTAGAGCAACTCCAGCCGTCCCCCCACGAAGCCCCCCCAGGACAACTTTTCGACGCCGGCGGTCCATTTTCCCCGTAGTCGCGCCCCCAGGACCCCCCCAAGGCCTCGTTTTTCGCCGGATTTGGGCCAAATTTTATCCGGCGTCCCAGGCCGAACCCAGTGCGCTGGGTTCGGCCTGGGGGCGCCGGCGAAAGGGGAAAACCGCGCGGGCCACCACTGTCGGCGAGAGAACGCACCTTTCCACGAACGGGTTCGTGCTTTCCTCCTCTCCTTCTCCCCGTCGCCGGCACCGACTCCTCCCATTCCGCCGCGAGCTCGCCACCAAAACCACCGCCAACTACCGCGACGACACCCTCTGTAGTATCCCTCCCCGCACCAGCCGCCTCCACCCCGAGAATCGCCGTCGCGGTCAAGTTTCGCGCACATCCGCATCCACCCTGCCCGCGAGGTGTTCGACGCTTTGCCTCGATGGACTCCGACGATGAGGAGATGCTCGCCGCTCTGCTGGACGAGGAAGCCGAATCTGCCGCCGCCGACGACGAAGAGCACTTACTGATGCTCGCCTGTCTGGCTGGCCTGTACGATGCCGATGCACAGCCGAAGCGCGGTGGTTCGGCACCAGGTCGGCGCAAGAGCAAGGCACGTCAGCGTGCCGAGGGGTATTGCATGCTATATGCCGACTACTTCGCCGACGATCCAGTACACGGCGAGAAGACATTTCGGCGCCGTTTCAGAATGAATCGGCACCTTTTCCTTAAGATTTTGCATGGTGTCCGGGAGTTCGACAACTATTTCGTTTGCAAGAAAGATTGCACCGGTACGGTTGGTTTTTCCTCTCTCCATAAGTGCATGGTCGCATTGAGATTGCTTGCATATGGAGCTCCAGCTGATTCGCAGGATGACTATCTGCGCATGGCCGAATCCACCATCCTTGAGTGCTTCTACAGGTTCTGCAGAGCCGTAATTGGCGCATTTGGACCTGAATATTTGCGATCACCCACTGCTGAAGACACTGCTCGGATCCTAGCCGAGAATGAAGCAAGAGGATTTCCTGGGATGCTAGGAAGCATCGACTGCATGCACTGGAAATGGAAAAACTGTCCATTTGCTTGGCAGGGGATGTACAAAGGGCACAAAGGCGGTTGCAGTGTCGTACTTGAGGCAGTGGCTTCATATGATACCTGGATTTGGCATTCCTTCTTTGGAATGCCAGGATCAAACAACGACATCAACGTCCTGCAGTGCTCGCCTGTCTTCTCCAAACTTGTTGAAGGTATTGCTCCCCCGGTGAACTTCGAGATCAACGGGCACCATTACAACAAGGGATACTACCTGGCAGATGGTATCTATCCAAAATGGTCAACATTTGTGAAGACCATCTCAAACCCTGTGCCGAAGACGGCTAAAGCTTGGTTTGCCAAGTGCCAGGAGGCTTGCAGGAAGGATGTCGAGCGGGCATTTGGTGGGCTCCAAGCTCGATTTGCTGTTGTCCGGTATCCCGCTATGTCTTGGTCGAAAGATCAGATGTGGGAGGTGATGACTTATTGTGTGATCTTGCACAACATGATCATTGAGAGCGAGCGGAAGTATCCAGTGGATGAGAAGGAGAAGAAGGTTCCATACTTCAGACAGGGTCCTCTCATGGGCGAGGATCCAGAGGAGAGCGAGCGTCTGCCTGTACCGAAATCATGTACTGCCTACCTTGCAACGCGTCAGGAAATCCGAGACCCAGTAGTTCATGAGCAATTGCAGCAAGATCTGGTGGAGAACCTGTGGAGGCGCAAAGGCGAGGTCTAGGTTTTATGTAATTTGATTTTAAAAACTTGTTTTACATTTTATGATTTGTTAAACAATTTGTAATAATTTTTCTGTCGAATTATTGGATACAAATGATAAATTTGCTTCAAAAATAATAGATTTTACTAGTAAAATGGGGGTCTATGGGGAAAACGCCGGAAAACGATTAAAAACGCCGGAAAACGCCGGGCTGGGGGGCGACACGGCTGGGAATCGGGCTGCCCCCAGGCCGTTTTTTTCCGCCGGCGCCCCCCAGCAGGGCCAAAAAATCGCCGGCAATTCGGCCTGGGGGGGCCAACGGCTGGAGTTGCTCTTAACTGAATTTTGACAGGATGAAGATTCAGACTTCGGTTTTCAGGAACAGGGTGTTGACGACGGACGATCTGCAGCAGACAGGTTCCTGGCGTTCATGCACGAAGGTAAGGAGAGCAACTGGTGCGTGGTGCTTGCTGATGTGAGAGCCGGGCGGCGCCAAATGGGAGAGCCATCAACATGGACGCCAGATTGGTCGAGCAAAGCGCCCCTAGGTGAGCAGCAGGGAGCTCCGCAGTGGATCAGGGACGCACGCAGTCGCCGTCGGTGCGGAGGCCATGGTGGCCGAGCCATGCGCACACACCTCCCATAGCGGCGCACAGACGCAGACGGGTCTAGGGAGGTCGATTTGGGGGCGATTTTTTGGTGGGGGCTGGATTTATGGGATTGAACGACCGAAGGAGATGCCCCGCCGCGGCCGTCTGCCGTGCGACGACCTCCTTCGGCGGCGGCGAGGGCTGTGGACGATGTGTAATGTGTTTCTGCGGCGGCGGCGCGGGCACCTCGGAGTGGTCTGGGGGCGATTCGGAGACGTGAAAGGGTTCGTTCAAATGACCCCATAACATGAGAAGGGAAAGGGGACGATCATCTCGGAAGAAACCGTCGTCGATTACGGGGAGAAGAAGACGCGCGGAGGATACCTTTTCCGTTGCGCGAAGAAGTGTGACGAAACCAGAGGCGAAACGCGCTGAGCAACGGACGACAGAACCAAACTTTTTTTTATAAGATAGGAGAGATAATCCAATAGCGTTAACGCCTCCCATGTGCGTGCGGGAGAGGAGCACACCCGCCCGGAAGTAGAAACGAATTTCTCTATCAACTAGCTAAATGCCCGTGCGTTGCAACGGGATACCAATATTTTAGTGCTTCGACACTAATCGTATCTACAATCCTCATGCATATCACATGGTATTATCGTCTGTCTCTCATGGCCGTGGATGTCATTTCTGCCTCCTCTTGTGGTCGTCTTTCTCATCCTTCTCATCCTCGTTGAGTGTCTCGATCAGCTGCGTGTTTTTCTTCTCGAGCGGAGTACATAGCTCTAGCAACTGTCTCGTTAGCGGTTCATTGTTGTTGATATTGGTGGAGGCGGCGATGTTGAGTGGGCCCAAGGGGTTATTGATGGTCTTGATCTCCGCCACATTGTTGTCTTCGCCACAAACGCCACATCCATCACCAACTCCATGTTCATCTTCTCCTCATCTTCCCAAGCACATTGTAATCAATTCGTCCCAGTGAGTATCAGATCATATTACTAAGTTATGTTCCCTCAAAATAACAATAACTAAAATTAGATGAAATAAATCTCACAATCATCTTGGAGATTAGCTTTTAAATCAAAATAAATAGTTGGGGTCACAGCAAAGTAAATTATGAAATAAGTGCTCAAGTTTATTCATGCATCTCTTGTTTGGGCTACTTTAATGGATCCTAAGAGTTCATGGTATATAAATGTAAATAATCTATAGAAAATAAACAAGAAAAAAAATATAGCTTCTTGAATGCATAAAGTGATAGGAACATACAAACACATTTATTTTTTAGCCCAAAATCCCTTCACACCAATTACTCTACAATTTTGCTCAATAAAATGGTACATCGGGGAGTGGTGTTAGAGCAACTCCAGCCGTTGGCCCCCCCAGGGTATCCGGCGAAGGCTTTTTAGCCCGTTCGCCGGCGCCCCCCAAGCCTTGGGGAGGCCTCGGTTCCCACTCGCCCCCCCAGCTTTCAGCCCCAAGGCACTTTTTTTTTGAATCGGCGTGTTCCCGCTACATATCGGCGATCATCGCTAGTCCGGTCAAGCTTAAAAGAAAACATAATTCGGTAAAAAAGAGGCCAAATCGACGACGTCGACCTCAAATCGCCGGCTCGTCGTCCTCCACTTGCACCACGACGGAGAAGTCGGTCGATGGCGCAGCGATCTGCGGCGACGATGCCGGCTCGTCGTCCTCCACTTGCACCACGTAGGAGGGAGCGGTCGATGGTGCAGCGATCGGCGGCGACGATGCAGGGGTAGTACTGGTGCTCGGCGTCGTTTTCGTGGTGGAGCCTTCCGTTGTCGGAGTCGGGGTCATCGTCGGGAGTGGAGTCGGGGTCGGGGTCGGTGGTGGAGTCGGGGTCGGGATCGGCGCGGGTATCTCGTTCAGGATGAGGTCGCGCTGGCTCATGTACCACGCCTTGACCTTGGCGTCCATGATCGTCGCCGGGTCGGCGCTCATTAGGAACGCCAGATCGGTGTTCCTCTTTTTGGCCGCGACGTTGGTTTTCAGGAGGTCGATCTTCACGTCTTGTTTCTCCATCATCTGCAACCACCTCGTGTCGAACTTCTCGTCCCTCTTGACGGCGTGGGTCTTGGTGTCGGCAATGCACTTCTCGATCGACATGTGTAGCCTTTCTGTCGCCGGTGTGCTCGCCCTCGCCGCCTTCGCCTTCTTGTTCCCTTCTGGACGTCCATCCGAGGCTTCCTCCTTGGCTTCCTTGGGTTCCTCCTTGGCTTCCTTGGGTTCCCCAAGCGCCGGGCGGCAAATAGAGGCCGTGCGGCGCATACAGTGGGGACAGCGCAGGAAAGCACGGTTTCCCGGCCGCCGCCGCTCGTCGTGTCTCCTTGGCCTCCTCCGCCTCCTTGGCCTTCTTTCTCGCGCCCCTTGCCTTGCGGTCGGCGGTGAGCGTCTTCCTTCGGTCGACTTCGTTCGCACACTCGGTGTTGCTCAAGCCGTCCGGCCGCCCCCTCCCCCTCCCCCTACCCCTACCCCTCCCGCCCCCCGCCATCTTCGCCGGTGGTTCTTCGCCGGCGGCTCGTGGGTTGTTGAATTTCTTGGGCGCCATATGGGAGGCGATTGCCGCGGGAAACGGCGGGAGCTACGGTATATGGAGAAGGAAAATGGAGGGAAAGCGAAACAATAATGGCGGGAATCGTGTTGTCTCGCCGACAGGGCTGGCCCGCGCGGCGTTTCCCTTGCGCCGGCGCCCCCAGGCCGAACCCAGCGCGCTGGGTTCGGCCTGGGTACGCCGGATAACTTTTGGGCCAAATCCGGCGAAAAACGAGACCCTGGGGGCGCGACTGGGAGAAAAATCGCCCGCCGGCGTCCAAAAAACGGTCCTGGGGGGGCTCTTGGGGGGGGGGGGGCGGCTGGAGTTGCTCTTAGGACATCATAAATGCAAAGACACTTGCATAGAACGGTTGATGGAAAAAAAAATGAAGTGCTCCAGTAAGAGCCTAGGTTCCAATTAGAATTATTAGTAAACATGCATGTGCAACAAAGATATCAACTAATGCAAGTCGAATTCGTGTGAGTATAAATTTTCAACATATATCGTGGCTCCTTTGCTTGCGGTTCGACTGATGTCCTCGACTTCCCGGTCGAGCGCCGCCGGAAGTAGTCTTCATTCAGCAAGCGATGTGACCCAAACATTAGATTTCCGTAGTTTCATTTTGACATATATTGATGTAATAGCAAAACTGAGTTTTCTTATACAAAGTTGTCTTCTGAATCTTAAGGCGTCGAACTACAGAGATAAGAAATATATGAGGACCAATCTAGTATTTATTGTAGTACAAGGAACTAATAGTAAGCTCAGGAACAAAAATATTTTGTGCAAAAAACATTAGGATAAAAAATCTTACAAGCTATAACTCAACTGAACTGAACTTTCACAAGCATTAGCACCATCCTTTGGGACTTCTGAGATCAGAACAGTTACTACTTACTCAAACAAGCATTAGCGTGGCTACCATCTCTTGTTCAGCTGCATGCAGATCTCACAGTCTATCTAGGCATCGACCGGCCTCTTGCTCTCCAAGGTAGTAATAGAATATCTTCTTATGCCAGCAGGTAATGAGCATGCTTGAAAAGCAAGTAATTAGTGTGCCTTCTTTTTCAAGAACAACTTGATGGGATTGTTTAGCTTTAGCCACACTTCATTAAGCATAGAATAACCAAGAGAGAAATCAAAACTAACTAATTCATCTCAGAAGCTTACTGTCGTATCTGAAAGTACAAATTACATTATTATATTGTAGTTTTCCCTAACACTACAGTGCCACGGTGGCAAATCACCCCCGCCCTAAGACACTCAAATGCATATAACATAGAACATATAATCCCAAGGTTTACATGTTCTACACACCTCTTCATCACCATGATGGGCTTCAAGTCTAGAAAATCCAACCATCTTGCGATCTTTTCTTATGGCGTGCTAGCTTATAAGCGGTCAATTTCAAACCCTTATGCTGCAATTTTTTCAGTTAAGTCCATGAGAAGTGACTCTCCAGCTCGCCCTGCAGGCATTGATATCCTGCCAACCCAAATTGTACCACTCATAAATGTCCCTATGGTAAGTAAAACAGATGGTGTGTAAAAGTCCATGCCGAAGAAAGTTCGAACACCCTCAACTCTATCGTTCTTGCCTATCATAACTTCTGTACACATTGCCTCTCTAATGAAAAGAGTTTGTGTGCTGAAAATAGCATGTGCAGCAATAAGTAAGCAGCATGAAAGATATCATACTAAAATGTATGACGATAGTAACAATAACTATGTAGATTAATAGATATCAGAACAACTTTCACAACGATTTTTTCACTTGGTACATAAAGAAAATCTGCACAACAGATTCACCTTAAAGACTCTAAGAAGTAATATGCAGGAAAAAAGGGTTTATCCAATGAAATAGTAGTACCTACATAGTACTTAAAGTGTTTTTATGCGATTTTTTTATTGGGGATTTTCCATGGAAAATAACAGATGATGATGCCTTACCTCAGAGAAGTCAAGCAGAGGGACAATATGTGTACTACCTAATATTCAGAAGTGAGGCACCATAAGAAAAGAATAGAGAAAAAATTCAGAAGTGAGTTAAACATGAGAAAATATAGTACCAGATGCATGACTGAATCAAGAACCTATTTATTTACCAGTGCTAGCGCTCCATCCGTAACAGTGTAATGCTTGTGCTGGGAGTTAGGCTGAAACAGACATTGAACTTATCAAGTTAACTGGAGCAATTGTCAGATAACAATACAATACAAACACAATTGATTAACGGGATTAGTTATTCCAAGATATCATTGGCACATACATACTGCAGCCTGTCCTGGAGACCAAGATCATCGATTAGTCCACTTGCATCCGGTGAACTTTCTGCTGCAGGTAAAGAATCAGGTTATGTCATCAACTAATGTTCTATCCTCGGGTTCAATTTCGAATTCTAACAAGTAGAGGAGTTTGTTCCAACGTCCTACCACCCTAACATGCCCTACCAAGAGACCAATATCACGCAGGATCTAGTATTTTGAAATCATACCATGGGTATCAAAATGCCTAATCTGAACCTTCTTACATAACAGAGTTAAGAATCTCTCATCGAGGTGGGCTCACATATGAGAGGAGGGTTGCTCATGGCCGCCGTCGGGCTTGCACTACCATCTGGCATTCTACTCGACGACCAGGATACGACACAACCTCAGATGGTCTGATCCGCGCCACCGGAGTCAGGCCGCCCTCGCTGGACATCTTTGCATAAACGTCGACCTTCATCAGCGGCGAGCGGCTTGGGCAATGTGCTCCCGCCGGATCAGGACCACACGTCAGGATAAGCAGGTCGGCCCCGACGGTTGTGGCGGTGGCGCGAGTCGTCCCCTACGGCAAGGTCCAGACCCAGGCCTCCATGACTCGAGCAACGTCTCCGTGTTGCAGATCTTGATTGCGATATGGGGAGGGCGTCTGGGGGAGGCGGTGATGGGCGGATCCGACGATCAGTGTGAGGAGGCGCTAGAAGAGAGAGGAGGGCAACTGGATGCGGAAGGAGAAGAGGGCAGCTGGGGTGCGGGAGGAGAGAGAATGGTGGGGGTGCGGGAGGGCAGGGGGTGTGGCATCGCGAGGGGAGGGGACGCGTCGCCACTCGCGCGAGGAAGGACGGAGGGGAAGTGTGACGAAGTGTGACGAAGCGTTTCGCTCGACGTACACAGAACAAATTGTTCTTTTTAGGTAGTAGAGATAGAGATATTTATGTTTCCAAAAAAATGTTCCATGAAAATATATTTCAAAAATAATGTAATGATACTTATTTGGCACCATAAATATTAGTAGTTTTTATATAAATTTGATTAAAATTAAAATTATTTTACTTCTCAAAAAATAAAAAATGCATTTTTTTGGGACGGAGAGAGAGTAGTTGATATTGCATTTGTTTTCATATTTTTATTCAGATTTGGATTCGGATTCAAATACGGATAGTACAAGCTATGTTGGATAGGATACGAATGAATATCGACATCATAAATATGCGATTGATTTGAGTATCCAGATATGGATACGGTATCGGATGTTGAATATCCGGACTGGATGGATCTGAAGATCCGGACTCGGATACAGTCGGAAAATATCCATACCATTTGCACCCCTGCACATGCACCAACAAGGCAAAATAACTTTGGCAATTTGTTTTCTTTTTAGCAAAAGTTTGGCAATTTGGTAGTACGCACAAATTTTGGCAGGACTTTGTGTATAGGTCATAAACGAAACAGGGCCCTGCTACCGAGTTGGGCTTTTTGGCCCATTTGGCACTTAGGGTTTGCGGGGGAATCCTATATCTATCTATCTATCTATCTAAGGCAGCCGCCGCCGCCTCCTCTTCTCCTCGGTCTAATCTAAGGCCGCCGCCGCCGCAACCTCGCCATCCACGTCTAGAAGAAGAGCTGACCGCCGGCGGAGGTTAGGAGGGCGATGGGGAGCGGGGGTGAGAGGAGGGAGATGGAGGACTGGTTTGAGGTTAGGAGGGCGATGGGGAGTTTGGGTGACACGATGGAGGTGGTCATGTGTTCCACGTGCTCCGGTTTTTTGGTGAGGAAGAAGCGCATAGCCATGTATCCTGACGAGGAAGTGTTGGAGGTGGTGACGGAAGCCGAGAAGATGCGGGACTTGATGCAGGCGGTCTTGCAGCACGGGCCCTTCCAGGTGAAGGAGCCGGCTGAGGCGACCAAGGAGCAGTGGCAGGTTCTGCGGAGGAGGAGGATGATTATGATAGAGACCAAGAGGTGCCCGGCTTGCTCCCATTCGCTGTTAAATATGTGCGCGGCTTGCTCCCGTTCGCTTGAGGAGGACAAGGCGGCCGGATCGAAGGAGAAGAAGAAGAAGAGCTCGAGGGAGGAGGTCAGCGAGTTGATTCCGTCGCAGGGCGGGAAAGAGAGGAAGAAGATTGTGACGATGGTGGCGAACGCCAGATCGGTGAAGAAGTTAAAGCGATCGAGGGAGGAGGGCAAGAGATCTAGCAGCGGATTGAAGAAGAAGAAGAAAAAGGCCAAGAGCGAGGATAAGGAGGGCAGCGGATCAGAGAAGAAGGCTAAGAGATCGAGCGAGGTATTTCTTCATTTTCACAATTGCTTTCCCTTGGGGTACTCTTTCTACAACTCTAGTCTCGAAATGCTTTTAGCGTAGTGTAAAATTTATCTGATATAGAACACTCATCGATAATATAGTTTGAACTATTTACTAGAAGCGCATGCAGCCCTTTTTCCAATTGCAAATCGATGACCTATGTATAAAAAAGGTTTTTTTTTTTGGATTCGAAGAAGAATAAAAGGAATTATATCAATTTTTATTTTCCATTTATTTAGTTTGTTTTCTTAATGAAATCGAAATTATTAACTAACAGACAGAGGGCAGCGGATCGAAGGAGGCAGAGACAGAGGGCAGCGGATCACGGGAGGAGGCGAAGATGGAGGTCAGCGAATCGGCCGGCAGAAATGGGAAGACTAAGATGGTGACTAGGAGGATTGACAAGGAGTACATTGATACTTTGAAGAATCGTCCCCCTGTCAAGCCTTCCACCTTCTCTACTGACGATCCCTGGATGCAATGCATGTTTGCTAGTGCTATCGCCCAATATGAGGTTGATTGTGAGTTCCATGAGTACTTGCAACGCCAGTCCCTCATCAGGGGGTATGCTGAGTACCAGCTGGAGGTCACCGATGACGAAGACGAATGACCACAAGTTAGTGTAGCACTATTGTCATGTGTGGTTGGTGTGGTAACGAGTTAAGGCTGCCTAGCATAATAATAATTTTAGTATAAGTGATGAACCTTCGCTTGTTTCAGAGATATTCTGCTTTGTTAGCTTGTACTAGTAGTATTTAAGTTGTAAAAGCGCTATCTTTTGTGTGACCTAGTAGCATCTCGTTCACCCTGGTGTCATTTTCATATGAGTACCTTGCTACTGATGTTATTCTCACATATTAAGACTTAAGAGTTGATATATATTTTCCTAGAACTCGATCCAGATGTTATTTAAACGAGCTATTGTTGATGTCTCCAACCAGGCAACCTGGTGTCATTGTCATGAGTACCTTGCTACTGATGTTATTCTCACATCTTAAAGACTTTGAGAGTTGCTATATTTTCCTAGGACTTGATTTAGATGTTATTTAAACGAGCTCTCCAACCAGTGCAGCAGCTGCGGTTGTTCCAACCAGCCGCTCTATTGTTGATGTCTCCAACCAGCATGGCGGCCGTGGTTGTTATGGGTGATGGTGTTTTTTTTGTATGGTGTTTCTTTTGTTAACCTTCTTTCCTGATTATAACAACCTCAGTGTCTTACTAGCTCCTGTATTTCTTTATTTCCTCTTTTTGGTGCTGTCCCATTTTCAGAAAAGAAATTCCACACTGGTATCTACACTGGTGTGGAGCAAGTAATAACATTTGTGGAGCAAGTAATAACATTTGTGGTTGGATCGGTTGGATCAACAACTTTCTACTCTGGGAACAAAATACTACAATTTCGTCTTTTCATTTCCTCTGTATATCCATCGACTCTGCCCCTTGTTTACATTTCCTGGTTTACATTTCTGATGTAGCTAGTGACAACTGCTAGCTTCCTTTTCATTTCTGATGTAGCTAGTGACAACTGCTAACTTTCCAGTCTTTTGAGGCAGCCGTTTTGAAGCACTTCAACTCTGGGAAGTGGCATTGGAATACTGCTAGCATATCTATCAAATGTCTTGGTATTCTAACAGACGTGTCTTGAATGATGATTGTTGCCCTACATCCTGTGCGAACACTAAGGAAAATTTCAAGCTTGTTAGATAAGTAAGTGTGTCAAGTTAATTGTCAACAGCGTCAGCAAACATCAATAACCATTACATCTGCACTACCTCAAAAACATTTTGTCGGTACCGTTATTAACTGATGATAGAGTTTGATGCTTTTCAGATTGCAGAACATGAACAGATTGGTGGATCTGAGGAGCTCAGTGATGCCGAATGACTGGATGCTTGGGTCTAGCTACTTTCATGTTCTAACATATATTCTGGCAATAACACGTCAAGTGATCTTACCATGTTTACCTTTTGCAGATACTGGATTAGTGAATCTAACAAAACTGTACGTGAAGAGGGTGGGTTCTAAAGGAATTGAACAGCAGGTGATTAATAAAAAATATTGTGGATTTAAAATACATATAAATTGATAGTATATGTACATGGTTCGAGCTGATTATAAAAATATATAGTTCAAAGGTGATTAAGGAGTAGAAATGATTGTGTAAACCTCCAACACATGTGAGCAGTATCACACCCAACAATGCGCCATTGGAGCTAATTAAGGAATATCTCCACAAAGCATTATCACCAGGATTCAGGACATATCAAGGTTAATGGTGTCCCCAGAGATCAAATTTGGTTTAATAAATAACTTATAAAGTTAATTTGGTGTAATAAATAACATAAAGCTAATTTGGTGTAATAAATAAGTTGCAGAATTATGAGGCAAGTGGCTTCAGAGATCAAATTTCACAAGAGAAACATGTGCTCTACAGATTTGAATTGCTAAGTAACATGTGCTTAACTGAGCATGTTTGATGGCTACATTTGATGGTAATGAATGGGTAAAGGTGTGAAACATTAGAGTGCCTTATGTAAATATATCTCTTATCATCTAAGAGCCTTTTTTTTCTCTACAGCTCCTTTTTCTACACGAATGGCATTATTGCATTAAATCTTCTGTCCTGACAGATGTCAATCTGAAGAACAGAGCATCTGAATCACGTCTCAGTGCTCATGCTGACACACATGCATCAGGAAGATCCATCCATGGAACCAAATGTAACTAATCCCGAAAGTATTTGATACAGATCAAAACTGAAGAAATGACATGTTATGGCATTCTTCCAGTTCAATAGTTTTTTACTTTTAGTGAACTAAAAATGGAACATACTTTGAACATTGTATCATAAGAGTTTAGGTCAAAACAACACTGAATTTTGATATGCTTGTTTACAGCTCTTCCAAAGAAGTCTCCCGAAACCAAAAGGAGCACATTATTAATTTTGATCGAGCAGACTCGACCACCAGTCCCTCCTCCACCGTCACTACCCCCAATTGAAAGAGTTGTTGCAAATCCCATTGTTCCACCAGAAAAGCAAATATGGTCCTCCACCGAAGACAAGTAACTTGACTTCTGCCACACCATTCTCTGTTGCATCTCTTCAGCAATATACAAACAGTTTCAGAGAGGAGAATGTGATAAGAGAGAGTAGAATAAGAAAGGTTTACCTAGCAGAGCTTCCTGATTGCAAGGTATGAAGTATTACCTTTCTTGATGAAAGAGCAGCCAGAGTTCAGTTCAAGTATTATGAACTGAATGTTGACGGCAAATAATCAATCATGTAATATTTGCAACTAAGGTCTGAACAATGAGGACAATAATATACTGGTGATAATATATCCACTTCTCTAGCAACTCTAGTAATTCAGTTGAATAACCAGATCCTGGCTGACATAGGTCTATGTCAGCTTTTTATTCAACTTGTTAGAAAATGCTACATAGCCCTTTGGTTTTAACTTCGATGTGACTAAATTATGATTCACATGAATGTGTTGATTACTTAATTACCTTATTTACTCATAGTTGATGCATAATGCTTTCCTAGTCTTATCACAAATGACTGGGCTTAGTTTGTTTCATGTTGCTAATGTCTTACAAATGCCATCTTCTTATGCTGAAGGGCAGAAATTGCAAGTGTACTCACAGCTGTTTATTCATTGCTGAACTACGAAGCACCTGAGTTCCAGGATTCTAGGGTTATTTCAGAAAGGGGTGCTGACGTGTTGTCTACAGCTTTGGTGTAGTGATGTTAGAACTTCTTACTCGGTGTAAACCATGATAGGTAAGGGTTTAGTAAAGCAAGCTTATGCTTGAACCATATCTTTTCCTAGTTTCGGATATTTTTTGTTCGAATAAAAGAAGGGGGGAAAAGGCTTTCTGGTTGACATACCTGTTTTATGTGAAAATACACAGTTCACGCCCACGTTATGAGCGACATCTTGTTAGATGGGCCAGTTCTCAGCTTCATGGCATTGAATCCCTGTCCAAGATGGTGGACCCGTTTATACATGGACAATGTTCTGAGAAAGCATTGTCACGTTTTGCTGACATAATCAGCCGATGTATCCAGGTAATTCAATTTTGCTTTCTTCTTTCATTCTAGTCTGCAGTGTCTAAGCAGTATGTCCCATCTGATTATTTGCACAAAGTGTTTAGGATCAAGAGATCATGTGTCTGATCTGAATCTTTCATAATGCAGTCTGAAAGTGTCCAAAGACCTAGCTAGACTTGTAAATGCTACTAGTGAGGAATCTATCTACATCTACCCACAATAAAAGAACGAAGGAATTGAAAATAGCCTCTCATCCATGGCAATGGCGGCGGCTTGGGCACAAGAGGGGAGTGGGGGCGCCTTTAAGAAAAACATGGCGGGGGAGCAGTGGAGGTTGCACTGATGCAGCGACTGTTGGAAAACGTGGCAGCGGTGACCGTACGGAGGGAATTGGGAGCGGTGGTGCACGGAGTCTTGGGAAACGAACTGGAGCTGCGTGCGGACAGGGCGTTGCGTGTGGATGGAATAGAAAGAAGGCAAGTCTTAGGCTGAACGGGAGTCCGAGCAGAATTAGGCCCAACACGAGTCCGAGCAAGTTCAAACCCATGATTGGTTGGACGAAAATCTAAAGTTGCCAGAAATTTTGTCTCTTTATTATTACTAGCTAAGTGCCTGTGCGTTGCTACGGATCGATAAATATGAAATGATGTTTGAAAACAAAATCATAGAACCTAATTCCATACCGATAACATATTAATTATGTGTTTTGTGAATGTATAGGAGGTTGTCAAAGATTGTTGAGAAGGTTATCTGTTGTAGATTTTTATGTCTAAATGTAATGTTTAGTCAACACATTTGGAGTAAAATGATGAGCAAAAAACAGAATCCAACCTTGGCTATGTGGTTCATAAAATTAACCACTCAGTTTTTTTATCTCCAAAGTTTTACTGCACATGTAATTCATATATAAAACAAATGTTAGACGCATATTCTCAATCAACAGCCAGTGGTAAAGCTGATCAAGTGTATTACAGATCAGACAAAGTTTTCGTAGCCCACTGGCCAGATATATCTGCTTTCTCTATGGAAGAATTTACATAGTATGATAAAAAAATATATCAATTCAAGACTTTTTCCATTCTTTGTTTGAGATAAATTGTTTACTTTTATCTTTAGCACTTTATAAGAGCAACAATGCTATACTAACTATGTCTTTACGGGGAGACAAAATAGTGCAGTGATTCATCTGGAATATTGTACTGCTAACTGAAATGAAACAGTCAGTGATACCAAAACAACTAAAGACGCAAGCTAGCTAGCACCGCATCGCATATCTCACTCCCAAACAAACACAAGAAAGCTAGTTAGCATCGCCGGTGCAAAGGAGCAGCAAGCTAGCTCATCGAGACACTCGAGGATACTGCATCCTCTCGATCTCAGGTTTATTCCGTTTCCACCGCTTCTGCTCTCATATGCTAGCTTACATCGCGACAAATCTTTCTGCGTTCAGAGCTAGCCCGTGAACCTGCTCCTCTCACCATGGCACTACAGCGTCACACCGACGTCCCTCCTCTGGCAGCCCTCGCGGGAGGAGGATGTCTGGCTAGACTTCCATGAACCGGCAGACAGCCCATGTATCCACGACGGCGTAGTCCATGGACAGGCCGGCCGCCAGACCTGCGCCGAGGCGGGTGGCCTGCACGGACAGCGCAGGTGCCGGGAGCGTCCTCACGTCGAGCTCCGTCATGAGGATCAGTAATGCCGGGACGTCGTGCTCCTCCACACCAGTGCACGGCGTCGTAGCCCCCGGCGTCGGAGCAGTCCACAAGGCCACAACGACGTCCCCTGTCTCCGCCATGTACTCCAGCTGCAAGGACATGTAGTGCGCTAGCATGTACGCGCTTCATCCGCTCGCCTATTGGCCCAAGCTCCTACAGAAACACACGCTGGATCGATCTGCGGAAGCACGACCCATGGCGTGTCGAACAAGGACAGTTTCCTCCCCTGGCTGATGGTTTGCTTTAGGTGATGGAATCCTGTATTTGACCGATCAAGGTTGTTGTGATTTTTTTTACTACAGACGAAACCGATTATTGAAGGACTCTTATGTGGACAACCGAATAGCAATTGTTTAGGATTTCTTGTGTGACACGGACCATCATCATCGTTTTAGAAAAAAAAATCAATCCAACGGTGGAGATATTGTGACTTACCGTTGAACCATCACGTCCTATTGCAATATTATAGTTTAGAATTTAGAAGAAGAGAAGATTAGGCTCGTGCGTTGCACCGGGAGAGAAAAAATTGTATCACAAAGGAGTCCAAACTACTCGGGGCAATGCATATCTTATCACTTTTTGCCTCATTCAGTTATCCTTTTCGATACTTACATCTTTTTTCTCTTTGGATTTTTCAACTTATCAGTCTTTTCCATTAAAGCATCCAATTTCCTCCACGAATAGAATTCAAAAGCTTTACCATCACACGTCATTCACTCGTTATTTGATTTGATGATTATAAAGAAAATCATATATCCTCCTATCTAATTTTTTATTGGTATACAATTTTTAGCCCACCCTCTATTTCCATTATAGCACATCCATTAATACAAACGAGCAATGCATTATTGATACTTCATACGAAGCAAACACATTCATTCATGTAGAACAACCACATCGATTGGTATCAATTAGTAGTATACGTCCACCTTGACGTGAAGCATGAGCGCAAGCCCCGATCCGAGCATTGAGTTATTTCAAGTCTTGGAGCTTGCGTCAGCCAATTTTCTCTTGACTATATATCCATCTCTAATTATAATGTTCGCCGGGGATCTGAATTAATTAACCATACACGGATAGATGCGAAGAGGATCACCCATTCAACGTGTCATCTACACACACATGTAGCTAGCCAGCCAGCCACACACCAAACGTCTTGAACAAACACTGAACCCTATTTCACCGTCAAGCGGGAATGCAGGCTCATACTTTAGCTATTCCATGGAGCGAAGTAAGCCTGTTTAAATTGGATTTGAACAAAATACAGATGCTCATACTTTAGCTATATCTCCCTGTTTTTGTGGATTACTAATAAACAAACCCAAATTGTGCTTGGCAATCATTGACGGCACTCCAACGCAACAACCTATCTATGCAGCAGTTGTTGGACTCGAATTTAGGCCACCCATCCCGCTGGTGGACGCCACGGCCTTGGCTCCGCCGGTGGATCCGCCTCCATCCCCTCCCCCTGCAGCAGGAGCGATTTGGAGGACGGAGGATGGGGGAGAGTTCGGTGCGTTGCGTCCGAGGAAAAAAAGAAAGAGATGCAACGTTTTTTTTTTACTTACCTACACGAAAAATACTTAATTCCGGAAATATTATGCAATTTTTTTTTTCAAAAATAGAATCCAGTCGGTTTTGGTGAGGACGACAAGCCCCTGTCGTCTTTGGCGAGGACGAGTACGGTCGTGTCGTCCATGGCGAGGACGAATACGTCCAGTCGTCGTACGCCCGAGGACGACAGATGCATGGCATGCATGGCGACGACGTCGACCGACGCTCGAGCCAGTCGTCTTCGGCCAAGACGACGAGGTGGGACCAGTCGGCATCGCCAAAGATGACAAGCACCTGGCCAGCGCCCGGCCCTCCTCTTTCCTCTCTTTCTCTCTTTCCTCTCTTTCTCTCTTTCCTCTCACTTGCACCCTTCTTCGTGTTCTTCATTTCCTATTTCCTCTCTCTCTACTCTCCACAAAAACTGAATTAAACTACCGATTTAGACCAACAATCTTCACGTTTGTCAGCATTAATCGGTAGTAGAAGGTCGAGGGAGGCTAGGGGAGCTCCGATCTCCTAATGGGATAGCTCGTGGTGGTGGTGGTGATGGTTGGCGGGTGGTGGTGGTGGTGGTGATGGAGGGCTGCGGATGGTGGTGCTGATGGAGGGCTGCGTGGTGGTGCTGCTCGTGGAGGTGCGCCGTTGATTCGAGACCGCCGGACGCCGTCGCCTCTCACGCTTCAAGGGTATAATTCGATTTATGAAAATTGTAGTGCTCTATTTTTTGAATGTATTTAAATGTGTTGTTAAAAATAGTTTGTGACGTTAGTAAATATTGTAGCTGTATGTGTAGGTATATTTTAGCTATATTTTTTACGAGTTTATTTATGTGGAGTAATATTAACGATGGAAAAAAAATGTGACGGTAGTAAATATTGTAGCTATTTTTGTAGGTTAATTAGAAAAAATGTAGATATATTTTGTAGGGGTTATTTTATGCGGAAAAATATTAACAACGAAAAAAAAGTTTGTGACGGTAGTAAATATTGTAGCTATATTTATAGGTTAATAAGAAAAGATGTAGCTATATGTTTTAGAAATTTATTTATGCGGAATAATATAAACGATGGAAAAATAGTTTGTGACGGTAGTAAAGATTTTAGCTATATCTATAGGTTAATAAGAAAAAATGTAGCTATATTTTTTGGAGTTTATTTATGCGGTATAATATTAACGATGGAAAAATATTTTGTGACGGAAGTAAATATTGTAGCTTTATTTATAGGTTAATTAGAAAAAATGTAGGTATATTAACGATGATGTAATATGCGGAAAAATAGTAACGATGGTCAATATTTATTTATGTCAGCGCAGATGTCTGATTTAGTGAAGATCAGGTTTTTCTATGGTCCCGGTAGAGTCCAAATGTGTGATACGGGAGCTGATCTGAGTGATTTTCAGTATATAGATGTGGACCTGCCAGCTCCTCAAACATGGTCGTTAAGTCAGGTAAAAGATTGGTTGGCGGGAAGTTTAGGGCTTGATAGTCAGACACAGACCGTCAGTGTTCATGCTTGGTGGAGCCATTCAAGGACGAATATTTACTTCGTTCTTAAACCACTAGAGTGTGATTCTGATTGGGTGCGATGGTTAAAAGGCTGCGGAAAAAGGAATTGCTCTCCTTGTGCCCTAGTTCTTCCCGCCTTGAACGAGGTCACTGCCCCTGAGGAGGAATTTAATGCCCATGAAGGTGAGGGTGCTTATGATCCATGTCAGGGAAGTGAAGAGATTAACATTTCTATGTCAAATTATGGGTCTGATTTTGGTGGTGGTGGTTACGAGTCGGGGCAGAGCAGTCAAGTACAAGGAGGGGACACTGAGGTAAATGACAGTGCGGAGGCGGATGGCGACGAGGTAGACGGGCACATGCAGAACGAGATGGAAGCTGAAGATGCAGATGGCTATAGTGGTGAAGACGATGATTCCGATGAGTCAGACGGGGAAGATAACGCATATGAGGTACCTAATCCTGCTGCATGGAATCCGGACCACTCTTCGGCGATGACCGTAAACGATGGTCATGATTCGGCATGGGAATATCATGAGAATAACATTGCGAAGGGTGCTTTGTATACTGACAAGCAAGCTTTGAGGGATGCAGTCGTTAAATGGGCATTGTCGACCCACAGGGTTATGAAAACTACCGTGTCGAATCAAAAATATTTGACAATGGAATGCGAGACAATAACTTGTCCCGGCAGGGTGCATGGACATCTCCCAAAGAATGGCTATAGTTGGAGGATAAGTGACTTCGTACCTCACTCCTGTGAAATTGATAATATCCCTAAAGAGCACTGGAACCTTTCTTCCACGCTTATAGATCGGTTGCTGTACAGTGAGATAGTGTCCTGCGCAGCGATGGAAGTGAGTGCCCTGCAGACAAAAGTGGCTGTCAGATTTAAGTATGAAATATCTTATGGCAAGGCTTGGAGGGCTAAGCATACGGCGCTTGAGAACAGATTTGGTTCATATTTTGACGCATATGACTCTGTTATCCGGCTGCTGCATACTCTGCAGTACCGGAATCCAGGCACCTATGTACATATCCAAGATTTGTTCAGGCCAGAGTTCCCAACTGTGAGGGTGCTGCATCGAGTGTTTTTCTCATTCGCTGTATGCATCGAGGCTTTCAGACATTGTCGTCCGGTGATATGTGTAGATGGCACCTTTCTCACAGGCAAGTATAGGGGACAGATCCTGACTGCAATTGGTCAAGACGGTAACAATATGGTTGTGCCCCTCGCATTTGCTTTTGTGGAGAGCGAGAACATTGACAGTTGGACTTGGTTCTTCAGGCAACTGAAAATAGCAGTTGTGAAGGATAAGCCGAACGTGTGCATCCTTCATGACAGGCATGCAGGTATACTGAGCGCGATAAAGACACTCACCAATCCTGCGTCTGAGGAACAGACTCCATGGCAGGATATGCAGAGCCGTTGGTGCATGCGCCATCTAGGTGCCAACTTCTACTCGCAGTTTAGAAATAAGGACCTGATGAACCTATTCAAGAAACTCTGCAAGCAGAACCAACAATGGAAGTACACGAAGATACGTGACAGACTTGATTTGTGCACGCAGAGACATGTTCGTGACAGGAAGAGGGCACGAGCAGCAGCTGTTGCTGCACATGCAGAAGCTGTAGCTGCACAGTTAGCAACAGGACCACCTCCGGAGGAGGATGAGCCTGTTGGTCTTTGCGACCTTCCGGGATTTGACCCACCTGGAACTAGGAGAAGAGGCGGGAGGACAATTAAAATTTTCCAGCTGTGGATAGAGCATGAACCTTTGGAGAGGTGGTCTTTGTTGCACGACACACATGGAGCAAGATACGGTGTCATGACAACGAACCTGGCTGAAACATACAACTTTGTCCTCAGAGGAAACCGTGCGTTGCCACTAACAGCCATCGTGGAGGGTATTTTCTATGGCACCGTGAAATATTTCAGAGAAAGACGTGAAAGAGCTGTGAAGCATATGATGGACAACCCGAACTCGCCTTATTGTGAGAAGGTTACGAAATACATGAATGAGAAGCTGGAAAAATGTACCTCCCACAGTGTAACTGCCGTTGGGAATCAAGAAAGGAGGTTTGAGGTCCGGTTAGCCCACAACAAGTTCGGATGTGCAAACGAAGTGAGGACGCATGAGGTGAAGATTGGTAATGAGGTTAGGCCAACTTGCGAGTGCACCTGCAACAAACCAAAATTGCTTCACCTTCCTTGCTCCCATGTCCTCGCTGCATGCAGGCAGTTACGGTTGAACGCTATCTCCTTCGTGTCTCCATATTATATGAAAGAGGCAGTTGTGAATACTTGGACAGGTGAGATGATGGGATTTCGATCAATGGGTAACTTCAACAGTGTAACCCCTGCAGAGAGGCGGTACATTCCAGCTCCTGAGCTGTTGCGTGATGGGGTAGGCAGACGACAGTGTCGTTGCATCAGGAATGATATGGATGAATCCGAAGCCGGAGGCCCCACAATGCAATGCCTTCAATGCAACCGATTTGGCCATAGGGACCCTGATTGTCCCACTTTTCCTGGAGAGAGACCTCCCGTCCGTGCGCGGGTAACCGGCGTGGGCGAGGACGAAGAGCGAGAGGAAGAAACTAGGTGGCACTATGTTTGAGTTTGTATTAAGTGTGGAACTATGTTTGAGTTTGTATTAAGTGTGGAACTATGTTTGAGTTTGTATTAAGTGTGGAACTATGTTTGAATTTGTATTAAGTGCGGAACTATGTTTGAATTTGTATTAAGTACAGAACTATGTTTGAATTTGTATTAAGTATGGAACTATGTTTGAATTTGTATTAAGTACGGAACTATGTTTGAATTTGTAT
Source organism: Puccinellia tenuiflora (assembly GCA_012064385.1). Classification (NCBI taxonomy): domain Eukaryota; kingdom Viridiplantae; phylum Streptophyta; class Magnoliopsida; order Poales; family Poaceae; genus Puccinellia; species Puccinellia tenuiflora. The sequence goes on from QRDG01000808.1 coordinate 447,539, forward strand.
TAAGTACGGAACTATGTTCGAATTTGTATTAAATATGGAACTATGTTTGAATTTGTATTAAAAATGGATGTATGTTTAAATTTGAATTAAGTGTGTTTGAATGTTTGTATTTTTACTAAATGTGGGATTCTAATATGTGCAGTGATGGAGGGAATGTGGTTGCTTGATGCTACAATTGATAGTGGGCACCGTGCTAAGGTGTTAGAGGGGAATCCAAAGAAACTTAAGCCCCTAATCACTCGCACGCCTAAGGAAAACTGGAGGATTCACCCGGAGAGGGCACAGAGGTATTGGTCCTATTTATTTATTTTACGCACGCATGTTGCCTTATTTTATGTTACTGTGCTAAACTAGATTGTTATGTTTTCTTATATTACTGTGGTAAACTATATTCTTTTATATACGCAGGTTGAAATGGGCCGGGCTCTTACCTTTCGCGCGTTTAGTAGAGGCCACTGAAAACTCTACGCGTGTGATGATGGACGGATCTTTACTCAGCTGTTTGGTGGACCGATGGAGGCCGGAGACCCACACGTTCCACTTTCGCTGGGGAGAGATGGCGCCTACTCTACAGGATGTATCATTGTTGCTAGGTTTACCTTTGGCGGGTCAGCCTGTTGGACCTTTGGAGGCACCACTGAATTGGGAGGCCGATTTGATAGACCGTTTCCAGGGTATTTTCGACGGTGCTCCACCTTTACAGGCGGATTCTCACGGACCCAAGCTTGATTGGTTGCTTGCCTTTCAGGTAAGTTCATGTGTCTCATAATTTGTTTTATCTCATTTGTTATTGTACTAATAATTATTTTACCATCAATATAGGTCCACAAGTTTCCAGAGTATCCAGATGATTTGGAACCGATACAACTGAATCGCAGCTTGTAGGCATACATCATGTGGCTTCTTGGTAAGGTCATGTTCACCGAGAACCATGTGGACACTATTACCGCGCGCTACCTCCCTATCGCCCGGGAGATCGCTGATGCTACTGAGCCGGCGCACATAAGACAGAGGAGTTGGGGTTCCGCTGTCTTAGCGGCTACGTACCGAGCTATGTGCAACGCTTGCATGCTGCATTCAGGTAAGTCAGCCATTCTCGGATGCCCTCTATTTCTGCAGCTCTGGTCGTGGGAGAGGTTCTCTATAGGACGGCCAACCATATCTGAAGAGCCTTTCCCATTGTGGGAGATCTTTGACGGTGACAACATCGACAAGCCGACTATTGCGACCGTGTATACACGCAACAGAGTACGTACTTTGTTATAATTTAATACATTGACAAACTTGCTATTGCGACCGTGATTAAAAATCACTTATGTTGTACACAGAGACACTATGCTACTGACCAGACGAAGCAGTGCTACATTGCATTTAATGAGCAATTTGATATGTACACTTCGGTGATCTGGGAGCCGTACACGGAGGAACTCATTAAACGAAGATACCTCGGAGGTATTTCTACTATTTGTACACGTGACCGAGCGTATTGGATGACAAAATCGAAGATCATCTTCGATGTCTTCGTGGAGGGGATGTCTCAACAGAGGGTTATGAGGCAATTTGGTCTTCGACAGTTGGTAGATCCTCCTCCAGTTGAGCACCCCCTGCCAGATGCGTACCATAGGTATGTGGAAAAGTAGTTTTTTCTTTAATTGTTCGCACCGAATTAATATTTACTGATATCACACTCACCCAAATTTTAGGAACACAAGGAAGGGGATTACTCGTACCGCGGCAGGGTGGCTACAGAGGCTACAACCTTACGTTTCAGAGTGGGACACGGCGGCGACACGGCTCTGGGTCGAGCCTCTCGGGTTTGATATCACTCTATACAATAACTACTTGCGCAGGTACATGTCCGGAACACGGCTATTTATTGTTCGGCACTCTAACCCGGACGTTATACCTGCCCCTACTGCTTGGGATACATACCCGAGTTATGACACTTCTGCGTCCAGACAGCACGCGGTAATATTTCATTTCTTTTCACTAATTCATCTAACCGGTACATGCTTTGACATATATATATTTAATACGGAATTCACTTATGCACCCGAACTCACATGCACCTGTTATTTTCGAGCATTTTTTAAAAATAGTAAAACATTACGAAAAAATCTGAAAAAAATTGGTGACACACATATATGAGTATTTCACAATCGTGCAAAATTTCGGAATGAAATGACAAATTCTGTGCTCTGTGCAAAAAAAACAATATCTGTGTTCTCAAATTTGTGTTTTTAGATCTAATTCTGACAACTGTATTTGTCTTTTTTATACAGAACACATACTTTGTCATTTCATTCCGAAATTTTTCACGATTATGGTAAACTTATATATGTATGTCACCAATTTTGTTCAGATTTTTTCGTAATGTTTTACTATTTTTAAAAAATGCTCGAAAATACCAGGTTCATGTGCACCCGGGTGCACATACGCCCCTCCCTATTTAATACTTTTTATTTCTATTGTTAGGTGAATTTGACAGAAGAGATTCAGACTAATGTCGCTCAGTACGAACGTTCTCTTTCCACTGGCCCTCTTTTGGTACCACGGGAGGAGCCGATATCCTGGCTCAGGAGGCTGGAGGGAAAGTTACGGGACATCTTCGCGACACTCACGTGCACCCGCACAGAGGACGTTGTTCGCCACCCGATTCGACAACGACCCCCGCACCCCCCGTCACGACGCCGACAGCAGCAGCTGCAGCAACAACACATGCACGAGGAGCAGCATCACGACGACCAACACTATCAGCACGACGAGCAGACGCATCACCGACAGGATCCGCGTCCACGTCTATCACCACAGCCCAGGCCACCTCCTCCTGACCAGGCAGGAGGTTCGGCGTGGCAGGGTCCCACTTCCAGTTATGGTTATCGGCCCCAGTCTCCTCCGCAGTACCGAGATCCCGCCCCGGAATTTCCGGATCACGGTACGTATATTATTTTCATATTTCAATTCGGACTGCGTATTTCTTTATGTGCTAATGATTCCATCTGTAGGACTCTATGGCTATCACACACCTACATCCGGACAGCAGGCGTCAGGATCTGCATCAGGGTGGGGGAGTGACCACGAGGCTCGGGCCTACGCGGGGGAGGAAATGTCCAACTGGCTTGGCATTTTCGACACTGCATCATACCCCACGCAGCTGTCACAGGGTCACATTCTCCAGACTCCTCCACCAAACCCCACACATGGTACACAGATTGACGACGACTTGACAGTGCCTCGTCAACTCAAAGCACCAACTAGGTTGGGCTGGACGACGCCCGAACAGCCCCCTGCTCGTGATCCTCGGCCACACAGGGGTCAGTGATATCTTCGGAACATATTCGTGATCCTCCGCGTCGTGGCAGACGTCGTTGAGACTTATCTATCTACGCACGAGACATATTATTATCTATGTATGAGACATATTTATGTTCGTATGTACGACACATATTATTATCTATGTACGACACATATTATTATCTATGTACGACACATATTATTATCTATGTACGAAACATTCCACATTGCATAAATTAATTTAACATACAGCAGTACACGTCCACGTTACAACTTCACTACTTCTAAACACTGCATAGAACAATTACTGGTACAAATATTACATGCAACTCAACGATAACTAATTCGAATCAACGACTTCACTTCCCTCTACCACGTGCTCGTGTTGGAGGCATGAAGTCATCATCAACATTTTCATCGACGACAGCCTTCGATGCACCAACACTCTTCAACTTACGTCTAGACTTAGCTCGTTTAGGAGGCATGAAATCATCATCACTATCATCTTCAATGGCTTTCTTGGATGATCCAACATTCTTCGCCTTTGATATAGCCCTCTTCACTGCTTCAGCGTGAAGGAGATTTCCAGGCCCATCAGGACATGCGCCAAAAAGCATTTCCATCCAACCAAAATGAGGGATCTCTTTGTTCACAAACTGTCCATCGGCAGGCTAGTGCTGGGATTTCACAAAATCAGGGAAAAAAGTTAGTACGATAACACTAGATTCTAACATAATATAAATTCGGTACTCAGTTACCTTCACGTGAAATGCATAGGCCTCCGGCGAAAAATGGATTATCTTTGACTTAGGTGTCATTGGAATGTCCCTAAGCCCCGCCTCAATACCTTTTAGCTCATTAATTCTCTGCCACTTCCACCGCCACCCATCAATTTCATCTGCAATTTCTTCAGGGGTCATCTGGATTTTGTTTTTTTGGCTATAATTTCTCCCACCTCACGAATGTTGCCCCACTCACTAATTAGCTCCCTATAACAGCTCTTCGGCCTACCCTCCCTAATACTACCTTCAGTCCATATTGCGGCATGATACAAAACACACCACGACCTATGCTCCGAATTAGGACCCGAACTACCAGACATCGTTCCTATCCGACTGAGGAAATAACCACGCACCACACCCCTCCTCCATCACCTAATCTTCTGGGGTTTATATATAGGCTCACCCGGGAGAAGAAGAGCGCGAGAAAAATGGCGGGAGATAAAAGGCGGGACGAAAATGGCGGGAACAAAATGGCGCGAGAACTATGGCGGGAGGAAAATGGCGCGAGAACTATGGCGGGAGAAATATGGCGGGAGGAAATTGGCGGGAGCAAAATGGCGGGAGAGGAAGGGCGGAATAAAAGCCGGGAGCGCTAAACAAATTTCGATCAGGAGTTGCATGCACTAATCGGCTTTAACGGAAAATACAAAATAGCACGAAAATAATCGGTGTAGCAGGCTAATCGGTGTGGCCAACACCGAGTACGGCCTAATCGTCCTCGGCAACACCGACTACAAGCTAATCGTACTGCCTGCATGCATGGCGGGCCCTGTCGGTGTCGGCCATGCCGATTAGAGCCTGTCGTCGTCAGCAAGCACGATTAGTACCAGTCGGCTTCGGCCATGCCGACTGGATTCTATTTTTGAAAAAAAAAATTGTGTACTATTTCCGGAATTAAATAATTTTCGTGCAATATTTAAAAAAATTTAGCGGGTAATTTCTATCAAGAAAAAACAACTCGAACAGTTTTTTACTTATGGGTGGTATTAGTGGGTAATTTTCTCCAACTTTAGGGGTAGTTTGAAGTTGGACAACCAAGGAAGAAACCCTTTTTTTTACTTTGTAGTACTAGTAGCTTTGCGCGTGCAACGCACGATATATGGTTTATATAAAGGGCTATAAAAACAGTAAATTGACATGTCATATGAAAACGTGGCTTCGCTTGCGTGTGACTATAGTGATACATCGAGCACACTGTAATTGTGTATAATAAAATGGTAACATGTTGCATTTGAAAGAGTTGCACAACATAGTTTAAAAATTTCTCATAACATATGTCTCCGTCTCTTGAAAATTCTTAAGAGAAAACCTCATGCTTTTTTTGGAACAAGTGTATCTTGTGATATCAGTATGATGTTCAGAGTAATAGCACTTTTTTTTTAAACCGAGTTAGCTGCAATCTCAGAATGAGGGCAATAAATAATTGTATAGATTAACATCAGACATTACACATCGTCTAATGCAACCAGAAAATTCGTATAATTATTCTCAAAAAAAAAATCGTATAATCTAGTAATGTTGCACGTGCAATCTTCGTGAAACTTGCAAAGCACATGCTTCTTGCAAGATCCTAAATGGTAAATCTATTCTATTATTGCATGATAATAGGCAAGAACCCTCTCCAGATCACGAATTTCCAGAATGGTACTCTTTTGCTACCAATTATCAGCAGAAAGCATCTTGACCACTGTTGGGGATATAGACCCCATATACCCAAAGGCCGGCTAAAAGATCTTAAGCCGGCTGGCCAAAGCCGGATACCTCAAGTTGGACGCCTTCAGCCGGACGAGGAAGCCGGAGGCGGATTTCAACCACCGACCAAGAAGTGCAAGTGGGGCCCCGCCCCGGGGACAGCCAACGGCCCTTGTCGGGAGCCGGCTTAGCGAGTCATGATTACCAGCCCTGAGCCGGCTGGAATTTAGATGATGTCATAGGGACAATCCTGTAATCTCCATGTAAAGAAGGGTAAAACCCTAACCCTAAACCCGTTGCCTATATAAGGCGGGTTAGGACCTCCTGCGTGGGGACAAGTCATCAGTAGCAAGAAACCGATCATCTTCTACCTCAACCCAGTGCCGGCTATGGCATCCTAGCCGGCAACCACCATTGTAACCTCAAACACTTGTGATCAAGAGCAATACAACTAGCTAGGCAGGAGTAGGGGTGTTACCTCCTTACGAGGGCCCCGAACCTGGGTACATCGCGTGTTCATCGTGCTTGTAACCCAATCTCGCGTGGACACCATCGTCGCCTTCCCCACAAACTTAAACCCTTCTTTGGGATATGTCCGTGACGCCACCACGACAACCACGGCTACTTCTAAGGAGCATTTCCACAGACCTCTTTAACCAATTCAATCCACGAAAATAATGACCGATGGGGAAACAACTACTTTTCCATGAAAATGTATAATATATTGATGGCTAATACCCAATCCATGACTTCTTCAAGCTCATTTGGAAGAGTGCCTGCAAGTTGAAGCAGAAAAAATTCTATGGTTATTGTTGCACAATAGGATCAATACCAGAACTATGCTTCAACGGAAAAGATTTCACTTGCCCAATTGTGTCCTATGTTAAGAGTAAGTCCTAAAAAAACAGATGTTTCGTTTCTCGGACTGCAATTTTCATCGGGATTGTTGGGACATAATATTACCAGGTCGATAAAAGGGAATTAGTTTGTATGATGAGATTTCTTTTCTCAAACAAAAACTTCATAAATATATACTTATGGAAATAATAATTATGGGCTGTTGGAATATTTGGATTGAAATAAATTTAGAGGTTTTCAAGAATGAGAAGCCAGCAATTCAAAACTGGAGAAGAAATCAGAAAAAAGGATATGTCCATGATTATCCATAAGAACTAATCAATCAAAAGTACCATCACATCGTTTTTGACGACGGTAAGCCTTTTGATGGAACTTTACTGTAATGTTCAAGATCCTCCTGTACATTTCTTTGCATATGCTCTGTTACTCCTCTGAACCTTCGGGAGTGCGTATTTTTTTAGCAAAAACTGCCTAGTCCTGATGGATCAATAAGCTCGTAAGACCAAAGGTCATTTTTTGACAGCCGCAATTCCTACACTGACGCATTGGCATAGGAAGCCAAATATGGTATCCTTTGGTCCATTCTTATTATGATTCTCAAATATGCATATTAAATCATGAGCCCTCCATGTGCAGTTGCGGTTTCGTGAACTTTGACACATAGTCTGTACCAAAAAGAAGACATTTTGGTACAGACTAATGAATCTGAGTGAAAGTGTACTGAGAACAAACTCACCCAACAGTTCATTTTCGTTAACTCCTAACACTATGTTAGAGATAATATGAGGCCTAGAAATGCAGATTAAGAGATACAATTACCCAGGGTCTGCAGCTAAAGGAGATGGATGCAAAATGGCGAGGCAGGAGTGTCACAAATTGGCGTTCCAAAAGTGGCTAGTCAAATATTATTGATGTCCAGATGAGTCCATTAAATTGTTTCCATGGCGTCGATATTATTATCTCTGGTACAAATAACATCGCTAGCATGATCCTCCTTACTCTCCCTAGCAGAGTCATTCTGCACGCTAAAATTACAATAAGCCAAAAAACAATCATTTTGTGCCCAGATAGAAGTGTGATGACACTTTTCTTTTACGAACAACAGGCTTATATATCAGGACGCTCTGGCCGAAATAAATTGTATATCCATTATTCCTTTAGAAAAAGTTAACACATAAGTGCACGAATCAATAGGTCTTTGGTGGCCATAAACCATATGACAACTTCTTGTTCTCACTGTTGATACGTTTTTTTTTTATTTTTAGAAAAGGGTCACCCCGGCCTCTGCATCAAAGTGATGCATACGGCCATTTTATTAAACCAACTGTAACAGTACTGTGTCAACGTTATTACATCCCAGTAGATACGACAAAAAGCACAGCAACAGCCTCACAAACTCGCGGTGCACAAAATAACTACACAAATTGCAGCCTATTAGTGTGCCACCATCCACCCTGGTTGAAGATAGCCCGAACGACCGCCATCAACCGAGTGCATCCAGAGGCCAAACGCCCCCGCTTGTGAGGTGGTAGAAGGTAAGCCCATGCGTGGATCCAATGAGTAGCTCGATGAATAACCTGCAAAAATTGTCCAGAATTGGCTCTGTTAAAAACAACATCATTTCGGCAATTCCAAATTGCCCATAAGAAAGCGCAAACGCCAATACGAATGCTAGCTTTAGTATCCTTATGAACTCCATTCAACCAGTTACCAAACAAATTAGTAATACTAGTCGGAGGAGTTATATTGAACGTAAAATGAACGAGTCTCCAAATCTGTCTCGCAAGCTGGCAAGAAACAAACAAATGATCCACTGTTTCATCATGACTACAAAAGACACATTTCTTACATCCTGTTCAATGGCGCTTAATAAGGTTATCCTTAGTAAGAAGAACCTTCCGATGAAGGAACCACATGAATATTTTTATCTTTAAAGGTACTTTCAATTTCCAAATATACTTCTAATAAAATCGTGCAGGACTATTCATTTGTTCTAAATACAACGATTTAACCGAAAACACCCCAGATGGAGTAAGGTTCCAAGTTATAGAATCCGGCTCCGTCGTCAACGAAATTGGCATAAGTCTCTCTACTAGATTTAGCCAATCATTCCATTTATCTCCCACTAAAGATCTACGGAATTGAATATTGACATGTCCATTTTCAAAAACATTTGCAACCAAAACATTTTTGTAATGAACAATGTTATAAAGCGACGGATACTGCTCCGACAATGCCTGTTGCCCCAGCCAAGTATCCTCCCAGAAACGAACCCCTTCACCATTTCCAAGAGTGAAAGAGATATGCTTGAAAAACTCTGTTTTAACCCCCATAATACCTTTCCAAAAAGGTGAATCTGTTGGTTTTACCTCCACTTGAGCCAGAGTTTTACCTGCAAGATATTTGTTGAATAGAATCTCCTACCAGACGCCTTCCTCAGTCAAAAGTTTAAATATCCACTTGCTAAGTAAACATTTGTTCTTAATATCTAGAACCTCAATCCCAAGCCCGCCTTGATCTTTCGGTCTACAAATAATGTTCCACTTAGTGAGCCGATACTTCTTTTTCTGCTGATCACTTTGCCAAAAAAAGCGAGATCTATAAATATCTAACCTTTTCCGCACCCCTTTGGGTATCTCGAAAAAGGATAATAGGAACATAGGAAGGCTTGTCAGAACATCATTGATGAGGACAAGTCGATCTCCATATGAGAGCAACTTACCCGCCCAAGAACCGAGTTTGCGATCAAACCGATCCTCAACAGGTTTCCATTCCTTGTTAAGAAGCTTACGATAATGAATCGGAATGCCAAGATATCTGAACGGAAGTTCGCCTACTTCGCACCCAAAGATAGAACGATAATCATCCTGATGATCCTTAGCTTTACCAAAACAGAAGACCTCACTTTTATGAAAATTAATCTTTAAGCCCGATAGTTGCTCAAAAAAACGACAAGATCAACTTCATATTCATGGCCTTCTCCAGGTCGTGCTCCATGAATAAAATCATGTCGTCCGCATATTGCAAAATGGACACACCTCCATCAACAAGATGCGGCACAAGCCCACCGACTTGGCCGTCTTCCTTAGCCCGCGCTATAAGAACAACCAACATATCGGCAACTAAATTAAATAACAGTGGAGACAACGGATCTCCTTGTCTCAATCCTTTTAAAGTTTGGAAATAATGACCAATATCATCATTCACTGTCGTGGTATTGTCGAATCTAACCGGGATAGGGGTACCATCCGGCTAGGTATACACACCGACGGTAGAGAGAAGACGTGGGGGAGGAACGTAGCGGGATTCCGGTGACGGGATTACACACAGTTTACCCAGCTTCAGATCACACGACGGTGGCGTGATCCTACGTGCTGCTATAAATCACTATAAGGCAATATCGCCGATTACAATGATGTTGTGTGTATAGCCTGGTGTATGAGGCTGTGGAGATTTGTCTCTAGATCTGCCCTAAGGCGTCCCGTAGGCCGGCTTATAAAGGCGGCCAGGCCTAGGGCTTACAAGGAAAGTCTACCGGCATAAGGAAATAGGAGTCCTAGACTAATACGGCTTAGTTGTCTTCGTCTTGTGCGCCAAGTCGGATGGTTACTGGGCCTTCGTCTTGGGTCCTCCTTAGCCGGCTTTGCCTTGTCCTTGCGCTTCAGCATACTGGGCCAGCCGGCATTACTACCTGTGGGCCACCTTGGTATACTGGAATATGTACATGTCGATGATACCCCTATTGGGTATATCCCCGACATTCACTTTAATTCCCACACTCCCACCCTGAATAAATCTTGCAATCCATTCACACCACTGAGCAGCAATCCCTTCATGCGTAGAGTTTGCTGTAAAAAGGCCCAATTGACCTTATCATAAGCTTTCTCAAAATCTATTTTGAAAATGACCCCATCCAACTTTTTCCGATGAAGTTCGTGGATAGTTTCATGGAGCACGACTACTCTTTCCAAAATATTTCTCCCCGGAAGGAAAGCAGATTGAGTGGGACGGATAACCTTATGCGCCATAAATGTCACACGATTCGTCCCCACCTTCGTAAAAATCTTAAAACTGACATTGAGCAAGCAGATGGGTCTATATTGTTCTATTCTACTCGCATCTTCCTTTTTGGGCAGCAATGTAATCACCCCATAATTTAACCGGTGCAAAGGCAAGTCCCCTGCATGCAACTGTGTGAACATGTCCATCAAGTCACTCTTGACCGTTAACAACATAACGCAGATGCGGCACCTACGTAACCAATACCCGCGGCAACGATCAGCAAACAAACGGTAGAAAAAAAATTCAGAGAAACTCAATTCGGTGCAGCAAGCAGCATGCGTACCAGGATGTGCAGCGGGAAGATGCTTGTACGCATCACCATCCCCAGCACCGCGTGTGACGGCCGACAGTGCGTGCCTCAACCATCGCCGGCCCCATACATCCACATCTCCTCCATAAAATGATTGCCCGCCTCGTCGTTGTTGCTTGCTGTCTGGCGTGCTTGTCACTGCTCTCCATGCCGGCTGTGCGGGAAAATTGGTTTAGGAATGGTAGGCGGAGAGGGATCCCGGAGGTAAGGATTGGGAATTAGGAGGCATGGGCACTCGTGATTTATCGCTAGGCACGGGAAAGGTTGTGTGAGCGATGGGGCAACAAACCACCCCATCGCTTGATTGAGTACCTGTGTGGAGGCCGCACATGCGGGCGCACATAAGGCCGATCTTCTTGAGGATGAAGCTCCCGGCGATGAACGCGATGGCCGCTGGACGACGTCCTCAAGGCTGCCCACGCGTGCACCAGATCTGGCGATGAACGCGCTGGGCGACAAGTATTGTTTGGCAACCAAAACAGTGCAATAAATCAGGCAGGAACGTACCCCAGGCATTCAAGAATTTTGTTCATTGGTACGAATGCTGTCCTTTCACCGCTTCGAAGGTTCATTCGGACAAAGTTCGCATCCAATCAATAAGGGGACATCCAATCCAATCCTAACAAAAAAATGTAGTTACAATGAAGAGAGGTGCATAGGCAAAATGGGACTGGTAATGTCCCAACTGATAGTTCAGTGCGTATGCGAATGGTTAAGCTATAATAAATCTAATTGTTTCAATCATGAAAGAGAATTAGGGGAAAAAATAACAGCTCACATTGTTGATTTTATCTGTGGAGAGCATAAGCAACTCATCACTGGGACTGCCAACCACTGTCCCATCTGTGGTCTTTAACATGCCTGAGTCAAAGCAACACCTCATAGCTACTACCTTACCATTGGACTGCACGCAATGGCTAGAATTGAGATGTGCTTCCTGAAAACCACGTGCACGCCTGATGTTCACAATAGCAAGATCATACTCAAAATCACAATGGTGTAACCAGTCAGTGACAACTCGATCATTGGGAAGGCGCACTTTAATCTGCATCAATAAAGCAACAATAGGTGAACAAGATGATAATAATATTAATAATCAAGGAAAAGAAGTACAGAGAAGTTGGCAGCCAACCGTCAAGTTATCGGTGATGTCATAATCTGAAGATCCAACTATATTAAGTGATGTCAGGATACTTGTGACGTCAGGACATGAGTTTTCAACAAATATTCCCGTGCATTCAAATAGCACCGTATCTCCTACAGATGATAATAGTTCTGACCATTAATTATTGAAATACAGATGTGAAAAATAATGGGCATATGACAATGTAGTTACCGATGAAAGTGGCAAGGGAGACAACAGTTTCTGATACTTCTGATACAATCTGACCAAATCCATCTTCAAAGGTAATATCTGGATGGATAATTCTTAGTTAATTAAATAAACATGATCCAGGTAAAAAATTGTGAGTGCTACAACAGTTTGGCCGTGTAAATAATTGCAAGAAAGTAAAAGAACAACAAATCAATACTAACATTGCGTTTTGCTAGCAATGTTCTCGCCTCTTCGCTTGCACTTGGTTTTCTGCATCTTCACAACCCTGGAGAGGACGAAACAATAGAAATGCCATTTATAACAACAATTAGAGTATGGTGGTGAAAACCATTATACTGGATACAATATTGACATCATAATATATATGGCAGGCTGGTTTCTTAAAATAAAAGTAATTTAACAGCAAAATCACAAATGTGATGAACCAGTAATGAAAGCCATGTGCAGAAAAAGAACCCTAGTGACATCAAACGCCTCAAGAAACATGAACAGAAAGTGCAAACTACATGAGATGGCAGACATCTACAATACACGTATTCTATCAAAATATAGTACCAAAAAATTTCTAACCATTCAGTACATAGCGAAAAACAGAAACAAAATCAAATAGATTGCAGGTCAACTACACAATATTTCGAATACGGTACTCAATCTCAATCTCAATCTGCTGGTCAAGATTGGATCGAAAAAAATTCGAACACAAGGTCGAAGATAGGATTGGGGGCAGGGGAGGGGGGTTCATACCTTCACTCTACGCTGGTCTGCCTGGTTGCCGCCGCGCCGCCTGCTCCTCTCTGTTGCCGCCGCCCCAGCCGCTCCGCCTGCTCCCGCCGCTCTGCCTGCTCCCGCTGCTCCTGTCTGCTCCCAATGCCCCGCCTGCTCCTACCGCCCCGCCGAACCAGCCAGTCGCTGGGAGGAGAAGTCGCGCCGCGCGTGAGAGAGAGGAGGACGGTGGCGCGTGAGAGAGGACAGAGACCGTCACGCCGCCGTCACGCCGCCTACCGGCCGAGACCGGACCGGAGGCCACCGAGGAGCACCGCCGCTAGGTGTTGGAGCCCCGCCTCCTCCACCAGGCGCGGGGAATGACAGGCCGCCGCCGCCGGCGCCGGCCGGGCCGCGCCCGGCGGCCTCTGCCGACGGCGGCGACAGGGGATGCGAACGGAGGGACGCGGGCGGGGATGGGCCGAGGCCGCAGCCGGCCGCCGCGGGGGCGGCGCGGACCGCGTGAGGAAGATGGAGAAGAGGGGGAGGGAGAGGCGGCGGGGGCGGCCGGCGACGGCGGCTAGGGTTAGGGTGAGGTGAGGGAGGTAGTCGCGGCCGGCGGCGGCGGGGGCAGCACTGAGCCTGGGACGGCAGCCGCCAGAGAGACGCGGCGGGTCTGCGATCCGGGGAGCGGGAGAGACTCAGCACATAGGGAGAAGATGCAGCAGAGCTTGCCGGTGTGGCAGCCAGTTTTGGTGGCCAGAAGCGGCCACGCGGAGGAAACTATTGCCATGATTTCAGGAAGAGATCGTGGCCTCGTGCGATCGTGGGGGAGGTGGAGCAGCAAAATGTCGGCAGAGTTTTCGTCCACCAGGCGGAACAGTGAAATCGTGGTCGTTGATTGGAGTGCCAAACCATCAATACAATACGGATTGTTGGATGCGATTTTTTTAGATTGGATTGGACGCTTCTGATAACCCGGTGTACAACAATTGGTGTGCCTTTAGCGGAATTCAAGTTTGCTCTTTTATAAGTAGTAGAGAAAGTAAAAGAACGACAAATCAATACTAACATTGCGTTTTGCTAGCAATGTTCTCGCCTCTTCGCTTGCACTTGGTTTTCTGCATCTTCACAACCCTGGAGAGGACGAAACAATAGAAATGCCATTTATAACAACAATTAGAGTATGGTGGTGAAAACCATTATACTGGATACAATATTGACATCATAATATATATGGCAGGCTGGTTTCTTAAAATAAAAGTAATTTAACAGCAAAATCACAATGTGATGAACCAGTAATGAAAGCCATGTGCAGAAAAAGAACCCTAGTGACATCAACGCCTCAAGAACATGAACAGAAAGTGCAAACTACATGAGATGGCAGACATCTACAATACACGTATTCTATCAAAATATAGTACCAAAAAATTTCTAACCATTCAGTACATAGCGAAAAACAGAAACAAAATCAAATAGATTGCAGGTCAACTACACAATATTTCGAATACGGTACTCAATCTCAATCTCAATCTGCTGGTCAAGATTGGATCGAAAAAAATTCGAACACAAGGTCAAAGATAGGATTGGGGGCAGGGGAGGGGGGTTCATACCTTCACTCTACGCTGGTCTGCCTGGTTGCCGCCGCGCCGCCTGCTCCTCTCTGTTGCCGCCGCCCCAGCCGCTCTGCCTGCTCCCGCCGCTCTGCCTGCTCCCGCTGCTCCTGCCCTGCTCCCAATGCCCCGCCTGCTCCTACCGCCCCGCCGAACCAGCCAGTCGCTGGGAGGAGAAGTCGCGCCGCGCGTGAGAGAGAGGAGGACGGTGGCGCGTGAGAGAGGACAGAGACCGTCACGCCGCCGTCACGCCGCCTACCGGCCGAGACCGGACCGGAGGCCACCGAGGAGCACCGCCGCTAGGTGTTGGAGCCCCGCCTCCTCCACCAGGCGCAGGGAATGACAGGCCGCTGCCGCCGGCGCCGGCCGGGCCGCGCCCGGCGGCCTCTGCCGACGCGGCGACAGGGGATGCGAACGGAGGGACGCGGGCGGGGATGGGCCGAGGCCGCAGCCGGCCGCCGCGGGGGCGGCGCGACCACGTGAGGAAGATGGAGAAGAGGGGGAGGGAGAGGAGGCGGGGGCGGCCGGCGACGGCGGCTAGGGTTAGGGTGAGGTGAGGGAGGTAGTCGCGGCCGGCGGCGGCGGGGGCAGCACTGAGCCTGGGACGGCAGCCGCCAGAGAGACGCGGCGGTCTGCGATCTGGGGAGCGGGAGAGACTCAGCACATAGGGAGAAGATGCAGCAGAGCTTGCCGGTGTGGCAGCCAGTTTTGGTGGCCAGAAGCGGCCACGCGGAGGAAACTATTGCCATGATTTCAGGAAGAGATCGTGGCCTCGTGCGATCGTGGGGGAGGTGGAGCAACAAAATGTCGGCAGAGTTTTCGTCCACCAGGCGGAACAGTGAAATCGTGGTCGTTGATTGGAGTGCCAAACCATCAATACAATACGGATTGTTGGATGCGATTTTTTTAGATTGGATTGGACGCTTCTGATAACCCGGTGTACAACAATTGGTGTGCCTTTAGCGGAATTCAAGTTTGCTCTTTTATAAGTAGTAGAGAAAGTAAAAGAACGACAAATCAATACTAACATTGCGTTTTGCTAGCAATGTTCTCGCCTCTTCGCTTGCACTTGGTTTTCTGCATCTTCACAACCCTGGAGAGGACGAAACAATAGAAATGCCATTTATAACAACAATTAGAGTATGGTGGTGAAAACCATTATACTGGATACAATATTGACATCATAATATATATGGCAGGCTGGTTTCTTAAAATAAAAGTAATTTAACAGTAAAATCACAAATGTGATGAACCAGTAATGAAAGCCATGTGCAGAAAAAGAACCCTAGTGACATCAAACGCCTCAAGAAACATGAACAGAAAGTGCAAACTACATGAGATGGCAGACATCTACAATACACGTATTCTATCAAAATATAGTACCAAAAAAATTTCTAACCATTCAGTACATAGCGAAAAACGAAACAAAATCAATAGATTGCAGGTCAACTACACAATATTTCGAATACGGTACTCAATCTCAATCTGCTGGTCAAGATTGGATCGAAAAAAATTCGAACACAAGGTCGAAGATAGGATTGGGGGCAGGGGAGGGGGGTTCATACCTTCACTCTACGCTGGTCTGCCTGGTTGCCGCCGCGCCGCCTGCTCCTCTCTGTTGCCGCCGCCCCAGCCGCTCCGCCTGCTCCCGTCGCTCTGCCTGCTCCCGCTGCTCCTGCCTGCTCCCAATGCCCCGCCTGCTCCTACCGCCCCGCCGAACCAGCCAGTCGCTGGGAGGAGATGTCGCGCCGCGCGTGAGAGAGAGGAGGACGTGGCGCGTGAGAGAGGACAGAGACCGTCACGCCGCCTACCGGCCGAGACGGACCGGAGGCCACCGAGGAGCCCGCCGCTAGGTGTTGGAGCCCCGCCTCCTCCACCAGGCGCGGGGAATGACAGGCCGCCGGCGCCGGCGCCGGCCGGGCCGCGCCCGGCGGCCTCTGCCGACGGCGGCGACAGGGGATGCGAACGGAGGGACGCGGGCGGAGATGGGCCGAGGCAGCAGAAATAACTGCTGAACTGGAAGTGGGAGGATTCCCATTTTGACTCTCAGGAGCATTCTGCTGATTAGCAGACCCATCATTACATTAGCAACAGCATGTTGTTCAGCAGGAGGGACATTAGGGTCAAAGATTTCTTTAGTGAACTGAAACTCAAAGAACTCATTCTTATCTCACCAATCCTGGAGTTGGGGACCAACCCAGTATCCTGACAGCCAATCTTAACACGAACAAAGGCAACATTCCTCAGGTAGTTCTTATCAAGGCACAAGGGCTTACCAACCATGCTAGCAACATAATAAGCAGTGGATTTATTTCTGTACTTCATGGGAATTCCTTTGATCCTGAACCAGGCCTCATCCATCACAGCCACAGGAGTAACATCACCAGACCATTTTTGCAGTTTAATTATTGCTTCAGGAACAGTCTTCATGAAGAAACGGCAAAGTGGGAAAGTTCCTCTATATTTTTTGCATTAGGAAATCTGGTAATAAACTCTCTCTCAGAGACAGTCTTAGCATAAAAGCGCCAGTGAATGTTCAGAGAGTCAGCCCAAACCTGGAATTCATGCTCAATATCTCTACTAGTAACATCACCTTTCTCCACAATTATGTGAGCATAATTCAGCTGCTCATAGGTTGGACGTCAGATTCAATAGCAGGAATGGAGTAAAAACCCTGATCAAAGTCAGAGCTACCAAAGAATGGAGCCACGTACTCCCAAGGATCACGCTCCTGACAACACTGATGTGATGATTTCTTCTACACTTCTCACAACGAACCACAGACTCTGGAACTAAATCTAACACATCATTGTTCACTTGCCCAGCAGCGGGAGCAACAGCCATGGAGGCCGACGGAGGTACCGAGGACCCGCCGGCAGCACCGATGGATTACCAGCAGGATTAACCGACAGCAAAGGGTTTGGGCCAAGGTTTTGGATTTCGTTTTTGAAAATTTACCGGCTCTGACCGAAATTGCCGGATTTCGGACATTTCGGAAATTTCGGTGAAATCTCGGACGAAAAGGAAGAACCAAAATTTGAAACTTAGAATAAAAATTAATTGAAATTTTGACCGAATAATGAATTTTTGAGCATATTTCAACTAAATTTCAAAGTTTTGAATTTATTTGACCAAACTTCCCTAAAATTTGAAAGTTTTCGTTCGGTAAATACATTTACCGGTCCTGACCGAATGGCCGAATTTCGGCCGAAATTCGTTTTTTCTCGGACGAAATCCAAATCCCTGGTTTGGGCTTAAACTGGGAACCTGCAAACTGCTGGGAAGAGCGGAAGAACTTACGTTGTTTGGCGGAGGAGCTGGCTGGAAACTCACTGTAGGAATGCCTGCGGATCTGGATGCAGAAGTGGCCGCCATGGACGAACCGCCTTGCATCTCAGGTCGGTGAGCCCATCTATCACGGGATCTGAGAGCTTCATCCTCCTCCCTGTGCTTCTTCTCCAAGAGAGCCCTCTCCCGAGCAAGGCGCTCGGTGTTGCGGAGCAGATCTGATCTCTGGAAGTCCTCATGCCTTCTTCTTCTCTCTTCCGACCGCCGTTCTTCAGATCTGCGACGCTCGGCGTCATAGCGACGACGGTCTTCCTCCTCACGCCGCCTAAGATCATTGATTCTCCAATCTTCCTGGCGACGGCGCTCTTCATCGTTCCATCTATCTTCGTCGCGACGATCGAAACCCCGCCCCCCATAAGGACGGAAGTTGCGGAAGGGGGGCCGCTGGTTGTTCCCGAATCGGCAATTCATCGAAGGAGAAGACGCAACAACTTGAGCAAACGATCTGGTGTCACCGGATCTGGTCCCGGACCACCTTGGAGGATATGGCGGATCTGGTGGTAGGACTGGTGGTGGTGATGGATGACTGGGAGCGGAGGGAGCACGGACGAAAACGACGCCGCACGTCCCAGATCTAGGGTTGAAGCGGAGAGGCGACGACGACTGGGAAATGGGGGAAATGGCGAGATCCACGCCACGGGGTGGGGATAAGCTTGGGCGAGGCACGGGATGGCCCGCCAATGGCGATACGTGGCGCCGCCCGAGCACGACCACGTCGCACACACGTACAAAGGACGGTGTGCGACGTGACGATGCGGAACCGGTGAAGCGGGCGTTACACCTCGGACCGACGCGAACTGAGAACTCCGTGAACTCGAGCCGGAATCCATGGCGAATATTCCGTGGATTTGACCAACTGACGGAATCGATTACTCTGCCGTTGCCGTGATGGATCGAGAGAAGCCTAGATGATTCACGCCATGAGAGGAGCCCCTGGAGACGTGAACGAGCACCCCCAGCACGGGTGATGAGGATCGCCTGCCACCAAACGATCTCAGGCGGAGGGTCCGGCGAGGACTCCGGCGAGGGATCCGACGAAGGAGGATCCGGCGAAGGAGACGTGAGAGACATGGCTAGAGTGAATGATCGAATGTGGATGGTTTGTTCGGAGCATCCTGTAATGGTTGCCTCTCTTCAGTAATGTTTCTTTCTTGTTTTGGCGCGGGCTACAATCTTATAAATTAAATTTCCGTTTGTAGTCGTAACTTGTAACTAGGTCAGGATCCACCTAGGGTACATCTTTATCTATAGGGGATGGCCTATATGCATTCAGGGTACAAATACTCATCCAAAAAAGTTCTAATATTGCTACCCTAGTAGCAGTGTAAGTTATAAAATCATGAGTGAATTCCACTTTTACCCCCTAGTTGTGCATTTGTGACACTTATTACCCATTTAGTTAAGAAAAATCATAAATACACCATATATCAAAATTTGAATACGATTTTGCCCCATTCTGACATTCTGTATAATTCGTTAGAATATGCCGGAATGTTAGGTCTATGTGGTACGTCAAAATATGTAATGATCGGAGTGTGTCATCGATGATAATGACCAGCATTCTCTTCACCATATGTTCAATTCCATAACGTTTTTTTTGGCATTTTAGAGTCTAAATCATCATCTCACACCTTTACCAACGGACATGTATCCGAACAAGATATTCCAAAAGTTTTAAAATGGTAATCTAGACGATCTTACATTAGATGGGTAATTAGTGTCACAAATGCGGAAGTAGGGGGTAATAATTGGAATTCACTCTAAAATCATGAATCGAAGTATGTCGTGTTCAATCTCTATTCTCATTTCGATCTCTTTATATATTTTCGAAATTAGGTATCCCAGCCTCTGCATCGATTGATGCATGCAACATTTTATTGCTTTATATTCTACATTTGTTCACCTTCACGCATCTTAAAAAGATGAGACATCTTTTTTTCTACCTATTTGTCTGTTCGTCAACTTGTTTTTGTAGACATACGCTCACATACATACACATACATTCATTACTATGAATGTACACACGCACACTCTACACCTATTAGAACCTCCGAGACACTGAGCCCGTGGATCAGGTCTTGATCCAACTCGGTATTGTTCATGTTTTCCCTGTCCACATTTCTTCTTGTGTGTCTTTGTAGCCAACATTGGCGAGGTAGCTATATTTTCTCCTACCATGTTCATGGCGGTTTTCTTCTTTGTTGTTCCTGTGAAGAAGCAATGTTTCAATAACCTTTCTCGCGAGATCGTGCCCTCGACCAAAGTGCTTTCAACAGTCTAATTAAGATTCTCACTCTTCTAATGGATGATTCAAACGTATATCCAATACTTTAGAGTTTACATTAGTATGGAAAAGCCTAGTATCAGCGTGACTATTTGGCTCCGACACACTGCTAGTAATACGCTTCTAGTAGCCCAGTTAGTGCCAGCGTGCCCCTTTTTCCATGCTACTAGTAACATGAGCTTATTAGTAGCCTTTCTTATTACTATCATTTTCGGGAATGAAAAAAAATGACGGCAACACCGCTCGTCCGGATGGCTGGTGGCCTGGGCGTGCAACACCAGCGGCGCAGGGTCGGAGCTCGTATGGCACGGTGTGGTAGGAGGCGTACTCAAGCCGGCGGAAACGGGAGGCGGCACGGTGGTAGGAGATGTAATAAATACATGTACCGAGCTAGCAAACCAGCTAACAAGCTAAGCTAGCAATCACATAGCTCAAACCGACCGATCCATTCAGCTGAGCATGTACTGCCAAGCTGCTCATTTCCTCACGTACAAATACAGGGAACATCCAACAAGAGGTGCTACAAGCCTACATGGTGGTGTATGATTGGTGGGGGGTGTTCCACGGCTGATGCAAAATGTAGTAGTAGCGTGTATTTTTGCCTAGCATGCTACTAGTAGTCCATTACCAGCAGCGTGTCCTACTTTGCACGCTACTGGTAAGTACTAGTAACGTACCCTTTTTTAGGCCCGCTGCTAGTAAGAAGTTGTCTATAAGCGTTTCTCTACTACTGTTAATTCAGCTTGTTGTGTACCTGAGTGTATACAAGAATATTGAGATGTGGTCGGTGAAGCTTAACATGAAAGCTTCAAAGCGTTGTGATGATTTTTTTGCGAATTCCATTGTTTTTGCTGGTCGTTTTTATTTCATTTGTTTGATCTTGTGTACCATATACAAATAATCTCGAAAGTTGGGCGTCCGTCTATTTTATTTTATATAGTATCATAGTATAGTTGATCTTATCGTTATAGTAAGGTTGTACATTCAGATCAATATAGGTGCATACTTAGCTCTAGGATAGCCCCCTCACGCTGGTCACTCCCGTGCGACCCGCGGGCGGAAACCCTAGCTCCCCGCCTCCCTCCTCCCTTCCTCCTCTCTCCCCGGCCTCCGCCGGGCAAAACCCGTGATGTGCTGGCGGCAGCTGGCTCTCCTTTCCCCGAGGCACAGAGGTCCGACCAGGATGGCCTCCCTGACGGCAGTGCGGCTCGGTGGGGGTAATCCAGAACTGGCGCGGCGACGTCAGGGATGACGTCACGTGCATGGAGGCGGCGTCAGTACTTCGGCTCGGGACCGATGTTGCTTCTTGGTGGCAGCATCCCGGCTGTTGGTCCTGCATCTCAGGCGACGATGCAGCGCAGCTCGGGATGGCAGGGTGGCGAGATGGTGGCGTCGAAGCGGCAGGGTTACGCGCCGGAGGCAGCCGAGCAGTACGCGCCGGCCAGATCTGCCCATCTGGCCTGTGCGGGCTTGCCTGCTCTGGTCAATGTCGCCCTCTGGAGACAGTGGCAGTAGCGCGGCGCGAACAGGAGGGTAGCGACGGCGTGGACTACTTGTTGTAGTGTGGCGGCGAAGAATTTATGGGCCCGGCCGGGCTCGTGTGGGTCTGGTGTTTCACCGCCGCTTTGTCCAGTCGGCAACCTCGTATGGCGATGGAGGACGGGTCTCCTCCAGGTGGTCATGCTACTGTCATCCTCTGGTTCATACCTAGCTACTTCATCCGCCTCGCAAGTCACAAGATGAAGGTGGAATGCACAGGCATCACAGCGGCTGGGCGACGTGGTGGTGGTGATGGTTCGTCGCTTTGGTCCACGAGGGTAGCAAGGAGTGGGCGGTGGGGACTCCTGGTTGCGGCGCCTTGGCGTGGTCATCACCCCGATCGTGTGTTGGAAGCTCGGCTCGGGGTTGGTGGTGGTCTGAGGTACTGAATGTGGCGAGAGTTGTTCCGGGTGAAATCTCAGCACTTCAGCGCCGACAACGACGATGCCTGCGGGTGCCGTGACCCTCTTGAGGGCGTTGTTGTGGCCACTCTCGACGTATGTCTGCGGGTAAAAACCCTAGACCCTTGTGGTCTCGGCGGCGCGCGGCGGCACTTGTTGTGTCGTTATCTTCTTGAAGACGTTGTCGTGGAGCTTCGGTGTCCTTAGTATCGTCATCTTCGGTGGCAAGCTAGATGCTTCTTAGGCATCCATAGTTTATTTTTATCTTGTAAGAGAAATTCCTCATCACTATGGATCTTTTTGGCCGTTTGGATTTATTTATAAAATGGGGCAAAAATCTGTTTCGCGAAGGAGGTTGCACATTCATATTTTTTGGAAGCATGTCAATTTTTATTAGCCCGTGAACAAGCATATCAGGTCAAGTTAGTTTTGATGGCAATTGATTGCCTCGAGCCGGTTTGAGAAATGCAGAATCGCTGCTTTGGAGGAAACAAACAAGTGATATATTTATATATCGTACCAAGTAGGCATGATGTTGGATGGTTAACTACTGACCCCCTTCCTGACAAAAGTACATGGGCCAATTGGACTAAGAAAACGAGTAGAAGAATGGGCATGAGGATGTACTCTAGAAACCTCCAAAAGTGGTTTTAATGGATACACTTTAAAAACACTTCCAAATTTGTAGTATTAAGGACACATATGAGTGTACTTTAATATTTAAGAAACATAAACTAATTCTTAGAGTAATATAATATTGCTTGCTTAGATTCATGATGAAGTCAACTTTCACATAAAAGCATAAGCATCCCAAACTGAATTAGTATAATAAAAAATCGGTGACAAATATATTCTAAATTAACATAAAAATATATTTATTATAATATGTTGACAGTATATAATATATACATACATATCTCAAAGTATATGGATGTGATGAAAATATCAATCCTACTTGTTATACTTGAGTATCCAGAGAAAATGTCGAATGATGAAATTTAATAAAAATATTCAGTATAATACTAGTTGATGCAGTCAGCTCGCCCTGCTGGAGGAGGCCCTTCGTCAAGATCTTAAGTCCATGGAGGACGTTACTGCTATGAAGACTGCGATGATAGAACTCTGCCTCGACAAGATCGACTCGGACCCTCAAGAAGCTGCCATCTACTGCAACGTGGTTCTTTCATGGGCTTATGTTTAGGATATCATGTTGAAAGTTCAAATTGGTTCCACCCCACCTAATCACGACCCTAGTTCAAATAAATTGGTTCTAACAACAATTTTTGTGTGCTCTCACATTATTTATCCCTGATACAACAATTTGGGATTAATCTGTTTTTGGTGTAGCTTCTTGCTAGCTACCTGTTCTTATCCTCATTACTCACTCATCTCTGCCTATTATTGTAGAGGGCCCCTCGAGTTGCGCGTCCTCTTGTCCGCTTGGCTAAGATGACACCTCATCAGGAGCTGCACCGTGCTGCCACAAATGTTCAGATGATAATGAAGAAGAAGGGTTCGTTCGTGCCACTACAACATGTCTCAGAAGCACTCTCCGGAAGTTTTGAGATGGAGGAGGCTCACAAGTCTGCCAAGAGCTCATCGAACTTTACTTTACCCTAGACCTATGCTCGATATGGAAGGAACGTACGATGGTACCATGGACATAAACGAGGTCGAGCATATCTTTAATGATTTCAAACTAAAGCGTACCTAAAGCCTGCCCTGGATATGAAAAAGGGATTTTGTATCTTCAAAACCGAATTAAGCAGCGGGGAAATTACTGAGTGATACTTCAGTTGATGGAGAAGGCGATGTGTTCCCAGCTGCATTTACTGTAGTGGACGAATCTTTTTTTTTTTTTTAGAAAAAGAGGGATCGTTCCCAGTTCCAATTCATCAGAAAAGAAACATACATCGCAGAACCGAAGATAAAAGCCAGGCCCTCGCACAAGCAAGGTACCAGAGCAACAGGAAAGAAGAGGTAAACAGCAGAGATGCCCATAGCAGGCAGAGCTCCGCCGAAACTAAACCAGAAACTAGAAAAAAAGATGACAGCTAGAGAAGAACCCAGGGACAGCATAGCGCGTCCAAAAATTCTTCCTAGGCAGACATCCCGGGGGGGAGCCAAATGCCAATCCTCCCAGCCACGGCACTCCTGGGTAGGAGGAAGCCGCATCCATGTCTGCCACTGCAAACCATGGAGCTCGCCAGAGCGGCGGACAGCGCCGGCCACCACTGGCAGACAGGGAAGACGCCGACGCCAACGCCGGCCAGCACAGAGCTCGGGGAGCTAATGCCCCCAAACACCCCCAACACCACCTCCACTGCCGACCGCGCCACCGCTCGCGAGGAGAGGCGCCCAGCCAACCCATGCGGGCCCAGATCGGGCCCGCCAGCCCACCGAAGCCTGCAGAGCCGCCCCCGAGCGCCAGGATCGCCGGCGCCTCCTGGAGCCGCCAGGACGGCAGCCGCCGCCACAGGTCGCCACGCCGTCGCCGGATCGACCGCGCCGTCGCGCCCCTGCAAGCGCAACGCCCTGGCCCGGCGGCAACGGCCCGCGCCGAGCGCACCGCGCGAGGGGGGAGGGGCCCCGCCGCCGCCCGCCACCGGCCTTTGGCCGGCGGCGCCACCGGCGGCGGCGAGGAGGAGGAAGGGGGTGAGGGGGAACGGGAGGGCCGGCGGCTAGGGTCCTCCCCCGTCGCCCGCGGGAGCGAGGAGGAGGAAGGGAACCAGTGGACGAATCTTCACTGTCATCCTCTCGTGTTATAACATTCTTATATAAATCTAATGGAGAAATGCACTATGGGATGAAATACTTTTGTTTTTTCGTGACAGTCGACATGGACACTGAAGAAGAGATGCGAAGGTTGTATTTTGGGAACAATCAGTGAATCAGTTGGTCAGATTGATGATGGCTAAGAACTGTACCCGTTTTTCTAGGATTTTCTCCTCCCGTCTGGCGACCAGGCGGCGAGTCTAAGTCCGATCCAAATTCCGTTAAGATTTCCTGTCCGATCTCGTTTTCAATCCCTGTTCGTGGGTTTATAATCCCTGCCGGCTTGGAGAGGATCCTCGTCTCTCTTGGCCTGCGGGTGTTCATCACGATTTGGCTAGGTTTTGTTGTTGCGACAACTATGGCGGAAAACGGATCGTCCACCAACTCAGGTACAGCTTCCAAGGGAGGGATACCCAGCAAGGTGGCACCGTCCGAAGACGGATCGGAAGAATCGGCGGCGTGCTCAGAGACACGGGATGGCGGGATCAGTTCTCTCTTTGATCGCTTGGATATCGCTGAGGAAGAATTTGACGACCTGATCTTGGAGGAGACTGACGTCAATATCGCGGAGAGCACACGGTGGTTGGCTGTAGCCCGAGTTAACAGTGGTAAGGGCTTCAGCCATGAGGCCTTTTCCCAGCAGATGCGTGCGGCTTGGAACCCGGCAAGGGAAGTCTCAATCCAGCCGGTGGGAGGTAATCGGTTTGTCATCCAATGTTTCTGTCTTGGGGATTGGGAGAAGGTGACAGAGCGAGGCCCGTGGTGGTTTCGTGAGTGTGCTGTGATCATTGCTCATTACGATGGTTTATCTGACCCAGAAGTGATTGAGCTTGAGCTCCTGCCAATTTGGATACAAATTCACAAAATTCCAGAGGCTTACAGGAAGGAGACGGTGGTAAGGCAGCTAGTCAGTCGTCAGGTTGGCGAGGTGATGATAGTACAGATGCAGCCTTCAGGTAGCTTTAGAGGAGATTTTGTTCGTGTTCGAATCAAGCAAGATGTCTGCAAACCGCTTACATGTTTTGTCTCAGTTTCTCTTGGCGGAAAACGATCGGTGTTCGCGGTGAAGTACGAGAAACTTGGTATGCTTTGCTTCGCTTGTGGTCTCTTAGGGCATGTCTACAAGGAGTGTGGCACTGGTGTGTTTGAAGAAAAAAATCTCAAATTCGGTGACTTGGATCCATGCAAATCCTGGGCGTGGTCGGGGTACCAATGATGAACGACTAATGATGCATGCCGGAGGGCGAGGTTCAGCCCAGGTTGGAGGATACCCAAAGGAGGGAGATGTTGCGAGAGGACAGCTCGCTTTGGGTAGAGGAGAATTTGTTGACTGGCGTTTACACCCAGAGCGACTTCGAGCTAGTAAGGACGATGAGCTTACTGATACAGCTTCAAGCCCTAGTAAATTAGTGGATCAACATATGGTAGAATTGGAGAAAAATGCTAAAAAACGTCTTGCTTTTGACCATGCTGCCCCAACTGAACCGGCAAGCTTGGCTATTACTAATACAATGCATGTGGATAAGGATCCATCGTTGGAGCCTAAAGAGAGTGAAAATGAAGTGATGAAGGACAAAAGAGGCATAAGAGGACGGATGGTACTTCTGTGTCTGGTCAGTCTAATGGATCGGCGGCATCCTTCGAGGATGACCGCCGGGAGCAATGAATTGCTGTGGCTGGAACTGTCGGGGTATTGGAAACTCTCCGACAGTTCGTGATTTGTGTGTACTCCAAAGGACACACTGTTTCCAAATGATCTTCTTGTGTGAAACCCGACAGAAATCTGAACGTGTCCGTCGTCTTCGAGGCCGTTTGGGTCTGCGTGGTTTTACCGGAGTGGATCCTCGAGGCTTGAGTGGGGGCCTTGCTCTTTTTTGGCATGAAAGTTTGTATGTGGACATTAAGGAGGCTAATGATCGGTTCATTGATGCTTATGTGCGCATAGCTCCGGATGACCCTTTGATTCATATGACATTTGTTTATGGTGAACCGAGAACGGAAAATAGACAACGGTTTTGGGCGCAACTAGCTCTGCTGAAGGCCTCTTCACCCCTCCCGTGGGTGCTTGTAGGTGATTTTAATGAAGTTCTATGGCAGTATGAGCATTTCTCTTTGACCCCTCGCTCTGAGTCGCAGATGGCTGCCTTTCGGGATTGCGTCCAGGTGTGTGAGTTGAAGGATCTCGGCTTCTCGGGATTGCCGCATACATACGATAATAAGCGTGCGGGTCCGCGGAATGTCAGGGTGCGTTTGGATCGGGCATTAGCCGATGATAGCTGGCGTGACATCTACTCTGCGTTGTCGGTAACACACTTGGTGTCCCCCTGCTCGGACCATTCTCCGATCTTATTGGAGTTTGCAAAGGAGGTCCGAGTAAGAGAACCTGCAGCCAAACGTTGCCTCCAGTATGAGATTTTTTGGGAACGTGAACCTGCACTCAAGGAGCTTATCGATAAGGAGTGGCGGTGTATGGGGCCACTCCCTGATCTTGGTGCAATAAACAGGGGTCTTGGCAAAGTAATGAAGAGCTTGCATGCATGGGGGAAGATCAAATTCGGTAATGTCACACGTGAAATTGCCCAGCTGCGGGAGCAACTACTCCAGTTGCAATTGGCCAATGCTCCAAGGGATGAAGTACGTGTGATCGCTGATCGGATGAACGAGGTTCTATATCGTGAAGAGATGTTGTGGTTGCAACGGTCACGGATCGAGTGGCTGAAGGAAGGAGACCGGAATACTAAATTTTTTCATCACCGTGCTGTTTGGAGAGCGAGGAAAAACAAAATAGCAAAACTCCGTGATGATAATGGCGTGATACAGGATGTCCCCACGGAGATGCAACGGATGGCAGTTTCGTATTTCCAATCCTTGTATACGCGTGATCCTTCTTTAAATTGTGCCAGGCTCATTAACTTGATTCCGGAGCAGATTACAGAGGATATGAATACGGACCCGTGCAAGGAATTCTCTAATGAAGAAATTGGTGATGCCTTATTTCAGATCGGTCATATTAAAGCTCCTGGCCAGACGGCTTCCCAGCTCGTTTCTATCAAAGAAACTGGGAGCTTATGCGCGATGATGTTATATGTGCAGTGAAACATTTTTTTTTGCCACAGGTGTTATGCCGGAGGGGGTTAATGATACTTCTATAGTCTTGATACCAAAGATTGATAATCCATTGGAGCTTAAAGACTTCCGGCCAATTGGACTTTGCAATGTCCTGTACAAGGTGGTTTCAAAATGTCTAGTCAATAGACTGCGGCCTATTCTGGGGGATATTATATCTGAAAATCAAAGTGCCTTTATTCCTGGACGATTAATTACGGATAACGCTTTGCTTGCTTTCGAGTGTATGCATTATATGGAGCATGGTACTTCCTCTGAATCTTCCTTTTGCTCGTACAAGCTTGATTTATCTAAAGCCTATGACAGGGTTGATTGGCAATTTTTGGAGAACACAATGCATAAAATGGGGTTCTCTCGCCGGTGGGTACAATGGATCATGTCGTGTGTTACCACGGTGAGATATTCTGTCAAATTCAATGGAACTCTTTTGGAAGCATTCTCTCCGATGCGTGGCCTTCGATAGGGGGATCCCCTCTCCCCCTTCCTCTTCCTGTTTGTGGCGGATGGTTTATCTACTCTCTTGAAGCATGAGGTGGAAACGAATAGGATCTCACCAATTAAAGTGTGTAGAAGGGCTCCGGGGATCTCGCACCTGCTCTTTGCTGATGATACCCTACTTTTCTTTAAGGCCAATCAAGAGGAGGCGACACATGTGAGGAATGTACTGGACTCATATGCTGCTAGTACGGGTCAACTTATTAACCCGTCCAAATGCTCCATCTTATTCAGTAAATCATGTCCCGGGACGGTGCAAGAGAATGTTCGATCCATTTTGCAAGTTGAACAACATGTTTTTGAAGCTAAATACCTTGGGTTACCTACACCTGATGGCCGGATGCATAGAGGGAAGTTCATCAATTTGCAATCCAGGCTCAGTAAGAGACTCATCGAGTGGGGTGATAGTCTTTTGGCCCAAAGTGCACGAGAAATTCTTATTAAGGCAGTTGCTCAGGCAATTCCCACCTATGTCATGGGAGTCTTCAAACTCCCCCTTGGTTTATGCGATGATCTTACGAAACTTATTCGAAATTACTGGTGGGGTGTGGAACGTGGGAAGCGTAAGATGCACTGGATGAGCTGGCCCAAACTGAACCGCTCTAAGCAACAAGGGGGATTGGGGTTCCGAGATATGAGAGTGTTCAATCAAGCACTTTTGGCACGACAGGCTTGGCGACTGTTGGAGTTTCCTCATAGTCTTGTTGCTCGAGTTCTCAAGGCACGATACTACCCTAATGGTGAACTTATTGATACCGTTTTTACTGGGAACCCTTCGTCGACGTGGTCAGCTATATCACATGGTCTGGAGTTACTTAAAAAAGGGTTGATCTGGCGAGTGGGCAATGGCCGACATATTCGTGTATGGCATGACAGTTGGGTCCCGAGACAATCATACTGTAAGGTGTTGTCGCCACGCTGTAACTGTCGTGTTCGCCGTGTTTCGGAGCTAATTGATAATTCTGGACAGTGGAGGACAGAGAAAGTTCGAGCAACATTCTTACCGATTGATGCTGACATTATTCTAAAGATCAAACCATCACGGCGTTTGGAGGAGGACGTGCTGGCTTGGCAGCCTGAAAAATCTGGCATTTTCTCTGTACGTAGCGCATACAGACTTGGACTTAATGATCTCTCTGATCAACAGAATTTTGGGGCCTCTAGTGGATGTCCTGATGGTGCAGACCCTTGTTGGAAGAAGATATGGCGATCTGCAGTTCCTCCGAAGGTTAAAATCTTCGCTTAGAAGGCAGCCACAAATTGCTTAGCTACTGAGGACAACAAATTGCGACGTAATATGCGGGTGACGGGTCAATGCAATATTTGCAAAGCAGCGTTGGAGGATGTGGCTCATGCGCTCTATGCCTGCCCGCATGCGTACAACTTATGGAAGACTATGCGTCTGTCCTGGCAACTCCCTGCTGAGAGCATGCTTAGGGTCCCTGCGTACCATTGGTTTAAGTCAGTACTGGTGCAAGCACCTGACAATATGATTGATGCCATTTTGCTTGTTGCTTGGCGTGCATGGCATGCACGCAATGAAGTTACTCATGAAAAAGCATTGCCCACTGTTGAAAGCTCCAAACGATTTTTGGAGAGCTATCGCTTCCTGGTACGTGAAGTCCAGTGTCACACTGTGGAAGATCTTCTTAAAGGAAAAAAAAAAACGCTATTCTCTACCAACTACGCCCCTGAGCATTCAGTGGTGTCGGCCTCTGCCAAACCTTGGGGTAAACCACCGGCCGGATGGGTGACTTTAACCATCGACGGCTCCTTCCGTGAGTCAGATCAGTCTGCTGGGCTGGGGATGGTTCTACGCAATGCGGACGGTTTTCCTATAGTCTTCTCATGTCGTTACCTTCAGGACTGCGAGAGTCCGTTGGAAGCTGAACTTAGTGCATGTGTTGAAGGACTAAAGATGGCGCTCGACCGGACGCAGCTTTCCATCAGAGTGGAGACGGATTGCGCTCAACTTGTCGCTATGGTTTCCTCTACAACAGTGGATCGATCTTCCTTGCTACATCTAGTTTCAGAAATTAAGTTTTTGTCTTCCAGAAATAGGGTGTGTTCTTTTGTAAAGGTGGAACGTAGTCAGGTTCGGGTTAGTCACCACTTAGCAAATCTGGCTAGAGTGGAACGCTATTCTGATTTATGGGTCGGTTCGGGACCTGAAGATATTCTTCAGTTGCTTGAATTGGACCGTTGTGTAACCCTTCCCGATTAATAAAGTTCTTGTTTTACTCGCAAAAAAAAAGATTGATGATGGCTAATGCGCCGGAGCAGGTCAGCGAGGCTGATTTTTTTTTTTTTTGAATAAAAGGGCTCTCCCCGTTTACCATTAAGGTCAGCGAGGCTGTGCAGCGGATGAATTATAGTACTGCCAACACTACATGCTTATATTCCTTGCTCTGTGTCATAGGTCATTGAATTCATCAAGAAAGCCCCCAAAATTGGCTTATGTCTGATGTATTACAAAAAGAAAAAAAGCTATGTTAAGTATCTGTTGTAGAGGAAGTGAGGAACTAAAGCTCGCTGAACGGAAATGGAGAGCAGTTGCACGGGCTTGCCGGCCGAGACTGACGACAGAGGCACACAGTTAGCAAGCTGCTGATCAGTTGCCCCTGGTCATGAGGTTTAGTCCACATGCTTCTATTTACCTAGCTAATTTCCCCTTGACGATTATCATCTACTCCCTCCGTCCTACTGATACATCCACTTTTTGCCAAACTTGAGACACTTATTTTTTGACGGAGCGAGTATGTATTATTGGACCTTTTACTGTACCCACAAATTAATATAGGCCGTTCATTCCTTCTGATCCGATTGACAGATTTTACGAGTACTAAACAACAATAACGGAGTACCACCAACTAATATTATGGAGTACCCTCCTTTCGGGGCTATAATCGTAATCGGAAAGATTAACAGAGGAAAATAACGGGGTGGGCGGATTTAACGCATTTGTTAATCACGGGAAAAGAATGTTAATCAATCCGCCATTGTTGACATGATGAGCTTTTCATACATGTCGACTAATCATAGGTTAGCGCCAGAGACCTGACTCGGAACTCTCCGGCCAAAAATGGATCAAAGGAAACTACTAATCGGCAGCAATACTTAAAAATGGCGTCGTTGTGAAGAACAACAAGCTGATCAATTAAGGCAATTCGGATTAACCAAACTTGTACATCTTGAAATAAAAATGCACCGCAAAAGCTATGCCCGCCGCCGAAGAGCAACGAGTGCCCCAACAGCAGAATTCGCTGGCAACTGATCAGGTATCGGTGGCGGCGGACGGCGGCGTGTACTCCGGTCAGCGCATGTGCGTGATCTAGCAGACCGGGAATAATTAGATGGACACAAATAGACTAAACTGACCTTCTAAACTGACGGTCAGATGTTAATGGTACTCCTACCTTCCTCCTAGGAGTACCAGGGCACCGTAAACTTTCTCACCTTGGTAATCACTATTTTCTATGCGAGTGTTACTTTTCTACTTCTGGTGACACATTTTTTAATATTTTTTTTGTTTTTTTGGTTGAATGGCTGTTGTTACATGATGTGAACGACTTGGGTGGAGAGAGTGCATGGGTGATTCCATGAATTAATCTTGGTTTTGGGTCTATGGAAGTATGATTCTTGCGCAAAATGCAGCTAAGCTCCGAGGAAGATTTTTATGAGTTGTATATAAATAGAGTTGCAACAAAGACTTGATAAATATGAAATTTGAGGCATTGGGTAGTTGTGACTACTCTCCTACAAACTCCGGTGTCTACGGAGCTTCTTATGAAATTTCTGAACTTTTATTTTATTCCAAACAAGGCTTTATCAACTTATCATGATCACCTGGATAAAATTGTGCAAAGTAACTTCATGATACATCCCAAACCCAGAAGGTTGCAGCTGATCAAACTCGGCACCTCCCATTTGTTTTACCATTTCCCAAAATGGTATACCACAAATTGCATCACTGACTTCTCATTTTTAGTTATTTATCTTTAATACTTGAATAACAGATGAATATGGCTAAGCCATTGGTTTTATGTGGATGTAGCAAAACTCTTAGAAAGTTAAAGTTGCAACAAGGACTAGATGATCAATAGCGTAAATTGAGTCGATTACGCAATTCTAGTTATGTATGTCAATTTTAGTCTAGCTTATCGGTTTCTCCTTTATGTGATTCACTAAGTATCTTATTCATGCTCTCCAAAATGGGATAATAGTTATGTCTGCATAGGATGCACGATTCACGGGCATGAATGCAGTTCCGATCTCGCCCAACTGACATGTAACCGGGGTATGGGCACTTGGGTGCAGCATTGCATCAATTACAGATTTTAGAACCCAGAAATATTTGTTCCTTGGTATGCAATTTTGTCAAGGGTGGTTTCGGCACATATTAAACATTATATATTGCTTGGTGTAGCTAATACACTTCGGCTTTAAACACTGATATTACAATTAGGTTGTCAAAAATATTCGGGCTCGTCAAACTGTTCGGGCTTGATTCGTTATAGGCTCGACTCGTGCTCGGCTCGAGGCCTTAACAAACCAAGCCCAAACCTGGTATAAATCTCGCGAGATGTTTGGCTCGAGCTCGAATAGTTCGAGAAAAGTTCGGAAGAGGTTATAGTGGCACGTAGTCTAGCTCGTTTCTATTTTTAATGAATGCAGTTTTCGTGGAAATATCCTAGCCTAAAACAGCTTAAGAAAATGTAGCACGCAACCACCAGCAGGCATGTACAGTTTTTTCCTTTTGAGCAGCCATGTACGAATGACTTCTCGAAATCACTTGTTCTTTGTCTATACCCAGCCCACTAAAGTCTTTAGCTTTGCATGGCCCATTGACGCTAGTATTCTGGTGTTGGCAAGCAGTACAACGATTTTTAGTACCACCTCGCTCAGCTAAGATGAGTGAAGTTTCTCAAAAAAAAAAAAAAAGCTAAGATGAGTGAAGGCACATTAGCGTCTATGAAAACCAAGCGTAACACAGGCGCATGCGTGG
This sequence comes from Puccinellia tenuiflora, assembly GCA_012064385.1. Classification (NCBI taxonomy): domain Eukaryota; kingdom Viridiplantae; phylum Streptophyta; class Magnoliopsida; order Poales; family Poaceae; genus Puccinellia; species Puccinellia tenuiflora. Next base: position 481,161 of record QRDG01000808.1, read on the forward strand.
ATTTATTATAAAAGTTACTGTAAAAAAAACGAGGCTTGTTGGCTCGTCGAGTGTTTGGCGAACCGAGCCGAGCTCAGAAAATAGCTCGCGAGCCAAGCTCGAGCAAGCCTTCAGGCTTGTGTTTTCAATCGAGCTCCAGCTGAGCTAGACTATATTCGTTCGAGTTCGGCTCGTTGACATCCCTATAATTACAATTTTCCAAGAGTAGAAATGAATGTTCCTTCTCTCATTTGGGAAACTACCCATTACACAACATCTTACACCATGTTTGTGGTTTGTTAATTTTCTTGAATAAATAAGTAACTATTTCCTTTAATTCCTATAGTTTGCATTTCAGACATCGACATTTGCACATGAACAAACCATTGTCTTATACCCGGATTAGGGAATCGTTAAATTTTGCAAGAGTATGATGTTGGCTATTTATCATTGTTATTTTTCTTATGCACGATTATGATGAGAATTTTGGAAGAAATGCAATGACCCAAAAGTATCAAGCATTGTTTGAGAATTTCAATGATCTTGGATTTTTGTTAACACCTCTTACCTTACTTATTTACTGGTGCTTGAGTTTTTACCTTTTATGCCAAAGAAGATTTATTTTGACCAATTTTTTTTGGCAGGATATATATCATGCTCGCGAACCGCCATCTTTTTATGCCCAAAGTAATGGATGATGAGAATAATGTTCTGATATCAATTGCTCCTAGAAAGGAAACAGGTAGGCGTGGGGAGGCCCTGTTGTTAGACCAAACTTCATTTATTTAGTTACATATGATAGAGAGAAGATATATGTGCTGTTCTGGTGCCTTTCAGAAGACGCATTGTGTGATGCCTTCCTCTTGCCAACTACAGCATTCTTCTACTGTCATTGGCGAATTTCACAGATATATCAGTATGGATTCCAGAACATTCTAGGCAACGTCGTCTTTCCCACATGGTGTTATATCATGTAGATGGAGGAAAGGGAATGGTTTGGCAATAGTGAATTTTTGTTAGGTTGACCGTAAGTACACTACTAATTGTTGGGCTGTTTCTGGAATATGTATGTGGTCTAAAAATTGCAATGCTCTGTTAAGGACAAACTGAACACATGTAGTTGCTTTTGTGAGAGAAGAAACATGTACTGACACACTTTGAAAGTCCATTCTACCTAGAAACTAGAAAGGTCATGGAAGTTATACTAAGACTGTCAAGGAATACTTAAATGTGATCTTCTGTAACCCTTTAGGAAGTAGGCTGCTAGAACCATCAAACTGTAAATATTAATTTTATGAATTAATAATGTTATCCGTGGTATGAGTTACTGTCTTTCCTCCCATTCATGTTGTCAGTACATTTCCTATCTCTTCCAGATTCTACCTATCTTTTTTTTTGTTGCACTTTCGCTTAGATATTTCCTGTTTTTGTTGGTTTATTTCATAGGTTTGATTTGTTTTTGTGTTGTTTTTAACTGATCGTAATTCAGCACTGCTCCTTCAGTTGTTGATAACAGGAAAGTTCTCACCATATGGCTTAAGTTGCACCTTCGCATATCTTGCCATGTCATGCATCACCTAAGCATGCCGGTTCTTTTGCCGTAGTCGTAAAATGCATCTTTTCCGTTGTCCAGTGTTTGTTACTTCTTCGGGAATATGACAATGAGTTGATGTGAGCAACGACAGGTTCTGCTACCTCTACCGGATTGCAGGCAAACAATACTCCCTTGTTATCTTTGCTTGTTTTCTACCTTTTGCTCCTATCTTTTGTTCCTTGCTAGCCTTATGTTACGATGCTTATGTCTCGATCCTATCCACATGCTTGCCTGACAGCCATGATATAGCCACACATCCACATCCTTTTAACCTATTATTTGTTTACCTTCTTAGCGTAGCCAGTTCAACTAGCATGCTTAGGAGTTGTTTGTGGAGTCCTTACTCACTGTTGATGCTTAGTTGGTACAGTTTAATTAATTGAAGACATGCTATGTAGGTATAATTATTATTTAATAAAGATAAGGCATGGGCGGAAGGCCAGTTATGGTGATTTGTTCAGCTAGTGTTGTCTAGGACTCGAGTTCTTTTCCTCTTATCCAAGACTGAGCGCACTACCCACACGTGGGAAGACTTATGGAACCCCCCACAACTTAGTACCCGGATCTGCCATATTGTTTAGGGAGCCACAACTAGTTCGGGTGTTTATTTGGACATACGCATATGCATGTTACTGAAGATGAGAGGTTACAACTATGGGGGGCGCATATAGGTTGCGGTATGATGCGAAGTGGCTGCTCATGGTAGGTCTATGCCACCTAGCACTTAGTCGCAAACCTTTGGACCCGCAAAGGAGTTTTGGCCGGGCTTCCGACGTGGATTAGTCTCACATGGGTGGCTCCCTTTTCAATGTTGTAGTGAAGTGAAGGGTAGTGTTGTGAGATCCTTTGCCTTTGTGGCTTGTGGGTTGATCGAACGTGTATGGTTACTATGATGCACCCCTGCAGGGTTAAATCTTTTTGAAAAGTCGTGTCTGCAGTTATGTACGACTTGGGTAATCAAGCTGGTGATGCATGTAAAATGCATACATGAACTTTGCATTATATTTGTCATATTTCAATCATATTTGCATCATATAAGGGTTATATCATGATTTTATAATGATTTTGGGAATATTTCACAGTTTCCCTATTTTTCTGGAACTAACCCCGCACTGGCAGAAAACCCAAAATTGCTATATTTTGATGTTTCAGGGACCCAAACGACGTCCAAATGACGTGAGAATTTATGGGGGTTATTATTTTGATGGAAGAAGACTTCGGAGCCAAGCAAGCGAACAAGCGGAGGCCCGAGGGCTGAAAGGCATGGACCCATGCGGCCAGATTCCTTGGCCGCATGGGACCCTCCCTTTTCGCCCTCGTGGCTCCGATGCCGTCCGTTTTCGTCTTCGTGGCTCCGTCTTGACCTAAAACCGACTGCATAAATAGTCCCCCGAGGAGTTTCGCGAAGAGGTGGCGACGAACAGAGAAACACCGAAATAGAAGACAGAAGGCTTGCCGCCGGAGAGATCGGAGGGGGGAAACGCCGTCGGAATCGCCTCCGGAGGTCTTCTCCATCCCCCCTCCGGCATCTCCATCAACTCCACCGTCAAGACCAGCACCATCTCCATCACCATCTCCATCACCATCTTCGTGATCCACTTCATCCCCCTCATAGTTTGAGATTGGTTGATCCCTAACTATTCTCTAAGTGCTATTTTACATGTTTGTGAATTGCTACTTGTCATTGTTTTGTGGGGAGATCATAGTTTCAGATTGTGTTGTATCACTTGTACCATTGAATCATATCATGTCTTGGCGTTGTGAGTAGTTCTCTCATGTTCCCGGGGGTATAAGATGAATTGGCAATGATTTGTGTTGATATTTTGTCTAGTTTTTATCTTTGATGTGATTCTATGATGGTGTTATGCGAACGTCGACTGCACATCACTTCACCTATGTGGCCTCATAGGAGAACACCGTAGTGTAATGAATTGAGGGAGACTTGGGGGGACACGCAAACCTATGACCGAATCATGAAGTTGCATTATGGGGGATTTATAGGGGGACCTTAGAACTTAAAGCTATGGTGGGACTTTATGTCTTAATAACTCTTGTGTAGTCATTCACTTGGCCACATTATCCATCATAAGGGGTTTAGTTTATTTATTTAGCTATTCCTAATTATGGCTCCCTCCAAAGAAGATTAAAATTTGACAAAATGTTTACCTTGTTGTTTATGCCATGAAGTCTAAGTAGCCCTTGGGAACACTCTCCACTTATAAGAAACACACACTTGAGATTGTCCTCTTGCTGCATAGAGGATTGGGCTTTCTCTCTCTTTGAGAGCTTTCACTTGTCATATTGCATTCTCAGCATTTTACTTCATTGCATCCTATACACCAAAAACACAAAAACACTTGCATCATTTTATCATTGTCTAGTGCATAGATAATAAGGGAAGTGACACTCTTATTTGAGAGGATAAATACTTATACCTTCTACTCCTCGTGGGATCGATACTATACTTACGCATCGAAGACTTCAACGATCTCCTGCACTTGGGAGTTATCAAGACGTTTTCTGACGCCGTTGCTGGGGAGTGTAGCGCTTAAGTTTTTATCCTTGTTTGCACTAGATTTTTATTTTCAGTTTTGCATTGCATATAGATTAGCTTACTTTCAGTTTTGCATTTATCAAAAAACCCCCAAAAAAAAAAGGAAAACGATTATAAAAATGTCGTGATAGCTGCTGAATTTAGACAATCAAAAGAAGGGAAAAGATTAGGAGGCTATATAGAGCTCCTAAATAAAATTGGTAGCGCATTGCTTAGTTTTTATGGGGAAGGTTTTTGTTGCTCTGAGTACTATAGACACTTTGAATTCCAATGCCCTTCCCATAAAGATGAACCTGTTATTGCATCTTATCATACAGGGAATTATGCTCACTTAGGGATGAAAGAAGTGGAGCAATTTGTTATTTTCATGGCAGCCTATGAATTACACACCTTCATTGAGGAACATGAAACCTGCCCTATGGCTTCTCAATTTAAAGATTTGATTGCCATGATCCTTAATATCTGCATAAATGAATTTGATGAAAATATCTATGTTGCTGACACAAGGAAGAGAGCAAGATCTAATGTTTTGCAGGAGGAAGATGATGAAAACATGAGCTTGGAAGAGGAAGTATGTGAAGAAGATGACAAAAGCCTAAGCTTGGGGATGCCCATGCACCCCCAAGAGGAGGACAATGAAGAGCAAGAAGATGAAGAAACTGATGAACAACTGAAGAATGAAGAAAGGAAACATCCACCTTCACCACCTATGGATGAGGGTAACACTCAAGATTCTGCTGATGATAAACTTTGCTACTATGATTCTGATGATGAGGAAGAATATGAACTATGCCTAATGACAACATTATTGATAATGATTTTAAAAATGATAAAGAATATGATTTGGACATGCTATATGATAATGCTTTAGATGATGGTCCTATGCTTATTGATAATCCTCCATGTTTAGTTATTACTACTTTATGTGAGGATAAAAATAATATGCTTGCTGCTTGTGATAATACTCTCCCTTATGAGAGTCCTACTTTATTTCTAACTCTCCTATTCACACCATGGAGGAGAAAATTGCTTATGTTTAGAAATACTTATGTGGTCTGCAATTATCTTTAGTTCCAAATATTTGTTGCAACCATGATATTAAACTTGATATTGATCTTAACAACTATTTTGAAAGAGGGAAGCATGCTATTGAATTCCAAAATAAATTTAATGATCCTCTTTATTTGCCTAAATTATCTAAGTTGAATGATTCTTATGGTTATATGGATAAATTTGCTTCTACTACTTGCAACTATTATGAAAGAGGAGGTGATGATAACCCTCTTTATGCTTTTAATAAATATATGCTGCAAGTTACTACTTTTAATGTGCATTGTGAAATTTCTATTTATTGTGATTCATTCATATATAAAATGCCAATGCATAGGAAAAATAGTTAGACTTAAAAGTTAATGGTGTAATGCTTTGTGGTGTGTCCCTTATGCTTTAACTTCCTATTCAGTTTGGGCACACCCTTATACCTTGAGAACTAAAAAAAACCATACCTACTGTTTACTAACAATCAACTTAAGATTTTCACTTTATATAAAATTTGTGAAAGTAAATGAGAAAGATGAGTAATGGAGATGTTGGGGTCGACCTTAAACATGTGTTGTTCATGCCAATGGAACCATTGCAAAGTCTCTATCATTAAAACTTTTCCCAAAGATAAAACCAAATAAAAAAGAGTGTTTGATTGATTTGCTGTCCAGAAAACATATTCCTAAGCTTCACTACGAAAAATGTGAAAGAAAAGGAATTTTGACTTGATATTTTATGACAGCATTATTCAGATATTAACACACATTTCATTAGTTCAAAGTTTTCTGATTTGAACAGCGTAAGTGCCTCTGAAAAATCACTCTTTATGGGCTGTCCAATTTTTGACAGATTCTGTCTTTATTTTGTATTACTGTCATTACTTGTGTTTTGTGTGGATCTATTGATCGAAGATCAATGCACAACCATAGTAATATTAGCTAATGTTTAGAATCAACTCATGATATATCTTTGCTATGCCTATGGAGATTTAATTTATGAAGACACTAACCTCTCTAATCAAGTTTTATGATGAGATATGTGTGAAGAGAACTTTCAAGTACAAGAATTAAGGGTGATAAATAAAGATCAAGAGGGACAACCATTCAAGCTTGGGGATGTTACCCCTAGGCTCGCCCTACAAATATCAAATAAGTGCAAGAATTTAAGCTTGGGGATGCCAAGCCAGCTCACTCCAACCATCTTGATATCAAGTAAGTAAGCCTAGCTATATGGCTATAAAGAAAGCGCTTTACGGGAGGCAACCCGGTTGTTTTTCTTTATGTCCTCTTGCTGTAACAAGAGACTTAGTTTTTAGTTTAGTTTCTGGAATAATTAATAAAGTGCCAAGTTTTACCCATTTTGGTATGAAAAGTTGCTATTTTGCATGCGGAGATTTCATTCCAGCACAGGTATGTGCACGGTTTGATTTTTAGTTCTTATTACGTAACTCCGAATGAGCTGAAAATTTTACTGTAACTGAAACTTTTCATCCTCTGTATGCATTAATTTTTTCAGAATTTTTGGACATGTGTACGTCAGGTAGAAAAATACGTTTTGCTGCTGTCAGTTTTCTGGACAGATTCTGTCCAATATTGTTTGATGCATGTTTTGAACTTTTAACTTGAATCTTTTTGATCCAATTGAGTTTATTAATAAGCATAAAACATTATACACTTTCTGGACATTCATATGAATTATTGTCTTGAGATTATAAGTAGCAAGTAATGTATTTGTTTATCACTACTAATGTCACCCCACAGAAAAGAAATGGGAGAAACGGTGTGTTGAAGTTTTTTCACAGGAATTCGAGGAGATGCACCAAGAGCTATTCAAGGATGGTGAAAGCCATAAACTTGGGGATGTGAAGACAACCCCACTGGACCTACACACTCTCGGTTTGCACACGTCACTACTAGGAAACAGCCTAGTAGTGGCGCACCTATTCGGGCTTTCTGTGGCGCATCCAAGAAATGGAAGGATGCGCCACAAAAGTCTCGCCACTAAAATATATTTCTATGGCGCACCTGCAGGGGTGTGCCACAGAAATATTTCTGTGGCGCATGTGTAGCCTGTTGATACGTCGAAAACGTATCTACTTTCCCAAACCCTTTTGCTATTGTTTTGCCTCTAATTTGTGTGTTTTGGATACAACTAACATGGACTAACGCTGTTTTCAGCAGAATTGCCCTGGTGTCTCGTTTTTGTGTAGAAAATCAACTTTCAGGAAAATTCGTGGAAAATATGGAAAAGACCTTATTTCACCGAGGGACTCACGGAGCCAGAAGACGAGACGGAGATGGGCCACGAGGGGCCGACACCACATGGTGGCGCAGACCAGGCCCATCCGCGCCACCACATGGTGTGGTCGCCTCGGCCACGCCCCCGACTCCCCTTCACGACTACATAACTCCTTTCGACCTAAAAACGACGGGGGATTCGACCACTTTTCAGAAAACACTCCAGAACGCCGCCGCCACCAAAAGCCCTATCTCGGGACCAGAAACTCCGTTCTGGCACCCTGCCGGGACGGGGAATTGGAGGAGATCATCGCCATCATCGCCACCGACGCCTCTCCATCAACCATCCATGAATCCCCCATCCATGTGTGAGTAATTCCCGCTGTAGGCTGAAGGGGATGGAAGGGATTGGATGAGATTGTTCATGTAATAAGTTATTAGATTGTAGGGGCATGGTGCCTAGTATCTATTTGTAGTGCTTTATGACATTGTTGCAAATTGTTATGCTTAATGCTTGACACTAGGGCCCGAGTGCCATGATCTCAGATCTGAACATGTTATTTATTCATGATGATAATCATTGTTTTATGGTCTTACCTGCAAGTTGTATACACATATTGCTGTCCGGAACCCGAGGCCCCAAAGTGACAGAAATTGGGACAACCGGAGGGGATGGCTGTAATGTGAGGATCACATGTGTTCACGGATTGTTAATGCTTTGCTCCGGTGCTCTATTAAAAGGAGTACCTTAATTACCAGTAGATTCCCTTGAGGCCCCGCTGCAAACGGGCTGGTAGGACAAAAGATGTTGTGTAAGTTTCTCATTGCGAGCACGTGATACGTCTCCAACGTATCTATAATTTCTTATGACCCATGCTTGTTTTATACCAATTGCTACATGTTTTGTTTACACTTTATAGCATTTTTATGCATTTTCTGGAACTAACCTATTGACAAGATGCCACAGTGTCAGTTCATGTTTTCTGCTATTTTTCCGTTTCAGAAAAGTACGTAAGGAAATATTCTCAGAATTGGACGGGACAAAAAGCAACGATCTTATTTTTCCATCACGCACATGGAGTCCAAAGGGGAGACGGAGAGGAGCCATGAGGCTCCCACACCATGCCCTCGCGCGGGTCCACCCCAGGGTGCGCCATGGGGTGGTGTGGGCCCCTCGGGTGCCCTCGGCCGCCGCCCTTTCGCCTATATAATCCCCCCGATGCAAAAACCCTAAAAGAATTCGTCATATTCCACAGAAACATCCGCAGCACCGCCGCCATCGCCGACAAGATTCGGGGGACAGAATTCTCTGTTCCGGTACCCTGCCGGGACGGGGAAGTGCCCCCGGAGCCATCTCCATTGACTCCACCACCATCTTCATCGCCGTTCCTGACTCCCATGATGAGGAGGGAGTAGTTCTCCCTCGGGGCTGAGGGCCGTACCGGTAGCTATGTGGTTCATCTCTCTCTCTTGTGATGTGATCTATATGTGATCATGAGCTTTGTAATCTAGATGTCGTTATGCTATTCAAGTGGATTTTACTTATGTGATCTCCGGAGACTCCTTGTCCCACGTGTGTAAAGGTGACAGTGTGTGCACCGTGTGGGTCTTTTAGGCTATATTTCACAGAGTACTTGTTCGCTGAATTATGAATTGAGTTGGATGTCTCTATGAAATTGTGGTGTGTTAGTACCTCCTATGAATGCTCACAGTGACAGCGTGGGGTGTTCATTAGTACTTGGGAATGCAACTTTAAGGTGTGCTTTTGCATCCCTACGCAATGAATTAGTGTTCGTTATCCAACCAGAGAGTAGTTCAGAGTAGCATAGTGAAGTGCTTATATTTATATTCAATTATGATTGCAATGTTGAGAGATACCACTAGTGAAAGTATGATCCCTAGGCCTTGTTTTTAAGAATTGAAACACCGTTTACAACAAGATCTGCTACATGTTTGCTTGCTGCCATTTTTATTTCAGATTGCAATTACTACTTATAATCATCCATATTACTTGTATTTCACTATCTCTTCGCCGAACTAGTGCACCTATACATCTGACAAGTGTATTGGGTGTGTTGGGGACACAAGAGACTTCTTGTATCGTGATTGAAGGGTTGCTTGAGAGGGATACCTTTGACCTCTACCTCCCTGAGTTCGATAAACCTTGGGTGATTCACTTAAGGGAAACTTGCTGCTGTTCTACAAACCTCTGCTCTTGGAGTCCCAACACTGTCTACAAGAATAGAAGCATGTGTAGACATCAAGCTATTTTCTGGCGCCGTTGCCGAGGAGGTAAGGTAAAAGGTACTCACATCCTCTGGCTACTAATCTATATAGTACTATTGCTGTTGTGTGAGTGCTCGAAGTTATTTCCTTTAGATTCTGCAATTATATCTTTTTGTTTCTTGTTTTAAATTTCACTAGTTAGGCTTAATGGAAAACAACAAAAAAATTAGGGATCTTTATGAACTTTATACTGAATTAGGACATGATGCTTTTGAAGAGAAAATTAAAAAACCTATGGAAGTTTGTTTGCATAATAGTGGTAGTAATGTTATTAGTATGAATTCTTTGAACACCATTATTGCTAATGCTATGGAAAAGTCTAAGCTTGGGGAAGCTAGTTTTTATGAAAATGATATTTTTAGTCCCCCAAGCTTTGAGAAGGAAATTTGCTTTGATGATACAATGCCTCCTATATATGATGGTTACAATGATGAATATGATATTTTTAGTCCACCTACTATTGAGGAGAAAATTAATTATGATTTCAATATGCCTCCTATATTTGATGATTATGGTGATGAGAATAATAATGATAGCTATTTTGTTGAATTTGCTTCCACTACAATTAATAAGAATGACTATGCTTATGTGGGGAGTAATAATTTTATGCATATGGCTCATGATAAGAATTTTTCATGTGACGGTTATATTGTAGATTTATCAATGATGCTACTGAAAGTTATTATGAGAGAGGGAAATATGGATATATGCATCTCAATAATATTAAGTTTCACCTCTATATGTTGAAAATTTTGAAGTACCACTTATTTTGTCTTCCTAGGCTAGCCACTTTGTGCTTTATTGACTTGTTTCTCTACAAGATTCCAATGCATAGGAAGTGGGTTAGACTTAAATGTGCTTCATATTCTTCTCTTGATGCTCACCTTTGTATTTCATTCTTATTCCTATGTGAGCATCATTAAAACTATCATGGCTGTCCAGAAACAGATTCCTAAGCTTCACTGCGAAAAATGTTAAAAATCACAGAAAAGGAATTTTGACCTGAAACTTTATGACAGCATTTTGAAGCTATTAACACAAAATTCATTAGTTCAAAGTTTTCTGATTTGAGCAATGTAAGTGCCTCTAAAAATTCACTCTTTATGGGCTGTTCAGTTTTTGACAGATTCTGTCTTTATTTTGCATTACTCTCATTACTTGTGTTTTGTGTGGTTCTATTGATCAAAGAGCAATGCACAACCATAAGTAACAGTAGCTAATGTTTAGAATCAATTCATGATGTGTCTTTGTTGTACTTATGAGGATTTAATTTATGGAGACACTAACCCCTCTAATCAAGTTTTATGATGAGATGTGTGTGAAGAGAACTTTCAAGTGGAAGAGTGAGGGAGATAAATAAAGATCAAGAGGGACAACCATTCAAGCTTGGGGATGTTACCCCTAGGATCACCCTACATATATCAAGTAAGTGCAAGAATTCAAGCTTGGGGATGCCAAGCCACCTCACTCCAAATATCTTGATATCAGGTAAGTATGCTTAGCTAAAAGGCTTTAAAGAAAAGCGCTTATGGGAGACAACCCAATATTTTATTTTCTGTATTTTTATTTATATTTGAATCAAGAAGTTTGCTTACTTCTGTAGCAACTTCTTTGTATCTTTATTTTCTTGCAATGTTGTGCCAAGTAAGGTCTCTAGTAGAAAGTTTATGCTAGATTTGGATTTCTGCACAGGAAACAGATTTCTGTCTGTCACCATTAAATTCGCCAAATATTCCAGAAACAGAGAAACACTCTGAAATTTTTTGTGCTTAATCCTCATATATGTATGCAACTTTCTCTAGTTCAGTGATTTTCGATTTGAGCAACTCTAGTGCCTCGAAAAAATTCGTCTTTACAGACTGTTCTGTTTTTGACAGATTCTGCCTTTTATTTTGCATTGCCTCTTTTACTATGTTTGATTGGATCTTTTTGCTCCTTTGAACATCAGTGGCTGTAGCTAATGTTATAAAGTATTGGTTATGATTGTGTCACAGTAGAATATGTGAATTTTTGATTATGCACTAACCCTCTAATGAGAATTACTTTGAGTTTGTTGTGGCGGAAGTTTTCAAGTAGCAAGAGGGGTGATATGATGAGATCAAGAAGAGTGAAAAGCCTAAGCTTGGGGATGCCCCCATGGGTCACCCAAGCAAATTCAAGAAGACTCAAGCATCTAAGCTTGGGGATGCCCAAGGCATCCCCTTCTTCATCAACAAACTATCAGGTCATCTCTAGTGATACTATATTTTTATTCTTCCACAACTTATGTATTTTGCTTGGAGCGTCTGTTTGATTTTATTTGTGTGTTTTTTTTCTCAATAAGTTGGATCCTAGCATTCTTGTGTGGGAGAGAGACACGCTCCGCTTTTTCATATGAATACTCATGCTCTTCACTTATATTTGTTTGAGTATTCTTAGCTACTGTCTGTTTTCTAGTAAGCTCTTGCTTTTAGAATTTTATGTTGCTTAGAGCTGCTAGTTGTTGTGTTAAAATCTCTTGTGTTTCACTTATATTTGTTAGAGAGTTTGTTTTAGTTGTTTGCTTGATGTGTTAGAATGGTAAAATGCTATGCATGTGGTAGTGGTATGAATAGAGAAAAGCTGCATAGTCTTGTAGATCACTGTGTAGATAATTTGATTCTCTTCAATTGTTTTGAGGTATTAAAATAAATAATGGTTAAAATGTGTTGGTTAATGTTGTTAGAGCTGATTAGTGGAGATGTGTTAGTAGAGCGTGGAGCCACACCTTTCTGAACTAAACAACACACTACAAGAAATATGCTACCTAGTGACCCTCCATATTGGTCACTGAAAGGTCACATTTTTTCATTTGTGACCTTTTTGTGACCAAAAACAGTTGGTCAAAAGATGAGGGTCATTAATGAAACTACGTGACCTTTTCTGAAAATTGGTCATAGACGTCTGTGACCAAAAAAAAGGTCACAGATTTTATGACCAAATTATTTGGTCACTGGCTATCTGACCAGACCACGTCAGATCCAACGTGGCGAAGCTGATGTGGCAAAATAGTGACCAAATAAAATAGTCGTACATCAGAATCAGCCCGGTTCAATTCAATCGTCTAAATGGGCTAAACCCAATAGTTCAGCCCATTCACCTATTTTTTGCTTGCCAATTTGAAAAGCAACATGGGCCAAACCCAATAATTCGGCACTTTATTTTCTTAACTATGGCCTTTTCTAATATATATTTCCTATTATTCATAATTATATTCTAAAAGAGGTCCCACTTGTCAGATGGGTCCCACTTGGCTGGTTAATAAAATAAATCGGTCCCTCATGTCTAAAAGTCGAATTTTTTTCATATTATATTCGAGAGTGGGTTCGATCTCAAGCGTTTTTAAATCACATACATGATCCACATTTTGAACAAAAGAGAGAAATTCGTTCAAAATTATACTAGATTAGGCTATCACAAATTCACAACCTTTACAATCTGTTACAACCCATATTGAGGTCTGGACCATAGATACAATACATAACTAGCTACTCTTTGCTCTGTAGTCTTCTTCAAATTTCTTCAGCCAGGAGCTCGTGTAAGAGACAATGGGGTACATTGTATTGGCATTATAAAAGGTGAACCAAATTACTGGAAAGGAATTAAACACTACATATTACATCCATTCATCCTCATAGGATTTGTCCATGGAATTAATAACTATGGTGCATCCTCATAGGGTGATCCTTCACAATAAAATCAGCATAAAAACTATTTCAACATGTAAATTGAAAATAAGACCTAAACAGGAATAATGGATGGCGAGATCTAGCCAGCGGGCGTAGGTATGTGTAGGTACCGGTGGAAGGGTGTACCTGGTTGTAGGGCATGATGGAGAGCTGGAGGTCAACCTGAACTGAACCTTGGCAGTAACCATGTAGGCAAGCACCACACAGTACTTTGGGTGCGCCGAAAAGGAGACCATGTTCTCAACAACAGTCATGTCGACCTCCATCAACCAGAGGCACCAAAACTGAGAACTGAGACCAAAATTTACATCAAACGGAAGTTTAAAATACAAGTATGTGGCATCGCATAGCTAAAAAAACATATAATGTGTAAATATAACTTTTGCAAAAATGGAGCTAGGTTCTTTCTAGGATTACAGGTCAGCTAACACTGTAAACATAACATTTGTTCATCTTGTATAAGAGAAATAAATGACAATATATTGGCCCAAAAATGCAATCTATAAGCTCAGCTGCAATTGATAACTACAAACCAACAGCAGCACAAAGTAGCAGTAGCTAAAACACAAACATTGTTCAAAGAAAAACCACAACAATCAACAGTACTGGATAAAAAACAATACTATCTTCATATTAGCTAACCGAACATTTGCAAGAAAGAACATTTTTCAACCTTGTTTCAGCAGACCTTTTAAACTTAATAGTAATGTGTGTGTATTCATCCATGGTATCATCAGTATTAATGATCAACTGTAAATATAGAGTAAAGTTTCGCACACAAACATGTTCTCCATAGGGACTAAGCAATAACAATTGTGCTCGGCTAAAGCTAGGTCACAAGAACATGATGAATTTTTGCAAGAAAATAAAATCTAATACTATTCGAACAATGGTTTTGCAGACAGAATTTATAGAAGATCCTTTTGTCACAACTACATGTACTACTGAAAGTATAACATTACGAGGCACACTTAAAAAAATCATGTTCACACGCATGTATTCCACACAGATCACATACGAAACTAGAAATTCACAGACACAAAAAGAATGCGTATGGGTCACAGGTTCATGAGTAACAGACCAGTACACAAGCAATCACATATCCGAGTCTGCGGCCAGCATAGCAGCAGCACTGAGACTTGTCCTGAGAAAGACACAGGTAAACTTCCAGTACGAAGAACAATTAGATGCTGAACAATAAGAACATATAAATCTAGTCCTACATATAATGCGAGCCCATAACCATTGTAAAAAAAGTACCACTCATCTAGTAAGTATGTAGTGAAAAACAAAGGGAGCCATAAAAAGAGGCCAAAAGACCAAGGAATGGACAATCGAACAACCAGTAAATTAAATCAAAATTCATAGATGGACAAAAATGAATCAAAACTATGTGTTGATGAAATGGAATCAATTAATGAACACATGCACTTATGTCATGCAATGAAATATCAATAAGATCATGTAAACAGATGGTGCTTTAGGCATCTCTTCTCAAGTTCACTTCACTATTGCACTACCAATTTCCAAAGTACATTCTGTTCTTACTACATTACAGGGATAGGATAGAGCCAGTATGTCATTCTGTTCTTACTAAATTTCATCAACTTCACTATTGCATTACCAATTTTTAGGAGTAGGGCACAGATAGTATGTCATTCTGTTCTTACTACATTCCATAACTAGAACTATGTAACTAAAAACAACTAGTGAACCGAAGCAGTACCTAAACATGCCAGTCTAATCAAATTTCCAATACAAAGTCCATTGGATATTGTTCGAGAGTAACAGACCCTAGACGAGATCATCCACGCACCTTGCGAGAATCAGAACAAGAAAGAACGCGAAGAAACCATAACCCTAGATGAGCCGTACGGGTCTGTACTCGCAGCGAGATCCGCATCGGTGGTGACATGCGAGGGGGCGTTACCTAGGGTTCCCCGGCGGGAGGACGGCCGGCGATGCGTCCGGAGCCGTGGGGGACAACGTGGGTGCCACGCTGGGGTCGGGGTCTCGCCGCCACCGCAAACCCTAGGCAGACCACGCGCAGCGCGGTCCGGCCAGCTTGACGGAGCGCCACGCATCGAAGCACGCACACGCACGCCGGCGAGCAAGCCAGCCGCGACGCCATGGTCGCCGGGCGGCGGAGCCTCCATCTCCGGCGAGGCGGAGGCGGGCGGTGGTCGATCTGTTGCCAGCAGCCTTCTCCGCGCCTCAAGAGGGAGAGGGAGAGGGGTGCGGCGGCGCCTCCATCTCCGGCGAGGTGGAGGCGGGCGGTGGTCGATCTGTTCACAGCAGCCTTCTCCCCACCTCAAGAGGGAGAGGGGTGCGGCGGCGCAGGGAGAGGGACTGAGGGAGGTGAACGGAGGTGAACACGTATTTGGGGATCTAGGGTTAGGTTTCGACGGGGGTTGGATTATATGGTGGATATGAATTTCGCCCCTGCGCGCGTAGATGTCGAAATTCTTCCTGACTTCATCCTTATAACTTTAGTGTGGCTGTAAGTGGGACCTGCATTTCTTGACCCCACCGTGCACACCACACAGTGGGTCGATTTAGTAGTTGGTGTACCTTTTATTCAGTTCCCATCGTCTATTTGAGTAGAAAAAGTCATGAATTGTATAAATAATATTTATGTTGATATAAATTATATCTATTTATTTTGTAATAATAAGAATTTTATATTCTATCTACCACATGGCAGGGTCCCACTCGTCATCGTGCTGGGTCCCACAGGTCGGCCGGTTGGTCCTACATGTCAGCTATGACGGTCCCACAGGACAGGCTGGTGGGTCCCACATGGCAGGGTCCCACAGGTCGGCCGGTTGGTCCTACATGTAAGCTATGACGGGTCCCACAGGTCAGGCGGGTGGGTCCCACATGGCGGGTCCCGTATGTCAGGTCAACAAGTCAATCTGTAGGTCCCATAGGTTTAGATTGACACATAGACGCGCCACGTAAGCGTGAATTGACACATGGGCCTGACACATAGGCGATACTGCTGAGTTGGCTGCTTCATAATTTTCACACATCACATTTAGCGGGTGTGACCATTTAAATTGGTCTTAATTAGCTAGGAAAAGTTAAGCTAACCAGCGTTATTTGAATTATGACCAATTCATGTAAGGAGATTGTGACCTTTTTGACAAAAATGGTCGTTATGTTTTCAGGTATAGACACTCCCTAATAGCCAATGACCAATTAGTTCGAAATGGTCACAGATCTATGACCAATTTTCTCAGGGTCACTGACAAAAGGTCACTAGTTGACATATTTCTTGTAGTGACATAAGTCAACAATGCTTTTGTGTCATGAATTCCTCTAAGTTGAAAAGAAGTTCCTAATGGTGTAGTTACTGCAACGGTCGGGGAAGCCAACGGGGCACTTGTGTCGCCGCCACGATCCCTCTTGGGGTGTCTCTAACCATTTGTAGAACTTTGAAACTGCTAGTTGTTTGCAATATACGAAATGCATTGTGAGTTTTTGGTTTTTGGCACTTCCACCTCCATATTTAGCTAGCCTCTTCAGTGCTTTGCATTGCCCTCTCTCACATTGAGATTGGTGCATACTTCGCAAGTACATCCAACTCCGTGGGAGATCTTCATCTTGTTCTCCTACACATAAGCCAACTATCTTCCTCAAAACAGCCACCATACCTACCTATCACGGCATTTCCATAGCCGTTCTGAGATACATTGCCATGCAACATCCATCATTACATTACATGACTTGATGTCATTTTTTCATTACCATATAGTTTGCTTGATCATTGAGTTAGTGTGATGCGTGGCTTGCCACATGTTCTACATTTTTTCCACACTACGCTCGATCATGCATATCTTTCATACACCATGTATTATTCTTTGAGTTATGAGTACCAAAAAAGTGTGATGATCATCTTGTAAAATAGAGTGTTGCCTCTACCGGTGAGGATATTGAAAAGAGTCCAAATGAGACCAATGAGAGAAAATATAAAAATGCCACAAAGGCCATACAAAAAAATATAAATGAGAGAAGGGGCAGCACTACTATTCTTCTATTCCACACTTGTGCTAGTAGCACCTACACTTCATTATGGTGAGTTTTCATGTTTCATTAGTATAACTATGTGGGGAATTAACGTTATAGAACTTGGCTTGTATATTCCAATGATGAGACTCCTCAAGTGAGCTCTAGGTCTTCATGAGCAAGCAAGTTGGATGCACCCCCACTAGTTCCATTGGAGAGCTTTCATATACCTATAGCTCTATGTGCATCCGTTGCATGGCAATCACTACTCCTCATACAGTGTCAACTATGGGACATCCTCTTGTCTTGTGGTTACCCTCTCCACCGTTTGAGCCTCTCTTTTTGACCTTCCAAACCTCCATCATTGTTCTTTTTGCCATAACATCATGGTGCCAAAGCCACTTTCTTACTTGCACTAGTTGAGTAGACTTCAAAACAGTTGATTTGTGAAATAGATGGATTAGGACACTTGACTTGATTTTGGCTATTTCCATGAATGACTAATTTGATGCTCTGAAGAATGATTGATGCTTTACATTGGAGACATAATATACAATTCTTCTTTCTAAACCTTATGTGTGGTTCCATGTCTCCAACACACTTATTCATGAAAAGTTTCTAGCATTTGTTAGCTAGCATTTGTTAATCATTGGTTGCTTAATGTCAACTATAGACAATTGTTTTGGATCACCTTATTCACATCTTGTGCTTTGCATTACAATGTTATTTGATCAAGATTATGTGATGGCATGTATCCTAAGAAATTATTTGTTATCGTTTTACCTACTCGAGGACGAGTAGAACTAAGCTTGGGGATGCTGATACGTCTCCAATGTATCTATAATTTCTTATGATCCATGCTTGTTTTATACCAATTGTTACATGTTTTGTTTACACTTTATAGCATTTTTATGCATTTTCTGGAACTAACCTATTGACAAGATGCCACAGTGCCAGTTCCTGTTTTCTGCTGTTTTTCCGTTTCAGAAAGTTACTTAAGGAAATATTCTCACAATTGGACGGGACAAAAAGCAACGATCTTATTTTTCCATCACGCACACGGAGTCCAAAGGAGAGACGGAGAGGAGCCACGAGGCTCCCACACCATGCCCTCGCTCGGGTCCACCCCAGGGTGCGCCATGGGGAGGTGTGGGCCCCTCGGGTGCCCTCGGCCGCCTTTTCGCTTATATAATCCCCCCGACGCAAAAACCCTAAAAGAATCTGTCATATTCCACAGAAACATCCGCAGCGCCGCCGCCATCGCCGACAAGATTCGGGGGGGACAGAATTCTCTGTTCCGGTACCCTGCCGGGACGGGGAAGTGCCCCCGGAGCCATCTCCATCGACTCCACCACCATCTTCATCGCCGTTGCTGACTCCCATGATGAGGAGGGAGTAGTTCTCCCTCGGGGATGAGGGCCGTACCGGTAGCTATGTGGTTCATCTCTCTCTCTTGTGATGTGATCTATATGTGATCATGAGCTTTGTAATCTAGATGTCGTTATGCTATTCAAGTGGATTTTACTTATGTGATCTCCGGAGACTCCTTGTCCCACGTGTGTAAAGGTGTGATACGTCCATTTTGCATCACTATTTTATATCATAATTTACTGTTATTCATTGATATATTTCATGTTTAGAAGTGATACTTATGTTATTTCATCTATTTTGCATGTTTCATGATCATTGGGGAATTAATCACCGGAGTCTGGATTCTGCTGGAAAAAGGACCGTCAAGATACCCTATTTCTGAAGACCAACAGTGCCCGGAGGATATACAGAACACCTTATATTGATAAATGACGGAGTGAGCCGAAAGGGCAGCCGAAGGTGGGCTGCCAGGAGCCCACACCATGGGGTGGCGCGGGACCCCCCTGCTGCGCGCCACCATGTGGTGTGGCGGCCCTGGCCCACCAACGAGGCTCCCCTTTTCGCATACTTCTTCGCCCCAAAAACCTAAGACATCGGGGAGGCACAGAGAGGTATTCCGCCGCCACCACGAGGCGGAAAACCACAGAGAGAGAAAAGCTCTCCGGCAGGGAGAAATCTGCCGGGGAAATTCCCTCCCGGAGGGGGAAAATCGTCGCCATCGCCACCGTCATCGAGCTAGGCTTCATCGGGGTCATCATCATCACCATCTCCACCGCTGAGCATCATCATCCCCATCACTCCGCTCCGTTCCGCTGTAACATTTGGATTGAATCTTGTCTAGTTCATAGGGGAAGCTTTCCCGGTGTTGATTACCCCATGTGATTGATGCTATTGAGTGAAACCATTGAATTGAGGTTTATGTCCAGATTGTTATTCATCAATATATCACCTCTGATCATGATCTATATGATGTCTTGTGAGTAGTTCGTTTAGTTCTTGAGGACATGGGAGAAGTCTAGATGTTAGTAGTGAACTATGCTGAGTAATATTTAATGGTTTGATATTTAAGTTGTGGTGCTATTCTTCTAGTGGTGTCATGTGAACGTCGACTACATGACACTTCACCTTTATGGGCCTAGGGGAATGCATTGTGTATTTGGTTTACTAATTGTGGGGTTGCCGGAGTGACAGCAACCTGAACCCCCTTTGGTACATCATTGCATAAGGGATAGCAGGATCTCAGAGTGTAAGGCTGTGGTTAGATTTATCTTAATTACTTTCTTGTATTTGCGGTATGCTTATGAGGGGTATAATCACAAGTATGTATTAGTCCTAGGAAGGGCGGTGCATTAGCATAGGTTCACCCACACAACACTTATCAAAACAGTGAAGATTAACCAGCTATAGGAAGCGAAAGCACTTGACTAAATTCCAGTGTGTCCTCAAGAACGTTTGGTCATCATAAGTAGAACCACCGGCTTGTCCTTTGCTCTAAAAAGGATTGGGCCACTTGCTGCAATTATTATTACTGCATTTTATTTACTCGTATTTTATTTATCTGCATTATCAAAAACCACTAAAAATCTGTCTGTGAATCCTTCATCGAAACTGCTTGTCAACACCTTCTGCTCCTCGTTGGGTTCGACACTCTTATTTATCGAAAATACTACGATACACCCCCTATAGTTGTGGGTCATCAAGACTATTTTCTGGCGCCGTTGCCGGGGAGTGAAGCGCTATTGGTAAGCGAAATTGGTAAAGGAAGCTTTTATTGTAAGTGCCGTTTTTATTTCTGTCTGCTATTTTATTTCATTATGGAGAGGCTATCTATTGATTACCTCTTTAAAAAGTCTACTACTACTGCTACTGAAATTGATGAGGCGCCAGATGAGGAGGTAACCCCATATAAGATACCTATAAAAATTGCTGAGCATGTAATGGATAATCGCTATGATGGAACTGCCCGTCCTGGAGATCATTTGTTATATTTACATCAATTATGCGAGTTGTTCAAGTGTGCAGGTATTTCAATGGGAGAGGTGAAGAAGAAATTATTTTCTCTGTCATTGTCTGGGAGAGCTGCACACTGGTATAAACTGCTGCAGAATGGTCGTTCTCTTACTTGGGAGGAAATTGTGCCTCTATTCTATTTTAAATTCTATCCTCCAAGCGAAATCCACAAAGATCGGAATCTTATATATAATTTTTGGCCTCATGATGGAGAGAGTATTGCCCAAGCATGGGGGAGATTGAAGTCATTATTGCTCAAATGCCCTGTTCATGGACTTCCAGGTAATATTATTATTGATAATTTCTATGCAAGGCTTTCTTTTCAGGATAAAACCTTGTTGGATACTGCTTGTGCCTGGTCATTTACAAGCAATAAAGAAGAATTTAAATGGGATCTTCTTGATCATATAGAAGAGAATACTGAAGGATGGGAGAACGACAAAGGTAGAGAGTTAGGTATAAAGTATGATTATGAATGCATTAAAACTTTTATGGATACTGATAATTTTCAAGATATGAGTAATGCTTATGGTCTTGATTCTCAAGTTGTTGTGAACTTTTATAAAGCCTTTGCCTCTTATTTCGAATTGCCTAAAAAGAATTTTGATAAGTATCATGAGCCTTATAAGGATAAACTTAAATTGCCTATGGGTAGGTCTGTTGAAGTTAATACTGTTGATCACATTCTTCCTGAAGCTTATATTGAAAAAATTCCCTTTCCTGCTAAAGTGAGGGAATACTCTGTCATAACTAGTGTGGTTAATAAAAGTGCAAAGAAACCTATAGAACTTGATGAGCAAATAACTATTGAACCTGCTGTAGGGATAATTAAAGACCTTGTAACTGAAAGTGTAGAAGATGGGCACATCATTTTCTGTGAAGAAGCTTCTGATATTGTTTCACATCCTAATAAAGCTAGGAAAAATAGTGTCCCTGTGCTTTCTGTTAGAATAGGTGATCATTGCTATTATGGTTTATGTGATATTGGTGCAAGTTCTAGTGCTATTCCTTATGAGCTTTACAGGGAGATTATGCATGAAATTGGTTCTTGTGAGCTTGAAGAAATTGATGTGGTTATTCAGCTTGCTAATAGAGAAACTATCTCTCCAATTGGAATTGTTAGAGATGTTGAAGTCCTCTGTGGTAAGATTAAATATCCCACTGACTTTTTGGTACTTGGTTCTGCTGCTAGTAAAACTTGTCCTATTATATTTGGTAGACCTTTCTTGAACACTTGTGGTGCTATTATAGATTGTAAGAAAGAGAAAATCATTACTAAATTTGCTGGTGAATCTTATGAGTTCAATTTTTCTAAGTTTACTAAAGTCCCTTATGAACCTAAATTGCCTAATGAAGATTTTAGAGTTGAAAAGCTTGCATATATTGCTCTTGCTCCTAATGATCCTTTGTAGCAACAATTGGAGGATCATGAAAGCGAGGTTTTTAGGGAAGAAAGGAATGAGCTTGAAGAAGTTTTTCTTCGGCAGCCCATTCTCAAACATGATTTACCAGTTGAAGATTTGGGTACCACACCACCACCAAAAGAGGAGCTGGTTTTTGATTTGAAACCTTTACCTGATAATCTTAAATATGTTTACATTGATGATAAGAAAACATATCCTATTATTATTAGTTCTAAGCTTTCAGATATTGAAGAAGAAAGATTATTGGAGGTGTTAAGGAGACACCGAGGAGCTATTGGATACACTCTTGATGATTTAAAAGGGATTTCTCCCACCATTTGCCAACACGCCATCAACATGGAGGAAGATGCAAAGCATGTCGTTGAACATCAGCGTCGTCTAATTCCTAAGATGAAGGAAGTGGTAAGAAATGAGGTATTAAAACTCCTTGAAGCTGGTATTATATATCCTATTGCTGATAGTAAATGGGTAAGCCCTGTGCATTGTGTTCCTAAGAAAGGAGGCATTACTGTTGTGCCTAATGATAATGATGAGCTTATTCCTCAAAGAGTAATTGTAGGATATAGAATGTGCATTGATTTTAGAAAGTTTAATAAAGTTACTAAGAAAGATCATTACCCTTTACCTTTTATTGATCAAATGCTAGAAAGGTTATCTAAGAATACTCATTTTTGCTTTCTTGATGGTTATTCTGGATTTTCACAAATTGCTGTTAGAGCTAAAGATCAAGAGAAAACTACTTTTACTTGTCCTTATGGAACTTATGCTTATAGGCGTATGCCTTTTGGTTTATGTAATGCTCCTGCTACTTTTCAAAGATGCATGTCTGCTATTTTTCATGGTTTTTGTGAAAAGATTGTAGAAGTGTTCATGGATGATTTTTCTGTCTATGGGAATTCTTTTGACAACTGTTTGCGAAATCTTGATAAAGTTTTGCAGAGATGTGAGGAAACTAACCTTGTTCTTAATTGGGAGAAATGCCATTTTATGGTTAATGAAGGAATTGTTCTGGGACATAAAATTTCTGAGAAAGGAATTGAAGTTGATAGAGCTAAAGTGGAAGTGATTGAGAAAATGCCCTATCCCAGGGATGTTAAAGGTATTCGTAGTATTCTTGGTCATGCTGGTTTCTACAGAAGGTTTATTAAAGATTTTTCTAAAATTTCAAAGCCTCTTACCAATCTTCTACAAAAAGATGTACCTTTTGTTTTTGATGATGATTGTAAGGAAGCTTTTGAAACTTTGAAAAATGCTTTAACTACTGCTCCTGTTGTTGAACCACCTGATTGGAATTTGCCTTTTGAAATTATGTGTGATGCTAGTGATTTTGCTGTAGGTGCTGTTCTTGGACAGCGAGTAGATAAGAAGTTGAATGTTATTCATTATGCTAGTAAGACTCTTGATGCTGCTCAAAAGAATTATGCTACTACTGAAAAAGAGTTTCTAGCTGTTGTTTTTGCTTGTGATAAGTTTAGACCCTATATCGTTGATTCAAAGGTCATTATTCATACTGATCATGCTGCTATTAAGTACCTTATGGAAAAGAAAGATGCTAAGCCTAGGCTTATTAGATGGGTGCTGCTTTTACAAGAATTCGATTTGCATATTGTAGATAGGAAAGGTGCTGAAAATCCTGTTGCTGATAATTTGTCTAGATTGGAGAACATTGCTTATGATCCTATACCTGTTAATGATAGTTTTCCAAATGAACAATTGGCTGCAATAAAGGTGAGTTCGCGAGATAGTCCTTGGTATGCTGATTATGCTAACTTTATTGTTTCCAAGTACTTGCCTCCAACCTTTTCAGCTCAGCAAAGAAGGAAATTCTTTTATGATTTGAGGCATTATTTTTGGGATGACCCACACTTATATAAAGAAGGAGTGGATGGTGTTATGCGAAGATGTGTTCCAGAATATGAGCAACAAGAAATACTGAGAAAATGCCATAGTAGTGCTTATGGAGGACATCACGCTGGAGATAGAACTGCACAGAAAGTTCTACAATCAGGTTTTTATTGGCCATCTCTCTTTAAAGATGCAAGAAAGTTTATTTTATCCTATGATGAATGTCAAAGAGTTGGTAATATTTCTAGACGCAATGAAATGCGTATGAATTATTCTCTTGTTATTGAACCATTTGATTGTTGGGGATTTGACTTTATGGGTCCTTTCCCTTCTTCAGAAGGTAACACTCATATACTTGTAGCTGTTGATTATGTTACTAAATGGGTAGAAGCCATACCTACTAAAAGTGCTGATAGTCAAACCTCTTTGAAAATGCTTCTAGATGTTATCATTCCTAGGTTGGTGTGCCTAGATATCTTATGACTGATGGAGGTTCTCACTTTATACATGGTGGTTTTAGAAACACCCTTGCTAAATATGGTATCAATCATAGAATTGCTTAAGCTTATCATCCCCAAACTAGTGGGCAAGTAGAATTATCTAATAGAGAAATTAAATCTATCTTGCAAAAGACTGTTAACAAATCTAGAAAGAATTGGGCTAGTAAGTTGAAGGATGCTTTATGGGCTTACAGAACTGCTTTTAAAAACCCTATGGTAATGTCTCCTTATAAAATGGTTTATGGAAAAGCTTGTCACTTGCCTTTAGAATTAGAACACAAAGCTTATTGGGCAGTGAGAGAGCTTAATAAAGATTTTAAACTTGCTGGTGAGAAGAGGTTACTTCAATTAAGTTCTTTAGCTGAATGGAGAAGTGAAGCTTATGAAAATGCTAAACTCTTCAAAGAGAAGGTAAAGAAATGGCATGATAGGAGAATCATTAAGAGAGAGTTTAAAGTTGGTGAGAAAGTTCTATTGTATAGGTCTCGTCTTAGATTTTTTGCAGGAAAATTACTCTCAAAATGGGAAGGACCTTATGTTATTGTGGAGGTGTATCGTTCCGGTGCTATAAAGATTGCTTCATTAAAGGATAATGGTACACAAGTGGTGAATGGACAAAGACTCAAACATTATATTGCTGGAGATTCTTATAATGAAAATGTTGATGTTATTCAAGTGATAACCCCGGAAACTTATATTAAAGAGCAAATTGAGGGGACAGCAGAGTCTGTTTTCAAATAGGTAACAGTTTCGGTAAGAATAGTTCGCGTTCAATCTGTTAAGAGCTATTTTAGTTATTTTCATTAAATATGGAAAATTACGAGACCGAAAAGGGAAGGAGTCGGTGCCCGGAGGCACCACACCACCCCGTGGCGCGGGCCCACCCTTGGCCGCGCCACCACGTGGTGTGAGCGCCTCGGTGCCCGACTCCGACCACGTTTCATTCCCGTACCTTCCCTTTGTCGTTAAACTTTCACCTATATAATCCCCCGGATCCCCCGAGGTCCATATATCGTCTTTTCGTCACGTTTTTGTTTCGACCTGTTTCTGCCAGGAAGCGCTCCAAGTTTAGCTGCACCATGGTCTCCAACAACAACGACAAGGGAAAGGAGCCTTTGGAGGAAGTAAGGGAGAAAATGTTCAGCAAAGAAGAACCTGCTGCTGCAAGATCCGGAGCACACAAGCAAATTTTTGTGGGATCAATTAATCATGGTCGTGCTTTTTCTCATAATATGCAGGGGCTGATACCACCTGTTCCAGATCTCAGCTCTTTCCCCGCCGTAGGGGAAGCTCTTCGAGTTACCAGTGAGTTTTGTGAGCAATACCGTGTTCTAAGAAGGGAAGTGGAGATACTTCAGGAGGAGAACAGCCGACTTCGCAGAATGCTGGAGCACTTCCTCACACCAACCATGGAGGATTCATCATCATCACCGAAGGAGTAAATCATCATCGGTATTGGCATCCCCTTGGCTTGTTCCAAGCTTGGGGGGAGTGCCGCGGTATCACAAATTTATCTTTCACCTTTTTACTTTTTCAGTGAGTCTTATCATGAGTAGGGAAGTTGTCATATAGGATGGTTTGCAGTATGGAAGTATCTCTCTTTTAGTTGTTTATCTCTGTATCCCTTGGTGTGAGTTGCCGGTTATGAAATATTAATGAGAAGTCTCATCTTTTACTTTTTGCACATCTTATTTTAGTTTGCAATTTCTTGTCATATGTATGATCCTGTTGTGGGTATTGGCATCACTTTGGGAGCTTTAAGTAAGTCTACTTGGTTTTGGCAAACTTAGCATTGGTCAGTAGCGACAAAATCTGAGGAAGTTGCATGTGGATATACTATTCTTTTCATATATTCAACTCGCACACTCGAGTTGGGTGAGAAGCCGGTATGAACTCTACTTGACTACATTTTTATACATGTACTCTTCTATGTGAGCATCCTTAGTTGGTTCATGTGAAATATATGTATTTTAATGGATGCTTAGTAGTTTGTGTTCTCTCATGTTTAGTTCCAATTTATTAATAGTGGATAGCATGCCATGTTAATTTGCTTGCATTGTATTGTTCATAACTGGTATGACATAGTGGTATCCTCCTCTGAAGAATTCATTTGATTGACTTGGCACATGCTCATGCATGCATATGACTGAACAAAAAGTCAATAAGCCTCGATGATTTACATTGCTTCAGAGTACTTGTATCACTCTTATGCCTTAGTTAATTTTATTTTGTCGCAAGCATGATTATGATGGTTATTGCTCTCTTGATCGTCGCTTCCCAGTCTTTGCTAAGCCCTCACTTGTACTAAGCGTATGGTTCGCTTGTGCTTCCAAATCCTTATAAACCAAGTTGTTCCAAAGTGTCCACCATACCTACCTATCATATGGTATTTTCTGCCATTCCAAGTAATTTTTCATGTGCTACCTTTAAAACTTTCAAAATACTTCTCAATTTGTGATACTGTTCTTAGCTCATGAGGAAGTAGTAGTTGGCTATGTTGTCTTCCATACTGAATTAAGTACCCCCTGACTCGCATGCTTCATCAAGCTTGTCATTAATTTTGCAAAGAGCTGGTTAGACCATTATAACATCAAAAAGATAATTCAAAATAGACACTCCTCCATGGTATGAGAATGTTGGCAGGCACCCGTGGATTCAGCTAGCCATGGTTTGTGAAAAGCAAGGCTGGGAGGAGTGTCATAATATAAAGAGCATGCTATAAGTGCTTAATATAAAATTCGGAACCGCTCTCAACTTGTTTAGTATGGAAGATGATAGAAACTCTATTACCATTCGTTGACAGGGTCAATCACTTCTCAAAAACATTTTATCTCTGTTTTCAAAACTAAAAAGCTCTAGCACATGATAATCTCTGCTTCCCTCTACGAAGGTCCAATATTTTACTTTTATGTTGAGTCACCATCCTCTTCCTTTTAGCACCTTCTTGAGAGCATAACTGTCATTCTTAGTGAAATGTGCTTGTCCCAGAATACTGTTAATTGTGGTGTAACTTTGATGCTTTTATCTTTGATAATATTTATTTCTAGTCTTCTCTTAAACTTTAGAGGTGCCTGGGCATTTATGTTTTGCGTGATTAAAAAACAGGCAAGCGAGAGACCACTCTATCATGTCTTATTATGGGCTTTGCAATCCTGCTTATAGATATGTATCATGTTGTTTATTATTGAGATGTTGGTATCTTTTCATGTTTGGCATAGCTATTGGGTGACACTATTTGCATATGTCTTGCTTTGAGTTGCCTAAGCATTTTGCCCGTATAGTGAGAACATTTGCATCATTTGAAGCATATAAAGACTCTGATCAAAAGATAAGTACAATCTGTTAATTGTTCTCTGACCAAGAACAAAGTTTGCCATTACCAATTATGATTTTCTTTATGCACCATTATTTGTGATTTCCTCTACTTGTTTCAAGTTAAGTTATATGAGAGGAGATTGCTGTCTATAATGATTTGTGTATTGGTAATTGTGATGCTTCTTGTCCGTATTTTATTTTATCGACACTTCACTCCATAAACATGTGGTCCTGTTTACTGAGTTCAGATTCGCTTGGGGACAAGCGAAGTCTAAGCTTGGGGGGAGTTGATACGTCCATTTTGCATCACTATATTATATCATAATTTGCTGTTATTCATTGATATATTTCATGTTTAGAAGTGATACTTATGTTATTTTATCTATTTTGCATGTTTCATGATCATTGGGGAATTATTCACCGGAGTCTGAATTTTGCTGGAAAAAGGACTGTCAAGATACCCTATTTCTGAAGATCAACGGAGTCCGGGAGATATACAGAACATCTTATAATATAAAATGAGGGCGTGAGCCAAAAGGGCAGCCGAAGGTGGGCTGCCAGGGGCCCACACCATGGGGTGGCGCGGGACCCCCCTAGTGCGCGCCACCAGGTGGTGTGGCGGCCCTGGCCCACCAACGGCGCTGCCCCTTCGCATACTTCTTCATCCCGAAAACCTAAGACCTCACGGAGGCACAGAGAGGTATTCCGCCGCCACCACGAGGCGGAAAACCACAGAGAGAAAAGCTCTCCGACAGGGAGAAATCTGCCGGGGGAATTCCCTCCCGGAGGGGGGAGATCGTCGCCATCGTCATCGTCATCGAGCTAGGTTTCATCAGGATCATCATCATCTCCACCACTGAGCATCATCATCCCCATCACGCCACTCCGTTCCGCTGTAACATCTTGGGTTGAATCTTGTCTAATTCATAGGGGAAGCTTTCCCGGTGTTGATTGCCCCATGTGATTGATGCTATTGAGTGAAACCATTGAATTGAGGTTTATGTCCAGATTGTTATTCATCATTATATCACCTCTGATCATGATCCATATGATGTCTTGTGAGTAGTTCGTTTAGTTCTTGAGGACATGGGAGAAGTCTAGATGTTAGTAGTGAACTATGCTGAGTAATATTTAATGGTTTGATATTTAAGTTGTGGTGTTATTCTTCTAGTGGTGTCATGTGAACGTCGACTACATGACACTTCACCTTTATGGGCCTAGGGGAATGCATTGTGTATTTGGTTTACTAATTGTGGGGTTGCCGGAGTGACAGCAACCTGAACCCCCTTTGGTACATCATTTCATAAGGGATAGCAGGATCTCAGAGTGTAAGGCTGTGGTTAGATTTATCTTAAGTACTTTCTTGTATATGCGGTATGCTTATGAGGGGTATAATCACAAGTATGTATTAGTCCTAGGAAGGGCGGTGCATTAGCATAGGTTCACCCACACAACACTTATCAAAACAGTGAAGATTAACCAGCTATAGGAAGCGAAAGCACTTGACTAAATTCCCGTGTGTCCTCGAGAACGTTTGGTCATCATAAGTAGAACCACCGGCTTGTCCTTTGCTCTAAAAAGGATTGGGCCACTTGCTGCAATTATTATTACTGCATTTTATTTACTCGTATTTTATTTATCTGCATTATCAAAAACCACTAAAAATCTGTCTGTGAGCATTTACAGTGAATCCTTGATTGAAACCGCTTGTCAACACCTTCTTCTCCTCGTTGGGTTCGACACTCTTATTTATCGAAAATACTACGATACACCCCCTATACTTGTGGGTCATCAAGGTGACAGTGTGTGCATCGTGTGGGTCTTTTAGGCTATATTTCACAGAGTACTTGTTCGCTGAATTATGATTTGAGTTGGATGTCTCTCTGAAATTTTGGTGTGTTAGTACCTCCTATGAATGCTCACAGTGACAGTGTGGGGTGTTCATTAGTACTTGGGAATGCAACTTTAAGGTGTGCTTTTGCATCCCTGCGCAATGAATTAGTGTTCGTTATCCAACCAGAGAGTAGTTCAGAGTAGCATAGTGAAGTGCGTATATTTATATTCAATTATGATTGCAATGTTGAGAGATACCACTAGTGAAAGTATGATTCCTAGGCCTTGTTTCTAAGCATTGAAACACCGTTTACAACAAGATCTGCTACATGTTTGCTTGCTGCCATTTTTATTTCAGATTGCAATTACTACTTATAATCATCCATATTACTTGTATTTCACTATCTCTTCGCCGAACTAGTGCACCTATACATCTGACAAGTGTATTGGGTGTGTTGGGGACACAAGAGACTTCTTGTATCGTGATTGCAGGGTTGCTTGAGAGGGATACCTTTGACCTCTACCTCTCTGAGTTCGATAAACCTTGGGTGATTCAATTAAGGGAAACTTGCTGCTGTTCTACAAACCTCTGCTCTTGGAGGCCCAACACTGTCTACAAGAATAGAAGCGTGTGTAGACATCAGCACGTACGACTAAATATGGAACACATGCCTATGGTTACTTAGTACTCGGTTACTTATATTATNTTGTGTATTAGTAAGTGTGATGCTTCTTGTCCGTATTTTGTTTTATCGACACTTCACTCCATAAACATGTGGTCCTGTTTACTGAGTTCAGATTCGCTTGGGAACAAGCGAAGTCTAAGCTTGGGGGGAGTTGATACGTCCATTTTGCATCACTATTTTATATCTACTAATATTCATTGATATATTTTGTGTTTAGAAGTGATACTTATGTTATTTTACCTATTTTGCATGTTTCATGATCATTGGGGAGTTATTCGCCGGAGGCTGAATTCTGCTGGAAAAAGGACCGTCAAGATACCATATTTCTGAATATCAACGGAGTCCGGAGCAAATACAGAAGACCTTATATTTGCAAATAAATGCGTGAGCCAAAAGGGGAGCCGGAGGAGGGCTGCCAGTGGACCACACCATGTGGTGGCGCGGCACCCCCCTGGCTGGCGCCACCAGGTGGTGTGGAGGCCCTGGCCCACCAACAGGCCTCCCCCTTCGTATACTTGTTCACCCCGAAAACCTAAGACGGAGGGGAGTCATTGAGAGGTATTCCGCCGCCGCCACGAGGCGGAAACCAGAGAGAGAGAAAAAGCTCTCCGGCAGGGAGAAATCTGCCGGGGGAATTCCCTCCCGGAGGGGGAAGATCGTCGCCATCGTCATCGAGCTAGGCTTCATCGGGATCATCATCATCATCTCCACCACTGAGCACCATCATCCCCATCACGCCACTCCGTTCCGCTGTAACATCTTGGGTAGAATCTTGTCTAGTTCATAGGGGAAGCTTTCCCGGTGTGATTACCCCTTGTGATTGATGCTATTGAGTGAAACCATTGAATTAAGGTTTAAGTCCAGATTGTTATTCATCATTATATCACCTCTGATCATGATCCATATGATGTCTTGTGAGTAGTTCGTTTAGTTCTTGAGGACATGGGAGAAGTCTAGATGTTAGTAGTGAACTATGTTGAGTAATATTTAATGGTTTGATATTTAAGTTGTGGTGCTATTCTTCTAGTGGTGTCATGTGAACGTCGACTACATGACACTTCACCTTTTAAGGGCCTAGGGGAATGCATTGTGTATTTGGTTTACTAATTGTGGGGTTGCCGGAGTGACAGCAACCTGAACCCCCTTTGGTACATCATTGCATAAGGGATAGCAGGATCTCAGAGTGTAAGGCTGTGGTTAGATTTATCTTAATTACTTTCTTGTATTTGCGGTATGCTTATGAGAGGTATAATCACAAGTATGTATTAGTCCTAGGAAGGGCGGTGCATTAGCATAGGTTCACCCACACAACACTTATCGAAACAATGAAGATTAATCAGCTATAGGAAGCGAAAGCACTTGACTAAATTCCCGTGTGTCCTCAAGAACGTTTGGTCATCATAAGTAGAACCACCGGCTTGTCCTTTGCTCTAAAAAGGATTGGGCCACTTGCTGCAATTATTATTACCGCATTTTATTTACTCGTATTTTATTATTCTGCATTATCAAAAGCCACTAAAAATCTGTCTGTGAGCATTTACAGTGAATCCTTGATTGAAACCACTTGTCAACACCTTCTGCTCCTCGTTGGGTTCGACACTCTTATTTATCGAAAATACTACGATACACCCCCTATACTTGTGGGTCATCAGTAGCACATGACAAATTTACTTGAAATGGCAGGAAATACCATGCATAGGTAGATATGGTGGACTCAGCTGGCATGATAGTTTGGCTTTGGGATTTGGATGCACGAGTGGACATCACACTCAGTACAGAGTTTTTTGGCTTAGCAAAAATGGTATTTGAAGCAAACATCCAACATTAACCGGTAATAGAGTAACATAAGACATCAGTCAATCATAACCATAAACACTCCACACTGTCTCCCTTGTTGACCAAACAGTTCTTTTGATGGAAAGATTAGCTTTATGAATTAACAACTACGAAACACCACACAGTTTCAAACTTTTAACTGTATTTCTTTACTAATCAATTTCCACTCAAATAACCAGCAAGTTTAAGCATTCATCTTAATATCTCAAAACAATTGAGAAGCATCAAGTATCCACACAATGATCTACAAGACTATGCATGCTTTCATTTCATTCCAATATCACATGGATAGCATTTTGTCACTTTGACAATTCAAGCAATTTATCAATAAGAACTCTCCAACAAGTATAAGTGAATAACAAGAGAGTTTAACATCAACAACTAGCAGCTCTAAACAAGATAAAGCTAAAAGCGAGAGCTTACTAGCAAACAAACAGTAGCTAAGAATACTCAACAAGATATAAGCGAAGCAAAGGAGTATTCAAATGAAAAAGCGGAGCGTGTCTCTCTCCCACACAAATAAAGCTAGGATCCAACAAGGATATGACCAGCAAAAAAACAAAACAAAACTGAAAGCAAAAAGACGCTCCAAGCATAGCATATAATATGTAAAGTGATAAAAACGTAGTTCAACAAAGACGACCTTATGATAGTCGATGAAGAGGAGGGGGATGCCTTGGTCATCCCCAAGCTTAGACGCTTGATGGTTCTTGATATTCAGAGGGCGTGCTATGGGGGCATCCCCAAGCTTGAGCTCTCATCCATCTTCAATTTCTTCATTATCCTCTCCTTTGTGTAACAGCCCCAGATTAGTACCCTAAAATATGGGCCAAATTTTCACTTTTTTTCATTGCATTGCATCATGGCATACATATTTAAATTGCTAATTTTAAAATAAAGCAACACCTGGAAATTAAAACAAAGGAAGCAATTCCTAAACTTTCAACCCAAATGCAATGTCCAACTTGGCAACAATTAAGTGAACTTCCAAATTGTTTGGGAAGTTCCAATTTTGCATCTTACAACCTTTTCTCAATTTCCAAATGTTGCCAAATAATAAATAAAATTGAGAATCCCAAAATTGGTTTATTTCAATTCTATTTTTGGAACCAAGTTAACCTTTCCAAAAATTCAAACTAAAATCATGGGGAGCTTCAATATTATTATATGAGCCTCCATAAATATTTTCATTATTTTTGGAAGTGCTTAAGTGCTCCAAATAAATACAATTTTGTAATTATCAAAAATGATCATAATGCAAAAATACAAATAATTGTGAATCTAAACATTTTATTTGAAGCCCAAACTTTTTGT
Source organism: Puccinellia tenuiflora (assembly GCA_012064385.1). Classification (NCBI taxonomy): domain Eukaryota; kingdom Viridiplantae; phylum Streptophyta; class Magnoliopsida; order Poales; family Poaceae; genus Puccinellia; species Puccinellia tenuiflora. Next base: position 514,701 of record QRDG01000808.1, read on the forward strand.
GGAGCTTATATGTGTCATTGGGAGGCTACCAGAATAATTTCAGAATTTTCAAAAATGTTTAAGAGCCCCAAATTAAATCACTAGTATGTGGCTGGACCTATTTGCAAATAAATTAAATCAACTAAGGGGGTTTTCGCAAAATCTATTTTTCCCTTCTCCTCCACAGTGCCGACCATGGCCACTGGCGCCATGCTGTGGCCATGCGGCGCGCTGCCGGTCCCCTCCCCTGCTATGCTGGAGGCCAAGGCGACGCCACGACGACCTGGACACCCCTCACTCGCCATGCTCCTCACCTGCCCCCCCCCCCCCCGCTCCCCTCCTCTCCCTCTCTCCCGTTCTCTTCCCCGCCATGGCCGCGACCATGCCGAGCACGCCGGCGTCGATTGCGAGCTCCCCGTCCAGATCGACGACCACCACCGGGAACGCCTCACCGTAAGCTGCCTCCTCGTCGAAGGAATCGGCCTGAGGCGCCGGGAATCGGCCGGGCTGGCCGTGTTCTTCATCGTCCTCCCCAACTCAGGCCGCCGCTCGCCGTGCTCATTCCGGGCTTCCGCCAGCATCGTCGAGCGTGAAATAGTCACCGTGGTGAGCTCCGCGTCCTACCGGACATCCTCCTGTCCCTCCCCATGCTTTGTGCGCGTCGCCATCGTGCGCCGCCGATTCCTCCTCTGTCGGTCGCCGTTGCCATGGCAGAGCCAAGCCTAGCATCCGCTGCTGCTCCTGCCCTCCCTCCCCTTGCTCACCCACGCCGCCCCGCACCCGTGCACACGCACGCATGCCAGGCACCCCTCCCCGCGCACGGTGGCGCCGCCAAACGGTGGTCGTCGCCGGCCGCTGCTCCTCCGGTGTCGCGGACGCGCGCCACAGACTGCCCGGCCTGTCATCGGCCTGGGCCGGCTGTGGGCCGGCACCTTCGGGCTGGTGCCCGGCCTAGCGCCCAGCCTGGTCTGGCCCAAGGCTAGCCGCCTCGGGTGCCTGCCCGGCCCCTGGCCCGGCCTGGCCGGCCTGAGGCCGGCCTGTCTGGCCTTTAGTTTTTCCTTTTTGAAGTAAAAAGCAAATTAAGACTTTGATATCTTTTTGTATAATGATCCAAAAATTGCAAATTAAATATCAAATTGCTCAGAAAAACATTTCCTATCATTTGGTAACATTGGCTTGCCCTTTTGAATAAATAAATTTGCCTTTAATTAAGAATTCCTAAAATGGGTTAAATAATACCCAAATTGGGAAAAATCATAACTTATTAAATATTATCCAAAAATTATGAATAAAATATCAAAGTGATCAACATGTCAAATGATATCAAACCATGTACTTATCACATAATGATCACAAATATTTATTGATGTTATTCATAATTTGATTAAAAGTTCTAAATGCAAATAATTAATTAATTCGCTATTTATTCCTCGGTGCTCCGAAAATTACAAATGAGGTACCAAAATGATCGGAAGAACAAAACCTTTTTAATCATGTCATATTCATGCATATTGAGCCACTTCTCTAATAAATTAATAATTTATGAAGAATGTGGTCACTAATAAAAATATGGGGTTGTTTCCAAATAATTGCTCTAATTATTTGGAACTCCATTTAATTTGTTAGATAAATTAAATGATGATATCTTTGCATCAATTTGACATGTCATCATGTGATTGAGCATTGCACCTTGTCCTCGTGTGATTTATTTGTTCTTTGTGTTATTTTTGGGTATCGATAGATTCCGGAGTTGAGGTCACCCCGACCTATCCCGACGAGCCGTACTACACGCCCCGGCAGCAAGGCAAGAGATAACCTAACCTTCTTGGCATCTAGCATCCTATGATTTTTATCAACTTATTTTATCCACCATAATATTGCATGCGATTCCAATGTCATTTTTTATCAAGACATAGAGTATCCTATGAATGCATGTTATTCCCCGAGCCAATCACATGTATCCCTACCTATGAACCTTAGTGCTGATGTGTTGGCCGGAGACAAGAATATAATTGTTGTATTTATATGCTTAGCTATGCTTAGCCATGCTTAGTCAAATGCTAGCAATGTTCGTTGTTTAATTCCATAATTGTTGATGTTGATGGAATGTTTCGGACATGGTGGATATGTGGAGTGCCTAATTAAAATGTTAAGAAGGCTTGGGCGAGTTGCCATCGGGGATGGTGTTTTGCCTAACTCTTGCCCCTAGGTGTGAGTTCTTGTCTCTAGACTCAAGATCGAGCGTGCTGCCATTGGTGGGTGTATGGGCGCCTTACTGACCGAATAATTTGTGAGGGGCTTGTCAAGGGTCCTCTAGTTTGCTATTTCCATTTGCGCGAGAGTGTGTGGGTGGAAAAAGGAACGAGGATGGTGGTGTTTAGGATGTGGCCGCGGGGCAGGGCGTTGGAGGCGCTGAACCTGTCCTTCCGCACACTGATGGCCCTTGAGTATAGGTGGCCAAACGGGCCGGCACGGCCCGGCACGTGCGCGGCACGGCCCGGCAACGGCACGGCCCATTGGGCACGATTAGAATCGTGCTGTGCCTGGGCTGGCCCGCGTGCCGTGGCCTGACCTCCGGAACGGCCCGGGAGGCACGCCGACGGCCCGTTAGGCACGGTTGGCCCGTCGGGCATGGCCCATTTAGCGTAAATGTGGCCCAAAAATTGAAAAAAAAGGTAAAAAAATAAAAAAAAACCTAATCGTGCCGTGCCGGGCCGGCCCACGAGCCTCGACCGGGAGCTGGGCACGGCACAGAGTGGGCCCGTGCCGGGGCATGGCCCGTTAAGATCCGTGCCGGGCCGTGCCATGCCCGTTTGGCCACCTATACCCTTGAGTAAGCCTCATGCATTGTAAAGGTCTAACCGCGCCCGCTCGCCGGCCTTCCCCGGAAGATGGCCAATTAGGTGAGCCGGACGGTACCAATGGGTAAAATAGTACACCCCTGCAGGGTTTAATCTTTTCGAAAAGTCGTGTCCGCGGTTATGGACGACTTGGGAACGGATATACGAGATCATAGAGAACCTTAACCTTAATTAATTAATTTGGCAGCTTGGGACCGTGGAGCAAGCTGGCTTGGTTTATTTATGTGTAGGCCTCTTAGGCCCTATATTTGGATCTTGTTGTACTAGACAACACTACTTCGCTTCCGCTTGATGAATTGATGGTCTGTGACCCTTTTGATGTGTAATATTTGTATCTTTCTCATATATGAGTTGCTATATGAGTTTTGTGTCGTAGAGTCTGCAATGTGCCAGTTTGTTCCACAAGTCTCGGTCTCTTTACTATACGTGAAAGCGATGTCTGAGCTTATGGCGTGATCGAGGTGTTGTGTGCCGATGATCCATTCCGAGCACACCTGCCAATGAGTTTTGGCCTGGGATTGGTAAACCCAGTAATCCTCGATTGTGTAGCATGACCAGTTACACAACGTTTCACTGTATAGTTCTGTGGTCGGGGCGCTACACTTTGGAACTTAAAAACTCCCTTCACACAAAACTTCTCATAAACTGATTAGAGGGTTAGTGCTCATAAATTAAAATGCACATGTGTTCAACTCAAGACAAATTGCAAACAACTTTATTGGGTATTATCTACTGTTTACTAAGCCTCAATATGATACTCCACCTCTAGAGTATCGCATTCGACGATAGTAAAAGAGACGAATACAAAATAAAAGCAGAATCTATCAAAAACTAAACAATCTGTAAAGATCGATTTTTTCAAGGCACTTATGTAGCTCAAATCAGAAAATTCAAAACTAACGTAAGATAGATAAAAGTATCAGGCTTGCTGTCTAAAAATATCAGAAAAAGATAAAATTCAGGGATTGTTCGAGATTTTCTGCAACAGGCGCATAGAATCTGGTTCTGGACAGCAAAACAATACCTCGCACTTTCAATGCATTAGAGGCTAAACTTGACACAAAAAACCAAAAAAAAAAGATACAATGAAGTTGCTAAAGAGGAAACAACTCCATGACTAAGGAAAACTGAAAGGAAAAAGATAATGGGTTGCCTCCCAAAAGCGCTTTTCTTTAACGCCTTCTAGCTAGGCGCAATGATTTCAATGACGATCTAATAAGAATAAGAGTTGACAAAAGAGAACATCAAGAAACAAATACCAAACATATTTAAGCCTAACCCACTTCCTATGCACAGGCATCTTGTACGAAAATAATTCATTGGAGCATAAAGCTAGTAGCATAGGAAGACAAAGCAAGTGCAACTTCAAAACTTGCAACAAAAAGAGAGGTGTCTTAGTAACATGAGAACTCCAACAACCAAAATTTCCTCTCTCATAATAATTTTCAGTAGCATTATTAACAAATTCAACGATGTAACTATCACATAAAACATGCTTTTTATTATCATAAATATCAATTGGAGGCATAGATAAAGGAGTATCATTAAATTCATCACAAATAACAGTAGGAAAAGCATTTGACAGTTTATTTTTGTCTTTCTTGAGCCATGGAAGTTGTTGCATATCATACAAAGTAAGAGTTAAAGAGTTACTTTCAATCAATGAAAAAAATAGCGCGCTACAGAAATATAGCGCCGGCCTAAAAATATGCTATTAGCGTGCTATATCGCGTTATAGCGTGCTATTTTCGTTATAGCGTACACGATTTTTATAACGAGACAATTCCCAAACGCTATATCGTGCTAATAGCGGCGATATAGCGCGCTATTTTTTCATTGCTTTCAATAGAAGGTAGGTCCTCCTTTTGTTCCTCACTCTCCTCCTCTTTTCACCTAATAGGATCTTAGTTTCAGCAATTTCCTCCTCCATAGGTTCCTGCAAAGCATCGGTCTCTCCTTTTGGATGAGAGACTTTCTTAACATATTCAGTAATATAATATTATCATTGTAATTCTCAAAGCAATATTTTAGTATAGTAAAATTCTCAGTTTGATAACGCACATTATCAATGTTCTCCAGCAAAGAAGCAATTTCATAGGCACCCTTAAAAGCAACAAATTATTCAATCTGTTCAACATCAAAGAAATCAAAAATTTCCCTAGCATAAGAAGCTAAGGTTTCATTTTCATTGTCCTGACATTGGAAGGGAAGGTGTGGAGTGCGCCTCCCACAAGAACATTTTATATCATAGAGGAAACTTATATTTTCAGCATACAAGTTCACTTTTTTCAGAAATTCCCAAAGTTGTTTCCCTTTTTGCGACAAGCGGTGTTCCTTGTAGTATTTTTGTTGATCTTCTGTAAAGCCACAAAAAGATCTAGTTTCAAAGAAAGTAGCCATTAAGAACAACCAAAGAACTAAGCATACTAATAAAACAGGATAAAATACTACATTAATTGTTTTTGGGTTTTAAAATTTTGAAACAAGAAAATAAACTAAACGAGAAATAAAGCAATCAAGACAAAAACAAAGTAAAGTGATTGAGAGTATGAGACTCCCCTTGCTGTAGCTCCAAAGTCCCCGGCAACAGCGCCAGAAAACTGCTTGATGATCGGTGATGGTAGCGTTGGGTTGTGCCCCAAGCGAAGGCGTGGATGTAGTAAGTAGTAGTTTTCCCTTGTTAACGAACCGAGGTTTATCGAACCAGTAGGACTTTGAAATCAACAACAAAGTGAATGTTGAAGATCTCTAGCGCTTAATCTTCAACAGACGTGGACCTGCACACACTCAACCAATTACTTTGCCCCCAACGGCGGAATGGTTGTCAATCTTTCCGGTCTCGCAGAAAACAAAGCGGTTAATTGAATAGTGAAATAGATGAAAATATGAAAGTGGACCAGAGGAGTAATGATGATGAAAAGTGATGAATAAAGGTTGCAATCAATGTAAAAAGATGGACCGGGGGCCGTGGGTTCACTAGTGGAGTCTCTCAAGTAAATAAAACACTCATATGACGGGTAAATAAATTACAGCTAGGCAATTGACAAGATTAGAAGAAAGTCCACTTTTCGTCCCTGAACTCTTGAGTAAGTTTACTTTTCATCCTAAAACTTCTATTTGGTCCAAAATAAACCTTGAACTCTTGAAAAAGTTCACAACTCGTCTGACCATGGTAAATGGTGATGTGTTTTGCCCCATCGCTGTATCCTTTTAAAGCTGACCGGTTAGTTGCGCCTCCCGGCTTGAAGGAATGAGAATGGCAGCATGAATCGACCAGGAGGTTACTCCGATGAGCGCATCTATGACGGGATGACGTCGATGAGTGCAATGAGAATGCTCAACTTGACATCAGTCTGAGCGTGTAGGGATGTCCGGAGGTGTAGACGGGTTAGGGATGCGGGTGAGTTGGGTTGTGGACAGGTCGGACAAGCTTGAGGGTCGTGCACGAGTAGGACCACGTCAACTACCTGTACCACATCAAAGTGGGTCGCCGTGGGTGCTCTTGAGGTTTGGAGAATTTAGCTTCAGTTCCTATTTAGCCTGGTTTACCATTTTTTGTGCTACATGTTGCCCACACAAAGCGTTTTTCTTGAGTTAAATGTGACATGGACTTTTATAAGAGTTTAAGGTTTGTTTTAGACCAAACAAAAGTTTTAGGAGAAAAAGTGAACTTCACGAAGAGTTCAGGGATGAAAAGTAGACTTTCTTCACAAGATTATAACACAAACTTAATCTAGCTATGACATAGAGAACATGATAATATTTATGTAGGCATCACGACCATGAACAAAGACCGTTGAGTCCAACTGCATCTTTGTCTAAAAAGTCCACCGTGGGATCGCTATCCAGCCTGTTACCCAACGGTATTAAGTTGCAAGCAACAGACATTTGCATTAAGTAAAGCGCATGAAGTAAGCAATTCTAATATCAAAAGAGACATTAACACCGTTGTTTTACCCTTAGTAGCAACAACACACCATCGCCCTTAGACGTTTCTGTCACTCGTGCCCAGGAACAAAAGGGGGCATGAACCCACTATCTAGCATAAATACTCCCTCTTGGAGATATACACAATCACTTGTCCAAAGTAACTACGCACATCAGAGAGCATGCAAAAACATAAATCAACATATAAGAATCATGCACCTCTAAACACATCGGATCATAACTTGGCCAAAGTAAATACACCCTCTTGGAGATATCACAATCACTTGGCCAAAGTAAGTAAACACATCGGACATCATAACTTCATAATCCATCAGATCCCAGCAAACACATCAAATAACATTACAATAATCGATGTTGATCATGTTAGGCAGCTCACAAGATCATAATACATGAAGCACAAGGGAGAGAGACTACCATCTAACTACTTCCATGGACCCGTAGTCCAAGGTGGGACTACTCACAAATCATCCCGGAGGAAGGCATGGCGATGAAGAGCCCTCCGGGATCGATCTCCCCTCCGGCAGGGTGTCGGGATCAGCTTCAGAATCACCCCCGAACTAGGGTTTATGGTGGCGGCACCTCGGGGTGACTTCTCTGGAAAATAATGGCCGCCTCTACGTTTTTGGGATTAATCTGATTTTATAGGTGTCGGAGGGGGCCGAGGGGACCCACCAGGAGCAGGGGCGGGTCCCACCCGCCGCCCTAGGGCAGGCCGCGGCTGGGGGTCATCCCTGCCCTATGGGTGGCCCCCAGAGCTGCCCTCTGGACTGAAACTCCGTCTTGGCGAATAAAAAATCCTCGTAAATTTTCAACGCATTCCGAGAATATTTCCTGTGGTAAGTTTCTGAAACAAAAAGACAGCAAAACAGGAAACTGGCACTAGGCATCTTGTCAATAGGTTAGTCCGACAAAATGCATAAAAATGATATAATAAGATAGTAGAAACATGTGATAACATCACAAAACTAGCATGGATCAATCAAAAATTATAGATACCTTGACACGTATCAGACACCGTTATCCGATGCTGGAGGGATTAGCGAACATTCGTCACCAGACACGCACCTATGAGATTCTGACCCAACAGATCCTTGAGGTTGACGGAGTCGCCATAGACATATTGGGTGTGATTGGTAGCCCGGATGAAGCCAAACCAGGCCCGCTGGATGCAAAATCCCGGTTATTTGCATACCTACTGGCCAGCGCGCTACTTAAATCATCTTCCATCCAAGTCCACTCGAAACTCCCGAATTGGCAGTTTTCGTGGTGCCAGACCTGGTGGAGCGCAAGGGAGGCATGCACGCATACGAGTGGGAGACGTTGCGTCCCGACAGGAAAACGCGTCATAAATTCACCTCACTACTCACTCTCCCCCTTCCACTCCTCTCACTCGCCCCTAGTTTCCGCGTGTGTCCTATCCTCTCTCCGTGGCAGTTTCTCTTCCACTGACACATAGAAACCACTGCGAAGACCATCTGCAACAGAAGATGAAGTATGACACCTCCTCTCCATCTCTCAACGGGCATGATCTTCATTGAGACCGACGAGCTTGCATCATCCCGTTCGACCTCGATGCCTTATTCGATGGCGATATAACCTCTAACCCCTCTTACATCGCTTGTGTGCCTTGTAGATCTGTAGATCAAACTTGTTCTATGCTTATTCATCACATGCACGGTACATCTACATGATTTAGGTTTAGGGTTTAATGCTGAATCAATCAGGGGTTTTCCGTGTGTGTGTTGATGATCAGTTCTAGCAATGAGCCAAATCGATTCGTGGTTTTCAGTGTGTGTGTCGATGATTAACATGCATCAATGTATCCGTTAGATGGCCTACAGTAGTAAGGAGCATGCACAACTTGTTTATATTTGCCTTCTCTATGCTATCGTTGGGACATCTGTTGAAACTATTGAGTATGATTTGTATGTATTAGGTAGTATTGTCACTCACTGAATATACATCGCCAATGATTAAAATGTGTCACATTAATTCTAGGGATGCCCTTTAGTTAGTGATGTGCACGAAATAAATTATTTGTGCATAATCCTTTGTACTAAGGAATCATCTCTTGGGTGTTATGTGATTGTTGTATGAGGCTTCTTCGTATGACTAATGATTAAAATATGACACTATATATGTGCAAGTGGTGATCCTATCATACCTTGTGCGTGTTTCTTGCTATGGTTATCTCACTCTCTTTCCATTGTGTGTGCTGCTTTGTCTGAGACACTTACTTATTGATGTTCATTCTCTTTGCCAATGTTTTTCATTGGCCAATAATTAAATGTGGCACAATATTAGTGGAAGGGGCGATCCTATTGTACATTGTGCATTATACAAGCACATTGCTTGTGCATGTTTTTGGTTCAATAGTATCATCTATTTCCATTGTGTGTGCTTCTTTGTATGTGGCACTTTCTTATTGTCGTTTGTTCCCCTTGCCAATGTTTTTCATTAGCCCATGATTAAGATGTGGATAATTGATTCATAGAGATGGTGTTATTGGACCAGAAGCTATGTCCCCATAGGTTGTGCATATCTTTTGGTTCCAATCGCACCAGCTCTATCAAACGTGTGTGCTTGTTATTCCGAGGCATTGTTGGATTGATTTATTGTAGACTCTATAGCTTGGCGCCACTTTGAAGGTTGCTAAAGAGAGCTCCACAAAAAGGGGGAGATGAAGGAAGGCCAATATTGACATTTACATGAAGAGGTGTCCCCTACCCACTTCTGCAAGATGTTGGTCGCACCGGCCTGGCTTAGGATTTCTACCAATCGCAGACGCATTCATGCCATATTTGGGGCCAGTCCCGAGGAAGATCACCATGAGGACGACCACTGGCTGCAACTGGGACATCAAGGTGAAGTATGTCAATGGAAAAGCTGTCCTCGACCAGGGTAGGCCTTGATTTGTCATTACTCATGAGCTGGGGATTGGATACCTCCTCTTTTAAAAAAAGCTCTGTGCAAAGGACTACAGAGTGGTCATCTTCGACTCTTGTTGTGAGATGGTCAAAAAGTTCTCCGAGCACCAAGAAGCTTTCAAGAGGATCGTCGTGGAAGAGGAGTGAGTGTTTGTTGTTTGGTTAGTTATGGTACTGATGCTCGTTGTGATTTTAAGTCTATGTCAATTATGGTGTTGATGCTTGTCATGAACTAACCTCTGGTTGTTATGGTACTGTAAGAATTACTAGTTCATACTTTGTTTTTGTTTCCATAGTATGCCTGGTAACCTCATCAATCGTTACCATAGCGACAGTTCCGCTTCTGCAACCAACCAAACATAGATATAATTATGTTAAAAATGCAATACAACTAACCAAACAACTACCTCCTGTTTTTCGAGAGGTGCAAAATAATGTTATGCACACGACCAAATAACATGAACAACATGGTTCTAAGGATGACCCTCCCTACATCAGCCTCTGATAGGCTCTGATGAGTCTCCAAAAAAAGGTTGCATGAACTGGGTGGTGTGGTTCCACGAAGGAACCCAATCTTGCTTCACTACCGATACATATTACTCCCTCCGATCCAGAAAAAGTGTCGTCCACTTAGTATAAAGTTTGTGCTAACTTAATACAAATAAGCGACACTTTTTATGAATCAGAAGGAGTATTTTTTATTAAATGTTAGCTGGAAAGCTGTCAATAACCAAAAACAAACCAAACACAAAGGAGAAAACCGATATGTATTTTCTACTCCCTACGTATCAAAATATAAGATGTTTTAGCATTTGACTTTCTATCACATGGTTTAGTGCAAGGTTTATATGAATCTTACACTAAAACATATCTAGATCAGGGCCGGCCCTGGAGGGGGGCTGGAGGGGCAGCCGTCCCGGGTCCAGGAATTTTGGGGGTCCTGATGTATGTATACAGTATACTAGGCATACGTACAGTATATGAAAAAAATTTGCTATTCCGTGGAGTTTGGCTGGCCTTGAAGTAGTAATGGGCCTTTCTCTCTGCTCCGCTAGCATTGACAATCGATTGAACCGGCCCTGGATCGAACAGGTAAGTTAATTTGCGATCGAATACCCTCAAAAAAAAAAATTTAGCTGCATCGGTGTACTGTGTACGACTCGGTCAGACTAGCTGTCTATCTAGCTTTAATAACTGCTCGTGTTATGCAGTTTGCTTTGCCAGATAGAACAATGTTGATTTTTCCGTTTGTTCAGAGAAGTGGATTGTTATCCAAATATTTTCATTTCTTATCGGATCTTATTTACAATATCTGTGACTGTTTGCATCAGCTGAGAGAAGCTTTTCAAAGTTAAAATTGCTGAAAAACTATTTGAGATCAGCAATGTCACAAGAGAGGTTAAATGGTTGGCAATTATGTGCATCGAGAAGAATTTATTGGACGAGATTGATATTAATTCCATCATCGACGATTTTGCATTTAGGAATGTAAGGAGAAAATTTTATGGCATTTTAAAATTGTAATATTCCTCTATCATAGTAAAATTACGCCTTTGTGCGTCGTGGTGCGTCGTGGTTTTTTTACCGTAAGAGTTTTCTACGTAAAAACTTGCATGTCACTGCTCTCGTTTGTTTTCTATTCTGCTAACACATTTATATGCTTACATATACTAAGGGGTCCAAAATTTTAGTTTCGTCCCGGATCCTCGAAATCTCAGGACCGGCCCTGATCTAGATACGGATGAAAAATATAAATCTTACACTAAAACATGTCTAGATACGGATGAAAAACCAAATATTAAAACATCTTATATTTTGATACGGAGAGAGTACTATATAGAATTCAAACGAAAGGTAAAAGTTGCGAGTGTCCGACGAAAGGTAAAATTTGCTAGTCTCCAGGTTTTCGACCTCATATATAGTCGTATCCGATGCCGCGATGCTAACCTCAAGGCTCAAGTTGCCTCCCATTAAATTCGAACGCAGTAGCTTCGCAATTTCAAACAGCTCGCTCGCTGTCACCGCCGCCGCCCACCTCCACCTGCGCGGCGCATCACCTCAGGCAGCCCACGACGACGGCAACACCCGCGGCGATGGAGTTTCGGTACGGAGGGTCCCCCGGAGGCGACGACGGCAAGCCGCGGGACAAGTTCTCGGTGTACCAGAACCCGTCCCTCACCCGCGCGCTCGCCTCCCGCAGCGTCCGCCCCTCCCTGCCGGTCCTCCTCCTCCTCGCGCTCTCCCCAATCGTCTCCGCCTCGTCCCTCATGGCCCTGTCGTCCCGGTAAGCCTAAATCTACACCCCGCCCTCCTCAGTCCTCCCCCCTCCACTCTCCCTCTAAGCCCTGAACCCTAGATCATTACAACGCGTGGGTTCTCATGTGTCGCTGTTATTACAGGGAGGGGCAGCTTGTCAAGGTCGCCGGCCGCGCAGGTTTATCCATCGCTGCTGTCGGTAAGTTCGCTTGTTTCTATGCTGGATTGGGTGTTCTGAAAATCTTGGACCTGGGGGTGCCGGCACTATGTTTGGTTGCTCACGAGGTGCTTGTAGAAATGCCAAGCTTGGTGGGCATGGTTAGTTGGCACCTAAAGTGCTGGAATAAATCCCATATTTTCCTGCACATCTGATGATCTAAAAAAAATGACACTCTTAGGTCTTTTAAAGAGGTTTTGTTGTACCAGTGGTTCCTGCAAAATTTAACTTGTTCTCTTTCAGTGTTCATCGTTAGGTTGGTGGAGGTAGCACTGGGTCTTGTCGCACTTTTGACAGTCCCTGCGTTCTTCAGGGCACTGATGCTATACAATGGGAGGAGGGCATTGGCCAAGGAGGACAAGGTTGTGTTGTCCGAACGCCAGTTGGGGCTCCTTGGGTTAAAAACCACAGGTTCCGACGGAGCTGCCATGGGTGAGCAAACCAAGAAGCCTCCCAAGGCAAAGCCATCAACACCCTCAGAGCCGATTGTTCCCATCAGGAGATCTTCGTTCAGCTACACACCGTCTCGGGGGCAACCAAGGATTGGCTCCAGCCATTTGAGCCCTGGTGGTGAGAGACTGAACACATCATTACAAATGTCACCTTCCACTCCACTGCAGAAACCTGTTTCTTCCCCTTCAACTCCATGGTCGAGGAAAAGCTCAGGCAGCGCCAATGGCATACAAACTGAGGCGATGTTGGACCACTTCTTGGCTCGCTTAGATGAAACTATCGATAATCTCACGGATTCAGCCAGTAAAACTGCAACGCCTCCAGCAACCATCACGAGCTTTGGCATTGCCAGCCCTGTCTCAGTCACCACATCAACCACCCCTTCTGGTGCTACACGGAGCACACCTCTGAGGCCTGTGAGGATGTCTCCTGGCTCGCATCAGAAGTACAGCACACCTCCAAAAAAGGGTGAGGGTGAGTTTCCACCTCCGATGTCCTTGGAGCAGGCAGTGGATGCCTTTGAAAATCTGGGTGTGTATCCTGAGATCGAGCAGTGGCGAAACAATCTCAGGCAGTGGTTTTCTTCAGTTCTGATGAACCCGCTTGTCCAAAAAATTGAATCAAGCCATACTCAGGTGCTCATTAATTGGCATTGTTTTTACAGGAGCCTATGTTTCTGGTCCAGTTCAGTAGTCACCATTTCATTTTGTTATTGCGCTCATTTTCAGGTTAAGCAAACGACAGCTAGTATTGGGGCTTCAGTTAATGTTAGCCAGGTCGGAAGCGATCTGCCAAGCACAACAGCACCGGTTAGCTTATCTCCACTTGGTGGGACTAAAGATTGGCAGCCAACTGTCACGGTTGATGAGGATGGCATTCTTAATCAATTGCGGGGTGCACTTCTGCATTCTCGTAATGCTCCTGTTGGTGAGTTGCTGGTGTACTCTGAACTTTCCTGCTGTAGTCGTGTGTTCAAATGTTTCTCTTCGTGGTGTGGTTAAAGTTTGGCACTTACTAGTAATTCTTCTCTCTACAGCCCAAACTTTCGGCAGTCCACAACAGCCACAATCAAACCCTCTCCTTCCAGCTATTCAAGCATGTATTGATGCAATTACAGAGCACCAGAGGCTTAATGCGCTGATGAAGGGAGAGCTGATAAAAGGCTTGCTGCCACAGAGTAGTGTTCGTGCTGATTATACTGTTCACAGAGTTCAAGGTGAGGCATTCAATATTGATCTGAAAAAGTAGACTTGAGCCTTTAGCTGCTTGATGATATTTAGACCCAGTCACAAAATAGATTAATTATAAAGATGAATATTGGCGTAACTTGTATTACTTATATCGTGATGCAGAACTTGCTGAAGGAACATGCTTGAAGAATTATGATTACATGGGTTATAGAGATGGCTATGGTAAATCAGAGAAAAAATGGAGCAGCGAGCTGCCAAGTGACTCACACCTTCTTCTCTACTTGTTTGCTGCTTTCCTTGAACATCCAAAGTGGATGCTTCATGTTGATCCTACCTCCTACTCTGGTGCCCAGTCTAGCAAAAATCCCTTATTTCTAGGAGTCCTTCCACCAAAAGAGAGATTTCCGGAGAAGTATGTTGCTTTGATATCTGGTGTTCCAGCAATTATTCACCCAGGGGCCCTTGTACTGGCTGTGGGCAAGCAGAGCCCTCCAGTTTTTGCTCTTTACTGGGACAAGAAGCTGCAATTTTCTCTTCAGGTGATTCAAGCATTTCTGTTAATCATTGTTCTTGTTGCCTTAGTGTTACATATAATCGCTGAACATGAATTGTGAAATTGCTGAAAAATGGAGAGTTACTTAATAAGACACAACATTGGAAATTAAAGGTTAGCTAAGAAACAAACCCAAAAGGTCATGAGAGGGATGTGGTGTGTTTGGGAGAAAGACCTTATGATAACAAATTAACGGTATGTAGCACCATTTGACATGGAGTATATGGTTGTGCCACGCACCTAATTCAAGTTCAGCCTCATGTCTACCAAAATAGTACCGTTTTGTGCTACCATAACATGACAGCTGCCTAAAGGTATAAGTCAACTACCCTTCTTGTTTTGTGTGTGCATGTGCGAGGCAACTAGATTTACCTGAGTAAATTCACCTTTGCTTCTATTTTTATCAGTTTGACAAATCCTGTTCACCACTTGTGAATTTTACATACCTGGGTTGGTGAGCAACTGGCGTAAAAAAATTGCTAAATGTTTTCATGAAAGTCAGAAAATTTATTATGCAGTGTATTGCGTGCTACTAATGTCGTACACATGTTTTCACTTTCCAGGGAAGAACAGCATTGTGGGATGCCATTTTGCTTCTATGCTACCAGATAAACGTTGGTTATGGCGGTATTGTGAGGGGAACGCACATTGGTTCTTCTGCCTTGAGCATCCTGTCCGTTCTTGATTCAGACATGGAGAGCTGAAGAAGAGCTGCGTGCTTGTCAGCAAGAGACCATTGTAGTATTATGTGTACTCTGAAGGAGAGATGTCGTGACTAGCCTAGTTCCTGGTGTTATGTTGTTATCAACACCAGCGTGTTTCGAACTAACTTAGTTTTAGAATTCGGCATGCCCTAGTCGAGGGAGCACTGGAAATTATTTCTGAGCTGTATCTTAAGTGGCTGAATCTCCAGACTTCTTAATGCAATGTTTGTGTGCTTTAATGCAATGTTATGACATTTATTTACATCTGATCATCAGTCGTCACTTATTTTTATAAAGTCTGACATCAATTTGGGATAAGCAAATGGGCTTGAATCCCTCTACGCAGCCCAACCGGGCATCCGAGCCTTGTCCTATGAAAGCGCCCAACTGATCTCCAGCCTAGCGAAACGACCGCCCGGCCCGCTCGGCCGCTTGTCTCGTCGGAGAGGAAACCAGTTCAAAATATTTCGAACTCATCCATCCCCAACGGCAACTCCCCCACCTCCCCCACTTTCCCCATCTCAGCATCTTCCTTCAACCCAACACCGCCCGCTCCTCCGCATCTCCGCCATTTCCTTCCACTACACGAGCAACCGCCCGCTCCTGGACCTCTTCCTCCACGCCGTGGCCATGGATCCTCACCCCACCCCCTTCCGAGGTAAGAAACCAGCGCCGCTCCGCTCTCAAGATCCGAGCACTGCATATCAATTTCGGGGATTGATTCTCTTTACAGCGAAGCGGCGGTCGGTTGCCGCCCCGGCGAAGAATGCGGCGGTACCCAAACCCAAGTCCGTCGCCACCACGCGCGGGAAGGTGGCCAAAAAGTCGCCCACCGGGAACGCCGTCTCCGCGGGCGGCGCCCCCCAGCCACGGCAAGGATCGCTAGATGCTTTAGATTCGTTTCTGCGTAACCCTGTTTCGTTTCGCTCACTGTGGTTTAGGTCCAATGGTTTCAGGCCTCGGCGCGTTTTCGGCACCGTCCGGAACAGCAACTCCCTGGCCGAGAAGCCACCGCCGCAACAGAAGCCTGGGATTGGGAAGCTGTCATCACCGCCGCTGCAGAAACCTTCGAAGGTGTCGCCGCCGCCTCCGCAGAAGCCTGCAAAGGTGTCGCCGCCGCCTGCCGAGAAGCCTTCGAAGCTGTCTCCGCCGAATCCGGTCAGGGCGGCTAGGCCTTCCCGTCCAGCAGCAAAGTCCCTGAAGAAAGCTTGCCCAGGCCCGGATCTGGAGGCGAAGGCCAAGAGGAAGAGCCACAAGGTGAGCTTCCAGGATGACGCGCCGCCGGTGTCGGCACCTGGAAGCGGCGGGAGGAAGGTCATCAAAGCTTCCACCCAAGACGCTGCTGGACACACCCCGATGGTGCCCTTAAAGGCGCGGAAGAACATGCCAGCGAAGGCTGTCGTCGCAGAGACGCCCTTCTTTAGCGCTCAGAATTGCAGCAGTTGCACGCTCGACCCGCTCGAGTCTGCCTCGTACTGGCTGGCACAGATCACTCTCGCCGAGTCTGTTGGCAAGCACGGTGTCTCCGCGGCATTCTTTCGCCTCGCATTTGAATGCCAAGCTCAGGTGAGAGTTCGCATGACATCGACTTTTATGTGACAGTAGCAAGCATATGGGTTTCTCTGATTTTTTTTACTTCATATTGTCTGCATTATTAGTACAGTACTAATCCAAGTACTGTAGATGCTAAGTTGATTTTTACTTCACATTGAGAATAAAGACGTGTTTATGTTTGTGGGCAGCCATTTCACAGGATCCAAAGTGAGCTCAGGAACTACGTGGTCCGCCATGAGAGTGCTAGCACTTTGACCCCTTTATTCGATGAGCTTCGCCTTGCCCATGACATGGCGGTGAACCAGCCAAAGTTTGACTTCGATGGATCTGAAAAGATGGATACCCTTGTAACTACAAATACAGTTGACAAAAAGTTTGATGCCACCACACTGGTGCATGAATGCTCAGATTGTGACTGTGCTGCTGAAGTTGATATTAGGGAAGTAAATGTCGTCAAACAAGGAGAGGAAGAAATGGACCAGCCGAGCTTTGAAAGGAAACTGGATGAAAGTTTCGAATTTGATGATTGTGAAGCTGTCATTGTCGACCGGCTAGTAGAAGGACATCCTGATCTCGAAAAGAATGTTGGTGTGGAAGTTCCTTGTGATCATGAAATAATCCAGTCAGCATGCCGTGCTTCCATCGATAAGTTGAACTTGAAAGAATTCCCTGTAGCAAGGGGGTCGTCTGAAAGACGGCTCTCGTCAGAGATCCATTTAGATAAGTTGTCTCCCTCTGCAAGGAGCTTATCTGCAAAGCGCTTATCATCCGGTAGCCCTTTTAACAACGAATCTCCGTTTGGCAGTGCCACACTGAAGAGACTCACATCCAGTTGCCCTTCTTATAAGAAATCCTCCACCAAAGGCCTATCATCAAAGCGGATGTCCTCTGCTGGCCGCTCTGATGGAGAGCAAAATACTACTGCTGGAGCTGGTGATTCGAGCAAAGTGATTCAAGAAGGGGAATCTGGCTGCTGTGATTCAGGTAAATTAACATGTGCAGAGCTTTTTCTTTGACTCGTTAAGATTAGCTATGTTCTAACTAGAGCACTACGCAGTTGAACCGCTGGAATTGGAAGAACATGTGGAGCATGCTGCCGTTGGCGAGGTGCGTTAATGAACTGATAATTCTGCTTCCACTATCTTCTGTTTTATCAGAACTAGCAACAGATTTAATATAACTTCATCCATACAGTGGATGTGCTTACCCATGCACCTAGTGCGAGGACGTGCATTAAAAGCTTGTATAAATGTATGTCTTGCCTTGAGTGCTGTCATCTTGCGATCGCAATATTCTAGTGCTACGAATCACAAACCTCTTTAGACTAGCACTACATAGATTCGTGAAAAATCAATAGTTGGCGATTCACAGTACTTATCGACTCAGCTTCGTTGGAGATATCGGTAGTGCATCTATTGCTAATTTCTTCTCCACCAATAATTTCGTTGGAGAAGATAGGTTTTTTTTTGTTTCATAGACTATAATTACAGTTTGTTTTCTTATGGCCGAACAACCATTATGCTGTTACATTTAATGAACAAAAGTAGTCTCATTCTGTTTTCTTGGAGGTTTCGGATATTATTTGCAGTTTATGCTATCATGAACCTTCTTACTGTTGAGGCAAATAATGACACTATATTATTTGCTGTTACACTATGTTTCACAAGTAACTTGGAGCTAACGTTTCATTCTTTTCAGACCCATTAGCAGCTGGAGCTGGACTCGGACGACCTCAATGAGCTGCTAATATAAAGTTAAATGCTGCTGGCTAGTTCGACTGTGTGTGTGTGTGGTGTGTATGCGCTCAGTTAGTTTGAAGCTCCGACTTGCTTAGTTTGCTCTGTTTTTGCAAGCAATGATCATCGTGCTCTGATGATCTATGTGGGTTTGTCAGGCTTAGTGTGTGTGTGTGTGTGTGTGTGTGTGTGTGTGTGCGTGCTTAGCATGATGGCGTGGGTGGTGTGGTCCTGTTGGTTGATGTGGAGATCAACCAGATCTTTGGATTTCAGGTTCATGTGATATGCAAGGTCGTAAGCAGAGTTCTGCCGATGACCCCAATGAATACTCAGATATATGTGAATTAGTCGTGTCGATTGATGAGAGCGTGTGCAATTTCTTTTTTTGGAACAATTCCAAACCTTTTATCAGGCTAATGTCCCCTTGTTAATTGCATAAATTTCCTGCAAATGGTAGTGACACCTTTTTTACTGCTATTAATTTTTCATTAGGGTTCACTTCTAGTAAAACATATGATTGTAAATATACTAGTTAACAGTTTTGTTTTATAGTTTTAGCATGTTGCCGAAGTGCTGATCACTATTTTGAGTTGAAAAGAGTTCCTGGAAAAAACATATACTATTAAAGACATTTTGGGTAGGCTATAACATTTTCCATCAGTGACCAACGATTGCGATGTGGAAAGACAGGAAATAATAAAAAAGATAGCAAGGCGGTCCGACAGGGGGGTACCTATGCACGAAATCGGCTACGGTTGATAGAGCCGTGCTAGTGTGCACCACGGGGCAGGTCCCACACGCAGTGTTATCACGGTCGTGATGCCCACAACCAAGAGCTCAAGGCCATCAGACTCGATAGGAAATAGCTGACTCCGCATATCACTGGATCGGTGCACGGTAACAAAGAAAGATACATACGCGCTGGCGCATCGTGCATGTCGGGACAGCTAAAAAGAATCCACAAGCCTGCCACCTCTCTTTCCTAACCTAGTCGCCACTAGGGGTTTCAATCTCCAAGTTCCTCGTCGACGAATCCACCGCTCCCCTTCTCCTTCGATCTCTGTCCAACATCGTGAGTGGGAGGGGAGCTATTATCCTCGCTTGTGCGTGTGTTTAGTCCTACTTTTTTCAAGGTTTTCGAGCTTCCTCCATCGGCGTCATGATGGGACATATGCTGATGGTGCTAGTAGAAAAATGGTATCCCAGTCCATGCTTCTACTCATCGGAGGTGTTGCTAGCGCTGACGAGAGGCTTGTGAAGTCCAAGCTGTTTGAGCGACTTTGATTAGGCACCCCATCTTGGCGTGGCGGCGCCGCGGCGGGATGGGTAGCTCTTGGAGTGCGGCAGTGTTGACTGCTACGGTTTGCGGAAGACGGTGGGGGATCCGGCCGCACGATGAAGGGCGGGGTGGCATTGGCCCCGGATGTAGCGTTGAAGAGATCCGCAGTTTTTAAAACCCACCATTGACTGACACAACTAGAGATTACAGAATAACAATGCTTCTTCTGATACACTATGCATTTTTTGGAAGAAACTTTGGAAGTTACGGGTCCCACCAAATGTTTGCATGTTTTGGTGGAGGGTTATTCACAACTTTGTTCCATGTTGTCAAAACCTCAAGTATAGACACATGGAACAGACTAGATACTGCAAAACTTGTGGGGCGGAGAAGGATACCATGAAACTTCCATGCTCTCTTCGTGTGTACCATGCAAAACAACGACCTAGCAGGGAATGCAGCATGCTACTGGTTTGAAAATACCATGGTTACACCCTAAATAAATTCCTTACCGATTTGATTGATGGTAATGTGATGTGTGAAGAGAAAGTATGCATGATGTTATGTGGCAAGTGGATACTCTGGACGGAAAGGAACACTATGTGGCATGGGGATGGAGGTCGTTCTGTCCTCCAATCGGTGTGTGGGCTACTAAAACTCTCATGGACTTTCGTCAGGTTGGCAAGCATAAGATATCGAAACGTGATGGAGTTTGGGCCAAATTCTTGGAGGGAAATTGGCTGGGGCTAAAGAAATTAGCTATGGACAGCTTTCGTTGACAGATGGGCTAAATACCTGTAAAAACTAGGAAGTTTGCTCGTGGACTGGGAGGAGGGGGTGGCGACGCCCAGGTTAGCCCCACGAAGATCTGCCAGTGATTGTGTCGTCTCTTGTTGGAAATCCCGAGATCCTGATATCATGAAGATAAATGTTGATGTCGATTTTAGGCCCGATACAATGGATGGTTCTATGGGTATTGATAGCGGGAGCACAACCAGGTGGGCCCAAACCCAAGGGAAGACCCAACAAATCGAGGGAGGACTAAGTTAGGATACGACCACAGAGGCCAGAAGGCAAGAAACCCGAATCAAGATAAGACCCTGACTCATTTTTAGGAGTCGGGTCCTCGAAGCATCACCCCAAGAGCCGACTCCTGTAATCTTCATCGTTGTGGCGGCCGTTACGAAGTGTTCAAGGCGCGCGTTTCAAGTCGGTCTCACTACACATTTATGCTCTTGTAACCGTAGAAATTTGATGCCCACTTTTGTCTCATTGTTGTAACTCGTCCCTGTTGCTCTATATATGGTTGACGGAAATCGTTTGACAAGAGCACCACATTTACTATCCATCTCCCCCATCGAAAGGTGACATCGACACGCATGTTGGATCTTGATCGGACGGCCCTGTTTAAATCCCTTTTACCGAATCGGTATCGGCCAATCGGGAGTCGCCACGTGGCCCGATTTATTTTAATCTTTTCAGTTTTTCTGTTTTTCAAACAGAAAATCATCCAAACTTCAAAAATTCATATCTCTTGAACCACTTATCCAAATTCATTGATTTTGTTGTCTCTAGATTGAGAAAAATGTGAGGAATTCAGTGATGCAAAAAAAATTAACTTTTGACACGTGCACAAACTTCATAATTGCGGAAACCTTAAAACCTTGTTTTGGCCATATCTTGAGTTTTACAAATCCAAATTGAGTGATCCAAATTGCATAGGCTTTGTCTAGATGTCCTCTATCCAGTAGTGTTCTTTTCCAAATTTTATAAAATATTTTATTACAGAAAACTATAAAATCCTTGTATTTTCCCTTTTGGGTGTTTTAAAAATGCTTTCAATGATTAAAATTGTTTAAAACTTGTCTTGTGGCATCATGCATATAGCAATAGCCAGAGAAAAATAATATAATTTATTTGTGTTGTGTGTCTTTTGCATACACTCATGCATGGCATATATATTTTTGTATTGCTATAATGGTATGGTTGCTTATTTGTGATTTGTGCTATTTGTTAGATTATTCGGAGGGTCCAGGTTATTCTTGTGGCTGTTGCTCTTGCTCAGCTGGTTGCCAAGGCAAGTGATACTCCAGCATAAAAGTCCTACTATTTTACTGTTTGCACTTTAGCTATTTCAGTAGTATGCATGATAGGAGTATTATTATTATGCTATGCAGACCTGTTTAGTATACCACCCCATATTCCTGTTGGTCTAGGTACCCATTAACTTGGTATATGTTAGAACTGCAATGCAAAAATATTTTATTGTAGTATGACAGGATAAAAACTCTACTAAGTTAATGAACTACCTGGGTGGCAATTGGTATTGCTTGGCTGACAGAGTTGAGTGTCTTCTCGGGGCCATTTCCATGGTTATACTCGAGATGTTCACTTGGGAACGGCCACCCAGGAACAAAGAGATTCGATGTCACTCTATGTTTAGATTGCTTCCAGTGCAGCCACTAGTCATATGGGCTCTATCTTGATTGACTAAGTAGAGTGGACCCGACCGGATGAACAAGCAGATGTAGGGGATGTAGGTGGATATTGTTCGGACAGGTGTACGGGAAAGCTCTTCTGAAAGATCTCGTCTCGACTCTCTCCTTTCCTTCTCACTAATTGAGTGATTATGATGTTTGGGTTAGTTGAGTCTAGTGGGGAAAGTGGCACAAACTCTCGAGAGTAGTAAAACGATGATCATAGCCGTGTCCCCGGTTACGGACAATTTTGAGCAGCTGGACAAGGATGTCGATGGAGAATCTCATCATTCCAATTTCTTAAATAAAATTTTGATGGGTGAACAAGGGTAGAAATGGGACACTGGATATATTCCAGGAATTGCCTCATTTGGCACTGGAATGTATACCAGGAATTGTCTCGACTAGATGGAAAAGAAAATATTGTGAAAGTTAGGATAAAATTGGCTTTATGCAAAGAGCCTTGAGATCCACCAGCCAAATAAGCATATAGGTCTTAGAGTTTGCCATTATGAGTCCACAAGTGTCACTTGCCAGATACATTCCAATGGTTCTGACCAATTTTTGGCTGCAACGTTTTTACTGTTGCAGATTGTTCGGATGATGATTAAGGTGCGTGATAGGGCTTCGAGTCTACAACCGACATGTTCTCCTGTGGCAGCATGAAGATGATGGAGACTCCATGCTTAATGTTTATTTCCGCTGTTTACTCTAAATAAAGCTAGCTTCGAGCTATGCACTTTGTAATCGAAACTACTTTGAATTCGGGATCATGCGTGTAATAAAATGATGCACTGTTATGGTATTTCATCCTGTACTGTGTGTGCTAGCGAGTCGATCCAGGGACTAGCACTATACACAGGTATCTTGTCTATTTTAAAAGGCAAGGTCACTACACATGAAGATAAATGTTGATGTCGATTTTAGGCCCGATACAATGGATGGTTCTATGGGTATTGATAGCGGGAGCACCACCAGGTGGGCCCAAACCCAAGGGAATACCCAACAAATCGAGTGAGTACTAAGTTAGGATACGGCCACAGAGGCCAGAAGGCAAGAAGCCCGAATCAAGATAAGACCCTGACTCATTTTTAGGAGTCGGTCCTCGAAGCATCACCCCAAGAGCCGACTCCTGGAATCTTCATCGTTGTGGCGGCCGTTACGAAGTGTTCAAGGCGCGCGTTTCAAGTCGGTCTCACTACACATTTATGCTCTTGTAACTGTAGAAATTTGATGCCCACTTTTGTCTCATTGTTATAACTCGTCCCTGTTGCTCTATATAAGGTTGACGGAAATCGTTTGACAAGAGCACCACATTTACTATCCATCTCCCCCATCGAAAGGTGACATCGACACGCATGTCAGCAGGTTTTGCCCTCTTTCGCTTCTTTTTCTCTCTCGCTTTTGGCTTTACCAACCGGTCGTCGCGGCCAGTTCAACGGGTCAACTTGTTGTTTTGACTCTTTTTTTATACGTAAACTTCCGTTTCGTTCTAAAATTGCACACCATATGTTTCTTTCTAACATTGCACGGCGCCAATGACGGGCTCCTTGTTTCTTGCGGAAAGAAAAAGTTCCTAAAAACACTCGGAAAACTAGAACTCTAGAGTTACTAGGGTGATAGTACGTCTTTCCTTCTTTCTAGCCAAAAATTTCCATCTTCTAGCACGCAATAAAAACAATCAAGCTGACCAGTAACTTTTATTTAGACAGCCGAGCAGTAAACAATATTAGCAGCCAATTTTCCGCTCGAAACCTCGTCCCTCCAGGACGGCGCAAATACTATCCCTCCTTCGAAATTTTCAATTCGAAGTTTGAAACCCACTTGACGCATGCGAGGATCAACCACTTGCAGAGAAAAGCGTTCAATGGTGATGGAACACGTGCTAACAGGAGAGTAGCGGGACGTGCGCGCACCAGCCCAAAACACGTCCCAACCCGCGACCTCCTCCACTCCAACGCCGCACGGCGTCAGATCCGCGTCACCGCGCTCTCGGCACCCGGCCCGGCGACCACAAAGCATCCTGCCTGCCGTCCAAAGGAGCGCCACGCAATCAACGACGGAGGAATACATGCGACGGAAAACGACGGCCGGCGAGAGAGAAACGGGCGGCGGAAAACGACAGAGGAAGAAGAAGAAAAGAAAAATGTAGGCAACTCGCTCGCCTTAAACTAAACCAACTAGCAAAGCCTCCCCTCCCTTCCCCCGGCCTCAACAGCCAACCAGCCAGCCCCAAAACCTCGAGTGCGTCTCCTCCCCCTCCTCCTCTCCGCTTGGTCGCCTCCTCTCCTCCCCCTCCCCGCGAGGTTGACCTGGCCAGGTAAGACAATCGCTCGCTCCCGCTGCTGGTTCCGTAGATTCATTCGTACCCTTTCTCCTCGCTGTTGCTTCTTCTTCGGGTGGGGTGGGGCTGGGCGGCGGCTTCGTGGGGGAGCTGGGGGCGGATCGACTGAGCTCCGAATTCCGGTACCTGCCTTGGCGCGGGCAGCGAGGTGAAACCGCGGTTCGGGCTGCCTGGATGAACTGGGGAATTTAGTTTCCGTGCTGTGCTTCGCTTGCGGGGGATTGCGTTTGGGGACGAACAGCTGATCGAGCAGCGCCAACTAGTCTTCTCCCGCTCCCCTCCTGTTTCTTCAGGGAGATCCTTACCCCAGATCCATCCGTGCCAACATTCGCTTGCTGTTCGGACGCAAACCTTGATTATATTGACTTAATCGGCCGATCCTACTTTTCCCCTAATTTACTGTGTGAGCGGAGAGATCATACAGGTTGAGGGATTATAATTCTGATACCGACACGATTCAGTTGGTGTGTGACCAATTATTGGGCGCCGCCCTTGTCTGAGAAGATGCTAGCAGGTTCATGTGTTAGTGCTAAGCTATAGCTTAGCTTTATTGCTCAATTTATGCACACCAGTACTTATAATGTGTACTAGAGCCTGTCCCTGTCCTGTTTCAGCTCAGTCTGTTTGATGAGTTCATTCCTTCTATGTCTCTTTCATGTCTACCACACATGTGTAGTCATGATACTAGGATACCTTTTGATGAAAGCTTTGCCTGTTAAACCACTTTTTTTTTCTAGGATACTTTGCCTATTAAACCACTAGCATTCCATGTGTTACATGCAAAGTTAAAACCTGGCGGTTGTTTGTTAGCCAGCCCTGATACATATCCACCAAGCAAATATCCTGCTTGTATCGCCTTGACATCCATCGCACTGATACATAGTGTGAAAGTTGTGTTGTTAACACCAGGATCACAACGGGCGTTTTGGGTAGTAGGACGGTCCTGAGAAAGTATCATTTTGAGGTGGAGAGCGATGGCTCGTGTTAATGATTTATTATAGAAGAGAATAGGATCGCAGAGATGATAATTATAGGGAGCGACTAGAGCTCAATCGAGTGAGAACTAATTGCCACCATTGATGACTTGGATTATTCATGCCGTTGTTGGATAGCATATCCTAGTACATACAACTTTTGTTGTCCTGATTACACCCGTCTAGTTGGACACAAGGGTCATTGCTCAAGAATTATATGATGGAATGTCAAGTGTGCTGTGATCTAGCGAAGCGTATTTTTTCATGGTGATACTTAAGAAATTGCATGGTTGGCAGTGACACTGTAAATGTTTCATATTCAGTTTATTCATGATCAAATAATCAGCATAACTCGTATCTTGAGGCATATTTTTCACCAGTTCAAATGGGTAATCAATCTTGCATCTGAATATAAAGTTGTTTGCTGAACCTCAGATATCGTTTCTCTTGTTTTGTAATGCCATAGTGAAAATGGATGGGAGCACTAGAGGAGGTGGGCATTCTGACGCGTTAAAGAACTACAATCTGGGCAGAACATTAGGTATTGGCACATTTGGAAAAGTGAAGATTGCAGAGCATAAGCATACAGGACACAAAGTTGCTATAAAGATTCTGAACCGTCGTCAAATGAGAACTATGGAAATGGAAGAGAAAGGTATGCATCCTTGTACAAATAGACCACATTATTTTCTAAATATCATCCTTTGCTTGCCAAGATTTTCAGACTTGTGAATGTGTTCCAGATCCCACCTAATCAGACGGTATAGAGTACATTTAGTCTAGGATAGATTCAGTTTCGGTTAAGAAGAAAGTTCACCTTCTGTTGTCGCCTTGAGTTGGTAATATTAGCAGCTGGAATTGCTTTGTAGGCTGAATGGCTAATGCTTCTTTTGTTTGTTTTTGTTATATCTTGCTTCCAGCAAAGAGAGAAATCAAGATATTGAGGTTGTTCATTCACCCCCATATCATCCGGCTTTATGAGGTCATTTACACACCTACGGATATATTTGTTGTGATGGAATATTGCAAGTATGGTGAGCTATTCGACTGCATTGTTGAGAAAGGCAGGTTACAGGAAGAGGAGGCTCGCAGAATCTTCCAGCAGGTGCTCCTTTTGCTCTTCTTGGCATGTAGGAACACACTTTTGTTGGCAACAATAAGTTTTCATTAATGAACTTTGCTGCACTGCTTATTTTGATCGATCAAAATGTATGGACATGCTGTCCAATTGTACGGTGTCCACATTCATTCGTCTACGGTCCTCATGTGCTTTCTGTGATGTCATTCATTCGTCCACGGTCCTCATGTCAGCCTAAGCGCCTAAAGCGGGCAAATTGCCAAGGCGCCTTATCGCCTAAGCGTGGCCTAAGCGTCCCAAGGCGGATGCCTTTAAAACCATGCTTAGTATCAAATCGTCTTCTTGATGCCTCGATGGTCTTGGTAGCACTTCTTAAATCAAATTGTGTTTTAATTAGCGGTCTCCTTCTCGATGTCCTTATTATCAAAATGTGTTGTAAACCGTAGCCAGAATTGTTATATCCTTTGAAGGAAACCATGTAATATAAATTAATCTTTCTGATCTGTTGAATGCATATTCATGCTTTGTCTCATTAGGTTTTACTAATTTTTTCTTGAACAGATTATATCTGGTGTTGAATACTGCCACAGAAATATGGTTGTTCATCGTGATCTGAAGCCTGAAAACTTGTTACTTGATTCCAAATATAATGTAAAACTTGCTGATTTTGGGTTGAGTAATGTCATGCATGATGGACATTTTTTGAAGACTAGCTGTGGGAGTCCAAATTATGCTGCTCCAGAGGTATTATTGCATTTGTATTCCTGCAGTCTTTATCTAAATGCTCACACACACCGTCTGTGTTAATAGCTTAGCGTGTCCTCCTGCGCAGGTTATCTCAGGCAAACTGTATGCTGGACCTGAGGTTGATGTTTGGAGCTGTGGAGTTATCCTTTATGCTCTTCTTTGTGGTACTCTTCCATTTGATGATGACAATATTCCCAACCTTTTCAAAAAGATCAAGGTGAGGCAGCACATATATAGACTAAGTTGGATCTTACAAGAGTAGATTTGTTGGTCTGGAATCAACAGATGTTCATGTAGACTAGTTGGACCTTAGCATACACTTTTTGTCTGGAGATTTGACCCCTTTGTTTGGTGTTCCAGGGAGGTATCTATATCCTTCCAAGTCATTTATCTGCTCTTGCAAGGGATTTGATCCCAAGAATGCTTGTTGTTGATCCTATGAAGAGAATCACAATTCGTGAAATCCGAGAGCATCCGTGGTTTCAGAACCACCTTCCTCGCTACCTGGCAGTGCCTCCACCAGACACAGCACAGCAAGCCAAAATGGTATCTCATCTATTTCACAGTTTAAGTAACTATCATATGTGCACTGTAAAACATTTCAAACTTTATCCACTAATTAATATATAGAAATGAACTTCCTTTTCCAAAAACATATATATAGGAACTTGGATGGATTGCAGAAACACCAAGTTCAATACTTTTGTCATAAAATAGCTTTTATGGGTATACTTGTATGATAATATTTTACTAACATAATATTATAGAAATCAATGGCCATACGTTGTCGCTCAAAATGTATCCTCATGGGATGCTAAAGTAGAACAACTCTCCTTGCAATGGCCACTGTTATGTATTAAATTGTTCTTTTACTAGTGAGGTTCTAACGTCATTTTCACGGCAACAATATGCTGATTTCCTATATTTCCCTTTCTGAAGATTGATGAAGATACACTTCAAGACGTTGTCAACCTGGGATATGACAAAGACCATGTGTGCGAATCTCTGTGCAATAGGCTGCAAAATGAGGTATATGCAAACAAAATTAGCGGTTCATTCCGTTCCATTATTTCATACTAATCGACTCCAGATAATGTTTCCAGGCAACTGTTGCATATTACTTACTCTTGGACAATCGGTTCCGAGCTACTAGTGGATATCTGGGGGCAGAACACCAACAATCAACGGTTAGTTCATTTGCATCATCTGGGCCTTGTTTGATTTATTAAAAGTTTAAGCACTATTAACTGTCTGAATGGATGGTTCTATAGGACAGGAGTTTTAATCAGCTTCCTTCATCGGAATCAGCAAGTTCAAGTACCAGGCAGTATCTTCCAGGAAGCAATGGTTCTTCTCATGGCAGTGGCTTGCGGCCATATTATCCAGTTGAAAGAAAATGGGCTCTTGGTCTCCAGGTATTGCGCATTGTTCATTTCACTTCTCTTTGTGTTGTGATATTCATCTGTTAAATTAATGCATCACTTATCCAACAGTCCCGGGCTCACCCACGCGAGATAATGATTGAGGTTCTGAAGTCACTGCAAGAACTAAATGTCTGCTGGAAGAAGAATGGACATTACAACATGAAGTGCAGGTGGTGCCCTGGGTTTCCTCAGGCCAGTGACATGCTAGATGTCAACCACAGCTTTGTTGATGACTCTACCATCATGGATAATGGTGACGTAAATGGGAGGCTACCTACTGTCATCAAGTTTGAAATCCAGGTGTGCAATTTCACCTTCTAATTCTAACCTAAATTTTGTTCCAGACTTCCAGTAACAGAGAAAAAAAAGTTGGTTTTCTACTCAATATTATCTTCACCAGTGGATCTTAGATAGAAATACCACGTAGCATTGGTTGGTCATGTAGTCTACATGTTTAGCCTAGTATTGGTATAATTCAAGTGTTACTGTTAGCCGGGTAGTGCTATTATGTGCTTTCTATTTGGCTATATAAATTTGTTTTCTTCTTCTTCTCCAGCTTTACAAGACGAGAGATGACAAGTACCTGCTGGATATGCAGCGAGTTACTGGGCCTCAGCTCCTTTTCCTGGACTTCTGTGCGGCCTTCCTTACCAACCTTAGGGTTCTATAGTGCATGTTCTGGCTGAGTGGTGAATATCAAGACATATGTCTATCGCGTGTGGCTCATCACTGCAACGATCAATAAACGAATCCATGTAAATAGGTGTGTTTCATCATCTTTTCACCCAGTCCCTGACAGCGCACCGTGTTGTTTGAGTGACTAGTCGCACCAAAAGTTTAGGGCTTGTTTGATTTGAAGGATTGGTTCCAATCCTTCAAAGGAATTTCAACATGAGCTCACACCCTCATGTTGAAATTCCTTTGAAGGATTGGAACCAATCCTTTAAATCAAACAAGCCCTTAATGGGTGGTTGTAAGACCTGCATTGACATAAGTATGTAGGATGTTGTGAGGTGTGGGGCTGATTCTGCGGGCTGCAGCACTGCTGGTGCTGTTGCGGCACAAGGTTTTGTGATATAGTATATGAGATTTGGTTTTTGTGCACCTTACTGTTGAACATCTGCGTGTGTATCGAAGTTCTGCAACTGCTAGTAAGAAATTAGCGAGAGTACCAGGGTGTTTTTGAAGCAATGCTAGGTGCCAGCCCATTTTGTTGCTGCAAGGACTGGAACTCTGTAGCGGGACTTTTCTTTTTTTCTTTTACTTTTTTGGCTGTGTGCATCCATCGGGCCTTTTGGGTT
This sequence comes from Puccinellia tenuiflora, assembly GCA_012064385.1. Classification (NCBI taxonomy): domain Eukaryota; kingdom Viridiplantae; phylum Streptophyta; class Magnoliopsida; order Poales; family Poaceae; genus Puccinellia; species Puccinellia tenuiflora. The sequence continues at coordinate 544,703 of QRDG01000808.1, forward strand.
TGACGTTGTTGCAGAGACTGGATGTAATTAGTATCTTCGCGATATTAATATATATTCTTTATCTAAAAAAGGTGCGAGCCCATTTCTGAAGAATCGTGGTTACCAAGCGATGAAGGGAAAATATATGCACCCTACACCCATCTGTATAGCTATACGGGACGAGGCGACGTCCCCTCTGCTTCTTTTCCCCTCAAACGTCTGTCCACAGCCAGCAGCGGCCCCTGACCGTGTCTGCTCTTCTTGGGTGTGCGCCGGGGTAGGCTTATTTGTGGCCTTTTGGAATTTGGTTTATAAGAAAAAAAAAAAACTAATACTACCTCCATCCTAAAAAGGATGTCATTTTTTAATCTAAATTTGAATGTATCTAAGCACTAAATAGTGTCTAGATGCATTCAAATTTAGACAAACAAATGACATCCTTTTTGAGACGGAGGAAGTATGTGCTTTTGAGTTTGGATTTTAACTGGATAATGTTACGTGATGGTACAAGCCAAAAACACCTTTAGATACTTTTGTATCTTATAAACCAAACTCCAAAAACCAAAAAATAAGCCTAACCAAACACACATTTACACTCTTAGGTGGATCCTCCCCCATAAGTTGCACGGTCTGCTCTTGATCGATGCGTGAATCCAGTTCTCTGAAGATGGTAATAGCGGCGGCCTGGCTGATATTTGTTCTTCGGGCCTTTTCGTTTAGGCATATTTTTTATTTATTTTTATTTTGCTTATAAACTAAAAAAGATTTTACCATGCACCGGTTTAATCTTAGTTTTGTAATTTGATAGATCGAAATTTCAATCTTGCCACTGCTCAGTTTGTCATCTCCTTAGTTTTTCCACTAGGTTGCTCAATCATTAGTTTTGTCTTCATTTTTGCCAGTTTGTTGCTCCACCGTTAGATTTTACTAGAGTCTTGCCATTCTTGGTTCTACATCCCTTTTTCTTTTATTTTTATTGCATTAACATGTGGCAGCTTGAGGTTGTACAAGAGAGAAGACGAAGATGTCAGTGGCACATGACAAGATGTGCTCGGAGGTGGGCACACGATGGAGTCATGTACGGGCGCAACTACGAGGGGTGACACTTGTGTCCTGCCAACGAGACCGGCAAGAGCAGAACCAACATGGTGCTACTTGCGAGGCGGGAGGTGTATCAGAGGGCGACAGAAGCTTGGGTATGAGATCACGACGCCGGCCTCCAAGAGGAAATGCCACCGGAGACCGTAGCGTTATACATGTGGCCAGAGACACAGTGACATTGTTAACTACTACTCTGGATTTGAAAAAGTGATAACATGTAGGTCGAACCAATCAATGAGATAAAAATATAAAGATAAAAGGATGAAGAAACATGAATTGACAAAACTGAGAACGAAACTAACAATGGAGCAACATAGTGGCATAAGCGAGGACAAAACTATGAAACACGGAGCAATGGTGAGATTGAGATTTTGATTGGTCAAATGGTTAAATTAAGATTAACAGCTATCATAATGACATGAATGAGAAAAACCCAACTAAAAAAGCACCTAAGCCAGATGGAAACTCCCACCCAATGAGCCACGTTAATCCGTCGGCAACAGCGGCTACTCCTGAAGGCAGTTCAACGGCGTTGTTGCTCAAAGACTTGATCGCATTTTTACGAATCTTTGTAGGATGCGTTTCGTAAAAGTGCAGGGCCTGGTTGTATTTTTTTAAAAGTCCTTTGTGTAAAACTGTACCCACCGCCTAGTTAGTATAGAATTTTCAGGACCTTTCCCAGTTCAAGAAAAAAATGAGCCATGTTAATCCAACGCCTCAACAGGCCAACACTCTCCTAACAAACGGCTGTCCAGCGCTCGGATCCTTCCTGTTTTTTCGAGTTCGGAGTAAGAGCATGTCTAATGGAACCCTTAAACCCTTAAAAATTTAAGGGACGAGAATTGGCAAAATGTAAGGGTTGGAGCTGTGAAAAACAGGAGGCATTTAGTGGAACCCTTAAACCCTTAAATGTAAGGGTCGAGGGCAAATAGTGGAACCCTCAAACCCTTAAAATTTAAGGGTTTGAGGGTTCCACTATTTGCCTCAACCCTCAAACCCTCATCACAGTTTCATATCACAAATATCACCATATCAATCAAACAATAATCATTCTAGTTATTATTACAACATCAAATAGTACTCTGAAGCAAATGATAATCATCCAAATTATTACAACATTTTTTTGGCAAATAACAATACTTGTTCGAATCAAATAGGACATAGGAAAGTAAAACAAAGATAGATCATGGGCCGGTTTGGCGCCGCCCATCCAACTCCCAATGGTGCTCCACAAGATCATTCCGGAGTTGACAATGAGTGTTTGCATTCTCAATCGCACGATGTGCTTCAAGAAAAGCTTCTACGCGATTGGGGTTCCTTTCCGGTTGCACACGGGTGCCAACATTGTCATAGAAACAAGGGAGGTTTAACCCTCTCTCATCCTCTAGGATCATGTTGTGTAGAATCACACAACATGTCATGATGTCCTGCAAGGTCTTCTTGTCCCAAAAACGAGCTGGACCCCGGACTATGGCAAACCTTGCTTGCAAAATACCGAAAGCTCTCTCAATATCTTTGCGGCCTTTTTCTTGTGCCCTTGTGAAATTAGCCTCTTTTCTTGTTAGGGGCACACCATTTTTCTCCTTGATGGACTTCACAAGAGTTGCCCACTCGGGATAAATGCCATCGGTGAGATAGTATCCCATGGAGTACTCATTGTTCATGACCTTGTAGTTGCAAGTTGGAGCATCTCCGGAAACTAATCTTGCAAACAAAGGAGATCTATTGAGCACATTGATATCATTGAGTGTACCCGGCAAACCGAAAAATGCATGCCAAATCCATGTGTCCTCCGATGCCACGGCCTCAAGCACAATGGTTGCATCCTTGCTTTTGCCACAATACATTCCATGCCATGATTTGGGGCAATTTTTCCATGTCCAATGCATGCAATCAAGACTACCAAGCATCCCCGGCCATCCCCTTTTTTCATTCATCTCCATCAACCACTTTGTATCTTCCTCGTTGGGTGCCCGAAGATACACATCACCATACAACTGGATGACCAACTTTGCAAACCTACGGACGGAATCCGTGGTTGTTTGTACACCAATGCGAAGATACTCGTCGGTATAGTCCGCGGGTATGCCATAGGCGAGCACACGCATTGCCGCCGATATCTTTTGGTAAGCACTAAACCCCAATTGACCGGAGGCGGACCTACGACGCTTGAAGTAATCCGAGGCGGCCTCACAATCATTAACAATCTTCACAAACAAACTACGGCGCATTCGGTACCTTCTCCGGAAGAGGCGAGGTGGGTATGTAGGATGCTCCTTCGCGAAGTAGTCTCGCATCAGTTGCTCGTGCCCGAGAGCACGGTTGCGGTAAATGTACTCTCGCCCCATCACCGATCCTCTCCTTTGATCCAACAGCTTCGCGCGGTCTTCGATCTCTTGGACGTCCACGAGGAGGCCCATCATCTCGACGTCATCGTCTTGAAGCAACTCCTCAATGTCCGAATCGTCCGATGAAGACCAACCGGACTCGGAGGACAACGACATGGAGTCGTCGGAGTTCATCTCCATCTACAAACAATGAGCATATTTGCATCAAAATACAAATTTTGTGCCTATTTTTTCTCATAAAGACTATCAACAAAATTTACAAAAAAAAAGGGGAAGAAAATACCTTGCAACGGGTCGGGCCGAGCGACGTGGAGCGGCGTCGGGGGAGGAGCTCGGGGGCGCGGGGGTGGGGCGGGCGACGGCGGCGGTGGAGGGAGGAGGAGGAGCTCAGGGGCGGCGGCGGAGGGAGGAGGAGGAGCTCGGGGGCGAGCCGGAGGGAGGAGGAGGGAGGAGGAGGAGCTCGGGGGGAGGCGGCGACGGGGCGGGCCGACGGCGGCGCTGGAGGGAGGAGGAGGAGCTCGGGGGCGGCGGCGGAGGGAGGAGGAGAGAGGAGGAGGAGCTCGGGGGCGGCGGCGGCGGGGCGGGCCGACGGTGGCGGCAGAGGAGCTTGATGCGGGGAAGGGAGGAGGCGGCGGCGGCCGGGAAAAGTCCGGGCGGGTGGAGGAGGAGGCGGGGGAGCGGGATCCGGTGGCGGCGGCGGCCGGCGAGGCGAGGGGCCGGGCGGCGGCGGCGGCGGCGCGGGGGTGGTGGCGAGCTCGGGGGAAGGAGGCGGTGAAGTCCTTCGCGCGCGCGTACGGAAGCGGTCCGGATCGGGGGCCGGGTTGGAGGCTCCAACCTGTACATTTACAGGCCGGAGGAGGGTTGGGGCCTCGACCTCTAATTTTTTTTACGGATTTAGGGGTTTAGGTGTTCCGCTAAATAGGATTTGGACCCTCAAATCCGTAAAAAAGCGGTTATATACGGATTTGAGGGTTCCCATTAGACATGCTCTAAGAGTTCTCCTTGACACCGAAGCAACCTGTAACGCATATGGCGGCTTTACTTAACCGCGAGACGCGCAAAAGGAAACACAGTCAAGCCAAAAAAGAAGCCGACGCAAGGAAAGCACACAGCGTGGCGTGGCGTTGCGTTGGTCACCCGGAATCCCCATCTTGCCGCTGGGCACCCTCCTCCCCGATTCCTCCCCTCTTCCTCGCAGAGGCCAAAACCCAACTCCCCGATCTCCCAACTCCCCAGATCTCGAAACCCTCGCCGTCGCCGCGGCCATGGCGAAGCAGTTCCCCGTGCCGCCGGTGGTCTTCAACACCTCCACCCCGGCCAACCGCCGCCACCCCATCCCCGGGACCGGCGCCTCCCCGCCGCCCGCCTTCGCGGCTCCCCGTCCCCCCTCCACCTCCGCCGCCAACAGCCTCCCCTTCATGACCTTCGACATCGGCCCCGCTCCCTCTAACTCGGCGCCGCCCCTCTTCGCCGGCCCCATCGGCTCCAACTCCGGCGCCTCCTTCGAGGACGAGCCGCCGCTCCTCGAGGAGCTCGGCATCAACACGCGCCAGATCTGGCGGAAGACGCTCTCCATCCTCCACCCGCTCCGCTCCGCCGACTCCTCCCTCCACTCCGACGCCGACCTCTCCGGCCCCTTCCTCTTCCTGCTCTCCTTCGGCCTCTTCCAGCTCCTCGCCGGGAAGTTCCACTTCGGGATCGTCCTCGGCTGGGTCACCGTCGCCTCCATGTTCCTCTACTTCGTCAACTCCATGCTCTCCGGCGGACGCCGCGGCGATCTCGACCTCTACAGGTGCGTCAGCCTCGTCGGGTACTGCATGCTCCCCATGGTCATCTTCTCCGCGGTCTCCCTCTTCCTGCCGCGGGGCGGTGGGCTCATCTTCGGGGTCGGCATGGGGTTCGTGCTCTGGTCAACCAGGGTCTGCACCAGGCTGCTAGCAGAGCTTGCGTCCAGCGGCGACGAGCACAGGGGACTCATTGCCTACGCCTGCTGGCTCGTCTACATGCTCTTCTCTCTGCTCGTCATCTTTTGATGCTGTCTATATGGTATGGAAGGTATGCTTGCGTACATTCCCTAGATCATGCGAACTATTATCAACATAAATGTTATTGTTATCAGCTAGTATATTATGCTAATATACAAGTATTGATTCGATGGTGAACAAGAATTTAGTGGGCACATCTGATTGTATACTAAACCATTAGCCTACAGAACTATGATTCATGAATCGATTTTGAATGATATGTTTTATAGTGGATAATCCTACTTAGAGATTGGTTTTAGAGGGTCAGCTTTATTCTGTCTTCCCTTGAAAATGCAAAGAACATCCGATTCGATGGTTGTTGTGGGGTTTCCCTGATATTGTTGCCATGGTTGTTCACTTCTGTTGTTCAAGTTTGTACTTTAATTGGAAGTTGTTCTGCCTTACTTTCCATAAATGACTACATTGTTAATTTATATTGCCTTAGCTTACATGTTACAAATTAGTGTACAGCATACGATCTTATGATCAGGGATGCAGAAGTCGTTTCTTATATGCGTTATGTCTTGTCAGGTAGATTCCAAACATTGAAAAAGAGCTTGTTAGAATTGAAATTCAAGGGCCAAAGAAATTAAAAAGGAGACTCGGTTTGGCTGGTTGCTGGCAAAAACTGTAACCATCTTCTTGTTTCTGCACCCCACTACCCCTAAAGAAACCTCAAACAGTTTACTGAAACCCTTGGTATGGCAATCGATTAAATCAAAAGCATCCATAGAATTTTTTTAGACACACACAATCTGCATTACTGTTCATAAAATCAGATATGAAATATCAGATACAATCATACAACTGGAAAGTATTTAACCAATTACTACCTCCGATCCTAGGTGACAGTAGAATGCTAGCCTTAAGTGTTGCTAGGCACGCACTTAGGCGAGATAGGTGCCAGGCAGAGGCAAAACTAGCGATCTACGCATATGGATCAGGATGCAGAGTTGCTTTAGTCCTATGGACCAGCAAGCCAAAGTCAGCCTTGAATGAGGAGATAAGTAGGGATTTACGCCTATGGACCAGAATGCAGAGGTGCTAGGCAGAGCTTGCTTATGCATGAGGAGAATAGTAGGATAACAACAATTACAGGCTATTGATCAACTCTTCTATAAAAGGATGCAGAGATGCTTTAGTCCTATGGACCAGCAAGCCAAAGTCAGCCTTGAATCTTGACCTCCAGGATTGGATTGATGGCACCATCCCTTTGAACAACAAATTATTCCTCTCTTTCAAGATGCTCCAAGCACTTAACATAAAGATTTCCAGGAACATATGCCTTGACCAAGCAGATCTAGCATGAGTAACAATGTCCAGCCGATTACCCATTAATTTTGCCATTAAAAGCCCAAACTGTGTTAGCAGGGGACACTGAATGGACAATGGAAAAAAAGATGTTCCAGTGTTTCCTCAGGTGGGTTATCACACAACAAGAATTATGATCAGTGTCTCCTTTTAAGTGTATTTCTTGTATTAAGGTGATCAGAAATAACAATCAGCAGAAAACTTGATTTTAGGAGTACACGTAGGAAAGCTTGATAACGAGGCGATCTATGGGGATTTGTGGAGAAAATGGTTAGTTACATGAGCAATGAAAGCATGTAACATACCTGCCAGAATCCCCTTTTCAGTGGCTTACTTCTCTTCCCTGAAGGTTTTGTATTTTCTCTGTTTTTCTAGTGTCGTGTTTGCAATATCTAAATTGTTGTAACATATGCATTTAGTAGGTTTGCCGTGTTAATGTGTACATATTATTGAATCTGTTCTTTCCCCTTGTATGCAGGTTCATGCTCAAAATTCTTTTGCCCCTATGGAGTGTAGAACTGCATTTGATCAGCCACTGGAGTGGTTTTGCTGTGCTGTTACAGAACCATCTGATGATCTAGTTAGTTGGGAAAATATTCTGTAACGATCTATTCCTTTTCATCCTTAGTTCCTGTGGCATGGTAGGCGGCTGGTATAGATCTTGGTAAAGAAACGGAAGGCAAGATCAGGACAGTGAAAATATTATAAGTAGTTAGGTTTTGTTGAAGTGTTGATGGGATCTAGCGATTTTCGAAAGAGTACACTTGTGATCTGTTCATCGTGATTGCTTACCACGAATAGTTCTCTTAGGGTCATGGTGCTGATTTTTCTTTATGATTTATGCTCGTTTCTTTTTGTGCATTTCAGTTTGATAAGGGGATTGTCCTATCACTAGAGAATCTGGTAGTTAATGATTCATGAATTGGAGGAGGCGGTTTTTACTGGTTCTTACTGGCTTTTCTAAAACAAGGAAATCATTTATGTCGACTTGTGCATAGTTGTTAACTCCGTGTTGCTGTAGGAGTTTGCAGGTATTCTTATTTTGTCTATGCATATAAAGATAAGACTAGCCATAATGGGAGTAATTAAAATGGTAACATAGATGCCATCTAGGTACTCCCTCCATCTCTGTTTATTAGACACAATACCAAAATCAGATTTTATCAAGAGTAAGGCACAATTAGCATTAATGATCTCCTAGGAATGCTCCCAACCACTTCCTCTCCCCAATCTACATGCAATTTAGCCAATGATCTATTTAATTGGGCCAATGCACGCCCTTCCAATTGAACCTTATTGGTCTTTTCTAATTAATTGCCTAACTTAGGAGTAATTAACTCGGCCAATCGTCACTTACATGCAATTTAGCCAATGATCTATTTAATTGGGCCAATGCATGCCCTTCCAATTGAACTTTATTGGTCCTAACTTAGGAGTAATTAACTCGGCCAATCCTCACTTGCCTAGGTTGCAGAGAAACTCCAAAAGTGCCTAATAAATCAAGATGGACGGAGTAAAAATGATGGTGTGACAGCTAATTAATAAGGAGGGAGATAAATAGAGTAACGTAGCACACATCACCTTTCAAGAAAAGACAAGTCTATAATGTAATAAATGAGGTTATCTATGTTCTCTTTTTAATATTACTTTACATTATGGGGTTGGTAACATAACTACTCCCTCAGTCCTATCTGAGCCCAATGTGATTTTTAATTGGGGCTCAAATCTTTCATGCATTGGTGGAGAGATTAAACCATCCAAGGAAAATTAATACAAATGGGTCTTAGAGGTGGGGTGATTTTGGGACTACATGATTTTTGAAAGCTGTACTTTAAACCGGGACGGAGGGAGTAGAACATATGTATGTTACTAGTCTTACTCCTCACTGTGACAGTTTAAAGAAGGAAACGTTGATGGGCATCACGTGATTTCTTGTCTTAAATCTGCCAAACGGTGTCTCATATCTGTGCCTTTCAATTTACTAGATTTTCTGATGATTAGGAATTTCGGTTCGTCCTTACTCTATAACCGTATTTTGATGTCACATAAATTTCTCTCGCTCTATTTTGATTATTGACAGGCCGTATCTCTGAAGCTGCCATTGCGGTTATAGCCAGAAAAGGCATTTCAGTATTACTTCTCTTTCTTTACCGTTCTTTTGTTTTGTGAAAAGCATCAAAAGTCCGCCAAATCAGGAGCATCCTTGAATAGGAAAATACACCAAGTCCTTGGGGGAATCGCCGCCAAGTTCCTCTTGTGGCGTGAGCAAAGCCGATGCTACCTCCGAATCAGGCGGTCGGAAGAAACTAAACCAACGAATCAAGACACAGAGATAAAATTAGATTCACCACTGTAAGAGCAACGACTAGATGATTAACCACCTTCTTAATGCCAACAAGACTACCTTCCCTGAGCTGGATTAGGAGTTGGGAAACCTTCTTGTTATGTGTGTAGGAGCGTCATTGCCATCATAGCGCACCTGCTCTTTGAACAAAAACTAACCTAAGAGACATAACTACAACGTTGCACTGAAGATTCGAGATCCCCACCTCCTCCCGCCGTTGGGTCATCAGACTCATCAAGCAGAGGAGGGGATCCGTCCCTTTGCCGATTGGGAGCGGACAAGTCGGGATGATTTTTATCATGAGAGAAGGGATGTAGTTGGATCAGATCGGATCAAATAAAAAAATCGGCGCCATATTCTTTTGGAAAATGAGGAGCAGATCGGATAATGACCAATTGTCGATTTGAATGCGGATATGGATTGAGAACATAAACATAGTAGATTTGGGGGGAAACAAATTTAAACGGATAGGTACACAAATAAGAAGATCAATAAACCATACAACGAAAGAAAACTAATAAAACGTGTTTAACAAATCACTAATAAAATAAATAATCGTAACACAATAGATGCATAAATATAACATGAAACATAGCAAAATAGGTCCACATGGATGCAATAACGTAAAACAAGAGCTAAGATACTATCCGCCAAGTAATCTAAAAAGATTGGAGTCCATATTCAATATAATGACCATGTAAGTGAACTGTTGTTTAACAATTGAACTCGACGACAACTCAGTAACCAGCAGTTGTGCTATATCAAGTTAAATGTCTTTTGTCAAAAAATAAGGCCTAGTTTGGTCGCGAAGTATATAAAAAATCAAAGTATTAGAAAACCAAAGTATCAGCAAATAAATATTGTAGTTTTTCTTCTTTCTCTATTTCGAAGAGGGTCATACCGTTAAAAACTACAATTTTGAAGAATACTTTAGTTTTAAAACCATATTATTTATTAGATCTAGACACATTAAAATATTTAATACTTCAATATTTTAAAATGCCGAAGTATTCTCCATATATTTCAAAAATACTTTGATGACAAACGGGGCCTAAAATTATTCAGTTTAAACCATAAAATAATATTAATTAATTTTCGGATAATTCATATCTAGATGCTGTTTGACATACATATCCTACATCGTATCCGCCTTTCAAGTTCTGAATCGAACATCATTATCCGTTGAATTCCGTCAAACCGGATATATATTCTTTAAAACGGATTTATAAGCTAATTCAACCTAAAAATTACTCCCTCCGTTCCATAATATAAGATGTTTTAGGCTTTTTCCACATTCACATTTGGACCACATGTATCTAGACATGTTTTACTATATATGTTCACTCTCTTTCCATCCTTTTAGTCCGAATCTAGACAACATGTGAAACATCTAAAACATCTTATATTGTGGAACGGAGGAAGTATATCCATATTTATTGTCGCTGAATTGGATGTATATAGCACTAATACAATATAATTAATATGGATATGAGGGAGGATATTAGCGAGTACTTTCTTACCTTATTGTTTGTTCACCAAATTGGTATGGTTCCTAGGCAGCTAGGCTCCTAGCTATTGGTAAACTTGAACCGGTCTCCCAATTTATATCCGTACCGAATATCTACCTCTTACATCAACGCGACCGCGGGTCTTCCTGCTCCTGCCAGATCGACGGAATTCTCCGAAGCCTGCCGCCGCCGTGGCAAACGCACCGCGCTCTGTAGTACTTGGGGCGGCAGCGGCAGCAGCAAAGGGGAGGGAGCCAAACCACCCGCGCCGCCATTCACCACCGATGACCATAGTGACAGCCACTATGGGTGGCCGCCGCCCCGCAGAAATCGATGATCCCTCCGCCGACACGCCTGTCAAAACCCCCTCAACCGGCCCATCTAGCAGTGTACCAGAGGACCGAGCCGCCCCACGCGAAACCCCTTCTTCTTCTTCTTCTTCCAAGCCCCACGAGGCGGCGGAGGAGGACGAAGCCATCTCAGCCCCGCAGCGGAACCCTCGCGCCCTGAGGCTCATACTGCTGAACCTGATCCGCACCTTCTACCTGGAGGCGCTCTCCCGCCTGCCCGCCTCCCGGCTCTGGAGCACGCACGCCCGCGGCGTCCTCGTCGCCGGCCACTGCTACGGGCCCCTCTCTCCCGCCGACAACATCCTCGTCAACGCCGTCTGGTACGACACTGCCTTCCCCCTCCGCCCCACCGCCGAATTCCACTTCGGCGACGTGCTCGCAATCAGCCCAGAATGCTTGGCCCGCGCCGCCCACCGCTCCTTGGAGGGCCTCGGCGCCTGCCTCCTCCAACTCTGTCCCTCGCTCTCCCGCGAAGATGCGCTGTGGCACCTCCACCTCTCCAAGGCCGATCTCTTGCAAGCCGTCGCCTCCGTCTCCGACTCCGTCTTGGCACCCACACATGCCTCACTAGTAGAAAATGGCCCATTGGTCCCGGTTCCAAAGGACCTTTGGTCCCGGTTTTCTAACCGGGACTAAAGGGTCGGGACAAAAGGGGGGGGGCCTTTCGTCCCGGTACCTTAAGACCCGGGACCAATGGCCCTCCACGTGGGCGGGGCGGGTGCGCTCCGGGCCGGAACCCTTTGGTCCCGGTTGGTATTACCAACCGGGACCAAAGAGTTTCACATTTTTTTTTTGGGTTTTAGGGTTTTAGGGTTTGGGGGGGGGGGGGGGGGTGTTTAACCAAATGCTTTTTTTTTCGGGGGATTTTAAATCAATAGGTGCCGTGCCGTGTCGCCGTGACCGGTGCCGTGTCGTGCCGTGCCGTGTCAGTGGTACTACCATTCATATTTGATTCATACGTACATACATAACGTTTCTCACACGTCGAGATCATGTTTCATATATACATACATAACGTCACACGCCGACATAATGTTTCTCACACGTCGAGATGATGTCAATTACATGTCCTCGGGCAAAACAAAATTTGCCGAGTGAAAAAATTCTCCATCTCTCTTCAGGACCGCAGAGTTAAAAAATCCCGCAATTTCCTCTTGAAGTGCTTTTAGGCGCTTCGATGGTATGAGCTGGTCCCGCATTCTCTCCATCTAGATCAATATGAATATGTGAGTTGTTTATAACTATATATATATATATGAAATCATAATAAAATAATTTATGGATGGAAGTCAACACAATATGCATGGTAATAAAAAGTGAGAAGAGTGTATACATACATCAAGCGTTCTTTGTTCTCTATTCCGCTCTAAGACAAAAGATCGTATGTACTCGCAAACATAGAATCCACATAAATTTGTCCCAGTATCCTGCCTCAGACACCACTTTACAAAAAAATAGAATTTAATCAAATAATAGTGAAGCTTCATAATGGTATTGAAACTATAGAATTAAAGAGTTGCTTCATAATGGAGCAATATATATAGTACTACTTACGTTGGTGGTATAAAAATACAGCTCCGGTTTCCACTCCCCTGGAACGATCTTGATGAACCGTTTCCAAACACTGCCCGTCAATAGAAAAATGAACAAAGAAGTTATTGATTAGTTGATATCTGAAAATGACTGACAGAGGTCGATATAGAGCGATAATGATTGAAATTACATCTGGAGCATATCTTGAATGCGTTGGTACTTTTCCATTGGTTTCCTTAGCGAGTCCATGACTTGAACGACTCCTTGGTCAACTCTAATGATTAGCAGAATCCAGTGGAAACTGCGCACGTTTATATGTCAATGACTCATCGGTTACACTAAAGATATGCAAAGCAAAATAGAATGGGTAGAAGGTAACACTCACTTGTTGACGTAAGGAAAAAGTATTTCTCCGCAAGTATTTTGTTTCACTAACCAATTGACCAAGCTATCCTCGGTGGTCTTCCAATTGTATTGTACGGTCACTTCATGAATATAATTTGGGTCAATGAACCCAGTGTCATAGATGCCCTTTTTTCTGCATTCCACAATCATCATTCTACAATACAAAAGAATATAGTGAGATAATTAAAGGCAATGAACGTGCAGAGCTGAAGACTTAATTAAATTGCAGAAATAAATCACTTACAAACAATAGGAACTGACGATGACTTTGTCGAGGGCATCTTGATTGAATAACTGAAATACTTCCGAAAACGGAATATATAACAAGTCATCCGTGAAGTAATGCTTTTTCTTATAACTCACCCAGAAAGCTTCATGCCCGGCCGCTGCAGCTTTCTCGTACCAGTGATGCAATCGACGCAATTGGTATGATAGAGAACTGATCTCCTCAGGTCTGACCAGGGACTTCCCGGGTTTATATGTCCATGCATACTGATACTGTTGCTGTGGTTGTACGAGCTGGGCAACTGTTTTAGTTGAGATCACCTTCAGCGGGGATATCGACTTTTTTGCCTGTTCTCCGAGCTGGGCCACTTGTTTCCCGCGTTTTGCAGCATAGAACTGCTCCTTCTTTAGTCGATCTGCCGCCTCCTTGTCCTCCTTCATCTTCTGCTTCTTTAGGAGATAGGCAGCCTTCTTTTCCTCGGCCTCTTGACTAATTGTCTTCTGCATGACACGATCATAGTCATCTGCCAATGGAGGTGACTTTGGCCGGGGATTCCTGAAATTTTTCACAAATCTCTCAACTTTTTCTGGATCCAGTTTCTCTCTAGGCGGGGGCCGTTTCGGAGCTAACTGTTCTGTAATATGGGCATGCACCGACTCCTCGAGTTCCTCTGGAGTCAAGTCGTAAGGTCTCTTTGGAACAGGCTTTAGCAACTCGCGTTCCGCTCGAGATAACTTATCTGCACGCGTCGACGTGAAGGATAGTTTCCGCTTTGACGAGAAGGTCTTTTCCCAGGGCGGAATTGAAGGACGGGACGTCGCGCGCGATGGACTCGCGACGGATGGGGCATCGAGGGATGGATCTTCATGTGAGGAGGATATATCTTGGGGGGATGAATCTTTAGGTGGGGGAGATGGATCTTTAGGCGGGGGAGATGGATCCTTAGGTGGGGGGGATGGATCCTTAGGTGGGGGGGATGGATCTTGCGGTGGGAGGGATGGATCTTGACGTGGGGGGGATGGATCATTAGGTGGGGGGGATGGATCTTGAGGTGGGGGGTCTGCTGCTGGATCGAGGAGTGAAGTTCGGAAACACGATGTTTTCCTTGTTCCAGAGAGCGATACCCTTCTCGACTTCTCCTAGTGTCTTCTCGCCGTCACCTCCGGGAATGTCAAGTTCCAGATTAGCATATAACGGCACAACTTGATCCACCCCGACACGAGCATAGCCCTGTGGAATCCCTTCGAGATGGTAGCTTGCTCCAGCTGGATTAGGTAAAGCATAGCCGACCGCCACCTTGAAAGACATGTTCTTCATTGACATGTGTAGCTCACAGTCTGTCTTCTCCGTGATATCATCCACGGGGTAGTGAGCCGCCGGTTGAAATTGAGAAATTTCCAAATGAGTGGAACCCACGCTGCTTTTCCGCTGATCAGATGGGGCGGCTTGTACATGCAGCTGCTCCTGCTCCTGCACCTGCACCTTGAGTCGAGGATCAGATTCATTTTGCTTACTAATTGAGTCGAGTCGCTGCTGCTGCTCCTGCACCTTGCGTTCCAGTGCTGATAACCGGTCAGACTCCTGCTTCTTTCTTCTCTGACGGCTTCTATAAGTATCAGCGTCTTCCGGAAAACCTTGCTTCAAGGTGACACCGGCTCCATAGCCTCGTAATCGTCCAACGTGTTCAGGATTCCCGAGTGCTAGTGTCAGCTCGTCATTCTCTCTGTCAGGGACGTACTCTCCCCTGCGAACTTTATCTATTGCGTCCTCAAGCTGTTTGGTTATATACTCAATTTTTGCCTTCCATTTTCCCTGAGCAATAATCTTTCCTGTCTGTGGGTCCAACCCTGCCCCATGCGCGAACAACCAAAACTTGGACCTCGGGGGCCAGTCATGTGTCTGTGGAATGATCCCGTTATCAAGCAGTCGTGCTTCAAAGGCTTCCCACTTAGGCACGGCAGCCCTGTAGCCACCTGCCCCCAAACGGTGGTGATATTCCTTCTTCCCAGCATTTAACTTATTTTGAACCGATCGGGCCAGAGCGCCCTCCGATTTTCTTTGCTCCACAAATGTGGGCCACTGCTGTTTTAACTTCACTAGTGCTCCAGTGAAATCTGGATCCGTCTCCCCGGCCTTTATATAAGCTTTCCATAAGTTTTTCTTCCAGGTCCGGAATTGTTCGGCCATCTTACTAAGCGACCACTCCTTCACTTTGTCCATCAGGGGAACCGGCAGATCTGGCGGTAGGCTGACCTTTGTTAAGAGCGTGTTCCAACACGATGTTTTTATCCTCTCCTCGACATAAGTAGCTGGGTTGTTTACATCCTTCGGCTTAATCCACTCTTCAAGGTTGATCGGGACAATGTCCCTTACAATAACCCCGCATTGATTAATGTATTTGCGGCGGTTGTCCATGGGTTCCAAAGGTTCCCCACTAGCACTAACTGTGTTGATCACTATCCTACGACCCTCCTTCAACGGCTTCGTCGGGCCTCGTTTCGGCAATGCAGTAGATGTGGATGATCCGGAGGGCTAAAAGAAAAAAATGGTTCGTTAATAACAACAATATACAACTCAAATAATACATCTAGTGTGATCGATGTACATAGGCTTATTATACCTCGCCAGAGTTTGTAATGGGCACTTCTTCCCCCTCTCTATCATTTTCTTCTTCCTGAACCCCCTCACCGGAATCGTTCAGAAATTGGGAGCCGTCATCTTCGCCGGTGAAGGCATCTTCTTCACCGACAGGCGCGGCCGCACGTCCTGCTATAAAATCCATGATTCGCAGTTCGGCCTCCTCATCTCTGTCGATGTCCATCTTCTGCACAAACCTTTCCGAGTCTGTCGCTTGCTAACCTGGAAAATAAAAACCTCTTTATTCATTGGTCATCAAAGTTATCCGGGGTTAGAGTTTTTTTAAAACATCAGAGTACACAATTCTATCATACAAATAAATATGAAGCCTAAAATTATAGGATTTTGGATAAATATTTATTTACACAAATATGAAGCCTAAAATCATAAATAAATATGAAGCCTAAGCATAGGGAACGTGGTTTTACATCTGAAGCCTCATATGTCAAAGCCATTAGTCAGCAAAAAGAGTGCCTATAAGAACGAAGTAGAAATAAATGCATTGTTCTTGCATTTACCCTTGGTTCTATAGACAGTCTTCTTGCAAGCATAATGGACTATTCTAATCATCGGCTTGCATTAAGAACAGCAAAATCAGCTACCACTAAATCATTCCAAATTGACTTAGCAAATTTTTCTAATAACATTTCTAATAAATTTCTAACATTCCAAATTGACTTAGCAAAATTTTCTAATAACATTTCTAATAAATTCAACAATTTTCTAACTTAGCTAAATTTGCTACATTTCAAATTTTCTAACTTTGGTAAATTTGCTAAACAACTTTAATATTCTTATACACAATAATATTGCATCTAAAAATAACATTGCTTTGATACATTTCTCATACAACAAATATTGCAACTAAAAATAACATTGCTTTTATCTTATACAATAATTTTCTAACTTAGCTAAATTTGCTACATTTCAAATTTTCTAAATGAACTACAATCTAAATTTAGACATTCAAAGTTGGATTACAATCTAAATGAACTACAATCTAAATTTGGATTCAAACATATTTGTAATTTCCTATCCAAAAAAATCCTAACACAAATGCGGAGGACGGCGCGGTCGTCGGAGACTGGACCTGGGCTCGTGGCGGGCGGAGCACGGTGGCGGCGGAGCACGGTGGCGGCGGCGCACGCGCAGCAAGGCGGCCGGGAGGCGAGGCCGAGGGCGGCGGCCGGGAGGCGAGGCCGAGAGCGGCGGCCGGGATGCGAGGGCGGCGGCCGGGAGAGGCGAGGCCGAGGGCGGCGGCCGGGAGGCGAGGCCGAGAGCGGCGGCCGGGATGCGAGGGCGGCGGCCGGGAGAGGCGAGGCCGAGGGCGCGGCGGCCGGGAGGCGAGGCGGCGCACGGCGGCGGTGGAGAGGGCGCGCGGCGGCGGAGCAGCCTGGCGGCAGGGGAGAGGGCGCGCGGGGAAGATGAGAATGAGGAAACTTTTTGCGGCCGGAACCACCAAAAGGACGCGGAAGGGACCTTTGGTCCCGGTTCCAGCCACGAACCGGGACCAAAGACCCTTTGGTCCCGGTTGGTAACACCAACCGGGACCAAAGGCCCCCCCGGGCCGCGAAAAAATGCGCGCGAAGCCCAGCGGGCCTTTGGTCCCGGTTGGTGTTACCAACCGGGACCAAAGGCCTTTTTTTTCTTTTTTCTTTTTTTGTTTCTATTTCTGTTTTCTAGTTTCTTTTTCTGTTTTCTTTTTCTGGTTTCTTTTTTGTTTCTTTTTCTATTTTCTTTTATAGTTTCTTTTATTATTTAAAAAGTCATATAATCATTATCTTTTTAATATTTATTTTTCTAGTTTCTTTTTATTATTTGAAAATCATATCTTTTTCTAGTGTCTTTTAAAATGTTTCAGTATTTCAAAATCATTATCTTGTTAATATTTATTTTTCTAGTTTCTTTTTATTATTTGAAAATCATATCTTTTTCTAGTTTCTTTTCAAATGTTTCAATACCTAATTGCCCATGTGGTCATTACGGCAAAGAAAAAATAAGAGAGAAAAAAACAGAAGCCCATTACTACCGGTTGTCATGTGGCTGATCCAACACTGGTTTTGCCCATCCGGAAGCTTGCGCATCTGTCTTGCGTCGTCGTGAGCAGCAAATCGACCTTCGATCCAAGCAGCCGCAAGACATCTCTCATGATCTAACGACCGTCCCAAAAAGTGTTGGGAATGTTGTAGATCATGAGAGAGCCTTGCAGCTGCTTGGATCCGACCGAGGGGCATGGCTACCACTTCCACCACCACCACAAGCGCTCTAAAGATCAGGGCTACTCTTGTTCTTCATCTCCTCCTCGATCATGTTTGGTATTTATAGCTAAAAGATCAGGGCAACTCTTCATCTTTAGTCCCGGTTGGTAGATTGAACCGGGACTAAAGGAGCGTTGATATGTGCCAACCGGGACTAAAGGAGCGTTGATATGTGTGCCATATCTTCTGCTTGAGATCCAACGGCTCAGAAGCGCTCGAAAGAAACACACCCTGATCCAACGGCCCACAAGCACTCTAAAGAAACACACGATCCGTGTGCTTCCGATCAAACCCTTTAGTCCCGGTTCGTGGCATGAACTGGGACCAATGCCCGCCTTTAGTCCCGGTTCGTGTTACCAACCGGGACTAAAGAAGCACACGGATCGTGTGTTTCTTTCAAGCGCTTGTGAGCCGTTGGATCAGGGGTGTGTTTCTTTCAAGCGCTTGTGAGCCGTTGGATCAGGGGTGTGTTTCTTTCTGCACTCCCACCTCATCCACAGGTACACCTTCTAATCGCCTATAAATAGCGACGTCCCTGCAGCGAACGGCACACAACGAGTGTCTATCTTTGCCACCGAACCCAATGGTTGGATTTAGCCTACCTGCTGGCATGTTCCCTGGCATTATTGTGTTGTCTTTGTTCACCGGCCAGCCATTGGATCCACCTCCTGTAGGTCGGTGAATAAAGACAATACAACGATGCTGTTGGAAACACAAGCCCTCAGGTAGGTTGAATCCAGTCACTGGATTTGGGTGACACAATAATGAATTGCCGAGGAGGTGGGAGTGGTGGTGGTGGAAGTGGTAGCCATGCCCCTCGGTCGGATCCAAGCAGCTGCAAGGCTCTGTGATGATCTACAACATTCCCAACACTTTTTGGGACGGTCGTTAGATCATCACAGAAGTCTTGCGGCTACTTGGATCGAAGGTCGATTTGCTGCTCAAGACGACGCGAGACGGATCAACGCTCCTTTATTCCCGGTTCAATAAAAGAGAACTGCAATGGTGATCACATACTCTGAAACTAATTTCGACCAGTTCCTGAGCCGCGGGGTGCTGAGCCGCCGGTGCTGCGCATCCAAAGAGAAGGAACCCTCACAGGGTCATAGCTCACGTGAGAAGGAACCCTTCCAGGTTGAACCATTTGCACCTGAACAAAGGTACCTTGAAAGAAGGTCCATAGTCAAGTTCCCATATCTGCTCTATGTAACCATAATATGTGTCCTTTTTCCCATTGTTGTTTGTTGCATCAAAGCGGACACCACTGTTTTGGTTGGTGCTCTTTTTATCTTGGTCGGCCGTGTAAAATGTATTCCCATTTATCTCGTACCCTTGAAAAGTCAATATAGTCGACGATGGTGCTATGGCCAACAAGTATAATTGTTCTTCAACAGTGTTGTCATTAATGAGACGTGTTTGCAACCATCCGCTGAAAGTCTTCATGTGTTCTCTTTCAATCGATTCTCCAGGCTGCTCCGGGCATTTAGAGCGTAAAATATTCATGTGTTCCTGGATATACGGAGCCACCAAGATGGAATTATGTAGAACTGTGTAGTGTGCTTGATTGAAAGAATCCCAGTCCTTACACATTATTGCTTTCTTTCCTAGCGTGCCTATTCCACGCAGTCTCCCCTCATGGCGCGATTGAGGAACACCGATCGGCTTAAGGTCAGGAATAAAGTCAACACAAAACTCAATTACCTCCTCTGTTCCATAGCCCTTGGAGATGCTTCCTTCGGGCCTAGCACGGTTATGAACGTATTTCTTTAAGACTCCCATGAACCTCTCAAAGGGGAACATGTTGTGTAGAAATACAGGACCGAGAACATTAATCTCTTCGACTAGGTGAACTATGAGGTGCGTCATAATATTGAAGAAGGATGGTGGGAACACCAACTCGAAGCTGACAAGACATTGGACCACCTCCCTCTGTAAACCTGGTAGAGTTAATGGATTGATCACCTTCTGAGAAATTGCATTGAGAAATGCACATAGCTTCACAATGGGTACTCGAACATTTTCCGGTAGAAGCCCCCTCAATGCAATCGGAAGTAATTGTGTCATAATCACGTGGCAGTCATGAGACTTTAGGTTCTGGAACTTTTTCTCTGCCATGTTTATTATTCCCTTTATATTCGACGAGAAACCAGACGGGACCTTGATACTGCTCAGGACTTCAAAAAAGATCTCCTTCTCTTCTTTGGTAAGAGCGTAGCTGGCAAGACCTTGATACTTATCTGGATTCAGTTGGTCGTCTCGTTCGTGCATACGTTGGTGGTCCTGTCGTGATTCCGGTGTATCTTTTGTTTTCCCATACACGCCCAAGAAGCTTAGTAGGTTCACGCACAGATTTTTCGTCACGTGCATCACATCGATTGCAGAGCGAACCTCCAGTATTTTCCAATAGGGTAGCTCCCAAAATATAGAGCACTTCTTCCACATGGGTACGTGTCCATCAGCGTCATTCGAAACAGATAGACTGCCAGGACCCTTTCCAAAGATTACTTTTAAGTCCTTGACCATGTCATATATAACATCACCACTAGGTAATTTAGGATTCGTCTGATGATTTGGCTCACCTTTGAAATGCTTGCCTTTCTTTCTTACGGCATGCCCTTTTGTAAGAAATCGCCGATGCCCCAGGTACACATTCTTGTTTCCCATATGTATACTTTCAGTCTCACCTAAACAGTGCGTGCATGCATTGTATCCCTTGTTTGACTGTCCTGAAGTGTTACTAAGTGCAGGCCAATCATTGATGGTTACAAACAGCAACGCTCGTAGGTCAAATTCCTTTTGTTCGTGCTCATCCCACGTAGGTACACCTTCGTCACGCCACAACTGTAAAAGTTCTTCAACCAATGGCCTCAGATACACATCAATGTCGTTGCCCGGTTGCTTCGGGCCTTGGATGAGCACTGGCATCATAATGAACTTCCGCTTCATGCACAACCAAGGAGGAAGGTTATAAATACACAGAGTCACAGGCCAGGTGCTATGACTAGAGCTCTGCTCCCCGAAAGGATTAAAGCCATCTGTACTTAGCCCAAATCTTAAGTTCCTTGCGTCAGCTGCAAATTCCGGGAACTCCCTGTCGATTTTTCTCCACTGCGACCCATCGGCGGGGTGTCTTAACATCAGGTCTTTCAAACGGTCTTCTTTGTGCCATCGTAACAACTTTGCATGCTCTTTGTTTTGGAACAAACGTTTCAATCGTGGTATTATAGGAGCATACCACATCACCTTGGCAGGAACCCTCTTCCTAGGGCACGGCTCACCCTCAACATTACCAGGGTCATCTCGCCTTATTTTATACCGCAATGCACCGCATACCGGGCATGCATTCAAATTCTCGTACTCCTCACCACGGTAGAGGATGCAGTCATTGATGCATGCATGTATCTTCTGCACCTCTAATCCTAGAGGGCAGACAACCTTCTTTGCTTCGTACGTACTGGGGGGCAATACGTTATCTTTTGGAAGCATCTTCTTTATTATTTTCAGCAATTTTTCAAATCCCTTGTCAGAAGTACCTTCCTCTGCCTTCCATTGCAGCAATTCCAGCGTGGTACCAAGCTTTTTCTGGCCATCTTCGCAAGTTGGGTACAACAATTTCTTGTGATCCTCTAACATGGTCTCCAACTTCAACCTCTCGTTTTCAGTTCCGCTGTTTATCTGTGCATCAAGAATGGCCCGACCAAAATCATCATCGTGCTCATCAACAATGGGCTCTTCTTCAGCTTCGTCTTCCCCCATTGCAGTATCACCGTCTTCGGTGAACATAGGATAGTTGTCATTATCCTCTTCTTCTTCATTTTCTTCCATTATAACCCCTCTTTCTCCGTGCTTGGTCCAACAATTATAACCGGACATGAAACCATGCTGCAACAGGTGGACGTGAATGGTTTTTGAGGTAGAGTAATCCTGCGTATTCTTGCAGACGCTACATGGACAAGAAATAAAACCATTCGACGGCTTGTTTTTCTCAGCCACACGGAGAAAATAATGCATGCCATTAATATAGTCGGGAAATCGTCGGTCACTGTACATCCATTGCCGGCTCATCTGCATTATATAAATATATCAAAAACTATTTCACTACATGAAGAGTATATAATAGTGACCAAATTAGTTAATACAAGTTCATCACATTAAAACCAAAGTAAAGTAATTGTAATGCATAGTCCTCATAAAACATACATTAATTGAAACTAACATACAACTATCTAAATAATTTAAATCCAACACCAAATGCGATCAAAATCGCAACTAAGGTAACTACTGAACCAACAACATAATGGTACCAAGCCTCCTGACTAATGGAATATTTTCTAATCTTTTTAATCTTCAAGCGCATTGCATCCATCTTGATCTCATGGGCATGTGCGACGTCGGCAAGCTTGAACTCGTGTTCATCGATGATGTCGGCAAGCTTCAACTCCAATTTCATCTTCTCTTCTAGGCATTGCAGACGAAGATCTTCACTTCTTTCCAATTTTGCTTTCAAATCATTGTTTTCTTTTACAAAAAACTCGACAATAGGGTCGGTTGGAATTTCCGGTTCAACTACCTCCTAGATAAAAGTTTCTATGTCAAGTTGGTAGGTATAGTTGTTTTAAACACGAAATGAAACAAATAGTTATGAAAATATACCACATCCGAATCATAGACCGGACAAGGGCCGACGGGGGCGGATATCAAAACCATGACACTATACATATAAAAAAACATAAGAAAAATATACAAGAAATAAATATGCTTTTAAATCATACATGTCATTTTTCTTAAAATAGAAGATAAAGAAAAAAAGCTCACCGAGGTGGTGCCGGTGACGGGACGACGCGGGCTATCGACGGCGGTGAGGACGGGACGACACTAAAATCCACAAATAATAAATTAATTTGAGCTCAAAATGCATATAAAAAATAAACTCTCTAACTTAGGCATTTCATCAAACACCTTGCTTGCACTACAAAAACTGAAATGAGCTAAACTAGCAACGAAATGAGCTAAAGTTGCAACTTCGGAGGAAAGGATGATGTTGCTAACCCTTGAATAGATGGGGTGCCTTTAATCCTCACAATTGATGCAAAAAAATGGAGATTAACTTGAGTGAGGGAGAGGAAAAGGAGGAGAAAATGGTGGAAGATGAGCTCAAAATGGAGATGAGCTCGGGTGGAAGAAGATGATATAGTGCAGGACCTTTGGTCCCGGTTCGTGGCTGGAACCGGGACCAAAGGCTCCCTGCCAGGGGTCCCACTGCCGCAGCCGCATGTGCAGACCCTTTGGTCCCGGTTCCAGCCACGAACCGGGACCAAAGGTCCCAATAGAACCGGGACGATTGCTCCCCGGCGCCCCGGCCGATGGAACCGGGACCAATGCCCCCTTTGGTCCCGGTTCTTTATTGATCCGGGACAAAAGGGCAAAACGGAAGCCCTATTTTCTACTAGTGCCTCCTTTCTCGCCGCTGCAGAGGCGGGGCACCACCCCGTACCGCGCGCCATGGCACACTTCGCCTCCTCGGTCCTTCCCACGGCGGAGCATGATGCGGGCATGCTTCTCCGCGTCAACCAGGTGCTCTCCGCCCCCGACCTCGACCGCCTCTCCGCCATGCTGGTGCCCTCCCCGATTCCTGAAGACCTCTGTCCTCCTCCACCAATGGTGACGACTTGGGTGTCCCGCATAATCAAGGCTCGCATTGAAGGCTGCAGACATTCCCAGAGATTCTCACGCCAACTGACTGAAGCTGCACTGTGCAAATATGCTCAGCAAACAGGTCAACACTACGAGCTCCATTTGATATGTGGCGAACACATGTTCATTCGTTCTGAAGCCTATTGGCACATGAACTTCCTAGCACGGCCAAAGGACGCCGTGGGTGAGCTGCCCATTTACTTCTTCGCCGAGGCAACCGTACCCATGGGCGAGGATTACAAATTCCTTGAGGAGGATATCGTCTTATGCTGCCCAATCAAACCGTCTATAATTGGTATGGATGCGCCCTCCCACCTCATTTCCTACTACATTTTTTATTTCTTACAAATTCTATGTCTAGCAGTATACTGTGCTGCAGCTTTAGACAGTTTTCGTAAATACTGTGCTCTTAGCTCCACGAGGATTACAATGTGCATAAATTGTTCATTGCTAGCAATTAATTAATCCTGTCATGACTTGCATCAGGTAGACTTTATCAATAGATCCTGCAAGTTCACGGATTTAAATTGGTATTTGAATACTATTATACAAGTTCAGCTATTGCAAGTTCACCGATAAAAATATTGAAACCTATAAAATCCGTCAAGATGTATCAGAACAAGTCATACTCCTTGACAAGTCAAGAGTCATAAAGATTATCAATCTCCTTTTTACGCCCTGAGCACCAGCCCAAGTCATTGTAGTTTCTGGGGATCTGGACACAAAATGGTGCCAGTTACCTGGATTTGCAACGTTGGCTCATAATATACAATCGAAATTGCTACACATACGACGATTCATGTCCGATATGCGTACGACGCTTTCTATCTGCTAATCATGACTTGTGCTAATTATCCCGGCCCATGCCCAAAGTACATATCAGCTCAGACCCAAACTCGTGGTACTCTGCCCTGACCTGATCAACACCAGTTCACAACTCATTGGATTCCTTCCTCATGGATTTTTTTACTTCAAAATATCACTTTTTATAGAAATTCCAAAGTATTATGCTGAAATAATCAATTTCAGATTATTGCTCATTGTCGTTGGGCCGATGGACAAAAATGAGAAATCGTCGGTCTCGACGACGGGGGACGCGACGGTCGTTAGGGCAACTTCAACGCGTCGAGCCAAAAGTACGTGATTTTGCGTCGTTTTTCATCCATTTGGGTCGGTGACGGACAGGAAATCTCCGGCCGCGTCCGACCGCGCGTAGTGCACCCTATACGGCCGACCCATTTTTTTCATTAGCAAGACAGAAAAGGCCGTTTTTGATATATAGGTAACAGATGGGCCACAAACGGCCTATCTACACATAGTTATACGAACGAAAATAAAAATTAAAAGCTACTACCCTAGCTACCGCCGGCCTACTCCTCATCGTCGGAATTTCGTCTGACCGTATGTAGAACGGATGAAAAAACAGGCGTTGGTCCGTTCGCGTCGACGCATGGGCCCTGGTCCCATCCGGATCGAAACAGACCGATCCGGTCGTAATGCGTCGGCGTGTTGAAGTTGGCCTTAGACACCTCGAGATCGCTTGGCGGACTCTTCTTCCTTGACATTGGCGCGACGTGGGTGGGCGGAGTTACCTCCTCTGTCCTGGCGACGGGGAGGGACGTGGCGACGACGTCCACCCTATGCACCGCGTAACCTTGGGCTTGGCCGCGACCGCGCCGTAAAGAGGATGAGCGACAAATGTGGGATCGTCGGGGGCATCAGAAAGGTCGCCAATGGACCTGAAGGCCGTCGCTGTGGCCGGAGACAGCGGCGACAGGTACCTGGAGCGTGACCGGAAGACAGAAGTTTTCTGCTTGGTAATGCTGTTGGAGCTTCATTTTTTGCCATGGTTGCTAAAGTTTCAGTTTTTACAATTGGGGGTAAATATAACAAGTCTTTTGGAGGTGCTCTAACCCGCTAATACTCTACCAAAGCATGAGCAGAAGAGATATGAAAAGAAAAAGGTAAAAGGAAAATGTATTATCTTGGTGGAGCCTACCATCAGGAGAGCTGGTCCGATCAAACACCCAGGCCCAAAACGCTAGTTACCCCGCGTGAGGAAAGCTAGCTGCCACGTAGGATCGTATAAGAATCGGACGCACAATCGTCGTATGTATAGTAGCGCCGATATACAATCCTCTTTGACAATGTTAGCGAAACCTTCACATTAAGGAGTTTTGCTGCTCCAAATACCATTTTTCGAACCGAATACATATTGATGTGTCAGCTCCTTTCATGTAGTATGCAGTGCTGCGATTCAATAGTTCGAGCTGACTCACCCTCAGTGTTTCTAAGCTAATTCTAGTCACGAATTTACATTTTCCGATGGCTCCCAAACTAAATCCCCCATCCACCTGTCTTTGGTTTGTCTTGGTGATCCGGACTCCATTTTGTTATCAGTCCCAGTTTAACTGTTTTTGCTAAATAAAATTAAAATGTTTCATGTAGTTATTGCATAGTTAGGTTATTCTGCCATGCTCCTCCAGGCAAGCTATATTGGCTACCTGAACCTTATAGAACAAGTTACATCACTTTATAATTTTAATTGCTATCTGAAGTGTTCTTCATTTTTGTTTCTTTTCTGTTGTGAAAGGCTCTTCTGCTAATTCTTCTTTCTGGAACATATAGGTGGCTGTCGTTCTTGTAGTGCCCGATACATAAAGATTAACCACCCTATCGACAAAGAACATAACGGTGGATTGGAGAACTATGACGATGACAAGATTGGGAATGGAGATGATCACTGGGCTTATAATTTCCCTCTTGTGGACTTTGTCATGTTCGATGCTGAGAGGGACAGTGCAACTGTACGTGCTATAGAGAAGAGTTTTCCTCAGAGTTCTGACGGCGATGTAAGCGACGAGGACTTCTGGATCTGTGAACTGTGATAGCAGTTGGCAGTTGTAATTTACATAGTTCTGCTTGCCAAGCATCTGACCGGTGGTGCCTTTCTTGAAGAATGCTGCTTTTATTCTGTTTTGGTGCTGTTCTGTAAGACATCTCATTTTTGTATTTGACATGTCGGATCCCCGTGAATGTTGCTATATCCTAAAGTGAGGATTGTAAAATTTGCCCAAAGTTGACTGGTTTTCTGAATCTCCAAAAGTTTCAGTGCACTGTTCCATGACAACCGGCAAGCAAAACACTAAGTCTTTCTATTTTGCTGTATTAATTACATTTGAAGCAACATTCTCATTCCGTTACTAGGAACTTTTAACACGTGAACAACACACGCAAGAGAACAATCTGAATCTGTCAATGGCAAAATCTGGGTTTGCTTGGGTGTTAAGTATCTTGCTACGCCCAAGATGCTGATTCTGTAGTCCTCTGGTGAACTATTCTTTCATGCTTGGAATTTATCAATCCATTTGTGAAATGTTTTTTTGGGGTTGATATTGTTTTTATGGATACTTTTGGTGTTAGATTTAGGTGATTTTTCCCAGAAACGCACAAGAGAGCACACCTTTTCCTTTATAGAAGAGGGGAAAACCAAATACAAATCCCAGAAGATAGCAAAAGAGGGCACACAAGCCACGTTAGACGTGGATTGCCTATCACTATCCATCAGTTCGGATTTATGTTTGCATTGGCTAGTTCATGAAGCTTGACATGGTATCAGAGCCGTGAGGTCTTGGGTTCAAATCTTGACTTTCGCAATTTATCTGAAAAATTGTTGATGCCCCCTTTGTGCACGTGTTGACTTGTCTTCCCCGTCACACGTGAAAGGGATGTTGCAGTGTATACGTGGATTGCTAGTACATGAAGTTTGACATGGTATCAGAGCCGTAACGTCTTGGGTTCAAGTCCTGACTTTCGCAATTTATCTATTTTTTTTATTGTTGCCCCTCTTTGTGCATGTGTTAACTTGTCTTCCCCGGTCACACGTGAGAGGGGTGTTGAAGTGTATATGTAGACTGTCTGATAGAAAGGGATAGACGATCCACATATACACTTTAACACACCCTCTCACGTATGACGAGGAAGACGAGTCAACGCATGCACAAAGAGGGGACAATAGCAAAATTTTAGATAAATTGTGAAAGCTAGAACTTTTACCTAGGACCTCACGACTCTGATACCATGTCAACCTTCATGCACTAGTCAATGCAACCAAAATTTCAAACTGATGAATAGGGATAGGCAATCTACATATACACTTCAACAAAAAGGACAAAAGAGAGACAATTTGCTGTGCACATGGGTAAAAACCCCACAAAAACCCTATACGTTTTCGCTTATCAGCTTCAAGCATGATCGCATCCAAGATAAGGGGAACCGGTCGACCAGGACTTAGTGTAGAACACCCTATTATTCTTCTCTAGCCAAATAGAGCGAAGAACAATCAAAATCTTGCAAGCCACATTGGTCGGCCAAAATTCGGACACATTGATCCACCATTCTTGGAGAGAGTCCGAAGCCAAGGGCGACAGGTTCGGACGATCCAGGAACGAGAATACTTCAAACTAGATACTATGAACAAATACGCAATTTAAAAAAGATGGTGCTCAATTAATTGCGAATCCTGCAACACGTAGGGAAGATGTCATCATTAGTGATATCGTGACGCTTGCGGCTCACCCGCACCGAACATCGATTCCAAGCCACTTCCCATGCAAAGTGCTTAAACTTCAGAGGCGCTTTACAATCCCAGAAGGGAGCGTGAAGAGGCCAAATAACATGACTTTTAAAGAAAGCTAAGAAAGTATAATTAGCCAAGAAAGACTTGGAGGCCGTGCAGACCATTCAAAACTACCATCCACATCCTCCACAAGAAGAACAGTGGAAATGGCTTGCTAAAGCTAGGTGAACTCCAGCACGGCCGGAAGAGAGAGGCTAGCAGAGAGCTCGCGCATCCAAGCATGATGATCAAGACCATGGACAACTAAACGCTTGAGATGGACTTTGACATCCACATAGGACAGAAGTAAGGACAATCATCACACACTTTAGTTGTTAATCCACCTATCTTGCCAAAGAAGGTAAGACACACCATTCCCTAGCACCAATCTCACCGAAGCCATAAACATGGCCTTGCAAGAGTCTGAGTAGGGAAAATTGCTATTATGCCAAGGCTTATCCACCTCAGAAGGACTAGACCAAAGCCACTTCATCCGGAGTTTCTGGATGCCTGCTAATCGGTGAATGATGCGTTGGGTGGTGCCCCAAGTGAAGGCGTGGATGTAGCAAGTAGCAGTTTTCCCTCGTTAACGAACCGAGGTTTATCGAACCAGTAGGACTTTGAAATCAACAACAAAGTGAATGTTGAAGATCTCTGCCGCTTAATCTTCAACAGACGTGGACCTACACACAATCAACCAAAATACTTTGCCCCCAACGGCGGAAAGGTTGTCAATCTTTCCGGTCTCGCAGAAAACAAAGCGGTTAGTTGTATAGTGAAATAAATGAAAATATGAAAATGGACCAGTGGAGTAATGATGATGAAAAGTGATGAATAAAGGTTGCAATCAATGTAAAAAGTTGGACCGGGGGCCATGGGTTCACTAGTGGAGTCTCTCAAGTAAATAAAACACTCATATGATGGGTAAACAAATTACAGCTGGGCAATTGACAAGATTATAACACAAACTTAATCTAGCTATGACAAAGAGAACATGATAATATTTATGTAGGCATCACGACAATGAACAAAGACCGTTGAGTCCAACTGCATCTTTGACTAAAAAGTCCACCGTGGGATCGCTATCCAGCCTGTCACCCAACAGTATTAAGTTGCAAGCAACAGACAATTGCATTAAGTAAATGCGGTGACCCAGCACACCACTGCATGGTGTAGTGTGAAAGTCGTTGACATAATACTCACAGAAGGACCTATCCATGAATATTACATCCCTCAGAGTGGTACAACAGAAACATAGCAGGTCCAAGGTAACACTATAGGATTACAACAATATTCAATTCAAAATCTCGAGAACTTCCTCGATACATAGAGGATATCCCGTGCAAATGAAATCCAGAAAAGAGCCAATTTGTAGCACTAAGCTGGAGATCAATTCTCGCTCTAATTCCTAATCCACTACTGCTGTTGCCACAAACTTAATCTACTCCATCTGACAACGCATGCCCACCCTTCTGTAGGTTTGTCCTCCCCTTTATCTTTAGGCAGACCGTTCCGGACCATGTCCTCCCCTTTACCATAAAGATAGACCGTTCCAGACAACCCCTACAGTCCATCATAGACACCGGTGACCGTGGGAATTCAGGAATCCCACCTATCTGCATGTAGTCTCGCAAGATCTACAGCCTACGGCACCGGCTGCCCGTTGACATGCATCCGAGAGAAGTATCACAAATGGCATTTCCCGTCCCATTCCAGGTCTTATGGTTAACGCGTCTTTACGGCGCAATCATTATGACGGCATTTGTTGTTAAATCCTAGGTAATACTTTCCCTTGCAAATGGAACCTCCGGACCTATTCTTCTTACCATGGTCCCATCTGCCAACCATAATAGGTTACCACCACTCAGGTAGATAGCCAAATAGTCATATTAATAAACCGGTCCGATTGGACAAGTTGACCACATCCCACTTAATTAAAAATTCAAATTCCAAATGAAAAATGAAAAATTTGAATAAATTCCTAAAAATAAAGTAAAAATATGTTTTCAATTCAAAATTTTGTAAGGAATTCAAGTATGATTTTTATTTCATTTATTGAAGAGGATGTCTTGAGCGAAAAATTCAAAGATCCATAAGTGAACATGATTTGAATTATTTTCCAAAAATAAATTATTCTCTCCAAATCATTTGAAAGTATTTTCTTATATAAGTATTTCAAAAATTCTTAAGTGAAAATGACTTGAACTATTTTCAAAAACAATTATGTTCTGAAAGAAAAACAATTTGTGAAATAAATTCAAAATATAAAATTTGAACTTTATTAATGGTCTGTAAATGATTGTCCTGTTACTCATCTTAGGTAAAACACACAAAGAAGAGTGATCTAAAAGTCATCTACTCTTGTGTTGATAATATTTGAAATGGTAAGTGCATAAAAGTTGAATAAATAACTATTGCATAATATTAATGAAATATTTTCTTAAAGACATTAAAATTGATGACTTAAAATTTAAATTCATGTTTTCCTTGAGAAGTACCTTATCAAATAAATGATAAACTCTAACTAATCCTGAACACCTAAAGTCACTTCAACTATCAAAGTATCGAATAAAACAAAGTTTACACCGGTGAGCATGGGTATTTTTGGGGTAATTACGATGCATCTCATATATATGCATATTAGCATCTTGCAAGTGTTTCCAGTAGTCCTTACCCGGACTACATTGCTATTTTCAGATCTCGGGGTTTTGACGCAACCCTGGAACCCCGAAGGGCATGAACTGTCACCTCTATCACAGGCAAGTTCATCACTTGCTCATACCTCTTGAAATATTTGTTAGAAAACTATTTGCAAACCTTAATATACTATCACCTTTATACAAAAGAAAGCATAAAACCTATTTCTTTAATAATATGACTATTTGGCTATCTACCTGAGTGGTGGTAACCTATTATGGTTGGCAGATGGGACCATGGTAAGAAGAATAGGTCCGGAGGTTCCATTTGCAAGGGAAAGTATTACCTAGGATTTAACAACAAATGCTGTCATAATGATTGCGCCGTAAAGACGCGTTAACCATAAGACCTGGAATGGGAAGGGAAATGCCATATGTGATACTTCTCTCGGATGCATGTCAACGGGCAGCCGGTGCCGTAGGCTGTAGATCTTGCGAGACTACATGCAGATAGGTGGGATTCCTGAATTCCCACGGTCACCGGTGTCTATGATGGACTGTAGGGGTTGTCTGGAACGGTCTATCTTTATGGTAAAGGGGAGGACGTGGTCCGGAACGGTCTGCCTAAAGATAAAGGGGAGGACAAACCTATAGAAGGGTGGGCATGCGTTGTGCGGAGAGCACAGTGAATGACTTGGATCAAAAACTGGGCCCCACACTAAAGAGAGTGTGGACGGGACTGATCGCTCGGTTGTGCAACAAAGTCTTGATCTCTTATGGATAAAGTAATGCACCTCTGCAGAGTGTAAAGAATTGTAACATGTTACTCCCTGTTTCGGGAAGGAGCTGCGAACGCTGCAGGAAAGGAACTCCATGAAGTTCTAGCCCTGTGAAGGATGACGGGCATAGTTTTCAGAATAAAAGCTACCTCTTGAAGAAATGTTTACAAAAACCTTGCATTAAGCTTAAGGCTCCGTGGAGTGTAAAGCTGTAGCTAGTGCATCAAACTTCCCACCGTACATAATGGACTTGCTGGGTAACGCTGGTTACTCACCCTTTCCCTTTTGACCCGCTGCGTAGATTTTGGAGCCATCAGAAGAGATGTCAGGTATACACAACAACGTCGGAAAGGTCTTCCACAAGGATCCAGTCAACTTGGTAGAGTTAGAAGGAATCAACCGCAACGTCAACAACGGACGATCGGCAACAACAATGACAATGGAGGAGTCAACGTCGAATGGAAGGACGGGTCCTATGTGGGATAAAGATATTCCAGATGGAGTAGATTAAGTTTGTGGCAACAGCAGTAGTGGATTAGGAATTAGAGCTAGAATTGATCTCCAGCTTAGTGCTATGAATTGGCTCATTTCTGGATTTAATTTGCACGGGATATCCTCTATGTATCGAGGAAGTTCTCGAGATTTTGAATTGAATATTGTTGTAATCTTATAGTGTTACCTTGGACCTGCTATGTTTCTGTTGTACCACTCTGAGGGATGTAATATTCATGGATAGGTCCTTCTGTGAGTATTATGTCAACGACTTGCACACTACACCATGCGGTGGTGTGCTGGGTCACCGCAGTAAAGCGCATGAAGTAAGCAATACTAATATCAAAAGAGACATTAACACCGCTGTTTTACCCTTAGTAGCAATAGCACACCCTCGCCCTTTGACGTTTCTGTTACTCGTGCCCAGGAACAAAAGGGGGCATGAACCCACTATCTAGCATAAATACTCCCTCTTGGAGATACACACAATCACTTGGTCAAAGTAACTACGCACATCGGAGAGCATGCAAGAACATAAATCAACATATAAGAATCATGCACAATCTGATCATAACTTCATAATTCATCGGATCCCAGCAAACACATCACATAGTATTACAATAGTCGATCTTGATCATGTCAGGTAACTCACAAGATCATAAGACATGAAGCACAAGAGAGAAAGACTACCATCTAGCTACTGCCATGGACCCGTGGTCCAAGGTGGGACTACTCACAAATCATCCCGGAGGAAGGCATGGCGATGAAGAGCCCTCCGGGATCGATCTCCCCTCCGGCAGGGTGCCAGGATCAGTTTCAGAATCACCCCCGAACTAGGGTTTACGGTGACGGCGCGTCGGGGTGACTTCTCTGGAAAATAATGGCCGCCTCAATGTTTTTAGGGTTAATGTGATTTTATAGGCGTCGGAGGGGGCCGAGGGGGTGCCCACAGGGCAGGGGCGGGTCCCACCCACGGGCTGCCCTAGGGCCGCGGCAGGGGGCCGCCCCTGGCCTGTGGGTGGCCCCCCAGGTCGCCCTTTGGTCTCCTGGTGCCTTCCGTCGAATAAAAATTCCCCGTAAATTTTCGTCCAATTCCGAGAATATTTACAGAAGTAAATTTTCTGAAATACAAAAACAGCAAAAACAGGAAACTGGCACTAGGCATCTTGTCAATAGGTTAGTCCGACAAAATGAATAAAAATGATGTAATATGATAATAGAAACATGTGACAATATCACAAAACTAGCATGGATCAATCAAAAATTATAGTTACGTTTGACACGTATCAGCATCCCCAAGCTTAACTCCTACTCGTCCTCGAGTAGATAAGTGATAACAAAATAATTTTTGATGAGACATGCAACCAACACAATCATGATCAAGATAGTAATGTAAAGCATAGGATGTGAATGAAGTGATACAAAACAATTGTCTATAGTTGATAGCAAGAAAGCAATGAATAACCAAGTTGAATCATTCAAGCAAAACCTTTCATAAATAGTACGTTAAAGACATAAAAGCAATGTGATCCACATATTTGATTAATTCTCAAAGGTAATAGTTCCATGACAAAAGTGTTTGAGAATCAAATCAAAGAAGATGTAAGTATTAGCAAAAAGCTTCAACTTCCAACGGTAAAGTCAATATAAAGATTTATGTTTAATCTGACGATGCAATATGATCAATGATACCCAGGGTCAATGCTAGATGTTTGCTTTGGTGGAGATAGAAGGAAAATGAAATCTGACTCAACATTAAAAGTAAAAGAAAGGCCCTTCGCAGAGGGAAGCAGGGATTAGTCATGTGCTAGAGCTTTTTATTTTTAGAAAACAGAAGTAAAACAATTTTGAGAGATGCATGCTTTTGTCAACGATTTTACAACAGAGAAGTTATCTAGTCCCCCATAACAAGCAAGGCTTTTAGACTTGTGAGAGCAACTGGTTTTTAGAGAAACGAGTACATTCCTCTTTCTCCTTGGTTTCACCACTGTCCAATGTTTTGAGCTGATTTCTCAGATTTTCATTGCGCGGAGGAGAATGGTGAGTTATATTTATATTTTTCTTAAGCTGCTCTTGGGTTGATTCAAGTGAAGACGTAAACCATCGGCACTGGGTGAAAGGAGGGAGATGACCTTGCTTGTCACAAGTTATATCTAGCTCTCTACTGTTTCCTCATGAGCTTAAAAACAGAGGCACAAAAAGGAGTATTTTGAATATTTTAAAGATAGCACATGACAAATTTACTTGGAATGGCAAGAAATACCATGCATAGGTAGATATGGTCGACTCAGCTGGCAAGATAATTTGGCTTTGGGATTTGGATGCACGAGTGAACTCTACACTCAGTACGAATTTTTGGGCTTAGCAAAAGGGGTATTTGAAGCAAACATCTAACATTAACCTGTAACAGAGTAACATAAGACATTAGTCAATCATAACCATAAAAGCTCCACACCGTCTCCCTTGTTGACCAAACAATTCTTTTGATGGAAAGATTAGCTTTATGAATTAACAACTACGGAACACCACACAGTTTCAAGCTTTTAACCGTATTTATTTACTAATCAATTCCACTCAAATAACCAGCAAGTTTAAGCATTCATCTTAATATCTCAAAACAAATGAGAAGTATCAGGTATCCACACAATGATCTACAAGACTATGCAGGCTTTCATTTCATTCCAATATCACATGAATAGCATTTTGTCACTTTGACAATTCAATCAATTTATCAATAACAACTCTCCAACAAATATAAGTGAAGAACAATACATTTTAACATCATCTACTAGCAGACCTAAACAAGATAAAAGCTAAAAGCGAGAGCTTACTAGCAAACAAACAGTAGCTAAGAATACTCAACAAGATATAAGCGAAGCAAAAGAGTATTCAAATGAAAAAGTGGAGCGTGTCTCTCTCCCACACAAATAAAGCTAGGATCCAACAAGGATATGACCAGCAAATAAACAAACAAAACTGAAAGTAAAAAGACGCTCCAAGCATAGCACATAATATGTAAAGTGATAAAAACTTAGTTCGAAGAAGATGACCTCATGATAGTCGATGAAGAAGAGGGGATGCCTTGGGCATCCCCAAGTTTTGATGGTTCTTGATATTCAGAGGGGGTGCCATGGGGGCATCCCCAAGATTGAGCTCTGATCCATCTTCAATTTCTTCATTATTCTCTCCTTTGGAACTTAAAAACTCCCTTCACACAAAACTTCTTATAAACTGATTAGAGGGTTAGTGCTCATAAATTAAAATACACATGTGTTCAACTCAAGACAAATTGCAAACAACTTTATTGGGCATTAGCTACTGTTCACTAAGACTCAATGTGACACTCCTCCCCAAGAGTATCACATTTGACGATAGTAAAGAGACGAATACAAAATAAAAGCAGAATCTGTCAAAAACTGAACAGTCTGTAAAGATTGAATTTTTCGAGACACTTCTGTAGCTCAAATCAGAAAACTCAAAACTAACGAAAGATATATAAAAGTATCAGGCTTGCTGTATAAAAATATCAGAAAAAGATAAAATTCAGAGATTTTCTGGAATTTCGAACAGTGAAGGACAGAAATCTGTTTCTGGACAGCAAAACAATACCTCGCACTTTCAATGCATTAGAGGCTAAACTTGGCACAAAAAACCAAAAGAAAAAGATACAATGAAATTGCTACAGAGGCAACAACTTCATGACTCAAGTAAAACAAAAACAAACTGAAAGTAAAAGATGGGTTGCCTCCCAACAAGCGCTTTTCTTTAACGCCTTTTAGCTAGGCGCAATGCCAAATATCAAGTTTTTTCGGAGGCCTTTGCAACATCAAGAGCATAGTTTGACCTAATGATTGATTCAAAAGGAAGCTTCTTTCTCTTTCTAGGGAAGTGTTCCATCCCTCTTTTAAGAGGGAACTGAAATCTTATATTTCCCTCTTTCATATCAATAATAGCACCAACGGTTCTCAAAAACGGTCTCCCCAAAATAATAGGTCAAGAAACATTACACTCAATGTCCATAACAATAAAATCAACGGGAACATAATTATCATTAACAACAGTAAGGACATCATCAACTCTACCCAAAGGTTTCTTTTTAGAAGAATCATCAAGATGAACATTTAAATAGCATTCTTCCAAAGGATTTAAATTAAGCATTTCATAGAAAATTTTAGGCATAACAGAGATACTAGCACCAAGATCACACAAAGCATTGCAATCAAAGTCATTTATTTTCATCTTAATAGTGGGTTACCATCCATCTTCTAATTTTCTAGGAATAGAAGTTTCTAGCTTAAGCTTTTCTTCCCTAGCCTTGATAAGAGCATCGGTAATATGTTTGGTGAAGGCAATATTTAATTAACTAGCATCCAGTGACTTAGCAAGTTTTTGTAGGAACTTTATGACTTGAGTAAGATTGCAATTATCAAAATCAATTTCATCATCTTTAAATAGGCTAGGAGGTTCCTCATTAGTAGTTTGGATAGTATAAACTTTAACAGTTTTCCTATTCATTTCAGCAATTCTAGCTTCTTCTTTCTCCCTAGCCCACCTAGCTTTCAAGCGAGCCATCATCCTTTCATTCTCATTAATTTGAATAGAAATAGCATTTAAAGATTCAGTAGGCTTTTCTTGAAGAGGAGTGGTTCTAATTTTTTAAATTTCAACATCATGAGCAAGATCTTCCACTTTAGAGACAAGTCTATCAAGTTTTTCAAGTTTCTCTTCAACAGTTTTGTTGAAAGATTTTTGCGAGGTGATAAATTCCTTTAAAACATTTTCAAGATCAGAGGACACATTCTTATTAGGATTATAAGAATTACCATAGGAATTACCATATGAGTTGCCATTATTGGGAGGATAAGGCTTATAGTTGTTACTACCAAAATTATTTCGATAAGCATTATTGTTGAAGTTATTTCTATTAAGAAAATTAACATCAACTTGATACTTTTCTTGGGAAATTAATGAAGCAAGTGGGACATTATTAGGATCAATAGGGGACTGATTGGTAGCAAGCATAGACATAATCATATCAACCTTATCACTCAAAGAGGAAATTTCCTCGACAGAATTTACCTTCTTACCACTTGGAGCTCTTTCGGTATGCCATTGTGAATAGTTTGTCATCATCTCATCCAAGAGTTTAGTTGCTGCAGCTAATGTGGTGGACATGAAGGTGCCACCCGCGGCCGAGTCCAAGAGGTTCCTTGAAGAAAAATTCAAACCTGCATAAAAAGTTTGGATAACCATCCACATAGTTAATCCATGCGTGGGACAATTTTTAACCGTAAATTTCATTCTCTCCCAAGGTTGAGCAACATGTTCATTATCAAATTGTC
Organism: Puccinellia tenuiflora; assembly: GCA_012064385.1. Taxonomy (NCBI): domain Eukaryota; kingdom Viridiplantae; phylum Streptophyta; class Magnoliopsida; order Poales; family Poaceae; genus Puccinellia; species Puccinellia tenuiflora. Next base: position 582,288 of record QRDG01000808.1, read on the forward strand.
TAAAGTTCATAATGTTACTCCTCAATTGTATGATTTTAGCAGGTGGATAATATTTTCCAATAAAAGCATCTTTGCATTTAGTCCAAGAATCAATGCTATTTCTAGGCAAAGACAATAACCATTCTTTTGCTCTTCCTCTCAAAGAGAAAGGGAAAAACTTCAGTTTTATGATGTCACTTTCCACCTCTTTATACTTTTGCATATCACATAACTCAACAAAGTTATTTAAATGAGAGGCGGCATCATCAGTACTAGCACTAGAAAATTGCTCTTTCATAACAAGATTTAGCAAGGCAGGTTTAATTTCATAAGATTCCGCTTTAGTAGCGGGTGGAGCAATTGGAGAGCATATGAAATCTTTGTTATTAGTGCTATTAAAGTCACACAACTTGGTGTTTTCAGTGGAAGACATAATGATAAGATAAAATAACAAAACAGGAATAAAGACTACACTAATTTTTTTGGGTTTTAAAATTTTGCAACAAGAAAAATAAGCTAAAGAGAAATAAAGCAAGCAAGAAAAAAACAAAGTAAGTGGTTGAGAGTATGAGACTCCCCTTGATGTAGCTCCAAAGTCCCCGGCAACGGCGCCAGAAAAGAGCTTGCTAATCGGTGAATGATGCGTTGGGTGGTGCCCCAAGCGAAGGCGTGGATGTAGCAAGTAGCAGTTCTCCCTCGTTAACGAACCGAGGTTTATCGAACCAGTAGGACTTTGAAATCAACAACAAAGTTAATGTTGAAGATCTCTGGCGCTTAATCTTCAACAGACGTGGACCTGCACACACTCAACCAAAATACTTTGCCCCCAACGGCGGAAAGGTTGTCAATCTTTCCGGTCTCGGAGAAAACAAAGCGGTTAATTGTATAGTGAAATAGATGAAATATAAAAATGGACCAGTGGAATAATGATGATGAAAAGTGATGAATAAAGGTTGCAATCAATGTAAAAATATGGACCGGGGGCCATGGGTTCACTAGTGGAGTCTCTCAAGTAAATAAAACACTCATATGATGGGTAAACAAATTACAGCTGGGTAATTGACAAGATTATAACACAAACTTAATCTAGCTATGACAAAAAGAACACGATAATATTTATGTAGGCATCACGACAATGAACAAAGACCGTTGAGTCCAACTGCATCTTTGACTAAAAAGTCCACCGTGGGATCGCTATCCAGCTTGTCACCCAACAGTATTAAGTTGCAAGCAACAGACAATTGCATTAAGTAAAGCGCATGAAGTAAGCAATACTAATATCAAAAGAGACATTATAATAGTCGATCTTGATCATGTTAGGCAGCTCACAAGATCATAAGACATGAAGCACAATAGAGAGAGAATACCATCTAGATATTGCCATGGACTCGTGGTCCAAGGTGGGACTGCTCACAAATCATCTCGGAGGAAGGCATGGCGATGAAGAGCCCTCCGGATCGATCTCCCCTCCGACAGGGTGCCGGGATCAGCTTCAGAATCACCCCCGAACTAGGGTTTACGGTGACGGCGCGTCAGGGTGACTTCCCTGGAAAATAATGGCTGCCTCGACGTTTTTAGGGTTAATGTGATTTTATAGGCATCGGAGGGGGGCCGAGGGGGTGCCCACAGGGCAGGGGCGGGTCCCACCCGCGGGCTGCCCTGGGGCCGCGGCAGGGGGCCGCCCCTGTCCTGTGGGTGGCCCCCCAGGTCACCCTTTGGTCTCCTGGTGCCTTCCGTCGAATAAAAATTCCCCGTAAATTTTCGTCCAATTCCGATAATATTTCCAGAAGTAAATTTTCTGAAATACAAAAACAACAAAAACAGGAAACTGGCACTAGGCATCTGATGCATGTAAAATGCATACATGAAATTTGCATTATCATACTCATATTTCAATCATATTTGTATCATATAAGGGTTATATCATTGTTTTATAAGAATTTTGGGAAGATTTCACAGTTTTCCTATTTTTTCTGGAATTAACCCTGCACTGGCAGAAAACCCTATTTTCTATATTTTGATGTTTCAGGGACCCAACGACGTCCAAATGACCTAATATTTTGCGGGGATCATTTTTTTGGAAGGAACGAAGCGTAGCAGCGAAGGAAGCGAATAAACGGAGACCCGAGGGCCAAAATAGGTGGGCCCACGCGGCCAGATTCCTTGGCCGCGTGGGACCCCCCATCTTGGGCCTCGTGGCTCCGATGCCGTCCGTTTTCATCTCCGTGGCTTCGCCTTGACCTAAAACCGACTATAAAAATAGTCCCCCGACAGATTTCACGAGGAGGCGGCGGAGAAACAAAAAACCACAAAACAGGAGACAGAAGGCTGCCGCCGGAGAAGATCGAAGGGGGGAAACGCCGCCGGAATAACCTCTGGAAGGCTCCTCCATCCCCCCTCCGGAGTCTCCATCAACACCACCGTCAAGACCAGCACCATCTCCATCACCATCTTCGGGATCCACTTCATCCCCCTCATAGTTTGAGATAGTTCGAACCCTAGCTATTGTCTAAGTACTATTGCTACTTGTCATTGTTTTGTGGGGAGATTATATTTTCAGATTGTGTTGTATCACTTATACCATTGAATCATATCATGTCTTCGCGTTGTGAGTAGTTCTCTCATGTTCCTTGGGGCATAGGATGGATTGGCAATAATTTTCACTTAACTTGTGTTGAGTATTTGGTCAAGTTTTTATCTTTTATGATTGTCTTGATGTACAATGTATGAAGTGCACCATATATTGAGTAATGCATGAAGGTTCTATCACACTAGTGTGATGGAATGGCTAGGACCTAGGAGGACACGTAAACCTTGGTCTAATACATGAAGTTACATTAGGAGGGGATTTATATCGGGGACCTTAGAGTGTAATGCTATGGTGGGACTTTATGTCTTAATAATTCTTGTGCAGTCATTTACTTGGCCACATGATCCATCATAAGGGGTTTAGTTTATTTATTTAACTACACCTAATTATGGCTCCGTCCAAAGAAGATTAAAACTTGACAAAATGTTTACCTTGTTGTTCTAGAAATATTTATGCCATGAAATCCACGTAGCCCTTGGGAACGTTTTCCTCCTATAAGAGACACACCACTCAAGCTTGTCCTCTTGCTGCATAGAGGATTGGGCTTTCTCTCTTTGAGAGCTTTCACTTGTCATATTTTATTTTCAGCTATTTACTTTATTGCAAACTCTACACCAAAAACCCAAAAACACTTGCATCATTTAATCATTTTAGTTTGTCTAGTGCATAGATAATAAGAGAAGTGACACTCTTATTTGAGAGGATAAATACTTATACCTTCTACTCCTCGTGGGATCGATACTAATACTTACACATCGAAGATTTCAACGATCCCCTATACTTGTGGGTATCAGCATCTTGTCAATAGGTTAGTCCGACAAAATACATAAAAATGATGTAATATGATAATAGAAACATGTGATATCACAAAACTAGCATGGATCAATCAAAAATTATAGATATGTTTGACACGTATCAATGCCCATACTCCCAAACCTAGTTGGGGGCAGGCACAAGGGGCCATGCAAGAGGACAATCACCACCCACTGTAGGAGGTTTGCCGCATCACAATAACTCACGGGAAATCTTGTCGAAGGCCTCAAAAATCCACCTTGGAAGGACCAGAGCCATCATAATTGAAAGTGCATATAATGCTCCCCGATGTGGGTTTTGGATGATAAACAACAACGTGAGTAAGGTCCAGCAGCCAACTCCACGTCCACATTGCACAACCACGCCATTTGCCCGGCAAGAAGTTCAGAATGATTCAAACTGAAATCGGTGTTTAACCGAGAGCATAGCCGTGGTCATCAACAGGGGTGTGTGATACAAGATGGAAGATGAAAAGGACGGAAAGAAGATTGTCTTGGGGAGCCAATTTCCAGTCTAACAAGGAGAACAACTAGTCAAGTAAAAATAAATAAAGGACTAGACTACACATCGGCGCCGCATTTTTGCCACCCGTGTGATGTCTACTACACGCTTTTATTCTTATAGACTTGTTGGGCCTCCAAGTGCAGAGGTTTGTAGGACAGCAGCAAATTTCCCTTAAGTGAGTAACCCAAGGTTTATCGAATCCACGGGAGGTAGTGGTTGAATGTATCCTCTCTCAAGCAACCCTGCAATTAAGATACAAGAAGTCTCTTGTGTCCCCAACACACCTAATACAATGGCTAATTGTATAGGTGCACTGGTTTGGCGAAGAGATAGTAAAATGCAAGTGATATGGATGGTAAAAGGTGATTTTGTAATTCTGTAATAAAAATGGCAGCAAGCAAACAAGTGACGAAGGGTGACTAAAAATGGTGTATCAATGCTTAGAAACAAGGCCTAGGGATCATACTTTCACTAGTGGACACTCTCAACAATAACAATATAATTGAATACATAAATATTTCCTCTTCACTATGCTACCCCGAACTATCCTCCGGTTGGATAACGAACACCAATCCATTGCGTAGGGCTATAAAAGCACACCTTAAAGTCGCATTCCACATCTAGGGAACCCCACACTGTCAACTTGAGCGCCCTAAATAGTACTAGACAAACACCACAATTTCATAGAGACATCCAACACAAATAATAACTCATGATAAGTATTCCTGTATTCTTTAGCCTACGAGCCACACACGGTGTGCACACTATCAACTTCGCACCATGGGACAAAGGTGACTCCGGAGATTACATTAATAAAACCACTTGAGTAGCATAATTCATAAGATGAAGTGTAACATCTATGGATTCAACTAGATTACAAAGCTCATGATCACATAAAGATCACACCATGGGAGAGAGAGATGAACCACATAGCTACCGGCATGAGCCCTCAGCCCTGAGGGAGACTACTCCCTCTTCATCATGGAGGTGGTGGAGATGTCATTGGGGGAGATGGAGACCACCCCGGCAGCGCCCCGCCGGAGTTTTCCCCTCCAATCTGCAGCTCCAGGTCTCTGTTTCGTGATTTCTGTGTTTCGGCGGTGCTCCCCTCTGGAAAACGTCGGGGGACTATTTTTATAGTCATTTTTAGGTCAAAAGGAAGCTTCGGGAAGAAAGATCGACGGCAACGGAGCCACGAGGGCCAAAGTGGTGGGTCCCACGCGGCCAAGGAATCTGGCCGTGTGGGCCCCCCTCTTTTGGCCTTCGGGCTTCCACTTTTTCGCTTCCTTCGCTCCTACGCTTTGTTCCTTCCAAAAACTAGTGCTCGTAAATTTTCAGGTCATTTGGACGTCGTTTGGGTCCCTGAAACATCAAAATATAGAAAATAGGGCTTTCTGCCAGTGCAGGGTTAATTCCAGAAAAATAGGAAAACTGTGAAATCTTCCCAAAATCATTATAAAACAATAATATAACCCTTATATGATGCAAATATGATTGAAATATGAGTATTATAATGCAAAGTTCATGTATGCATTTTACATGCATCACCGTGCAACGCTCCTTGCATGTATGCATGTGATGATGTAATGCATGACATCGTTTAGATTCCCTTTTGTGATTCAATTAAAATACATTTATCTCTCAAATGGCTAATCTGATTGAAAATCCGTTTTCACTATTGGCTTAGTCGCGACGGTCTTCGAAACTAGATCCATTGGTACCATGTTTTGACAAAACAACAATATGTCAATAATTACCAGATTATTATCACTAAGTTACCATATTAAAATAACTTGGTTACCAGATTTATATACATCATTCTGTATCAATATAACGGTGTATGATACTATTTTGTGTGGAATGATAACATAGTAAGTCTTTAAAACGGTTAAAACATTACTCTCCAAACCATGTGTATCATTATATATGTCTACGCACATATAAAAAATTATCCGTTAAGACTGTACAATTATCGTGGTAACTGTTCGATGCTAATCTGCTAACCATAGTATTGTAATATGGCAACTGGTGTGACGGAAAAAGATCGTCAAACCCGATATGTAGCTGTGTAGCAAATGTTTAAAAATATAAAAATAATCTACTAACTATGTATAATTAACGTGGTAACTGATCACTGTTAATCTGATAGCCATAGTATTTTAATCTGATAACTGGTGTGAAAAAATAAATTTTATCGAAACATATTAACATAGGATCTGGTTTTGAAGATCTCGTCGAGACGAATTTAGCAGTGTAAACGAATCATTAATCAGACTAACGATTTAAGAGATAAATCATTTTAAAATTTTGAATCTATCAATTAGTGTGATGATGTCACTATATTTCTACATATCCGTATGTGGTACTTCGATAACAGAAAAGCACTAGCCATCTACACTAGTAGGAAAAGGCTTATAGGTGGGATGGTTACCAGTGGCGCACCTGGTTCCGGTGCGCCACTGGTAATATACCCGTGGCGCACCGTGACAGATGCGCCATTGGTAAGCAAATACCCGTGGCACACCCCTAAGCCCATGCGCCACGGGTAAGTGGCGGCCGTGCTGACCGGGGTGCTGGAACCTTACCAGTGGCGCACCATGGGCTGATGCGCCACTGGTATTTCCCTACCCGTGGCGCATCAAGACCCCATGCGCCACTACTAAAATGTGCTCCGAAAAGAAGCGGCTTACCTGTGGCGTACCCTATTTTGATGCGCCACTAATAAATGGCATCTCTTATTTCTTTTTCCTCCGTGTCTCTCTCTCCTCCTTATCCTCTCCCACAAGCCCTCCCCACCACTCGTTCTTTTTCCTCCCCTGACTCTCTCTCCTCCTTATCATCGCTCTCGTCCAACTCCCACTCTGATCCCCTTCCTCTCCGCCTCTCGTCCGAGCGAGAAGGGAAGAAAGGCCGGCGACCCCTGCGACGCGGACGGCACCGTGGTCGCGTCCTGCGATGACGCCACCTCCGTCTCGCCGGCCGCGCTCGAGGTGCTCGCGCCGTCGCTCCGCACGCTCGCCTTCCTCGACTGCTCGGTCGCGCTGCCGCGTCTCCCCGCGCCGGAGCAGCTCCTTGACTTCTCCTCCACCGCGGCGCTACGCCGCCTCTCCGACGTGTGGCTCTCCCGCCTCGTCAACCTCACAGAGCTCTCTGTCGCTTACACCCCGCTCACCAACGGCCGCTCCCCCTCCGAGCTCCTGTGGTCATCTCCCACATGGACCGCCTCTCCCGCCTCGGCGCCTCACCCCTCCAACGCCAACCTCTCCGGCTCCCTCCCGCACCACTGGCACTGCCCCAACCTCACGTGCCTCGAAGGGAAGAAAAGACCACGCGGGAAAGATCGGAGGGGCGCGCGCCGGCGTTTAGGCAGGGAGTGCAAACAGCGGGTCGCATCCGGCATCACCCGAGCTCTCCTCCACCGCCGGGTCGCATCTAGCCATCATCGTGAACAAGGTGTGTGGGCGGATCTGACGCGATGCACGTCCGGCCGGCCACGAACGAATTTTTTTTAAAATAAAAAATGCTTACTAGTGGCGCATCTTCTCCGTGCGCCACAGATATGTAACATTTACCAGTGGCGCATCAGCCCGGTGCGCCACTGGTAAATATTACCAGTGACGCGGTAGCCGTGGCGCACCATGATGCGCCACGGGTAGGCAATTTAGGTGCGCCACGGGTAAGGTTTTTTCTACTAGTGCTAGAAGCGGCCCCTCCACATAAATAAAAAAACCACCGGTCAAGTTGGTACACTAGAACCGTTTCCCCAGTCTGTATCCGTGATCGAATCTAAAATCCCTCAATATTGAGCAAAAAATGGCGTATTTCACTCCCCTAGATCGAAGGAATTATGGAGCTATCGTTTGTGTTTGTAAGAGCAACTCCAGCCGCCCCCCGAGAGCCCCCCAGCACCCCCATTTTGACGTCGGCGGCCCATTTTCCTCCTAGTCGCCCCCAGCGCCCACAAGGCCTCGTTTTTCGCCGGATTTGACCCAAATTTTATCCGGCGTTCCCAGGCTGAACCCAACGCGCCGGGTTTCGCCTAGGGGCACCGGCGAAAGGGAAAAGCCGTGCGGGCCAGCCCTGTCAGCGAGAGAACGCACATACCCCCACCAAAGATTCGCCCCATTCCTCGTCTCCCTCCCCCCGCCGCCGGGACCACCTCCTCCCCTCCGCCACGAACGCACCGCCAGAATAGGCCACCATCCACCGTGACGGCACGCCCTACCGAATCCCCCCATCCCCTCCGCCGCTGCCCGAGTTTTCGCGGTGAATTGTCGTCGCGATCTAGCTTCGCGCCCACCCTGTCCGCGAGGTGTTCGACGTTTTGCCTGAGATGGACTCCGACGACGAGGAGATGCTCGCCGCTCTGATGGAAGAGGAAGCCGCCGCCGCCGCCGACGACGAAGAGCACTTGCAGATGCTCGCCTGTCTGGCTGGCCTGTACGCCGCCGATGCACAACCGTAGCGCGGTGGCTCGGCACCACATCGCCAAAAGAGCAAGCAACGGCAGCGTACCGAAGGCTATTGCATGATGTACGCCGACTACTTCGCCGACGATCCATTGCACGGCGAGAGGACATTTCGCGAATTTTCAGGATGAATCGAAGCTCTTCCTCAAGATTGTGCATGGCGTTCGAGAGATCGACTGGTACTTCATTTACAAGAAGCATAGTTGGATTTTCCTCGCTCCAGAAGTGCACAATCGCTTTGAGACTGCTTGCATACGAAGCTCTGATACGTCCAAAATGTATCTACTTTTCCAAACACTTTTGCTGTTGTTTCTCCTCTAATTTGCATGATTTGAATGGAACTAATACGGACTAACGCTGTTTTCAACAGAATTGCCTTGGTGTCTTATTTTTGTGCAAAAATCAAAGTTCTCGGAAAAATTTGGAAAAATTCTAGAAATTATATTTTTGCAGAAGACTCACGGAGCCAGAAGGGGAGCTGCGGGAGGAGCACACAGCTCCCAGGTGCCTCCTGGCTGCGGCCCAGGCTGGGCCGCGCCTGGGGCCCACCTGGCCAGCTGGTGGCTCAGCTGGCGACGCTCCTTTCACCTATTTACTTCCTTCGACCTAAAAACGCCAGAACCCCCGATCATTTTTCTAGAAAAGATATAGAGCACCGCCGCCTCCTCGAAACCTAATTCGGGGACCAGAAGTTCCTGTTCCGGCACCCTGCCAGGACGGGGATTGAAGGGGAGATTGTCTCCATCGCCATCACCACCGCCTCTCCATCGACCATCAATGTTTCCCCCATCCATGTGTGAGTAATTCCCCACTGTAGGATGAGGGGATGTTACGGATTGGATGAGATTGTTCATGTAATAAGATGTCAGATTGTTAGGGCATGATGCCTAGTATCTGTGAGAGTGTTTTTTATCGTTGTTGCAACTTGGTGTGCTTAATGCTTGACACTTAGGGCCCAAGTGCCATGCTTAATGCTTAATGCTTGACACTTAGGGCCCGAGGGCCAAAGTTGTTTGCACCTGTTATTGCCCGGAACCCGAGGCCCCAAAGTGACAGCTTTTGGGACAACCGAAGGGGATGGTTTTGACTTGAGGATCACATGTATTCGTTGAATGTTAATGCTTTGCTCCGGTACTTTGTAAAAAGGAGTACCTTAATTACCTTTCGGTTCCTCATGAAGGCCCCGCGTGATGGTTGGACAAAAGATGTCGTGAAAGTTTCTCATTGCGAGCACGCACGACTACCTACGGAATACATGCCTATGTTTATTAGCACCTCGATACTGTTTATTTGTTTATCTGCATGTTACCTTGATTAATTATTTCATGAACTATCTCATCCATGCAGCGCCCGTATTTACATTCCCATGCCTACGGTGTTTTAATCCCGTTGTCACTACAATTGCTACTATTGCTGGTTTTTACACTATTACTGCTGTTACTTTACTACTGCTGCTGTTATACTATTGTTGCTACTGATAAATTGCACCAAGTGAGTTACTTTCCAGGTGTAGCTGATCTGACAAATCAACTGCTAAGGCTTATAAATATTCTTTGGCTCCCCTTGTGTCGAATCAATAAATTTGGGTTTTACTTCCCTCGAAGACTGTTGCGATCCCCTATACTTGTGGGTCATCAAGACTATTTTCTGGCGCCATTGCCGGGGAGCATAGCTTTATTTATAAGTTCACTTGGGAGTTATTCTGTCTGCTGCAATCTATTCTTCATTATGAAGGATAAGCATGATCCTAAGTTTCCAATACTACCTTCCACTACAAGGAAAGGTACTGCTCTCAACTCTAAAGCCGCTTTTGATTCACCTACTGTTTTGAATAAGCTTGTTACACCACCACCACCGCACACTTCACATGTTGCTTCTGCTAGTTCTGATATTGTGTCTGATGAATTTGTTGATGCTTCTACTATACTAGATGAGTCTGGCTCTCTAGGTCCTTTTTTGGATTCTATGGTTGCTAAATCTAAAGAAATTGAATCTGGTGAAATTCCTAATGAAAATGTCATTACACCTGCTGTCTCTCCTGAGAGGGGGAATTATGGTAGTAGTTATCCTGATGATGCTTATGTTGAAATTGATGATGAATTTATTAGAGTAAGCATGGATATTGACACTTCCGATCCTGAGATACGGAAGAAACTTCTTGAAAAACATGCTATGAATTATAAAACTGCTCATGATCCTGAGTTTGCCACATCCCCTATTAGCATTACGGAAAAGGATTATGATTTTTCTGTTGATTTGTCACTCATATCAATTGTTGAAAATGAACCTTTTTATGGAAAAGAAAATGATAATGCTATAGAACACATGAGCAAACTCACTATTTTGAGTAGGTTGTTTTCTGACGACAAGAAGAAACAAGGTTATTACATAACAAAGCTTTTTCCCTTTTCATTGAAAAATGAAGCTAAAAGTTGGTTTAACAATTTAGCCAGTGGATCCATCAAAAGCTTTGATGAATTGGTAAAAATCTTCCTTGAAAAATATTATCCTGCTCATGTGCAACATGCTGCTTTGCAAAGAATTTTCAATTTTAAACAAATTGAGAAAGAGTGTCTACCCGAAGCTTGGGGGAGCTTTTGTGCCTTACTCAGGGCTTGGCCTGGACACATGATACCTAAAAATGAGCTCATGGATATCTTTTATAATGGACTAACAGATGAATCTAGAACATATCTGTATAGTTGTGCTAGTTGTGTTTTTAGGAAAAGGACTCCAAATGAAGCTGAAGAATTATTGGCTATAATAAGCAGGAATCATGATGATTGGTCTACACCCGAACCGCCACCAATGCCACCACCAGTGCCGACTCAGACATCAAAGAAGAGGGGCATTCATGTGCTAAATTCTGAAACTATGCAGGAAGCAAAGAAATCTCTTAAGGAGAAAGGTATTAAAGCTGAAGAAGTTAAAAATCTACCACCTATTGAAGCGTTATGTGAGCCTATCACTGAAAGAACAAACGATGTCCGAGATGTCGCCTAGAGGGGGGGGGGGGGGGGGTGAATAGGCGATTAACACTTTTTCAATTTCGGGGCTTGATAATTGCGGAAAAAACTATGTGTTTAAATTAACAAGCCAACAACCTAAATTACTAGGTTTGCCTATGTGCACCAACAACCTATGCTAAGCAAGGCAAGCAACAAGGTGATAGCAAGATAAAAACTTCAAGCACGATGGCTATCACAAAGTAAATTGCATAAGTAAAAGCTCGGGTATAGAGATAACCGAGGCACGCGGAGACGAGGAGGTATTCCCGAGTTCCTCCTTGTTAAGGGAGTACGTCTCGTTGGAGGGGTGTGAGCTCGCCACAAAAGGCCTACTCAAGATGCCACAAAGGCCTCACCCTATTCTCCGATGAACCGCACCCAAAGGTTTGGTTCACCTTCCACTGTCGGAATCCTTCGAGGCGGATTCCGGAGCCCTTTTACACCGTTCTTGGGGCACACACCCACAACTCAATTGGGGGCTCCCAAACTCGTGCCGAAGCTTCACAACTCGAAGTCTTCGCGGCACCTCCAAACCGTCTAGGGTACACAATGCACCCAAGAGGCACAAAGCTCTTGGGAACACAATGCACCCAAGAGTAACAAGCTTCTCAACCTTCAACTTCACGTATCACCGTGGAGAGAGCAACCCGATGCAACTAATGCAAGAGGCAAGAACACACAAAGTGGTCAAGTCCTTCACTCTCAAATTCCAACCAAGCAACAAATGCTTTGGGGGGAATAAGAGAGGAAGAACAAAGGGGATGAACACAAAGCAACCCCAAAATCGAGATCCACTAGGTTCCCCTCACTTAGAGGAGATTTTGATTGGTGGAAGGGTAGATCTAGATCTCCTCTCTTGAATCCCTAAATTTGGGCAAGAATCATTGGAGGGATTGAGAGGAATCAAGCTCACAAGGTTAGCAACAATGGAGGAGAGAGGAAAGCAAGTGAGCAAAACCAGCAACCAGGTTTTGGGGAAGAAGGAGGCTTTTTATAGCCTCCCCCAAAAACTAGCCGTTACAGCCTTCTCAGGCCGGAGACTCCGGTGTAAGTGGGTCGGAGACTCCGGCCTGGGCCGGACATTCCGGCCAGGCTCCGGACTGGCTGGATCATCGGGGCAGACCGGAGAATCCGGTCCAGAGGGCCGGAGACTCCGGCCAGGCCGGAGATTCCGGACACTCTCCGGGGATGCTCCGGACCCCTACCAGAGCCGCACCACAAAGATGCAAATGAGCTGAGAAAAACCTGAGGCCGGAGATTCCGGGTCCCTTGGGCCGGAGACTCCGGACCATCTCCGGGGTGCCTCCGGACCCAGTCCAGTAGCGCACCACACAAAATGACATTCGGCAGCGAAAAACAGGAGACCGGAGATTCCGGTCCAGAGGGCCGGAGACTCCGGCCAGGCCGGAGACTCCGGACACACTCCGGGCCAGATCCAAACAGTGAAATCAGAAGCCCATAACTTTTGCAAACGAACTCCGTTTTCGATAATCTTGGACTTGATGGAATCGTCACAACGAGCACAACAAGATTGTGCAGAGAAACATCATAGTCCAACAATATATTGTAAAAACCAAAGGGGAAAGGATCAACCTTTATTTCGCAAACCGAAAAGGTAAAATCTTTTGCAAATGACGTCCAAAAGACGTGAAACCAATTTTGTTGAAAAGAGGACGACAAATGCAACCTTTGAAAAAGACAAACAAGCAATGGAGATTTTGCAAGAAATGGAAGGGATAAATCTTCCGCACGGATGAACTAGCAAAATCTCCAATACCGAAACCGCAAAAGAAGACACATATGAAAACCGTTTTCGGTGAACTTAGCCTTGTCATGACAAGCACGACAAGCACCAAGACCACACCACGATAAGAGACAAATAAGAACCAATAAAGATGATTGGAAGGATGCAAGGATGCAAACGTTTGAGCTCTCCACGAACGATACGATCAAGATACTCGGTCGAGAGCCCCTCTTGATAGTACGGTTATCTATCCTAAAATCCGGTCTCTCAACTAACATCATGAGACCGGTAAAATAGAAACCCTATCAAGATCATACCTTTGCCTTGCGCTTTTAATCCACTTGAGGTCGATGAAGACGATCTTCATCTCCACAAGATGCACCACCTTTCTTCAATTGCTCTTCGGTGAAGATTCACATGTTGCTCCCCCATACACCAAGATGGGAGAAGCACTTCTTCGGCATATCTTCACTTGGACTTGAGTGTTGATCAACACGCACTTAGCCTTGATCAACACATATTTTTCTTCCCTTAGCCTTGACTCCAACAAATGGAGATCAAGCAACTCAAATGGACACACCTACAAATATAGCTCAATAGAAACATTAGTCCATAGAGATTGTCATTAATTACCAAAACCATGCATGGGGGCAACCATGCACTTTCAATCTCCCCCATTTTGGTAATTGATGACAATCCCTTATTAAGAGGGTTTATATAATGAATAAAGCATCCTTGCAAGACAAACGAGCAAGGATGCAAGCGCATGTGTGGCAAATGCAACAAAAGCATAAAACCCAAATTCCCTTAAACCCTCTAAACTTCTCCCCCATTGGCATCGATTGCCAAAATGGGAAGAAAAATTTAGAGAGCCAATATAATATGAGTTCCTCCATAAAGGTGATGACAATCCCTTTTAACGAATAATTAGAGGAAATCAAACTATATTGAGGATCAAAAGATTGCAAAAAGATGAAATCATTTTAAACATTTCCACAAAGGAGAAAAGCAATCAAAAAGATCCAAGCGAGAGTTCTAAATAAAACCAGAGAAGCTCCCCAATGTTTATGCACTATTGAGGAGTGCACAAATATGGCATCCTTGGTCCCCAAAATCATCTAGAACACTCAACAAGTGCAAGAGTGAATAAAGCAAAAACAAATCATAGCACTTACACCAAAGATATGGTTGAGCCAAAAGAAAATACCAATTTTCAACGATTCAACATAAGATAGGCCCAACCGAGATAAAAGGAAGATCTTTAAAAGAGTATGTTCACTAGCTTAGGGATACCAATTGGAAACTAAAACCAATAGAAAATGCCAAAAGCTAGTGAGAGCATTTAGCCAATAAAGTTCAACATGCTCACCATGGTAAGCATGAGGTAAAGATCCTCAACAAATACATGAGTGTGCAAAGATACCAATAAACAAGGAGACAAGCACTCATGAGATACAATTGGAGCCACCAAAGAGTTATAGATAAAAACAAGGTAGCTCAAAAGAAATAGGATACCAACTAAAAGGTGACCTCTCTCATATGTATAGGTTTCTAAGTAGAAAAATCGTTGATGATCTACATCCACAAAGAAACTTGCACATATGAGATGGTTGATAAAGAAGAGAACACGGTATCCAAAAGGAAGTCATAAATATACAAACGAGATTATTGCATAAAAGCATAGCACATAGCTCAAATTTATCTCATTGTATATAAATGAACTTCAAATATATCAAATCCATCACACATATCATGAAGGGAACAAGAGATAGTGGAGATGCTTTGAGTTAGGCAACAAGTATCACAAAGAAATCATACCAATTGATGAAAGGGTTTTTGCAAATTCATCACACATATCACAAAGATATATTAAGTGAAGGAAATAAGCCAAAACCACAACAATTGCACATAAAGGATTTCATGCCAAGAGGCAACCTACCCAAGGTTGAATACTAGAAAAGAATGCATGGGATAGATACTTGTTACCGAGATGCATTGACGATGAAGATGATGAGAGTTGGTTTGTCATCAAAGCTTGACTCCGACAATCACACGGTGAGAACACCTTCCTTATGAATGAGGCAAGCATCCAATGCATCTCCATTGTACCTAAAACAAAATTAGAGTACAAAATGGTTCCCAAACACATTGGGTTCCATAGTAGTTAGATGAACTACAATATATAGGACATACTCCACATAAATATGTGCATATAGATATGAAATTGAATTTCATGCACATCTTAGCCGATTTAGGATTCGATGGAGTATACCCTATATATTGGATCAAGAAAGATAAGCGTGCTAAAATAATATAAGTTAGTAACCGAGCACGCAAAGGCTTTCTAGAACCGAACGAGACATAACTTGGACGAAAACACCAAGTACAACAAGAAGGGAGCACACCAAAGTGTGACACAAAAAGGTTGTCCAAATTATATCAAAATCCCAATCAACACATGATTGAGGAAAAATCAAATCAACAAATGATTGATTCCAAAACACATCAACACATGAAGTGTGATATTAAAAGGAATCGAATCAACACAACAAATGATCGATAAGACACCAATTGAAAATAAGATACCAATTAAAACAAAAAATATCAACTAGGAGAAAAGATACCAAGAAGAGGATGATACTTGACCGAAATCAAGTAAAGTAAAATAAGGCAAAAAGGTATCAAGACTCCCACAATAAATATCAATTGGAACAAGTATCTATGGAGGAGATATTAAATTCCAATTAATACCAATTGAAGGTACCAACACAAGATAAAGAATCAAATGCCAATTGAAAGGATCAAAAATTGATAGATAGGTTAGTGTTCTAAATAAAAAGGAATGCTCCCCCAATATTCATGTATTATCTTTGATATTTGCATTTGAATACAAAATGCATGCACAAGGGATCATTACTCTCCATATTTTATTTACAACACTAAACACTACCAATTGAAAAATAGGATCCATTCAAAAGGCAAGGAAGGCAATAGATAAAGCAAATCAACGCAAGAGCCAATGTGAAGATGGTCTATAAAATCCACCACAATTACTAGTATCACTTGTTATGGACAAGGAATATATAGAGATATTTCTCGGTGGTAGAAAGGAATGATGTTCAAGACCAACTTCACAACAAATAAGCATATGGCAAGAGATAAGAAATAAAACGTAAGAAATGAGAAATATGGCGTTTTATTTCGAAAAAGGTTTGTTGGTAGTTTCAACTATTCCAACCAACCGGCCAAGCCATGGTTAAAATAAGATGAAACAAATGGTTTCTCAACCAATATATGGAAATGGATATTAGAGAAAAACCACCCCAAGCAAACTCACGCAAACAAGAGCCAAAAGATATCCACAAGAAAATTTGAACTTGTTTGAGCAAACATGCCACATAGGAAAGATAATTTAATATATCAAATCTAAGTGGCAAACCTCAAATGTTCACATTTTGTGGGATTGTAATATGCACATAGCTTATTACTCCCCCAAAATGTGATAATTCGTTTATTTTTAAACAAGAGGCAAATAAAACCAACTAGAGAAATTAATAGACATTGTAGAATTTGAATTTCTCATGAATATGACATACCACATAGTAGCTAGATAATATTGAAATATCAATACTAGGTGGTGTGCCTCATGTACACACATTTTTAGGTTTGTGAGGTGCACAAAGCACATCACTCCCCCAAAATGGGATAGTCCATTAATATCTCAAAGACCAATTGAAATCAACACAAAATCCAATAAAGCTCAACACAAAGTTACACATACATGATACACAACTATCTTACATAACCTTGAGTAACAAGACAAGTAGGAAGGTAGCATATCACATACAAGCACATGCTAGGAACAAAACTAACACATGCAAGGGAGCAAGCAACTTTTAATGTACATATGAACTAAATACAAGTTGTCGCAAGGAGGAGCATTGGATATGAGGTAGATATGTGATAATCCAATTGACTTGGCTTGATGAAATAAAACCATGAAGATCCCTTAATTCTTCAAAAGTAGCCAAGTCACCAATGTCCTCCACCAACACCTATTGATCAAGTTGAAGCTTGTTGGTCCCCAACCAAGTTGGGTCCTAAGAGGTTAGTCACAATAGGTTTGGGAACCCAAATGGTGCTTTTCTTGACACCACTTTGAGCTCTCACATACTTGGCAAACACATTGCCAACTCTATCCTTCCTAAGAGAATATACATCATCAATTATGATAGGGTTGGATGAGATACCGTTAGTGCATGAAGAAGCAAAATGACCTTTGCCACGGCAAAGGTAGCAACACCGACTCTTCTCTTTCTTATTCCTAGGCTCCTTAACTTGAGGCGCATTGGCTTGAGTCTTCTTAGGAGGTGGCCGTTGTTCAACTCGTGGTTGAGCACGAGATTGAACAAGAGGCCTCTTCCCTTGTTGATTCTCACTAAGAGGATTCTTCTTCATTGGGCAATCCCGAACGTGGTGCCCTTCAACCTTGCACTTGAAGCAAATGATCTTGGCCGGATTCTTCACTTGAACTTGGCCCTTCTTCTTATCAATCTTGGACTTGTTCTTGTTGTTGGAGTTGAATCCAAGTCCACTCTTGTCATTT